>JAQPPZ010016888.1:25490752-26100836 GCA_028583015.1 Wollemia nobilis
TCATTGCCTAGAGCTTACAATGAGGTAGTAACATTTGAACAACAGTTGATATCTCAAGGTGTTAATATGGAATAACTATACAGACTTAGACCTAAAACTCATAATAAAATATCACAAATGATTCAGGTTGAGATTGATAGTTTAGATGTCACAACTACCTTAGATGTTGAGAATGAGGTGCAGGTTTCAGAGTCAGTACCCATCAATGAACATTGTGATGATCAAGTTGATCAAAATGTAGAAACTGATTTAGAGCCATTATTCACAAAGGAGGATTGGGATGATTTTATGAAACAAAATGCAAAAATTGATCCCATTGAAGAAACTCTTGTCTTACCAAAGGATGAATCTAAGGAAGATGAATTCTTTGAAATTGAGGAGGATGAATCTAAAAAAGATAATTTTTTTGAAATTAAAGAAAATGAATTTGAAAGTGAATCTAAAGAATATATAGAAGAAATGATAGATTTTCATCATTTGTTTCAGGAGGATAATGAGTGTGATGTTCAAACAGGTAAAATTTAAAGAATTGAATGATCATAGATGTGATTTCATTGAAGATTGCAAGGGATTACAAGAAAATAATACCTCGATGATGATGGTTCAAATGACTGATTCTAAAAGCTTATTGCTTGAGGAAGATGAATTGTTTGAAATTGAATATGAATTCTTTATTGAAGAAAGTGAATCTGAAAATGAATATAAATATGCTATGAAATAAAATATGGAATGTCACCAAGTGCTTCATAAAGATAATGATTTTTTTATTTCAGATCATGAAGAAGAATTATTCACTTTATTCACAATTTCCAAAGAAGTTCTTATCTCAGATGATGTGCAGGAAATTGAAAGTCTTGTGTCACTTAAGGATTCTACAATGCTCATACAACAAGAAATCAGTAGGTCTTCATCTCGAGTGATTGATAAAGGTGAATTTGAAAAGGAAATTATAGACCTATCCGAAGTTTGCACAAAATATATGGTGGAACCTCACCCTTTAACAATAGAAGATAATTTTTATAATGGTTGGGGAGGGTATGATGAATGTTTTTCTTTTATACCTATTGATAAGAATTTTTCTTCATACGATATGCGGGATGCTAAAATTGATATCTTACATGAAGAGTCTACAACTCCTATACAGTCAAAGAATCACATGTTTTCTAAAGCCACGATAAAATCTCATCCCTTAGCTTTAGAAGATAATTATTATTATGGATGGGGTATGTATAGTGAATCATTGTTTTCTCATACTTCTATTGATAAAATTTCTGTTTCACTTGATATGCAGGATGTTGAAACTTCTATTTCAAAAGAAGATTTTACAATTTCTACACAATCAGAAAATGACATGCCAATTGTAGAAATAGAGAAGGTTCCAAAATTGAATCACTTTGAAGATGAATTTATTGAACACATTTCTGAAATTGAAAATGAAGAAATGGTAAATATTTCTTATGACTCGTTTGTTAATAATGAGGACGAGGTAAAGTCATCTCTTTTACCCATGACTAATAAAAATTTGAGTACAAATTCACATGAATGGTTTGGATTTAATGTTGGTGATGACCTAAAGGAAAATGTTGATCTATCTAAAGTAACTCAGGTGGTTGATCAAGAAAATTTGTTATTTTATGATCAGTTAGATTTGTGGTTTGAAAAGGATGGGCATACATTTAATTGGGTGCCTAATTTTGGTGTCTTTAACAAACAGGTATTTTATGAAGATGAAGAACCGCAAGGTGATCATGATGGAGACCATGAAGAAAAGGAAAAAGTGACAAATGCTCATCAAATCTTGGTAAATGCTAATAATGATGTGTTGAGTATAGATGACGAGGTAAAATATTCACCTTTCTCATTAGTTACAAAATTTTTAGGTAATGGGATGCATGATAAGTTTTTGGATGCTAAGGCTATCAATGATGAGATGTTAAATGTTGTTAACAAAAAGTGGGAGATAAATTTTGAAATTTTTACCATAAATGAAATGAAGGAAAATATGTTGGAGATGCTTAATCAAATTCATGAGAAATCAACTAGTGAATCTAGGGTGCAAATTTTTTATGATCTTCTTATACCAAATGTTCTAGATGCTTGTCAATTCTTGAATGATTGTGATTGCTTTAAAAACTTTGAAAGTGACTTGAATTTAAATTTTTTAGAAATAGGTTCTTACTTACAAGATTTCCCATTTCTAAAGAGGAGCCTAGTTCTAAATTATGAATCATAATGTGAAATTTACACCTTTTTGAATAAGCAAAGGATAATCGAATATCATATATTTGCCCGTAAGGTTAATAAATCAAAACTTAAACATAGAATTTCTTATAAGTTTGAATCAAATCAATGGGGTGTGAAAGGCAAAAGGAATGTTGCATGGTTTGATTTAATATTGATTTTTTTGGATTTATGTGAAGCTTGGAATGCAAATCATGAGATATGTCTTTTAAGGTGTGTCTATCGTGTATGGGATCCAGGAAAATAATGGTATACATTTTGTAGTGTCTTGTATATTATATACATTTTTGTAAATAGTTTTTGGATTGTGTGTTTGTTGTGTTGTTTTTTCATGTGATGTGTTAGTGTTGTGTGTTGTTGTCATATCTCGTATGTTGTTGTTGAGCTTAAGGACATATTGACTTTGCCAAAACTTGCTAGAGTTTCATGATATTGATGTGATTCAAATTGATCAATTTTTAAGGTGGATGTGTCAGAAGTAAGGTATTTGTGGTTGAGTCCTTGGTCATTTGTTTGTGGTGTTTGGTATTTGATCTTGGATTGAATAGGATGAAGTTACCTAGTTTGAAAACCTGTGAAACCTGGAAAAAATAAAAGTAAGATATTGGTTTAGGTCCTCATGAATGTGAACTAAGATAAGGCGGATATGAAAAATTGGAATTGTATTGCAAAAGCTCCACAAGTACCATGAATACACTTACATACACCCACATTTCATAACACATTTCATAACATTGTGTACATCCCCCTCGTGTTCTACATTTCATATTCCATAGAAATATCATTTACAAAATTCAAAGATCCTAATTGGTTTGTCAAAAGTCAGGTTGCTTTAATCAGGGGCACTTTCACAAAGGCATTTTGTAAAAATTGTAAAAGACAAAGCTTCATGTTTACACACCATTGTTTCATAATTCCTAAAATATCTTCGGTCACTCAGTTGTTTCTAGTGTGGTAGGCAACTACCAAAAAACATGTCAGATTCTCTTAGGATCATTACAAAATATACACTAAAAGGATCTTGATATTGGGGACTAATGTTGAAATTTTTTGGAACCAAACACAGTTACACATATCAAAAACATTTTGGGTAAAATGGTCAAAACCATCATTGGAAGAAAATATAGGGTGAAAAGGGGCATCCTTGTTAGTCCTATCATGCAACATAGTCCATAAAACTCATTATTACCACAAATATTTAAAATATCTAAACAAAATTAGAGTAGTAAGGATAGGGTTAAATTCTCATCATACTTCAGTTGAGAATCCAATTCCCCAAAGCTCTGAGTCTATTTACATCACATAACATCGACTATTGGGTTATAAGGATTCATACTACTCGTCTATCAAAAGGAAATGTAGTCATCCCCAAAATTTAAAAATTCAAAATCTAAACACATCATTCACTATTGGATTGTAAGGATTTGTACTACTTGTACCTCAGACGGATGGGTAGTTTTCCCCAAGATTCAAGCAATTCTAAAGCCAAAATCATGGACTACAGGGTTAACCTCCATCGGGGCTGTAGACACTTGACTGGTAGTGGAGTACACTCATGCATGGTGATATGTCTCGTTGAAAAGTGAGACATATGTTTGTTTCAAATGGACAGGATAGCCTTGTATTTCTTTCATAATAGGTCTAACCACTTTGGTCAAAATGAGGTAGTGAACTCACTTGTGCACACACTGGTTCTGGATGATAGTAAAGTCATAACTGAGCTCTTGATCTGGTAAAAGAATTCATGACACACACATTGGTCCTAAGAGGGTTAGACCAATTTTAGTGTGTTTGGTTATTGTACTATAATGTTTGAGTCTCTATAAGACAGGCAGTTCATTTCAATACATTCTTTTAGCTCATATCATATTATTTTCCATATCATCTTATCGGTCATGAAAGGTCATTTTTAGGGCCCTTGATTAAAGTACGATGACAAGCATGGCCAAAGCAAATATTTATATTGAAAATGATCATTAATACATATCACATGATCCCAACCAGTAAAAAACACATTCTACATAAATCATCTATGATTCCGGTAATTCATATTTGTATTGGTCTATTCTCATTCTCTGGATGCTTATCAATGCTTGTGATTCTAATATTCATGTTTTGTGTATTTTTAGAGTATGGTTTTTAGTCAAAAATGTCTAGGGACATTTACCAGCAGAGTCGCCAATGTTGTGACGTCCTTCACAATGACCCCAAAATTGGGGACCCACCTTAAATTTTGTGATTTTGGGAAATTTTTGTTTATCTGATTTTGCTCGTATCAAGGTCTTGGAAAATTTTCTTTCACTTTGGAATTTCTAACATATTTGCATTTTAAAGGTTTGAATGTAGTTGCAATGCTTCAAAAATGAATATTTTGATTATTTGCATATTAATTGCATTATTTCAAATCAAATAATTTGATTAAAATCATTTTCAAAGGTTTAAATGATTAATTTTCATTTAAATAATTAGATTTTATTTTAGGGTTAACCCTAAAATTAGTGCAAAATTGAAATGGACATATCTTGAGGCAGAGAACTCTGTTTGATCTCATTCAAAACTTGGTAAAAGGATATGGATTTTCTCTTTCTAATGATACAAACCTTCAAGATTCTAGTGTTGGAATATGTAATGCAACATTGTGTAAATTATTCTTAGACTAAAATATAAAGTCTAAAGAATAATATTTGAATTACAATATAATTCTATCTTATGTAAAATATTCCCACCCAATTAATAAATAAAATAAGGGTGCTAGGAATATTTAATTTGTGGGAAAAATTTATTTCTCCTTTTCTAGCAAATATTAAAAAGTAACTAATCACTTTCTAATATTTGATAGATGCCACTTATCACATATCTCAAAGATTAGATTGTGATAAAATTAGAAAGTAACTAAAGCACTTTCTAATATTTGATAGATTGTGATTTAGGGTTGTATTAGAAAAGCTTCTCTTCTACTACATATTATCATATCTTATCATATCTTGTCATATTTACTTGTGTTGTAATATCATGTTGATGCATATTGTTGCATAACATTGAAGCATTCTTGTATTTTTGAATCAAATGAGTAATATAGTGAGCTTCATAGTGGATGTTTCATTTTTTCATTTCAAGTAGTGTTTTACCACTTAATATTTGTGTTGTGGATTTTTCTCTTTTATGTGTGATTGATCTTGTGGAGCATTCATTGATCTTGGGGAGACTTTTCTTGTCTCACATCCATATGTCAACCTCACAAAAAAATAGCGGGTTAAATTAGCAATATGAGAACTTTGAAATACTTTTGAAAAAAAGGAAAGTTAGGGGAAAGTAAAGTTTGGTTTTGTTCTGATATTATGATTATTGTTCCATTATGCAAGTAATACAAGGGCAAGGGTTTGAATAAGATCATTATTTCCAATTGATTATACTGAATGTTTATATTGATATTTGAATAGGTATAGTGAGCAGCATTGTATGCTTAAAAAGACTTTAATGTGTTGTATTTGTTTGTATGCAATGTTTGTAATGGCATTTGCCATCTGATGATGTAGGGGGATTTTCGAGCCACTTTATTAGGAGTAGAAAATACTTGATTTGATCTAGCTTTTCCTATGATATGATATCCTTATTTCAAATTGAAGTTACCCTCATACCCAAAAATTTCCATCTCTTCTTCCATCATTTTTACTTTGTAATCTCTTGCCATGTGCCCACTTTCATGACATTTGTGATATCAAAATGGAATATTTTTATAATCCACTTGTTGATCTCATTCTATTGATTTAGATATAATCCTAATAAATTGTGATAAAGGTTTTGAAATATCCATGGCAACACATATATGAGTGTATACAACATGAATTATCTCCATAGTAGTTGGTATCTCCTAGATGAATTCACCTAGATTATTATCAATATTCTTCAAAAACTCCTTATTGATGAGTTGATAAGGAAGTTAATAAATCCTAATCCATACCAAAAGCATTTTAAGAGTTTTTGTATCTATAAAAAAATTATCATTCCAAGGTCTTAAATATTATGCATATTTACCCCTAAACCATGAGCCTCCATCCATTATTTTATACCTTATCTCTAAACTAGTGAAAATAATGAGGAAAAACATTTTTGGAAGAAACTTCATGTAGTAATTTGAATTCAATCGCCACTTCCACTTGATCCAATTTTGAATCTCATAAAAACTTGGCTAGTATCCATGAAACTTACATATTAACCCTATGGTTTTAATAGCCATTATATAATGCTCAATCATATCATCCTTGATAATAACTTTTGGTGTAGAATTTTCTACCTAGACATGGTTATCCATAGATTTTCTCTTTCTCATATTACTTGCTAGGGCATACATACTTCCAACTTGGCCATTCATACTTTTAGTAAGGACTTTCACAAATGACTTTCTTTCCATGTTACCTATATTTTATTCAAATTAATCCTTTATATTCTTCTAATATCTAAAACAAGAAGTGGCACTTGTTCCTTGATCACACTTTGCTTTCTACTTCCTACTTCCTTGCTCACACTTCCTCCTCACTCCTAGCTTGCACTTACTCCCACTTAAACTTTGTTGTTATTCATGAATACATTTTTTAATTCTAAAAGGTATAATCATTCAATGTGTCAAGTATGGAAAATGGTGCACCTAAATATGGGTAAAAAATTGCATATATCCCCTGTCTAATGAGAATCAAATCGAAAGCATGCGAGTAAGATGGAAAAGATAGCGAGTAACAAGAAATGAAGCAAAGAAAATTGATTTCTTATTAATTGGGTAGATAAAATCTAGGTTACATAGATGTCCCCTTGAGGGCTCAAATGATTGATACAACTATTACAAATTTTGGGTGCCCAAGGATCGAAATCCTTCAAGAGAATTTGGTGCACATCCAACATCTTTTCGTGTACCTACACTCAAAGTTGGCGGGAAAAGGTTTCCGCCACTTGTATTGCTGATATTTATGTCCTAAATTTTTTTCCCAATGTGTTTTATGACCTACACCTACACACAAGGAAACAAGAAATATCAAATAACAAGTGTGTATGATCTAAAACATGTAATCCCCACAGGCAAGAAAGGAGCATATGTAGTGTGCCTATACCAAATCAACCTCAAATTCTATGAAATTATAGGGGTGAGTAAAGTAAGATTTTTGGGAATATATCACTAGAAATTGCACCGAAATTGCATCTGTAATCATGGCGTAACCACAGTACGCTTCTCCAACCTAAAAAACCCAATTCAAGAAATTTATGCCTTTAAACATATCCAAAACATATGAAACTTGGAAAAAATACATAAAACAACATTTTAATACAACCAATATGGTCATATTTCAGAAATCATCCTCGGATCCTGATGCATGCTCCAGTGGGTCCTACAAGCCCGCAAAAAATTCAAATCACGATATCTCGGCCAATATAACTCAAAAAAATATGAAATTTAAAATGCAACATCATATGATAGTATCGAAAATACCTATTTAAAAATAGTCAAAAAAAATTAACATATTTGTATTCATTCCAAGGTGGGATGAATAGGGCTGTCACAAATTGGGAGGCACCCAGGGGCAGAATGCCCACCGAATCCACCTATATTTTGCCACCATTTCCATTGTGGAATGGTACAAAACACTACGAGAGGTGTTGTATTCAAATTTTAGGTGGAAATTCACTCGATTGATAGGTATTTATAAACAAATTGTGTCTCTTTGAGTCACTCAATAACCTCCTTCACTAAGAAGAGATCTCAAGGGAAAGAGAGCACAATCAGGTGAGGGGAAATCTCGGCAGTGCTCTGTTGCATAAACCTTAAACTCCTCTTATTTTTTTGGTGTGGAAAATGAATCCACTTTATAGCCACAGGGGTCTCATGTGCAAAATGGCATGCATGGCAAGAGGCGCCACTCGTCCACCAGGGTGGCATGCATTGGACGGGGAAGAGAATCTCCCAATTTGGCCTCCATTATGAAGCATGGCATAAAAAATATTGTATGCTCTAACTTTTAAGCATGGGTAGGTAGGATAACTAAACATTACTAGGTGCTATTTGTCCAGATTTTACTTTTTGTCATTCAAACCTGCTATTCATCCCACCTTGGGACGAATGCTGCTATTCACTCTAGGGTGGGACGAATAGGACTTGTATTCATCGCAGGATGGGATGAATAGGAACAGGGTGCCAAAAGGTCCCAAAATTGGTCTAGAACCTTCCAAAACCTTTGCACATAGTGGGTAGAACCACTGTATACCTTTTGAGGACTGCCCTAGGGGCCTTTGTATGCCAATTTAGTTGTTGCTTTTGGTAGCATAATCGGATTGACCATATTTTTTTTAAAGTGAAAAACCCCTTGTGGGGCCGCCTTGGTCTAAGAGACCATGAATAGGGGGTTCTACACCGTCAAAGTCACCTAGGGGTCGCACCCAGCCTTGCCCGCACCAACATTATCAATTGGATTTTGGGTACCCAATTCAACTTTTTGGTAGGGTGGAGATTCAAACCTGGGACCTCCCTTGGAGGATTGCCCTCTCCTCTCCAACTCACCTACAACACCTGGGTACCATATTTTAGTGTCTACAATTTGACATAATATAATTACCTAGACTTCTTTGACATTGTATCCATCATGCAATTTAGGCATGTCTTTATAAGCATGTAAGCGATTAATAAATTATTATTTTTAATTATAAAGGAATTTGACCTATTGGTCATGAATAATCATGAAGGGTTTCAAAATTAAATTTAACTTCTTTGATATCTCATGATTTGTGCATAAAATTTCTAAACTTATTGAAACTTGCATATGGTAGATTACTTATTGTAGGATTAATATAATTGAGGATTAGGTATATGTTATAGATTAAAATGTATTTTTATTTGAAGTTTAATAAATTTAAAAAAAAAAAGTAGATATGAATATTAAAATAAATATAGCTTTATGTTTAAGGAATAAATTTTATGAACATTGAATAAATGTATAATTATTTATTATTCAACATAGAAAATCTATATAAATGAATAATTTATAATTATTATCTATGATAGCTTGATTCTAAAAAAAATGTAGCATATAATCATGATTGGTGGTCTTAAGAATAGTAATAAAAACTAAAATAGGGATTTAGTTCATGAGTTTAAATTAATTTTAGGATAATGGATTCTTTTTAGTAGTTATACTAATTATTGAGGAAAACATTGTCAAAGGATGGACAAAACCAACCAATTAGAATAGTGTTGTAAAATTAAAATGGCAATAGATTTTTAAATTATCTTCATAGAATGATTATTCACGTTTCAATAAATATATTTATACAAGAAAATTAAGATATGATAAATATATTAATCTCTTATATGTATAGTGGTTCCTAAGAAAGGAAAATAAGAATAGTAGAGACAAATCAATTTTTTTTGTTTGGATACATAAGAGAGTTGGTTACATCCATACTATTTTTAGTAACTATTAAGTGCAAGGTTCAAACCACAAGGGATTATCCCAAAAAGCCTATACCACCTCATTTTTGATGATCCAATGTGAGCAAGACCATTGGTCGCTTGAGATTCATACTGTCATCATCAATCTAGTGTGCACTCAAAGGATTCAAATCAGACTACTACCTTTGTAACATGTATACCCCCAAGGTTTGAACCTAGTTCTCTTCTTTGTAAGTGCCTTTCTAGACAAATAATTACCAATACACCTAGCTGTTGGGGGTAAATATAAATCAATTATATTATTAAATAACCCCTACATTGATTTTTCTACATGATACTTCATAAAAAAATTAAATTGGTATGCCTATCTTTAAGATAATATTAGTAATGGTACTCTAGGAATTAAGTTTTTATTGAAGCTCATTGATCATACTTAATGAATATAATTTTATTTAAGATATTTATGATCCAAGTAAAATTGGATTCATACACCACAAACTCTATTATGAGTGACATGGTGAGTTTTAGTTGCTAGATTGGTGGGGAATCAATCTATTGATATGGATATAAACTAAATTCTAGATCCAAATGAATTTATTACACATTTTATCAGAATAAACAAGATAAAGGCATAAAATGATTCCATATCAAAATCCAATATATATTGACATTGGACACCTAATATCTAGACCAGCTATAGCAAAGAATTACTATGCAATTAAATTTAAGGAAATGGAAAATTTAGATATATTTAAATTATCTAAGAATCTATATTTGGTTCATCACCAAATATTGTATAAATTGTTATATATTATACTACATTGTGGTTTTCAAAGCAAAAAGTATATAATTTTAAATGCTTGCTAAGCCATCATATATGATATCAAATCCAACTTACAACAAACAATGCTAACAATTGGTGGATTTATTAATATTAATATATTTATATTTAAATTATACAAATTCCACCTAAAAATAGGTTGTACAAAACAATAGTTTAATAGAAATCTATTACTTTCAATAGATAACACTCATGAGAGAGATGATCCACCATCTAAGCTCAATTAACTAAATCTTGAAGGTTAGCATCATGATCATACATCCTCATATTCAAGAACTAAACCAAATATTGAAGGTCAGCATCATGATCATACATCCTCATCTTAAGGAACTAAGCCACCACCTAATCATAGAGATCAAGTTTGAAAATCCATATAGAGTATGAATAATATTACCTATGGTGTAGAATGAGGGTGTAATATTAAAAAGAGGAATAAAACCCTTCATATAAGTAGTATCATCATGGAAATTTTGTAGTAGATACTAGTGGAAAGGGAAGAAATAAAGGATATATTAATGAATATGAAGATAGATACATTCAATATTTTGACCACTATAGAAAGTAGTATACCATGAGTATCTAATTGAAATAAAAATATTCTTTAAGGTTGATAATTCTCTAGTAGGGACAAGACCAAGGTTGTCAGTTTTTGGCTTGAACGAACTATAGTAGTATGGAGAAGAAATGAGTAAATAATTATGGGATAATATAGAAGTTACTTGGGAAAATTTTGAAGAGAGATATAGGCACAAGTACATATCCCATAAACTCATCCAAAGGCATATAAAATAATTGTATAATTTGTAGTAATTTTGTAATGGAAAATAAACAAAACATTTTAGAATTTTTAAGTGAAATACTTTCCACTAGTGATAAAATGGTGTAGGTGAATAGATTCCTCACTATGTTACAACCTACTATAGCTCATCACTAAGTGAAATCATCCACACACATGGAAAAAAGTATTTAGATAGGATTTGATAGTTGAAGATAGACTAGGAGAACCTTCAAGACAAAGGAGTAACCTTATTATGAAGGATGTAACATATTTTTAGTGATTTGTTTGAGCAATTTGTTTTAGTTAGGGTGATACCTTAGATGCAATAATAAAGGCGATGACTTTATTTTTCTCAAAAAATGCCATAGAACCATGGTATAGGAATTTTTAGGGGATCTTTGTGTCATGGATTTATTCTTAGTTCTAGATCCACTCCTCAACCAACATCAATATTTTAGTCAAAAACACCATAATGAGAACATGAGAGACTAGTTTAGAGTTCAAATATTTTGAGACCCTTTTTAGGATGTTTCACTTATGAAGGAGCTATATCCATTCAAATAAAAACATAGGAGGATGAGGTCCATAATCATCAACTCAAGAATCAAGTATTGCTCCATCTAGTATATGATTTACATAGCAATAGATGATTAATAAGTTGAAATCAATGTCATTGAATATTTACGTAATATTTTAAACCAACTAGTTACTATTTTAATAAATCTTGGAGCTCTCATATTTTATTAACATTGTATTTATGGATAAATAAAGGATGGTAGATTAAAAGTTGAATGAACCTAAGAAATTCAAAATGAATTTTGAAACTTTGTAAAGCCTAAGGATGTGATAATATATTGTGAAATCATTTTTTAAGGTTGGTCAATTAGTTTAGACTTGTGTGTGAACAAGTTAGTATTATGTGATATAATAATTGGTATGAATTGGTTGAATAATCATAGCTAAGTTAGAATGTTATTCTAAGGAAGTAGAATATCTAAGTGATGAAGAGTAAAAAGTAATTGAATAGGTCCATGTCACTTAGAATGGTCTCCTCTATGCAAATAAAAAGGAGTATAAGGAAATAATATTCATCAATTGTATGTAATAATTATTCAATATAACCAAGAGGAAAAGAAGGCAATAAATTTTGATTCATAACTTGTTTTGCAAGAATGCATTGATGTCTCTCTTAAGTTATTAGAATGATCTCTTACTAGATAATTAGAATTATCTATTTAATAGATTATAGGTACTAACTCAAAATCCAAATCATCTTATATAATGTCAATAGTAAAGTTTTACAAGTTAAGGGCTCAATAATAAGAATTGTTAGACCTAAAATGTTTCTTTGGGTAATGCCTACGATATTTGTGAATAAGGAGGATAGGTCCATGAGACTTTGTATATACTACTAATAACTAAACAAGATGATAGTTAAAAAATAATATCCTTACCCCACATTGACAATGTTTCGATCAAATGTGAAGAGCTTATATGTTCTTTGAAATTTATTTTAGACCAATAATTCATCAATTATACATTAAATATGTCAATATATAAGATTGATTTTAGAAGAAGGTATGGGTATTATGAGTTTACAGTAGTTTATTTTGGACTAAGTAATGTTCCTATAATATTCATGAGTCATATAAATAGTGTCTTTAGAAAATACCTATATACATTTATGTGACATTTCTTTATGATTTCTAATATATTCTAAGAATAAGAAATGGAATTAGAAACACTTGATATTGATACTATTATGCCTTTGAAAATAGAAATTTTATGCGAAGAATTTGAAGTGATATTTCTTCTAATATGTTTTTTGGTAGGTAAAATATATTATTTACTTTTCTGGTTGAAGGGTCCTAATCCCTGTTACATAGGGCATTTGAAATGCCTATAGAATAAAATTAGGAGCATCCCACCATCATAGTGAAATATGTGGTGATGACCAACAATATGTATAACCTAATACAGAATAGCTTTGAAATCTAAAAAAGGAAACTATAAACAACCCAAAAATAAATGCCCTGATCAGGGACTACATAATTGATAATACAACAAAAATCTATAGGTGATCAATCTATCTTCATCCGACCCCATTCCTACTGGGATTCATCCACCTCCTCGTGGTTGATTCCAGACTTCTAATCCTTTACAAGAACACTGAAGACTGTTAGGATTTCCTTGAGCTCAATGATGGTATTTGAAAATATAACACCTGTATCCCTGACCATGTTAGCTATATACTTGAGTTGCTCCATCACTCTGGTTACGTGATTGACAGTGTTTATATGCAGTACTTCATAGGCATTGCATCTAGGCTCTTCCTTATCATCTAGAATGATATTAGGTGAAGGACACTGATCTTCCACTCCCTTCCTTCTCATGCATTGAGAAATTCTACTATGAGGGGGATGGACAACTTTCCACTTGCTCCTTAGGGGTTTGCTTTTTGTTGTGGTGGGGCGAGACTCCATAGGGGCTGAGTCCTTTTGATTGGGTGAAGGGCTTTCCTCATATTTGTTGTTGGACTACAAAGCGTTGGTAGATTTTGGGAGACCATCAGAAGGGGTAGCGAAGTGAATATGCTCTTCATTATATGGGTTGTGGGTCTCCAATGGAATATTAGGATCATGAGACTCATGACTATGAGTTGGCTCAAAGGAGGTCGTAGTGGTCGAAGGAGGCATAGAAGGTCTTCCATCATGTTGGGATAAGAGGGTATGCTTATATATGATGAGGAAAAGGCCCTGGTGCACAATGTGCTTGGAGGATTTCTTGTCCCTAAAGTTCTCAATGGTGAGGTTGATGGACCAAAATAGGAAGTGAAGGATATTTATCAGTTTGGTGTCACACAGATGATTAACAAAGGCTAGATGGAAGGAGTGGAGGGGACTACAAACATTATCAACTGTTATATACTAGATTATGGGTACAATGACAGAGTCCCAGGGGCAAAGGATCGAAGGACCCCACTTTGCCTAGACCAAATCCTTATCTTTATCCAATAAATGTTAAGTTTCTTTTTTAAAATTATGTCTATCCCAGTGGACCATCCTACCCTTAGGAGATAAACCAAAAATTCTAGCTAAAATATGGATGTTTACCTTGATTTGAAGCCCTTGAATTTGGACCTTTTCATTTTTCCATGAGCTTACAAAATTGTTGGTAACACCCTCATCTATACCACTAAAAATCTTGAAGAAGGGGATGAACCCCTTGGGTCCTAGCATAGCTTCCACTACAGGTTCAAGTTGTATCATTGACGGTTCAAGAATGGTCATAATGTCGATCAAGAAAAAAATGTTAGGCACATGAATAGGATAAAAGTAGCAAGGAATCTAAGTAGCAAGTGAATACTCCCCAATAGGTGGTGGTCTAGTAAAGAGAGCCTAGGCTTGTATCAAAGAGGATAACTAGATGAAGGGTCATTTTTGATGCATGTTGGGACTTCGACCATAGACCAGTAGCACAGGGTCATATTAGTACCAACACATGATAGAGAAACAACTCGACAAGGCAAAGGGGTAGTATGGGTGATAGGGTGGACAAGGCCAGCTAACAAGGTAAAACATATGGCACTGAAGAAGGATGGGCAATGGAAATGGAAGGGCAGAGAGGCAAATATCAATAAATATAGGAAAATAATGAGGGAGGAGCGGAGGCACGAGGTGAAAAGATGGTTTCATAAGGATGCATGAGAATTGCCATGATTAGACCACCTCACATGGGGGGTGGTACGACTGACACTTTGAAAGACAATGATAATGTGGGGAAGGGAACAAAAATCCTTGGTGTTAATATGAACACCCTTGGTGTTGAAAAAAATGCCTTTGAAACACCACTTGCTTCTAGTTGGAATTGTCCTCCACATCATTTTTAGCAGCTTCAATGATGTCTTGAGCGAATGAGTCTTCCCAAATGGTGAGTCTGTTCTGATTGGCTACTTTATTAGCCAAAAATTCCACCACCACATTTGCCTCTCTAAAAATATGTTGGATAGTGTTGAGCGAGTGCTTCCTGAGGATAGAATGACTTTATTGGATGACACTTTAAATATTCCAATCAAATTTGGATTTACCCTTCATGTAGTTGACCACATTTAGGGAATCCCCTTAAAATATCATAGGATGAGATAGGCTTTTACTGAGCTCAAGGCTTCTCCAAAGGGTACGAGCTTCAGCGTAGTTGTTGGACTGGACTCCCAAGTTTTCTATGAAGGCTCTGATGATTTTGCCTTCATGGTTTTTGATGACTCCACTGACCCCAACATATCTAAGGTTACCTTTGAATGATCCATCAAAGTTCACCTTGAGCCACCTTGGAGGGGAAGGGATACACTTGGAAGTGGACCTATAGCTAATATGGGAAAGTGATATGGTATCCTCATTCAATATACCAAGGAAGTTGAACAAGGATGCTTCCAACCCAGACATCGGAGGATCCTTGCAAGGGACCAAGTTTACATTTTGATGATAAATTTTAGGGCTCTTTTGGCTACTACTTCTGGGTCCCTAGAGTGGACATTGAAGACTTTTCTATTGCATTCCAACCATATTTACCATAGGTTGTGGTGCAATAGAGCTTCCCATAGGAACTTGATTCTAGGATTACAAAACACTCTAGGCCACTAAGTAAAAATATCAATGATAGACTGGGGCCATACCCATTTGACCTAAAACATTTTGATTAGCGTAGAGAAGACCTTGTAGTAAAATGAGCATTTGATCAATAGATGTTGAGTAGGCTCCCATGTTTGCAAGCACAAGTAGCACCTGTTGGGGACTATAACACCCCTCTTGATCAGGTTTTCTATGGTGAGGATTCTATTTTGGAGAGCTAACCATGAGAAGTGGACAACTTTTGGGATGATATGTTTGAGCCAGACTCTCTTAAAAGTAGTTAGGGAAATCTGGTTTTTGTGCAAGTTTTGAGGGGGCACCAGTAAGGAAATGGTTTATTTAACTGAGAAGGATCCATCCTCTTTGCCTTTCTAGAAGGTTTTATCTTTCTTCTAATCCCTAGGTATGTATTTTTCCCTGTAAACTACCTATAAAGAGGTGATGACACTATTAATAACAACAATGTTTATTTTGAAGTGCAATTGCTTCCACTCATGATAGTCCTGCTTTTGTGCAATGAAATCTACAACTTTCAATCCAAACCTGTGATTAGTTAGAACCTTAATAGTACTGATACATGGTTCATTGATAAGGGGCTCATCCCTTGCCTATGGACCATACCAAAAATCAATAGATTTTCCATCTTCGAGCTACCACCTGATTCCTCTTTGGAGCAAGGGTCGGGTTTGGATGATAGACCACCAAAAATGAGACCCTATTTGAGGGATCTCTTCATCTCTGAAGGAGTGATTTTGTAGGTATTTTATTTTGATGATAGAAACCCATTTTAGTTTTTCATTGGTAAGCATCTTCTAGGCCTACTTGGCTAAAATGCCTGGTTCATTTTTTTGATTCTATGAAATCCAAGCCCTCCCTTATATTTTGGGCAGCAAACTTTATCCCATGCTACTAAGTGGAAATTTTCTGGTTATCAGATCCAGCCCATAGGAAGTGCTTTTGGATTTGTTCAATTGTGGTCCCAAATACTTCAAGAATTTTTAAGACTGATAAAAAATACACAAGAATTCTTTGAATAACTGACATGACCAAGGTAGCCTTACCCGCATGAGAGAGGATGGAACCTTTCCACCCCACTAGTTTCTTATGAAATCTCTCAATAACATTATTCCACATTTACTTGTTTGGGTTCCCTTGGAAAATTGGGAGACCAAGATAAGAAGTTGAAAACTTTTTAGTAGTACAACCCATAATATTAGCAATTTTGACTTGATAGGGCATAGGGGTATTGATGAAATAAATCTTGCTTTTGGTGAAATTGATTTTTTACCCTGTTGCTTCTTCATAGAGGTTGAGGATAGTTTTGATGACTTGTGCATTAGATACCGATGCAACAGTTGCCATAAGGGTGTCATCCATGAACTTTTGGTTAGTTGAGGTCTTGTAATTGGATGCAACTTTAATACCAAAAATCAAACCCCTTTTCCAGGTAGCTTTTATGGCTCTTTCGATACTACCATATAGAATGATGAAGAGGATAGGGGATAAGGGATCCCCTTGTCTCAATCCTCTGGTGCTAGGGAAGTACTCTACAATAGATTCATTCACAAGCATATAAACCCAAAGGGTTGAGATACACTACATAATTAGATGGACCCAGTTATCATGAAACCTAAACTTCTGAAGAACCTTGGACAAAAAATCCATGTTTACTCTATCAAAGGCTTTATTCATGTCAAGTTTAAGAAAGAGAGCTGAATTTTTAGATATTTGGGCTGAATTAATGAGTTCATGGATGGTTATGATCCCATCCACAATATTTTAACCCTTAACTAAGCTTCCTTGATAGGGTTCGATCAGGGAAGGGAGGATGCTTTTTAATTAGTTGGCCATCACCTTCAAAAAGGTTTTTTAGACGATGTTACAAATGCTTATGGGATGATAATTAGACAGGGATTTGGAATTGGGGCCTTTAGGGATGAGGGTGAGAAATGTGGAATTCACATATCTAGGAATGGCTCTGGATATCTACATTTCAATGATGGATTCACAAAGGTCAGGGCCACTGATGTCCCATTTGGTTTGGAAAAACCTTGGGGAGAAACCATCGAGGCTAGAGGCTTTGTCTAGATGCATGGAAAAAATGGCCTGATGGATCTCCTCATAGATTAATGGGTTAAGCAGATAGAAATTCATACTATCAATGATGATTCTAGGGATGTGCATGAGAAGGGAGTCCATGACTTGGGTAGAATGGGTAGGGCAAGAGCCTATAAGGGACTCAAAATGCATAACTTCATCATGAATTTTGTGGATGTTGGAGATGAAGGAACCATTGTTTCTAATTAGACCTTTGATCATGTTTGCCCTCCTATGCTTGAGCGTCGAGATGTGGAAGATCTTTGAGTTGGAGTACCCTTTTTTTAACTACAAATATCTTGATTTCTAGCACCAAAACATCTCTTCCTGCTTCAATATATTATGGTAATCTAAAAGTAGAAGCTTTTATTTAGCTCTCAAAATGGCATCCCCATGACCCTACTGGAACTAATTTTTGATTCCTTGGAGCCTATCCCTGATGTTCTATTTGTTTTAAAATATATTTCCAAAGATTTATTTATTCCAAATATTCTGTTGGAGCCAAATTTGACTCAACTTTGAAAACCCTAAATTTAAATTTTTGGTTTCAATAAAAATTGATAATAATGCCAATTACTTCTTCAGGTGGTGTGAGTTGCTGGAGTTTTTATTAGTTGGTTTGATGAAGTCTAACCTTGAATTTTAATAATTTATGCCTCATTTTTCAAGTATCTCAAAGTGGATAGGGCAAGGTTCTATTAATTAAATCTCTAAAGCCAAAATCCAACATTCAATTAAAAAAGTTCCCTTGAGCCTAAACCGACCAATAAAATCCTTAAATCCTAAGTTGGTTAATTATTCATCATGGTCTAAAGATTCAAATTTTTTTTAATTTATGGAAAACATCAGAAAAGGGATGCCACTTTCGGGTAAGACCCAAGGAGGGAAGGGTATCCATTCCGCCAAAAACGCCCAGGACTCGGACCTGGCCTACCACCTTTGACATACTCAAGGAGCAAAAAAACACACAAAACCAATTTAAAAATAAGTAAATAACAACAAAAATAATAAAATAAAATAAAAAACATGCTCTTTGAGTGTGTCAAAAACAAAAGCACAACCAAACATGCACAATAAGATAAAAGAAACCACATAGAAAAAAATAAGAACCACATAAAAAAACACAAACAAGACAAAAACAACATAACACTGCAAAGACATAACCCAAAAAAAAACATGAAAAAAAAACACAACCAAAACCTAAAAAATTGAAATAAAATAAAAATAAAAAACAACCAACAATAGACAATAAACAAAAACAAAAAACATAGAAAACACTCACACATAAAAACATGAATTAACACAAATAAAGAGAAACCCAATAACAAGAACGAAAAAAACACAAGAACAATAAAAAAAAAACATAAAAAAAAAAACACAAAACAACAAAAACACATAAACAACAAAAAATAACACAAAGAACACAAAAACAAAACAAAACAAAAGAACCCACCCACCTTAAAAACCTAAAAAAACAAAAAAGAAAAAAGAAAAAAAAAAAACATAACAATGACCTATCTAGACCAGAAGACTAGTAAGGCAAGAATCAATAGAGGAAAAAAAATAAATAATAGAATGAGATAGGGAACTAAAAAAACTGAATGAACCAAAGAGAAGCAAAAAAAAAAAAAGCAAGAAGAAACTAGGTACCTTCAGAACTGGAGCCATCCAAAGAAATGATAGAAAGAAGAGCTTCCCTAATTTGAGAAGCCCACCATATAGGAGGGTGGCCATAATAAGTAAGATCACCTTTATCCAAATCCCAATTAGCTAAAGCCTTAGCACTCTTGTTTTGATCTCTGACCACATGATTGTAATCAACTTTCAAAAATCCCATCTAGATTAATTAAATATTCTCAATAATTATTTTTATTCTCCAATCCACCTTATGATTCTTAGAAGGGGTCTTCAAGAGATTAATCATAAGTTGAGAGTCAGAATCAACTAACACCTTTTACCATCTAACCTTAGTAGCCCCCTGAAGGCCTTTGAGGATACCATATCCCTCAGCAAGGTTATTGGAAAGAATACCCAAATTCTCAGCAAAAGTAAAAACTAGGGAGCCATCTGAAAGTCTACCAATTCCTCCCACACTAGATTTTCCAGGGTTCCCTCTAGAGGCTCCATCAGTATTGACTTTTCCAAAATCCTTAGGAGGAGGTTTTCAATTTCTAGTCCTATCCATCTTACTAATACTCACATTCCCTTTAATTTGGTTTCCCTTAGAAGATTTAATCTTCAATATTTGCATCACTTCATCCCATATTTGGTGGGAGTTTTTGGGGTGATTAAGGAGTTGATGGACTGATTCAACTAAGTTGGCTATGGTATTTTACCAAATATAGTGAATATCCTTCTTATCTTGATTAAAAATTCAATTGTTCCTTTCATTCCAAATATTCCAAAGAAGAATGGTAGAACCCATCCAAACTAACTGCCTAATAAAATGATCAACACCATTTTGATTATGCCAATCCCTCTAAAGTTGTTCAAAAGTAAAAAAATTGGACCACTGTAAGCCAAGTAAAGTGGCCATTCTCCTCCATAGCTTAGAGGCTAAAGTACACTCAATAAAAATATGGTTGAGATTTCTGCATTATCTTCACACATTTCACATCTAAAAGGGCCATGAAAACCATGCTTCATAAGTTGCTCACTAGTACACACCCTACGATGCAATAAAAGCCAATTAAATAACCTCACCTTAGGCCAGAGCTTTTGAGCCCACAATAAATAAAATATGTTAGAAGAATGGCTGGGATTATTATGGCATAAGGTCAAATAACCTTGAGCAACTGAATACTCACCCTTAGTAGTGTTGTTCTATCCAAAATAATCTTTTTCATGGGACCAAGAAAGGGATCTCATATGAAGGATGCCTTGGATATCTTGTCTTTGCCTTTCTAGGATTTGAATAGGCTAGTCCTCAATAGGGATCCAATATCTACCAACCTTTGAATTACCAGTATGGTACCGATAGTAATTAGCCACCTTTATCCAATTAGCTCGGTGAAGCTCCTCCATCCAAGGCCTCCAATCGGGAAATTGGGTTATCAAAGGCTTATGACCATCCCAAGAATCTGTTCAAAAATTTTCCTATTGACCATTATGAATGATCCAAAATATTTTTTCCTTTATAAAATCCTCACCAGTCTTAAGAACTGCTAAAATGGGAGAACCTTTGGTAGGAAGTTGATAGCGAACAAGGTCTTCAGGAATTTTGTTCTTAGTATATTTAGCATGGAGATTATTGGCCCAAAGAGAATTGGGGTTATGCAACATCCTTCAATATAATTTAGCAGCTAAAGCTTTGTTGTTATTAATAGAAGACTGAAATCCTAACCCCCCTTCACTCTTAGGAAGACATAAAGTATCCCATTTCACCAAGGCCCATTTTATTTTCTCCTTAGTACCACTCCAAAGGAAACAATGACTGATTTTATCCAATTCTTGAAGAACATCATTTGGGATATTTAAAATATAAGAAACATAAATAGGAATAGCTTGAAGGACTGATTTTACCAAGGTGATTCTACCCCCAGAAGAAAGCCACCTGTTGGTCCACTTTCCAATTTTCTTCTTGACTTTGTCCAACAACCAATTCTAATATTTATTTTTCTACCTTTGAATATTTATGGGAATACCTAAATAAGTGATTGGAAGGGAGGTATTATTATATCTTAATTTATCCAAGACCATGGATTCTTGTCTAGCAGAGTAGTGAAAGAAAATAAGTTTAGATTTTTTTGCATTGATCAACTGCCCAGTAGCCTTAGAAAAATAGTTAATAATTTGCTTAATATTAGAAGCTTCCTTAACTGTAGCTTTACCTAAAAGAGTAGAGTCATCCACAAATTGAATATGAGAGATAGGTATAGCTCCATGAGCAATGTTAACTCCCTCAAGGGTTTTGTTTTCCCTCTTTTTTGTTATAGTCCTACCCCGCTTGGTCCATATATAATCCAATGGATGTGATTTCAAAATAAACCCATATGATAAGACAAAAGGTCTAAAATTTATAACCTAAGGGTCTTTTTAATCGAGCTAATTATCATTAATCTAACGACAACATTTCATTAAGGAGTAATCCAACGAATATGTTTTCATGATAAAATATGAAGGATAAGTCGAAGATAAATAATAAAAATGAAATTAAAATCCATTCAGCTCTAAGGATCTGAACGAATGCACTTGCCCCAAGACAAATCAATGGATGTGTTCTTTCCAAAGAGTCAAGACTTTAAGCAAGTCATCATGAGTCAAACTGTCATTTAAACAGTGAACAAGTTTGACAGATCGAACGATCATGCCCAAGCAATGTTTAGATCAATGGTTGCACTTTATTTGATTAAATTGAATGTTAAATAACATAGAAGGTACACACCCCCTTTAGATTAATCATCAAGCTGGTTAAAAATATTGAACGACAGTGCTCGATCAAGATCTGATCTAATGGTGGTGCACTCACTAAAGATGCATTAAAATGTTTAAAACTTTGTGAGATTAATCAAACCGATTAAAATGGATTAACGAGGTTCTAAATACATTGGATAATCACCCCCCTTCAGCTTAATTAAAATTAATATCATGCGTCCTTTGGTAAACTAACTCACAAGTTTATTAAAATCTGACGATGGTATTTCTCTCCATTCAGATCCAACGGTCACTCCAAGATCATAGATGGTACGATGAAAACAAAGGTAAAGATTAATTACATGATTACCAAGGGTCTAATATGTTGCTTAATCTCTCCCCCATTTCGACTTAATCATGATCAAAGGGTTTATGTTTTTGGTTATATAGTGTGCATCTTACAGGAGATCTAACGACGGTGCCCAAACGAACTCAAAGATCAAAGGACGCGAAGGTCTGTAGTAATGACAAAATATTCAAAACAAAATGAAGACATTAAATAACATGTAAATCTGATGGTAATGCTCATTTCTCCTTATATCCAATGGTGTGCATGTGTAAAATGGATGATTAATTAATTCAAGGTATGTATGGTTTTTTCCACCTTTGTTAAAAACTGTGTGCATATATATGATCCAATGGTAGCGCTTTCATCGTGATATGATCCTATGATGGTAGCATGATAAAATGAATAGTTCATATTTTGTTTAAAGGTTTTATAGAATGAGTTTAATGATGTAATCACTAGGTTAGGTTTGATTAAACATAATTAAATAATGATTGATATCCCACATTATCTGATAAATCAACCAATGTAGGTATAGTCTCTAAGTCTTAATTATCATTTATGAATTATAACAAAACCTAAGGTTTAGACTAAGTAAGCATGATCAACTAAAGGTTTATATGTGAAAAAGTATACTAACTATCGTGCAAGTCCCGGGAAATCAATCGATGCGCTCCATATCAAATCAATCCAACGGTAGCGTGAGAACCAAAGTTAATTAACCTACAAGTTATAAAAGAACCAAAGAAAAAATTGAACAAAGGTAGATCGAACATCTTTACTCAATAAAACCTTCAACCCAATAATTATGAAAATATCAGTTTAAAGAATATCAGAAGCAACCATGGTGCAACCTATAAAGATCACGAATCAGCAAGATCAGTGAAATCATCCGTAAGAAAGATTCGACAAACTAAGCTTCTATAGAAGGACCATCGCTTCACAGAAACACCCTCAACATATATCGAGGTAGAAATCAAAGAGGTGAATTTTTCACAATAAGGTACATAAAAAAAATCAATGAATATCAATAACCAAAGATGAAGTCAAAACAATACGCATAAACACCGTGAATCCAGAAGGATACCCAAGGAAGGAAATATTTGAGCAAATTAGAGTAAATCCCCTGGATAGTACCTTGGTAAGGATAGAGCAGACTAAATGAAAGACAAATCTTGATGCTCAAGCCTACAACCAGATCATGTATATCTCATGGGAATAATAGTGTACCGCAAAAATAAAACTACAAAGCAAAGTCACAGCTTATAATAAAAGACAGTAAGGGAGAGCTAAAATGCATTGGCAAAGTGAAACTATGGACTACAAAGAATATAAATATATTCAATTTTTGTTCTGCAAATATTTGAGATGACAAAAGTGCATGAATAAAAAGGCATGGTTTTGACTTATAGAAAGTTATTCAATCCGCACTTTGACATAATATAGTTATGAGGGAAACACTCCGATGGAGTATAGTTATAGAAGTAGCTTATAAATGCTTCCAAATATTGTTTTCCATTCTCACCTTCTTCCAACTTACCACTGTCTCCCTCCTTCTAGGCTTTCTTCCTTAACCATCCTGACATTTGTCCCTACATTGTGCCATCTCATCACCTTCCATTATGTTAAGCCACCCCTTTTCCTCTTTTATCCCTTCACTCTATCGCATGATCAGTGCAACTCCATCTATTTGCAACTGGCACGCCACCCCTTGTCTTTACCATCATGTCAGGTCCCCCTCTGTTCCTTGTCTAAAATTCATGTTAGCAGTCTAGTCAATCCATAACAACATATCATAGTGACTAGGACAAGCAGAACAAAAAGGAAAAATATAGTACTGAATCCTTAGTTTCTAGGGCCAACTCGAGAGAGCAAAAAGGCCAAATTAATTAGTAAAGAGCTCCCTTCAGTCCAAAAAAGAACCTTAATAGTCATTTTAGAGTCGTACCAGCTGGATAGCATATAGAATAGGATCAACTAGATGTTGACAGGTGTAAGGCCAGAGATAAACCAAAAATAATAGAATCAAGAACCAGCAACTATAAAAGGAAGCGAGCCAGTTCAGATTTTGCATCAAGAAATTAGAGAATAACATTTTTGCTAAGAGGTATACTTGAGTGCCCTATTAGTTGTGTTGTTGTATCCCCTTATGTGTCTATTTTCTTTGTCATTCTTATTCTTCCCTTTGTTGTGTAGGATTGTAATAGGAAAGTGCTCAAGAAGGTAATATTATTTCTTGTCCTATTGAGCCTAAGATTCAGAGATTCTATTGTTACCAGATTGGAACAAGTAGAGTAGGAGAGACCTATTACATTATTTGAATGGGATATTTTCATTGTATTGATATATTTTTCTTGAAAACAGAGTTAAAAGGCATCCTGCCCACTCTGCATGTAAAAATTCATGAAATCAATACAATTATGGGTTTCATTTTTATTATATATTTGTATCAGTATTGTGTGTCACTGTATAATGGGTTACATTATTTGAATGCATTATATACATTTCTCTCATTGGTTAACTCCTAGTTTTATTACGATATTCAAATGAATATTTGAATGCCAATTTTCTTTTCCCTCATTATCTCTGTTCATAATTAAAATTGTTGTTAAATTTCTCTAACAACCCAATGAATCTAGGCATCAGTCTGCATAAGGCATAACAGTTGGTCATTTTCATGCTTGGTCATTTTAAAAAGAATACTTATAGCTTAATAAATCTGGAGCGTGTAATTAGAAGTTCAATAAAAGAATTACCGCTGGGGTTTCTTTACCCATTTTGCAGTCTTCTTTAGTAATATTTGTGTTTAGCATAACATGAGGTAGGTCGACCAGAGTCTGTAATAGCTTATTGGTTTCAAATAGTTTCAAGGATGACTAGTATCTACAATCTCAGTAGAAGGCTGGATATTGTAATAGTTTTTGGTTTAACCTGCAAAACCCGGTAATTAATGAAGACTTTTATTTACCAAAAAAAAAAACAATTGAAATCCTACGGATGCAAGAATCGGTTCCAACACCTTCAATTTGGCTTTTATAGATCGTAGCTTCTAGGTGACTTGGTTGGTGATAGTTCCTAGGAAACTCTCCCCCCACCATTCAATAATGCGAGATTTGAGGTCCGGGTGTAGGGTCCACATTACCTTGAAATGAAATGGAATTTTTAATAGGAGTCTATTGGCTATTTCAAAAATGAGGCTATGTTCAGACCCAATCTTTGGCAAGGCTTGTAAACTGACATATTCAAATATAGATAACACATCCTGAGAAAGAAAAAAATGATATAGCCCTACCTAAATGAGGTCATCCCCTATCTGTTTGTACTCCATGTGTACTAAGACCCCCTTAGCTGAAAATCCATTAGCTTGTTGGCATCCAAAAAATGGATGAAGTCCCCCATGGTCTTGGAAGTTATTTCTTTCCCTCCTCTTTTCTCTAAGGGATATAAAGGTGTATTAAAATCCTCAGCAAGAATCTATGGGATATTATTGAAAGCCTCACACATCTGGGTGAGAGTGTTCCACATGGTCAACCTATCTTGAGGAATGTTCAGGGTGTAGACATTCGTCAATACCCAAGAGTGCTTCGAGATAGGATCATGAACAAAGGTGTCGGAGAGACGTCCTTCACATAAAATCACACTACCTTCCACCTTGGTTGGATCCCAGAGGTAGAGGAGACTGCAAAAAGTACCCGAGGTCAGATTAAATAAAAAATCACACTTCCTCCAAATAGTTTTGGTAACTTTAGGCAAGTGTTGTGTTCCTAATTTTTTTTCTTGAATTAGAAAAATTATAGGATTTGACTCCTTTCGCATCGAAGCAACAAGTATTTGTTTTGCTGCTCCATTTAGCCCTCTCGCATTCCAAGAGAGGATTCTCATTTGGAACTCTTGTAGGGTTTTTGACCTCTTTTACATTACTGCATAGGAGGATTGGATCTTTTTGTTTCTTCTCTATTGGAAATTCTTAGTTCCTAAAAGATATTTCATTGGGTTCCATTGGCAATGTCTTCTGCTATATCTCTATTTATCTGTTCCAGAACAGGTCTTATATTTTTTTATCACCTCTAGCATCAATTAGGGATTTTTTAAAGCTTCTAGTATGTTTAGGGCTCCAAGCTTTAGGAGAGTCCTGAGACAACTCAGGGCTATCAAGCTCCTCATTCTGGGGATTATTTGGGATAAGAGATGGGCCGAATCTATTGTATGGGGGGGAGTTGGGTGATGGGTTAGATGGTAGAGGTATATTGGATGATGAGGGCTAGGGTTTAGAGGTTGTGGCCAATGGGGATTTAGGGCATAGGTCTAGGGATGAAAGAGGGGATTACAGGGGAGGTTTTGCCTTTGAGGTTGTTTAATGGGAGTGCTTTGGTCCAAGGAATTCCTCTTTGAGAAAATTCTTATTAACATCAATTTCACTAAAATTTGTATTGTTGAATAAACTGAACCTATTGGATGAAGTAAATAGGGAACTTTCCTTTGTCTTTTCACCATTTGAAGTTGGAGGAGCATGTTGCTTATATTTTGGCTTATGGCACATACCTTCTTTAGCATTTGGTCTTTGGACCTCTCCTTTAGTTTGGTATTGTATATCTTGGTGGTCGCTCTATGAAAGCTTCATTTTAGAGCACTGGATTTGTAGGTGTTGCTCGGTGTAGAAAGATGTTTTTTTCTCATACTCCACTACTTGGAATCGATGGTAAGTCCCATAGATTAGATTCACATGGGTCAATATTTGGGTATCCAAACTCATGTCGATGTAGATACGAGCCTGTGTCAATCTTGATTGAGCACACATTACAAGGTCAATAGTGATGAGCTCCCCAATCGCATGGGAAATCCTTGTAGGACGTTCTCATACCAAAAATGGGTGAGTAATTTTGGGATACAAATCTAGATGGGGATGGAGTTTATGTTCTGTGTCTCCAGGTCGAAGTCCACTCCCCACTTGCGAAGGAACATACTCCTTCACCCGAAGAACCATGGGCCCTCGTTAAAATGTGATCTGCATCCTCTTGAGTATTGAGTCAAATCATAAATAATCCCCTAGACATGGTGACCAATTCTAAAAAATCCCTGGTTTTCCATTTTGTCATCACCCATCGTCGAATGGCCTCCATATAAGGTCTTCCACCCACAAATTTTCCAATTAGGGAGAAAGAATTGATGGAAATTAATTCAGCCATGACTTCTTTTGATAAGAAAAATATCTTAGCCTTCAGGAATAAAGGTGCATGATGAGGTTGTGGGGGATTTGGTCCCACCCTTGAGTTTTTTTACAAAATATGTTTTTTAGATTTTTTTGCTGCCTATCACAATTTTATCTGGGGGTTCTTTCCTCCCAAAGATGTATTTGCCATCGTCCAATACCACAGGTTCGAAGTTGGCTTTGGCCCCATTTTCACCTTCTTGGCCATCCATTTAATTATTTTTTCCACTTTTGCATACTCCTACTCTGCTCCATGCTCTGTACTATAGCTTCTCTGCTTCTTGCTCATCGAGGATTCAAAAATTGGAACTTTGCTCGCCATAACCCCTCGATCTTTGATATTTCTTCAAATATAAAATACATTATTTGGGGTACATATTTTTAGGTGAGGGGATTGTAGTGGATCTTGCAAATATTAAATAAATATTAGAATAACCAATTTCTACTAATGTGATAGATATGAGAAGATTTAATGGGATTATAGTCTACTATTAGTATTTTTATGAACTTTTCTAAAGTAGCAAAACCAATAATTTTCTTCTAAAAAAGGGAAATATATTTGAATGGTTATACATATGTAAGGTATCTTTTTAGTAGTTAAAAATATTATTAAATAGTGATCCTATTGTAGTAGTACCAAAACCAAACAAACCTTCTCCCATCTATATTGATACCTGTAAAATATTGTAAGGAGTACTAATGTAATATAGTAAGGTACTTGTTTATGATTCTCAAAAGCTTAATGATCATTAGATTAATTACCCAGTTCATGATTTGGAATTAGCCTTTATTATATATACATTGAAAATATAGAGATAAAACTTAGTAGAGGAATATTTTAACTAAGAATAAATCATCATAGTTTAACATGTCTATTTACAAAATCCAACTTTAAAGCATGATAAATAAGAAGGATGAAGTTTTTATCTAAATACAATTTTGACACATCCTATTTACAAGGAAAAATAAAATAAAGAGGAGTATGCACTTAATATAGGAAAATTCATATAGTTTATGGTGGTTGTACTCACATATTTAAGAGTAAGAATAAAATTTATTCTAGAAAATGATGACTAGTACAAAGAAACAAGACATGCATGGTTTACTTTGAATTTACCGAGGACTAAATCTAAAGAATATTCCTTTAATAAGAATCATGTGCTTGGGTTAAATTGAGTCATATATATTATTATAGGGAAAATTATATAGGCAAATATGGATAATATTTGTAAGAAACCACCAATTTAACATATAGTAATTAATATATATGTTGATATAGTGTGTAATGAAGAAATACACAAAAGGGTATATCAATAGATGTTTGGAATATTAAATATTCAAGGAATATCAAGTATATCAGGTGCCTCGATTTGATAATCGATTTCTTTGATGTTGTCTAACGAGCGCTATGATTTGTAAAGTTTATTTAAGTGCTTTGATTATTTATGGTATAGTTAAGTGTTTGATTATTATGGTTTTATTAAAGTGTTTATTAAATTTATATGCACTTTGATTATGTTAAGTTAAAAAAGTACCTTTTATTATAGTACTTTGATTATGTTAAGTTAATAAAGTATCTTTGATTATAGTACTTTGATTATGGTTGCATTAATAAAGCATTTTGAAATGAGATAATTTCAGCAATGTACTTTGATTATAGTTGATCTAATAAAGTATTGTGTTGGTTTGAAAGAGATATTAATATTATAATGAATTCCTAAGATCTTGGGTAGATTAAGGATTCATTATAAGTGTATGCATAAAGAAGAACACCATTGCACTAAAAATAAAATATTTTATTATTTCGAGAAAATTCCTTTTGATACAATTTGACCCTTTTAGGGTGCATTTTACAATAATATGTGCCAAAAGGGGAATCCCTTTTATAAATCAAGGATGGTGTATTCATTTATTCTATGCCACAATCAATGTTGGAGGTGGGTTTGTCATGACCACCGTGATGACCTTGAGCTTTCGAACTTGGAACCTGCACACATGCAAATAGATAAAATTTTAGTAGCACCTATCAAAATGAAGCTAATGCAATGAATAATGTAAATTGAAAATAGAAAATGATAGCATACATGAGTCATAATTTGGGTATCATAAAATTACCATTCCCTTCCTCACTTTTCTTGGTCATGTGATGGTGCCTTTATAGGCCTTTGAAGTCTTTGGAGGGAAGGATAGATGGAAATATAGGGTTGCAAAGTGGTAGGTATTGGGCATCCACCTATCTTGGGTAGTTGTTGTGAGTCACTATAAGTGTCTCACTTAACTGAGGATATGTGGCAAGTGGGCAGGTGCAAGTGGAGTGAAGTGTGGATATGTGGCAAGGTGAGGGGTATTGGTGGCTAGGACATGTGTCAAGTGAGGAGATAGGGTATCTTATGCTGATTTTTTAGATTTAATAAATTTGGAAAATATAAATTAATATGCAGGAAAATACACCTAAGTTTAGACTTAGATATATTATTTTATTATGCAGAATTGGAATGTGCAATGTGAATGAATGATGTGCAGGAATTATATGCCTAAGTTTAGACTTAGGCATATATTATTATGCATAATTATGATGTGCAATGTGGGTGAAATGTACAGTAATTGATATACCTAAGTTTAGACCTAGGCATATAATTTAATATGCAGAATTATGTGCTGAAATGCAAAAGCCTAGATTTTGGTGTCTATAGATGCCCTTTTTTGTACTGTGGTGTGTTAAACATAATGCAATACAAAAAAAAAAGACACCTATATTTATCGCATGGATGAATGGTCTCAAATCTTCTTGATGCTCAAGAATAAATGATTTTTTTGTTTTCTTTTGAAAAATTTGATATTTTTGCTTACCCCCTCAATTGGTGAATGGGTAAAGGATGAAACCCATGAGCCAATTGACCAAATATGGATGATGAAATGAGGTGGATGATTGAATTATGTGAATTGTGTATGCAAATGTATGATATTTTGATCAACTTGATGCCCCAAGTTTGGAATTGTTTGTGTTGTTGTGAATTTGCCTTTGGTTTTGATGATGCACAAAATGTTGTGGTAAAACCACCAACCATGTTTGTGAGTTTGGGGACCCTGCTACTATTAGTTGCTCCTGTGTGTTGGAACTAGTGCATTGGGATTCGATACTCGAGTGATTGTGGTTGTTACCAAATTATGATTGATTGGTTTTTGCTTTTGTACCCAACAAAAAGGGTTTAAGATAACCTTTTAAAAATTAGCTTGAAAAGAGCCATACTAAAATATTGAGGTCTCAGTTGATTTAATGTCACATGTGATGATGTTGGATGTTTTTGAATGAGTTTACTTATGGTGAGCTAGTCATCGTACTAGATTGTATGGATTTCTAGTCACTGCAACCACCAAGTATATAGGGTAATTCACTAGATACGAGGGTCACTACATTATTTTCTTATGATGTTTGTTGAATGGATGTGATGAATGCAAATGTTGGAAATCAAGATCAAGTTGGATGCCCCAAGTTTGGGGTGGACTTGTGTTGTTGCAAATTTACCTTTTGGAATGATTGACATGCAATATGATGAAGTAAATAAAAAAATCACCTTAGAATCTCATTGTCCTAATGACTATAGAAAATTCCTTAATGCAAAATGATGAAGTAAGAATTTTCCATGCTTTGTAACCCCACGGAGTAGGTGTTAGTGACAACCTTGGGAAAATTTTCTTGATCGTAGGTCACTCAAAAATTGAAAGATAAACTTGATTTATTTTTAAATGTGATGATATGAAATAATTTTGAATAAGTATCCTTATGGTAATTTATTCATATTACCAAATTGCATTGATAACCAATCATTGCAACCACCAGGTGTCTAGAGTAAATCACTAGATACAAGGTTCACTTGAGGTGATAATGATGTGAGATGATGATTTGAATGCATTTGTGTTGATGTGAGGGATTTTTTAAGCCATTTGTATTTGAAGGGGAGTTGTGTAATATGGTCACAAATAAAATCCAATGTAGGTTACCCCAATCATGGAAAAGACACTCATTGTTGAATCATTACTTCTGACAAATTGATGAACTTAATTTTAGAAACATTTCATCTGTGGATAGACAATATTGAGTCTATGCTTTAGAATTTAGGTATACCAAGTGTTTTTTTGATTGAATTTTTTGGTTGTGATTTTCCCCAACAAAAAGAGCGTATGATAGTCTTTAGTACTAACTCTTGAATGAATGTGATTTGCATGATTGAGTGTTTTGAGTATTGACTTGATTTGAGACTAGAATTTTGTAGATATTGTTTACCCCTTCAAGCAATAATTCAATGAAGAATATATGAAATGATGAAAGTGACAAAGCATATGACAAAGGTAAAAATTATTAGAATGAAATTGATGTTTTTGTTTTTTGTTACAACTATGATTTTGACCATTATTGGTAATTATACACGTCTATCCGTTGGATAAATCCATTTGTATGGATTTATTAGAGAAATGAGATGATAAAAATTCATTTCTTGCTTGAGGTGAATCATTGTTCAAGGACCTTATGGTAACCTACCCATACAATCGGATTGCATGGATAATTAGTCGCTGCAACCACCAGGTGTTAAAGATAAGTTACTGCATATGAGGAGCACTTGAGGCTAAGTGGAAGAAGGAAATGTATACTTGTATCCCTTGGAGTAGTCCATCCACATGGCCTTCTTAGGGATTTGATATGAGAGCATTTCTATTCTTTCAAGTGCCCGTTGAATTTGTTTTTGACCAAAGGAATGAGGTACCTTTGGAGCTTTTTACTTTCATTGTATTTTTTTGTGAGTGGCCTTATAGTAATGTACTCATGTTACTAGATTGTATGGATAGCCAATTTCTACAACTGCTAAGTGACTAGAGTGGATCACTAGATACAAGGTTCACTGGATATTTTTGATTTGATGGGTTTTAGGGTTTTTTTTGGGTTTTATATTATTTTTGTGGTTTTTATGTTTTCTAATTGATTTTTATTTACCAAAGGAATTTGGGTACCTTTAGAGCATTTTGGATTTATTTGACCAAAGGTGTAGGTGCCTTTGGGGCTTTTTTAATTGTGTTAATAATGATTGTCCTTATGGTGATCTACTCTTCCTATCGAATTGTATGGATAACCAATCGCTACAACCATTAGGGGACTAGAGTAAATCACTAGATACAAGGATCACCTATGGCTAATTGAAAGAAGGAAATGCACATCTCTATCCCATGGAGCAATCCAACCTCATGGATTTCCTAGAGAGTTGATATTATAACACTTTGATTCTTTTGAAAGCCTTATTGAGATTGAATTTGACCAAAGGAATTGGGGTACCTTTGGAGGTTTTTGAATTAATTTAACCAAAAGTGTAGGTGCCTTTGGAGCCTTTTGAATTGAATTGACAAAAGTATTTTGGTTCCCTTGTAGCCTTTTGGAGTGAATTTTACCAAAGGAGCGTGGTTGCTTTTGGGACTTTTGAATTGAATATGACCAAAGAGATTTGGTTCCTTTGGAGATGTTTTTTTTTAATTTTAAATTTTTATATGTATGTGATGAAATGAATGTATTATGAATGAATGAAATTGGTGGTGATGTATGCAAGTGAATGAATAAATTACCTTATTAATTGTCATTCAAAGAAGCTATGGACAATTGTTTAGCAAAATTTACCTTTATTGCTTAATTAGGGGCACCAATACGACACTATGGTTTGACCATATTTTTTAGGATGAAATGGACTATGATATATGACTATGTGATGGTGGTATGTAATGGAAGCTTGTTTATGAATTTTTTGTCCTTAATGATAAAGGATCTAGAGTTGTTTTGAAAAAACTCAAACATTCTAGTATTCTCAAAAAAACTCATCTATGATCTTGAAAATCTTCATGATGCTAAGGTGTCCTAGTGGTTTCAAATTACTCAAGGACCAACTATGTGTGCAATTATTGTTCATTTTCCATCATGAGTTAGGTCAAACTAATCAATTGTAACTTATACCAATAAGCTAGCTCATCTGTGAGCGTCCATAGGTTTGTACAAAAGAAGGTCGCTAATGTGATAGAAGTGGTGCCACACATAAGGATACTTATTAGTCTAAAAAAACTACCTCTAGAAGATAGCAGAGATTTTGCAACAAGGAGCCATTTTGAAAAGCTCGATGTAGTCTATTTTTTAAGGGCAACAGAAAGGGAAAATGAGATAAGGAAAGATGATGTCATGATTTTGAGACATGTCTAATTTTTGTGGCAAAACAGCGCAAGAAATTCAATCAGATGAAAGTGTCACAATTTTGTGACATGTGTTTTCATCGATAAATCAAGAAGACAAGTCCAAGACAAGGAATATGTCGTGATTTTGTGACATGCCTAAATTTCATCGTGAATTCACGATATGTTGCCTTTTCGTGGCCATAAAGGAAAAAATGAGCTGAAAGGATGAAGATGTCATGATTTTGTGACATGTTGCATTTTCGCCAAGAGAAAGAGAGAAACAAAACTTACAAGGCTAAAGTGTCACAATTTCATGACATGTTTTGTTTTTGCTGAAGTAGAAGGCAGATGAAGTAGAGCATTTGAAGACGTCATGATTTTGTGACATGATAGATGTTCTTGACAAGATATATTCTTAGCAACTAAAACATACCCTTACACAAAATTTTTGATCTCTGGGGGTGTCAGATAAATGAGAAGTATCAAATCTGTTAGAATCCAATTTGCAAAAGATCTTTTGCTTATTATTAGAAATTATAGTTAATTGGTTATAACTGATTTGGAATCCAAGATGTACTAGTTGTAAAAGATACACATTTTGGGTATATATAGTGGTAGATGCATTTTGAAGAGAGGTCAGCTCTTGGACGTTTACAAGATTGATGTACATTATTTTGGATACAAGCAAATAAAGATACTCTTCTTCTAGATTCTAATTTTTTGTGTGCAAGTGTATGTATCTGGTTCTTGACTTCTATTTACATTATTGAATTCTAGACTGTATCTGTTCTAAATCTGGACTATACATGCATGAATTATATTGCTGGAGTTAAGATTAAGTATGCTTATATGTGTTAGATTGAAATGTCTGAATCACACTTATAAAGTTATGATTTCTACATGAAAGTGTAAAAGAAAGCTTGTAACAATAATACGTATGTTTTATCCTGGTTGTTGTCTAAACTGCACCATGAGAAAATCTTCTAGGCTCGACTATATTTCCCTTTACAATAATTTCCCTTATTTATGTTCTCTTTTCTCTAAACAAAGCAAAAAGGAACCAACCTACTCTAGATATTAGACAAACATTCCCAAGATAAGTCTATCTATTCAATTTTGGCAAGGTCTAAGGTGCAATACAATTAACCAAAGGTAGATTTTGTTCCAATGGTTTTTGGCACACCCAGTGGGACCTAAAACCCCACAGTATTATATAAATTTTGGTGTTTTTATTTAAAGCCTTTTGTTTAAAACCTGAAGAAAGAAGAAAACCACCTGGCAATTCCTTTCAAATTATTTAGACCTAATAAATACCTTGTCTAAACTATCTAGTTACAAACTCATGATTGGCTATGCGTATGATAACCAGATCCCAAGCAAGAAACTCTAAAGAGCCTATCGAGTTCTTCGAGTCATGCCTTGGTAGCTTGAAAGCACATCCTATGATAGCTGCAAGATCTAGTCCACCTGGTACTAGTAGAAGCTCCCTTGTACCTACTATTGGAATATCCTAAAATAGCTCCATAGTAACAACAAATACAGCAGTCATCATGGCTTCTCCTCCCATCCTAGCTCATCTTGTATGGAATCAAACTAGCCCGCTAAAATTGGTAGCCTAGAATCAAGTTCCTTAGATAGCCCTGAAATCTTTGCCATCATATGATGGGATAGGTAAAATGACAGATGAAAATTGCCTAGACATTTTGTCATTAGTAGCAGTTTATAATATCACCCAGGAATATGTGATGGTTAGGTTGTTGGTCATATTTTTAAAAGGAAAAATGCTTCATTGGCATAAAGCACTCCCTCTAGGATCTATCACTTCTTGGGTGATTCTCACTGGTCGTCTGGTTGATGAATTCAATGTACATGCAGATCCTTTCTCATTACTCAATCAATTCACAATTGTCAGGAGACATCCATAGGAAGATATTATAGATTTTAACATTAGGTTCATACGTACTTAGGATAGAGTACCTACTGGGTTAAAACCTACCATAGAGCAAGCAATATGTTATTATTTGAGAGATTTTGATTCAGATCTTAGTATGATTATTCGAAAATCACGTATTTTAACTTTCCCTACTATCTATTTAGTAGTAGCTAAAGGAGAAGTTGATCTTATTGCTACTGGGAAATATCTCCAATGGCTCCACTACCAATTTTTCCAAATATTCCCCAAGCTCCAAGATTAAATCCTTCAGCACATCCCCTAAAATGGAATGAGCAACCAGTTGTTCTAGTCATTCAGTTGCCTTAGAATTTGCCAAAATTACTTCCTACTCCTCTCCTTCCCGCATTGCCTGCTATACCTCTCTAAGCGATCTCCCAGGAGAATCATATGACAACCATAATAGACATGATGAAAAATTTGGCAAATTATATGTCATCCATGAAAAAGAGAGAAGTTGAGTTAAGTTTCCAACCAAGGATATTTCCCCAAATAACCAGATATGGGGCTTCAACAAGTGGCAGAGGACAGGAAAGAAAAAATTTCATTTATGCTAATAAAACAAGAGATAATGGAGAACCCTCTAACTCAGATTATTGGTGTTCCAGATGTAACTACCCTCATGGAGAAGATTCGTGTATGTTTCACCAACATCATATACAAAGTCTAGCAAATGAGAGGGCAAAAGAAATAATGAAAGGTCATGTAAACATGATCATAGAAGTTGATCACAATTTGGAAATACGATCTGTAGAACATGTTGCATTCCTGACAAGTTCAGGAAGGAAACCTATACAAGTTGATCCCCAAGAACTTCAGTCATTAATTTTTCCTCTAACTCCTAGAGCTACACCTCAGAAGGATAATTCAAGGGAAAAGGGACTCTCTAATCCTCCTCAGAGTTCTATTTCGGCACCAAGAAGAGAGTTTTCTCCAAGAAAGGAGAGCGAAACTCAATATCAAGCAAGAGAGAAACTCAAATTCCCTTCGTTAACAAAAAGGTAAAGAATAGAAGCAACTTAGGGTTATAAGAATAAATATGATCCATCCACTAGAGAAAAGGAGAAAAGTGTCGAGACACCTTCATTCAATATCATCAAGGAGATGAAAAAGACTCCCTCAAAAGCTAGCATGTATGACGCTTTGCAGTTCCCAAAGCAAATTGATCTCCTTCAAGAATCTTTAAATATGATGAATCATAACAGCAAAATCCCCTCTTTTCCAAATTCTATACAAGCTAATGCTACTTCTATCACAAAAAAAAATAGACCACCTCCTTTCTATTTGTCTCTTCATATGGAAGTATGGGTAGTACATAACTGTATGATCGACTTAGGAGAAGCTACTACAGTTATGCCTAAGGTAGTATGTGACATCATGGGAATGGAGTACACTAGAATTCATCCAGGATCATTGCAGTTAGATGGTACTCCAGTTAAAACCATAGGAGTAATAAAATACATCCCCATACAACTACACAAATGCCCCAAATAGTTGTTATATAGGAAGTGGTGGTCATAGATATGGAACCATACTTTGGTATGTGTCTATCTAGAAAATTTACAACAAAAGTGGGAGGCTATTTATCCTTAGATTATTCACATTTAGAAATACCTTTCAAAGGTAAGATGGTCAATATTTTTAATTAAAATCCATCTACTTTTCATGTGGAAAGATTGGAAGAAACCAGTATTGTGAGTATGATGACCGAAGATATAGGAGATATAGATTTGATGGAGGAAACCTTGGAGGAACTCCAATCCAAAGATTAATTTTCTTTAAAAAAAATTAATGACATGGTGGAAACAGAGATAGCGAGCTACTCTATTGAGAAACTAAAAAATCTATCTATCCCTATCCCTAAAGAAAACACTTCCACTAGCCAGCTTTGGAAACTTTACTTTGATGGATCCAGATGCAAAAATGGAGCAGGTGCTGGGATAGTTTTAATTTCTCCTACAGGAAAAGAAAAAGTTTTTTTTGTAAAGATTGACATGGAGTTGCTCCAACAAAACATTCGAGTACAAAGCATTGTGTTTAAGACTCAAAAATACCAAAAAATTAGGTGTAAAACAAATACTGGTTTATGGAGATTCAGAGCTTATTGTGAAACAGGTCACTGGAAAATGTATTTGTAAACAAAATTATTTAAGAGCTTACAAAAATAAAGTGTTGGACCTCTTGGAAAATTTTGAAGCTCTGAACATAAATTCAATCCCAAGAGAAAGTAATACTCATGTAGACATGTTGGCATCTATGGGATCTAACTTCTGTCCAGTCAGTAATGTCATCCAAAAATCCAAAATAGTGAGACTTATATACATGCCTTCTGTGCCTGACAAATATATCTTCTGACAAGTGTTCGAGAGTGATGAACAAATACTGAATTTTCTAGTCCATGAAATGAACTACTCCATTTATAGAGCATTATAATATGAGGAGGAGGAAAGCTTAATCTAATTAAAAAAAATCACATTTCCAAGGGACTGATCACCCTTGAGAGTCTCTTCGACAATAATGATAGAGCAATAGGTCGAAGGATTAAAATTGACAAACATCGGTATAAAGAGGTGGAATTAGAACCGGGAAAAATGATCAAGGTAGGTACTAATTGTATAGTGGAATAATTGAATCAAGTTAAATAATTGTGTAAAAAGCATCCAAATATTATAGCCTGGACGTATAGATTTGAAAGTGTATAGGAAAGAAGTGATCCAACACACCATCGAATTGGAAGAAGGAGCTAAACCCTTTAGGAAAATACAAAGGCTTGTAAATCCAAAAATTGAAGCCTTAATGAAACAAGAGTTATTGAAACTCTTATGAGCTAAAATAGTATATCCCATTAAACATTCTACCTGGGTGGCGAATCTGGTCCCAATTAGGAAAAAAATGGAGAAATCATATTGTGTGTAGATTTCCAAAATTTGAACAGAGCTTCACTTAAGGATAATTATCCTATGCCTTAGATTGACCCAATCCTTCATAAAGTGGCAAGAGCAATGAGGTTTTATCTATTAGATGGTTTTTCTAGCTATAACCAGGTCTGGGTAAAAAATGAAGATCAATATAAAACTGCATTCACTACTAAATGGGGAATGTTTGCCTACCAAAGAATACCTTTTGGGTTATCAAATTCTGGAGAAACATTCCAAAGAGCTATGGACGTGGTGTTTTGTGAGCTCACAAATAAAATCATCATCGTCTATCTAGATGACATGACAATATTTTCTCATGATAAGCGAGATCATGCCACCCATCTACAACAAATATTTGAAAAATACAGAGAATTTGGGATATCTTTAAACCCAAAGAAATCCATATTTTTTGTAGAAGAAGGTATATTGCTTGGCCACATTATCTCTAAAGCTATATTATCCATTTATCCTGACATAGTAAAGGCACTCTTGGAACTTTCACTACCAGTCAATAAGAAAGGATTACAATCTTTCTTTGGGCAAATAAATTATGTTCGAAAGTTCATCGCAGATTTTGCTCAAAATTTTAAACCAATGACTAAATTGTTAAAAAATGATGCACCTTTCAAATGGAAAAATTCAAGGAAATATTCCTTAAGAAAATATTGGAGGCCATAGCTCGAGCTCCCATTTTAGTCAACCCTGACTACTCCCGAAGTTTCATTTTATATGTTGTTGGAGAGCAAGATAGCTATGCTACGATTCTTACTCAGAAGGAAGCAGATAATGAGGAAAGACCCATAGCCTTTTTCAGTTATACCATGCACAAGCATGAAGAGAGATATAGTTTTATCAAGAAACAGGTGTATGCTATCATGAAATAATTGAATAAATTGAAGCATTTCCTGTCCCAAAGCCACACCATTGTTTATGTAATTGACCCAGATGTTAGAAATTTCATAATACAAGGAGAGCTTAGAAAAAAGAGTAGGATGGGTAACTCCTATATAGGAATATGATGTAGAGATACATCCAACCAAGATAGTCAGAGGTAGAGCTCTATGCCAAGAGTTGGCCAGACAAGCAGCAACTGGGTATGTCAAAAGTCAAGAGATAATGGTGTTGGCCAGACATATTTTTAGACTGGGATATGCCCTAAAAATCTGAATGCTTCCCAAAGGAGGTTTAGAATTCAAGCACTAAAGTATACCCTTCGAACAGAGGGGTTGTATAGAATAAACATTGATGGTGTACTACTAAAATGTATAGGTGATTATAAGAAGCAGAAAGTATTAGAAGAATTCCATAGAGACATCTCGGGTGGGCATTATTCAGGTAGAACAACAACTTTGAATATTCTCAGAGTTGGTTGGTATTGGCCTTCTATTTTTTTAGATACATATAAAGTGACTCAGAAATGTGAACAGTTTCAGAGGTATGTAGGAAGAAACAAAAATGCTCCTATGCCTTTGAAGTCTATACAAGTCGAAGAACCTTTCCATTAGTGGGGGTTATATTTTGTGGGAATAATCGAACCGAACTCATCAGCAAGCTACAAATATATACTCACTGTCATAGATTACTTCACGAAATAGGCAGAAGTAGTTCCTACAAAGAAAGCTGACTCAAAAGTCGTGATAGAGTTTGTAGAAAGTCTAATTACTAGATTCAATATAACCAAATCATTGATCACAGATAATGGATCTTCTTTCATTGGAGCCAAAATTATTGATTTTGCTAGCAGGTATGGAATATATTTGAAAACATCTTCTAACTATTATCCACAAGTTAATGGTTTAGCTGAGTTTACCAATAAGAATATACTTAGGATCCTAAAAAGGACACTAGAAGATAACAAGAGAGACTGGCATTCATTACTTAACCAAGCTTTGTGGGCTGATAGAATATCAATAAAGAAGTCCATTAATACATCTCCATATGCTTTAGTTTATGGTAAATAAGTTGTTTTGCCTATTCATATGGAGATACCAAAATTGAAACTACTAAATCAGATAAACGAAGAGGAAGGTCAACTGATGGATGCCCAATTGATGCAAATTTTGCAATTAGAATAGTCCAGGGAACAAGCTTATGACCACCACCAGAAACGCATGATTAATATAGCAGGGTGGTTTGATAAGAAGACTAATTTCAGAAAATTCAAAGTTGGAGACCAAGTTTTGAAGTGGAATGTAAAGAAAGCTAAACCAGGAAACCATGACAAGTTTGATGCTTTCTGGGAAGGACAATTTGAAATCATTTTAGAAAAACAATTCAATTCTTTCCAACTGAAATTTCAGCATGGTTGAATCCTTCCTATCATGGTGAACTCGTTTCACCTGAAGTTATATTTCAAGTAAAATACAAGTTAGAGCTATATGTATAGTATAGTAGAGGCATTATAAAAATTGTAAATAGTTTTTAATTTGTGGTTTAGTAAAAGTTTTTGTTGTAACAAATCATAGTTCAACATCTAGTAGAAGGAAGAGAGAAAGGTTCCTTTCATTGTTTTGAAATTTCAAATTCAAAATCACCATGTGGTCCTAAAAATCTGGAAGGAAAAAATTATTAAAAGAACCCCTCGAGAAGCATTATTTTCCTCCTTGTGAAAAGCTTCTAAATAATGGCTGCCTAAGAAATTTCTTGAGTAGCCACGTGCAGAGGAATAAATGAGAGGAAATGATTGATCGGTCACGTAGCATAGAGTTCACTAGGATTTATTGCTATTTCCTACATGAGATTAATTGGTTGGTTAGCGTTTCAAGAAAAAACATTCTAGGAAAGGTGGCAAGAACGAAATTCGAAGAAATCCCAAGAGAATCGCTTCCACCAACCACAATTAATGCAATTTATCACGTGTTTTTTCCAAACAACGTGAAAAAAGAAAGCTAACTTTTCACCTAAGTGAAGTTTCATACTGTCACTTGCTATTTCCAACTCCCACGGAGAGAAGAGAGAAAACGCCTACTGTGATACTTAGAATTTTTAGTTTTCTTGAAAAAAAAAACATTTCGAAGTAATTTTTAGGAAAATTTTTAGAATATTAGTCGCATGTTATTCTTTCATGGCTCCTAGAAAGGGAAAGAAGTAGGAAGCAGCAACTGCATCATCTCTGATGACTTCAGTGATGAGAAAATGAGAGGAGATGAGTAACAGATTTATTGACAAAGATGTAAGGATAAGTGATACAATTGTAACCTGGAAGGATCCAAGAAAAATTAGAAGCAACATAGCAGATCGGGTAGCTACTGGAGTCTCGGCATATTCTCCTTCTAGTTTTGTCTTCCATTCCTTTCTATATTGGTATGTATATGTTCCTATACATCCCTGCCTTGAGTTGGTGAGGGTAATTGCTAATTTTTATGACAAAAAAGGGAATAATGTAAGAGGTTGTAATGGGAGAGTTTTATTTACTTTAAGCAAAGATGTTTTTATTTTTTCTTTCGTTGTGGGTCATGTTCCTGCATTTGAGCCAAAATCCTTTGACCCCGAAGACCAGGCTAGATACTTTGGCCCTTATGAGAAGATAAAGAATTTTTTGGTTTCCCAACTGAAAGAATTACCTGTAGGGGAAAACCCACCTGAGCCTCCTATTAATATCATAGAGTTTAAAAATCCAGATTTGTATTCTATTTTAGCTATGATAGCAGGCCTCAAGACTGATGAAAAAGTCCAAAAATGGAAAATTTCCTTGGTTGAATGCTTGTATAACCCCAAAAATTATGATTCTTCTATCATGAGCAAAAGCGTGAATCCAATTTTCTTCGACTGGTCATGTTTCCTATGTTCAGATATTCACGAAGGGTTAGCAATGCTTAATAAAGGGTCTCAATTCTCTTTTTTATTCTTGTCATACTTAATATGGTTGTTTTTCTTTTTCATGTCTAAAGAATTAGCTTTTATCTCAATGAGAGACAAGAATGAACAGGGCAGGGTTTTGCCTGTTTGTGAATGGACAAATGCGTTGTATAAAACAAAATCATTTTATGATTTTAACAAATAATTATTAGGCCCTGCTCTAAAAATAATGTATGGGAATATTAGAATATTAAACCCTAAGGCAAAAAAAGTTCTACAAACTAAATATACTGAAGAGGGTGATTGGTTTATCCTCACCCAAGGGGTTTGTATTAGATTGTATGGTTTCACTCAGAAACCATTTTTACTCCCTCATTATGTTACATACATATTATTTTCTTTAGAGTATGTTCGACAAACTAAACAAATAAATGTAAAATTTGGCTCTAGTATTGGGAAGACCAGCACCTGTAACATGCCATTCAATTTCGAAGGGATAGTTGTAACAAAAAGGGGTCAGAATGAACATATTGATCAATATTTAAGAGAATTTGGGCTGATTGAAATTCCACAGAGGTGGAAGTATGATCCCTTGGATAGATTTGCTAAAAAACAAGCTATTCTGAATAAAATTGAAATGAAAAAATATCATGCTATAGTCAGGCCAGATATAGAGGAAAAAAGAAATAATAGTGAATATGATGCCTTGGAATGGCACATTGAGAGAATGGAACCTCTGCCCCCTTGGCATGATTTCTATGAGAAAGTAGTGAATTATTATCCCCTGAACAATATAAAACATCAATTAACGAATGAGAGGATTATTACGATACAAATGAGGGGGGCCGACAGGACAATCATGAAGACTCGCTAATGGTGGCTGATGAGGGTACAAACAGATGATTTATTCAAGGTACCCATTTAAAAATGATAATGAATTTAATATTCAATATAATTTGCATCATGCATCTTGGGAAGGGGTTTTTCCTATAAGAATACCTCATAGTGTTGGAGGTAGTAGCAGAACCATCCTTGAAGTACCACAGAGGTAGGAAACTGATAAGGGTAATGGAAAACAAATAGTAGTTAAGCATAAGTTATCCCTAGTTCAGACAAAGCCCAAAAATTCTAGGAAGTAGTCAATAGAAGAATTTTTTACCCAAGAGCAGGGGCATATCTATGGCAAGGCTGCTCATATGATGCTAAAAATAGGGTACGAAGGAAAAGGCCTAGGAAAATGAGGGCAAGGAATTACTGAGCCCATATAAGTAGAGGTGAGGGAAAGATATCTAGAACTTGGAGTTGATGCTTCAAGTAAAAAATATTATACTTCTAAAGTTGTGAAGTTTGTTCCTCCCTCTGACTTAGCTTTAGAATATGATGAACCTTTAGCTGAGAGGATGAAAATATTAAAAGCCCTAGCTGATGGACAAAAGAAATACAAGAATATTACTCAAACTTATCTTAGTGAACAAAATGTTTAAGATGTTCAAGATAATACAGTTGAGGATTTTTTTGGAAATGAAAGGGATATAGTGAATGAAATGAAAGGGATATAGTGAATGAGGAAGGTAATAATACTGATGCTCAGGATGCTGAGAAAGAAATTTCTCAGATGGAAGACACAAACGGTTTACCAAATCCGGATCAAGAGAGCCAGAATCCAGATATTGTAAAATAAGTGCTAGTGAAGCAAGAGGTTGGGGAAGTTGAGAAAGAAGAACATGGAGAATTTCCCCAAAATATACAAATAATTGATCTTGATGAAAGTAATGAAAAAAGTAAGCAGAATGAGAATACTGAGATACATGATGATGGTGGAATCAAATAATAATGATGAGATTGAAGAAGAAGAAAGGGATCAGCAATAACTTCGGATGGGACCAAGTATTTTTTTTTTCTTATCTCCTTCTTTTCCTTCTACTCATTCCTATTTTTACTCTCCCTCATTTTTTGATATGAGTAAATATATAATTCTCCTTTGGAAAATGGTTTGCTTTCCAAGAAAAGGAAACATCTTCCTATTCTCAACTTGACGTCAACACTGCGTTGGTCCCCATCCATTTCTTTCCCAACATTGGCATTCCAACAATTGAAGCTAAATCCTTCCAAGTTGACAAGAATCATCCAACTCTGTCAAAGATAGAAAATTTGAAAAAAGTTAGTAAGAATGCTTTATACTGGTGGACTTCTCACTCCACTGAAGATCTAAATATGCCTACCAGTGTTCATGAAATTATTGCCTTGGATCCTGCTACCATGTAAAGGAAGGAGGTAAATTGTAACCCTGGTAAAAAAGAAATCTAAGGGTGAAATGACTGCTGAAGATTACAATGCAGAAGAAATCAATGAATATATTCCTTAGTTGCCTATGCAATATGAATGGGTAAAATTCAAAGCACATCTAGGAACTATATATTTGCATGGGGGACATTACTTAGAGAATTTTTTGAAAGAAAATGAAAAGAGGAAAGAATTAGAATCAATTTTGCAAGAACAGAGACAGATAGAAAAAACTTTAAAGTTGGAGGTAAAAAAGTGGGAGGATAAGTTTAGTATTGCTGCTAATGAGGCAGCCAAATATAAATAAAAATTAAGATAGGTAGATGCATAGATTCAAGCCTTGAATCTGTAGGTTTAGGAGCTCCAGCAATAATTGATAGATCAGCAGAATGCTCTGTCTAGATTTTCAAAAGAAAACGTAAGAGAGATGAGGAAATAATTGTTGAAATATTTGTTGATATTAGGCTTGAAAGCATGGCCTTTATTGTTATACCTAGCTAAAGTCAAGGAAATGATTGAAGTCGTGGGTGAAGAGTTAAAAGTTGCAATTATTTTTTTGCAAAAAAGAGAAGATGCTGCTACTAAAATCCAGATATTATTTGAGAAGATGCTAGAGAGTATAGCAGCAAAGGTATGAAGTGAAGCTTGGTCTCAAGCCAAGATTGTAGCCAAGAACTTCTTCAGAAAGTTTAAATTAGTGACCCAAGGGAATAAACTCCTACAGGAGCTAGAGACCAAAGCAAAAGGGTTACTAAAGAATTTGGATTTGGCTATCCAAAGTGGAATCCCATATATCTGGGATGATAACTCAAAAGTCCTTAATGAAAGTGCACTATCCTCATCCTTGAAAAATTTTATTGAAGATGAATCTGAAATAGAAAGCTGGAGTGAGCCCATAGAAGATACACGAGTAATGAAGATGGTTCAGAAGCTCATACAGGTTAAAACCTGTTTGCAAGAATTGATATTTAGGCAAAAAATAATTTCATATGATAGAGTGTAAGAGCTTCGGTATATCTACTAGCTATTCATTGATTCCTCAGACCTAGACGATGGAGATTGGAAATATATTTGCAAAACCTATTAGGAAGTGGTAGCTGCAGTAGACAAAATAAAAAAAATCAAAGCATACTGGCCAAAAGTAGCTGACAGAAGCTAGGACTAGTGCCCAGAATTAAGATAAGTGTTTATATTACCCTTATAAAAGTATTTAATGTATAATATGTATTTTAGTAATAAGTCTCTAAGCTATAACAAGAGTTTTTGACAAGGTAATGCTCACTCATTAGAAGTGCATTTTTCCTTACTCTTTGCTTTTTGTAATATCTTGTTTTGTATTTTTGACTCTATTTCCCAATGGATGAAGGGCCTGGATTCTAATATTTTGCTAGTGAAAAATCCCCTGGAAGGCGCCAAGAATGTTAGTCTAAAAATACTGCCTCTAGAAGATAGCAAAGGTTTTGCAACAGGGAGCCATTTTGAAAAGCTCGATGCAGTCTATTTTTGAAGGGCAACAGAGAGGGAAAATGAGCTAAGGAAATATGATATCACGATTTTGAGACATTTCTAATTTTTGTGGCAAAACAACGCAAGAAATTCAAGCAAATGAAAGTGTCGCAATTTCGTGATATGTGTTTTCTCCGATAAATCAAGAAGAGAAGTCCAAGACAAGGAAGATGTCGTGATTTTATGACATGCCTAAATTTCGTCGCAATTTCATGACATGTTGCCTTTTCACGGGTGCAAAGGGCAAAGGAGCTAAAAGGATGAAGATGTCGCGATTTTGTGACATGTTGCATTTTTACCAAGTTATGATTTCTACATGAAGGTGTAAAAGAAAGCTATGATTTCCACATGAAGGTGTAAAAGAAAGCTTGTAACAGTAATACATATGTTTTATCCTGGTTGTTGTCTAAAATGCACCGTGTGAAAAGCTTCTAGCCTTGACTATATTTCCCTTTACAAGAATTTCCATTATTTATGTTCTCTTTTCTCTAAACAAAGCAAAACGAAACCAGCCTACTCTGGATATTAAACAGACATTCCCAAGATAATTTTGTCTATTCAATGTTGGCAAGGTCTAAGGTGTAATACAATTAACCAAAGGCAGATTTTGTTCCAACAATACCCTGTTTCTAGGCGAATTTCATTCAACCCATTTTTGTAATGAGGATAAGCCCAAAATTTTTGAGACACTAAGTGTTCCAGGAATTCAAGATCCTTCCCCTTCTTTTATTGCATTCAAATTTGGGGATTTTATTTTTTATTTTGCTTTTTTTTTGTAATGGAGCAACATGCATTTTTATTGTTTTTTGGATACTTGCTTGTTTTTGTGGAGAGCAAGAGAAATTTATTGTTTTTGTAATATTTTTGGGATACTTGCTCATTTTGAGGGAGAGTAGGGGAATTTTATTTCTTTTTTAATGTTTTTGGAATACTTACTCAATTTGATGAAGATCAAGGGAATTTTTTTTTTTTGGGATGAAGGTGGAGCTTGTCCTTTTGTCAACTCTTAGCTTTCAAGACCATGCTTATAATTGGATGAGAAAGGGAAACCTTTCACTTATGGCAATAGCAATGCATGACTTCATCATTCCTAAGCTTCACAATGTTTTTATGTGTTTTGATGTGTATGGTCCAAGAGGAAACTTGATTAACCAGGAACAACCTATAGCACCTAATGATTGTTTGACTTTCAATTAAGGTTGTTTGAAACACTAGGAGTGGTTGAGTGACTGAAAACACCTAGATTTTGCTTATTGACTAATTTTAATGACCAACAAACCATTTAGAAAGTTAGAAATGATTGTGATTGATGGATTGGTGACTAATGCTAAACCGAAGGTGCCCCTGATGAAGGCAACAAGACATAGTACTAATAATTATTCATGACTTTAATGAATACAAATGGTACAACTATGCAAATACCTTGAAAGTGGAATGTGTGAATGCAATGAAAGTGGTATTGTGAATGTGATTTATTAAAAATACAATGTGTATGAAAATGTTTTTGTGTTTTATTTTCTTTTTTTGTTTTTAAACTGAAATGTGACCAAAGGGGTTTGGTTCCTTTGGAGATTTTTGAATTGCATGTGACCAAAGGAGTTTGGGTTTCCTTGAATCCTTTTGAATGGAAATTGACCAAAGGAGTGCCTCCCTTAGAGAATTTTGAAATGATATTTGATCAAAGGAGTTAGGTTCCTTTGGGGTATTTGAATTGATTTGACCAAAGGGTTACTCCCTTTGGAGCATTTTTTATTGAATTGACCAAAGGGATGTCCCCTTTGGAGTGTTTTGAATTGAACTGACCAAAGGGGTGTCCCCCTGGAGGATTTTGAAATGATATTTGACCAAAGGGGTTATGTTCCTTTGGATATTTCAAACTGATATTACCAAAGAGGTGTGTTCCCTTTGGAGCATTTTTTATTGAATTGACCAAAGGGATGTCCCCTTTGGAGCCTTTTGGATTGAATTGACCAAAGGGGTTTGGTTCCTTTGGAGCATTTTGAATTGAGTTGACCAAAGGGATACCCCCTTTGGAAAATTTTGATTGATTTGACCAAAGGGGTGTCCTCTTTGGAGCCTTTTGGATTGAATTGACCAAAGGGGTTTGGTTCCTTTGAAGCCTTTTTTTGCACAATTTAAATTTTTTATATGCATGTGGAATGTGGATCACTTATAGTAGTTTTTGAAATGGCAACATGGATAGTTGTTTGCAGCCCAGGAGATAATTCCATATAGGAACCCCCTTGCTTAGCTATAGAAGTAGCTAAGGCTTGGGAAATTTGAGTGTAATGCTCCATGGATGCAAGTGCTTGGCTTTTATTTATTTGTTAGCAGTTTGGCTTGACTCTAGGTCATTACCATAAGTTGGGGTGAAATGAGGTGGCAAATGTGAAGGTATATATGTGAAAATGTGATGGAAATACAAATGAATAACACACAAATTAAAAAAAACAAATATTTTCTAAGTTTTTGCAGGTTTCATTTTTTAACTTTGGAATTTTTTTATTTTTTTGAAGTTTTTGATTTTTTTTTTGTTTTTGATTTTCGGTGTGTTTTGATGTTTTTGGAATTTTGATTTTTTTTTATTTTTGGACTTAGAATGAGGGGAATCAACCAAGGTGGTGACTAGGAACACTAGTTTCAAACATGAGGTTCTTAAAAGAGTCTAGGGTACATTTCTTAAAACCCACAATGTCTAGAGAGTTTGCCTAGCTCTTCAACTTTGAATCAACAAGCGTTTCAAAAAATGGGAGGTAGTTTGAACACGAGTGACCTATTCTAGCTTAAAAGAGTGCCTTATTCTATCTAATATGTCTAGGGGCAAGCCGATGGAAGGAGGTGAATTCCAACATCATTGGTTTGAATTGGAGGTTGGTGATGAAGTCCAACCTTACCAATGTTATTGTGATATGTGTGAGTGTGTGTGGTTTTTGTTTTTTTTTTTGTTTTCTATGATTTTTGTAAATGAGTGTGAAAATCAATCCTAAAATGCAATCTAGGATGCAATTTTGATTTAAATGCACACAAATGCAATCAAATACAAACAAAATCAAATAGAATAGAAAAACAAATTTTTGACAATTTTTTTTTGTGTGTGTGTTTGATGTTTACGTTTTAATGCCTATGTAGAATGCAAAATGAAAGCTAAGGATGCAAAATGCGATGCAAACAAATATTATGCTTAGAATGCTTTTAAGATGAAAATGCAATGTAGTTGAAGTTGATGTTGTTCATTTTTTGTGTTTTTGTTGTTTTGTATGTTTTTTTTTAAATGTTTTTAGTTTGATTTTTTTTGTTGGAATTTAGATTTTGACAACTTTTTTTTGTTTAATGACTTTTTGAAAAAAAAATAGTTTTGTGTTTTGTTTTTGATGTTTTGATTTTGTTGTCTTTATTTTTTTTTGTATTTTTGTCTCTTTTTGTAATTTATATTTTTGATAATGTTGACAATTTCTTTGACACACTTTTGAAATTTTTTGTTTTTTTGACATGTTTGTGATAATTTTTTTGTTTTTTTTTTACAGTATTTTTTTTTTTTTATGTTTTGTTTTGAGGATGTTTGATTTTGTTGTGCTCTTTTTTGTTTTTTTTGTTTTTGGTTGATTATTTGATTTTTTTTTTGTATGTTTTTTGTTTTGATGATTTTTTTTTTAAATTTGAATTTTTTAAATTTTTATTTTTTAAAATGTGTTTTTTTGTTTGGTTGATTGCAGTGAGTCACTAGAAGTGTCTCACTTAACTGGAGAGATGTGGCAAGTGGGTAGGTGCAAGTGGAGTGAAGTGTAGAGTGAGGTGTGAGATGTGGCAAGTGGGTAGGTGTAAGTGGAGTGAAGTGTGGAGATGTGGCAAGGTGAGGGGTAGTGGTGGCTAGGACATGTGTCAAGTGGGGAGATAAGGTATCTTATGTTAATTTTTCAGATTTAATAAATTTGGAAAATATAAATTAATGTGTAGGAAAATACACCTAAGTTTAGACTTAGATATATTATTTTATTATGTATAATTAGAATGTGTAATGTGAATGAATGATGTGCAGGAATTATATGCCTAAGTTTAGACTTAGGCATATATTGTTATGCAGAATTGTGATGTGCAATGTGGATGAAATATACAGTAATTGATATGCCTAATTTTAGACCTAGGTATATAATTTAATATGTAAAATTATGTGATGAAATACAAATGCCTTGATTTTGGTGTCTACAATAAGAGAGAAGTATGGGATTCTCTTGTATGGAATGTTATGTATTGAATATTAAAAAATATATTATTATAATGAATTCCTAAGATCTTGGGTAGATTAAGGATTCATTATAAAAGAGAAGCATGGAATTTTTCCTATATGGAATGTTTGAATAATATAGTTTCCATAATGTTGTTGTTGCCATCTATGTTGTGGATGCATGATTGTAGTGCATATTAGAAAAGAGAGAAGCATGTTTTTAGATGCATTTTACGTTAGATTTGTTCATGATCCCTCCATATATCTCATAATGGTCATTGGAAACCCTATCATGGAAGAAGCAACAATGTTTGATGAATCGAAATTTTTTTTATTCAAGTTGTAATGTTAATCGAATTTTTGAAGAAGTATTGCTATGTAAAAGAATGTTTTGATCAAGGGTTGGTTAACCTGATTTATTGTATAAACTAAAAAATTTGATGATTATTAAAGATGCTTTGTAGTTCCTTACTCTTTAAGCTATCTCTTTGATTTGATAGTATGAGATGTCATCTTATGTTGTTATGGAATGTTTGGTTTATCTTTAATGAGATGTAGGTCATTTAAGTTTATGGCATGTATCTTGAAGATATATACATATATATATATATATATATATATATATATATATATATATATATATGTATATCGATGAAACAGGGTTCACACACTCGGTTGGCTAGGTGCGCGAACCCGCACCTGCACCTGCACTAGGTGCACGAGTGTGGGAGCGGGTGTAGCTGGGCCAAACCCTAGTTGCACCCTATCTGACAGGGTTCGGTTGGTATGAACCCTGTCAGATAGGGTCCAGTTGGGACGAACCCTATCATATAGGGTTTGGTTGGGACGAACCCTATCAGATAGGGTTCGACTCAGCCGAACCCTGCAGCCAGTTAGGGTTTGGCCAGCCGAACCCTACCCTATTTGGGCATTAAAATGCATATATATATTTTTTTATTTCTTTTAAGTTAATATGTGGGCCCAGCCTCACCCTGCCCATACGGGCTCTAAAAAAATTAATTTTTAAAAAGTTAATATTTTAAAATTTTAAAGTTTTTTAATTAAATGAACTTTATATTTTAATTTTTTAGTGTTTACGTGGGCCCAACCATGGGTCCACCCAGCCCATACGGGCTTTAAAAGAAAATAAAAAATAAAACTTAAAAGTTAAAACTAAAAGTCTAAAAGTTAAAAACTTTAAAGTTTAAACATTTTAATTTTTTTTATTTTTAAAAGTTTATAGTTTATAGTTCTAAGTTTATACGTTAAACTTTTTAAGTTTTTAGTTTTTTATAATAAATATTAAATTATAATGTATAAAGTGGACTCCAATTCAGTATAAAGTGAATTGGAGTCCACTTCTATATAAACCCTTCTATAAGGGTTTCTATTTCATTTTAATCATTTTAACCATTTCTATTTTATGATGTCAATGTGTATGATTTATTTATTTATTTTATTATTTTAGATAACAAATATATATATATATATATATATATATATATACATATATATATATATATATATATACATATATATATATATATATATGTGTATATATGTATATATGTTAAATATTAGCCGCACCCGCACCCAATGAACCTTATTTTTGGTAGGGACCGCACTCGCACCTCATACATGGTAACCTTGATATATATATAGGCTATGGTTAAGAGAAATTCTTGTTATGTTTTACAAAAATTATTATTTGATGAATTTAGTTTCATTGATATATTATTATGTGCTTGTAAATGTTAAGTTTACCTTTTGTTGAAGGGTGGACCCTTGGGGTAGATAGAATTTTTCTTTTTAATCATAAAGCCCAATCCTAGGAGTGCATGAATGTAATAACCAAGTATGCATGATTCTTAGAAGGAGTTGTGAGGATGAAATAGATAGGACCTTGTGAACTTGGAAGGAGTTGTGTGAATTTAATAGCTAGGGTATTTGTGAATAATTACATCTTGAATGTTTAGGATTAGGTGTACCCTCAACTAGGAGTTGTAGAAATATGCACATATCAGTAGTGGTGATCCCTTGAACATGTAGGATCGGGTGATTACATTAGTTATCAGTGAAATGACAATGATCTTAGTTAGTCACAAAGATGTGGTGACTAAGCACCAAGGCTCTATGCTATATTAACCTACCTAGATGTATTTAGAGTATGGTTAGGGAATAAGTGTTCCCATTTAAGTATATGAGTCTTAAAGGATAATCCCTATGTCATGGTCACATGGTCCTATGCTGTGGAGGATATGGAAAATATGGGGGGATCACTTTTGACATCCTTATAAATATGTAGGTTTAGTAAGGTGAACCCCATGAAACATGGGTGTTGGCCACTCCTGTACATTGAGAGTCATCTATAGTGACTTGGAAATCAAACGTGGAGAAGCCTTATATGCTAAGATAAAATAAAGAAGGGTTTCTACCTTACAAGCCTTTGTTTGTAAGTGCTTTTTTAAAACAAATGGGTTAGTAGTTTCGGGTTGTTACAAAGGATACCTTTGAATCCAAATATATAACTAGATTATATGTTAATAGTATCTTAATATTATGTGATGTAACAAAAATGACCATTTTAGACCATAATTCTCTACTCGTAAATATTGAAAGACATTTTAGGAAGTATTGGGTATTTAACTTGATTTTAGCACTACTTGTCTCCCCAAAAATTGATGGATAGACTAAAAAGGTGAATTAAATCCTAAAATATATGTTAAGAATGTATGTAGTGGATCACCAAAATTAATGGAAAAATAATTTAAGTCTAGATAAATTTTCCAACAACAACAATTTCTATAGTTCCCTTTGAATGACACCATATACGTACTTCATTACCTTGCAAAATACCATTATGATGGAATCAAAATAAATATAGCTTGGTTGTAGGATTTGATATACTCTTAGATATGTAAAATAAAGTGAAGAAAATAGAGTATCTAATCCAAGATCAATATTGGAAGATAAGTTATGTTGGTTCCTATAGATTATAAAGAGAGTTTCAAAATATAGATAAGGTATTTATAAGGGTTTGTCCTTATAAAAACTATATCAAGTTTGGTAAGGGATCCAAACTTGCACCTCAATTTATGTGTCCCTTCAAGAGTTTAGAAAAAAACAAAATTGTTGCTTATTGATTGAATCTATGAGTAGATTTATCTAGAATTCATGATTCTTCTCATGTGCTTTCACTTAGGAATTAAATATCTAATTATTATTATATCCTTGATTAGTTTTATTTACAAGTAAATAAGGATAGCAATGTCAACATTGACACAATAATATTTTGACTAGAAGAATTAAATAGCTTATAAATAGATAAAGATATCAAGTTCTAGTCTAATGGGACTAGTATAAAGAGCACTCAACCTCCTATGAAAATATGGAAGAATTGAAAAAATTGTTACCTTATTCATTTAGTTAAAGTTAAGGAATAATTTATTTTAAATAGGGAGAGGATATAATTCTTAGCCATTTTAACCTCATACAATTTCATATATATGTAATTCAGATAATATTTGAGATATATTTAACATGATTATCATTGCTCCTATATTAATTTATTTTTTTAAATATTTTAAATGATAATAATTAATAATGGTTTACAATAATAAAATTCGTATATATATTATATAATTATTTAAATGTGTAATTATATTATGATTAATATCTAATGTATTGGACAAGGTTTAGTTGTTTTGATGTTATAAGTTTATGAAAATGAATTAATGTATGAGAAGAAGAGAAAAAAATCAAAGGATCCAAGTCAAATTTAAGTCATATGAATGTTTATGATACCTTGTGTTATATAACTTACCCTCTTATGATGCATATAAAATTAGCCATTTAATTAACCTAATAAAATTGAGAATTACTAAAGCAAAACAATATAAAAAAAAATTAATGGTAATAACATATTAATTTTAATTTAATGGAAAGTTATATGTATGGTTATTATAGTATTTTATAAGCCTTAAGAAATGGTTGACATGGAAGCAAAAGTTGATAGTTGTTGGTTTTGAAATGATAGTAGAAGCCTACTCAGTGATAAATCCCCACATAGGTGTTATAAATATAGGATTCATAATAGGAGAGTAATGTGGGAAGGTGTGAAAAATATAGGGATAAGGAGAAGAGGAGAATAGGATAAGAACACATAAAAATAGGACTAAAATGAGGAAAATATATAGCATGCATAGAAGAATTTATATGGAGAAGTCATAGGTAGTAGTTATATCAATAGACATAGAGGAATTAAAGGAACCCATGGTCAACTAAATTTAGTTTAAAACTTACAATTAACATAAAAAATTGAACTTGAAAATAGTTGGATGATAATGTGGTTTATTATTAGCACATTTTAAGTAAAGCTTCTTTAACATAATGTGTAAGTGTTGATGTTGAGATTAATTATCTATGAGTAATTATGTATCATATTATATTTGTGTATGCATTCATGCATGTCATTTGTGTTGTAAGGAAAAATGTATTATAGTGTACAATCAGTTTCATGGGATAGGAAAATATAGGATGTAATGATATCCTAGAATGAGTTGAACTAGGGGTAAGTAGCAACTTCCTTGGGATAAAATTTGAAGAGTGAAAAGGATCTTAATAAGAATGAACATTTCAAGGTTCCATCCAAGGATAGTGGAGATGTATCCTTTTCTAGAGAAATTTAGAATATTTTCCCTCCAAAGGTAGTCCTAATTTGTTTCACTCCAATAACCATTGATAGTCATAGTTAGATGAAGATATTTTGAGGTTTGGAGTGGAGTTGCAACTCATCCAAACTCCAAGGAGTGAAGTTGAACCTTCCCCTTCATAAGAAGTGGGTCTAGAAATGGGTTTCACCATGAACCCTATAATATATGAAACATATGTGTTTTGTGAAATTTTAAATCTTCTATGAATTTCAAATTGATTTTGTTACAAGTGTAATATGGAATATTTGAGTTGTATCCTCTAATTCCCAAATTCATTCATTACATGCTATTGTATATAATGTTAATATAGAGTCTAGTGGATTGGAATATTCAAACCCTCATTGTTATTGGTTTTCTAGACCATATTATGGAGATTTTTATAGAAGAATTTGATTGTCTCTTAACCTAATTATTGTATTGTGCAATACTAGTTCATGTCAAATTCGTAAGACAACCATAATTTTATATGAATACATAAAAAATTATTATTAATTATTTTTTATGTTTAATATGTAAATTATAACAAAGTTTAGAAAAAAAATTATTTGGTACTTTTCTCATAATTAATTGTGTTCATAATATTTAAAGATTGCAATTTTATTATTATTTAGTTAAGATACTTCCTTTTACTTATAGATGCAATAATCCTAGAAGATAACCTTAGAAACCTTAATGAAATACAAATCATTAGCAGTAGTCCCAAAAAACAATTGCAAAACAACCTTAGCAATAGTCTTAAAAATAGCCTTATCAACAAATCTAGAAAATAGTTGTAGCAATAGTCTAAAAAATTAGCCTTAGTAGTAATCTATGACAATAGCTTTAGCAATAGTCCATTATAGATACTCTGCAGATAGCTATAGATTATAACTTAAATTTTTTCTATCCTTTTCCCCTGACTAAATTAGGTTAGGATAACATCTTTTAGGAGGGGTCCATATTTGGTTCTTTTCTCTAAGTACACTCAATTTTCCAACCAACCTACCACATTGTTACCCTCTTTATAAGTATGTAAATATTCAAAATTCTTTAGAGATTTTAATAGCTATAACATTTCCTCACTAATACCTAATATTTTCAAGGTTAATCTAGCTTTACCTTATAAAAAATCAATAATATTTAGAGTCTCCCTCTACCACTAACTTCTTCACTCCTATGCTCTATCCTCAACCTGGTGGTTTTTCATAATGCTAGATATTTAGTAATTTCCTCCACCATAACACCATTATTATTGTTGATAAATCCTCCTCTACCAAATTTACTTGGGTTGTATTTCAAAGCCCCATTAAAATTTAGTTTCATACATTCCTCTTTGGGAGGATGCCAACTTACTTGATCTCTCAAATTTGTATAGACAACATTCTATTTTTCAAAAGGTTTAAAATCACACTTCAAGACTATACTCACCTCCTCACCAAATTCAGGTTTTCCTTTCAACTTCAAAATTGCCAAATTATCTAGAATGGATCCTTTATTGATTTGAGAAACTTTGGCTATATATATTTTCTACCATATAAAAATCCTTCTGTTTCTCTCTAACCAAATGCCCCAAACATGGTGAAATAGAATGAGATCTCAAATGTTGTTTAATCTACTACTTTTGAATGGCCTTTCCTACTATTGTATCCAATATACCATGTTATCTAGAAGGAACCAAATTATTCCTATTTCTAAAATTAAATCATTAATAACCTTCAATGATTATTTACATTCTAACATAATGTGTTTCACAAATTCTTCAATTTCTTCACATAAATAACATTTATTAGAAAAGTAGTAACCTCTTTTTTTAGATTATTGACTATCAAAATTTTATTTTGATATGCTAACCAAATAAAAATCACTATCTTTGGAATAGATTTATTATCCCATAATTTCTTCCATGGAAATACTTCACACAGTTTTGCCAAAAGTAAATCTTAGGCTAATTTGACACTAAAAGAACCCTTAGGGGTATGACCCCAAACAATGAAATCTTTCTCTGAGGATGAGCACACATGACACACTCAATTTATCATTAATTTTATCAAGATATTCTATATTATATGGATTTCCTATTAATTTATTTCATGCTACCTATCCTTCCTTCCTTTCTATGTAATCACAAACTAAACTACCATATTTATTCTCCAACTCATTCTTGATTTTGGAAATTTTGCTATCCTCACATAGTGGATGGTTTTGTAGCCAAGAATCCTCCCAAAAGTTAACTTTAGTTACTTTAGATACTTTCCAAATTGCACCCTTCCAAAGCACATCTCTACTTATTATACAATGGTTCCTTAAGATAAAAAATGTTTGGGTAAAGTGCTAGTTTTTATGAGGGATCTCGGTCCCCTCTTATTGAAGTTTGAACTTGGGTCTCTTGGATGAAAACCCAAGAAATTACCACTATGATATCCCTATGGAGACTAAAATTTTTAGGGTAAAGCACATACATTGAAAGAGTCTTGGTCCCTTGTGAACTGATTTGAAATCGAGTCTTCTAAATGAGAACCTAAAGACATACCACTACAGTTTTCTAATAAAGACTAAAATGTTAGGGTAAAAGCATGGGTTTTTATGAGGGGTCCTAGTCCTCTCGTACTAGGGTTTGAACTTGGATATCCTATATGAAAACCCAAGGAGTTACCACTATGGTATCCCTCCCAGGTTGATGTTAAAGGAATATATTCTATCTCTTGAAAGGTTTCGAGTAGAATATCCGACCCCACCTTAAGTTCTAAAGCATTTCCCATCAAAAGAACATAGGTTTCAAGTCTCTCTATCTATAATCAGCGACAGCGAGAACCCACCACTGACTTCCGAACCGTGATGGAGGGGCAATTCACGTAGAACCATGAACCCCGCCCGATTGGATAGGAGGTTTTATACGTAATATGACTGACTCCAGAGATGAGCATTTTCTTTCTAAGGAATAAGCGACAGCGAACCATCGGAATGCAGTGAGAGACAGCAGCAGACTATCGAATTAAACGTTCGAATATGTTGAGCATACGGCTAGCGGTGTTATGTATGTTAAGCCTATAGCTAGGCTAGCGTTGTTCGTTCTGAGCCTGCCAGGAGAAAACTCTACTATATATATGTATGTATGTATGTATGTATGTATGTATAAATATGTATACATATATGTATGTATGTATGTATGTATGTATATATCTATATATATATATATATATATATATATATATATATATATATATTAACATTTATTTATTTATTGTTCAAAAGTATTAGATCAAATTTTATAGAAATTATAGAAAAACTATAAAAATAAATTATTTATAATTGTTATCTATAAAATATTGATTTCTTTAAATTTTTAGTATAAATTCAAACTTTATAATTTAAAAAATAATTATTATTATTATAATAGGGATTTTAGTTCATGATTCTAAATGATTTTTAGAATGATGAGGTTTCTTTTGGTGATTATAACAATTGTTTATGAAAATTTTATCAAAGGTTGGATAGAGCTAATTACTTAGTATAACATTATAGAGTTAAAAAAGAATAGATTTATAGATTGTTATTATAGAATATTAATTCAATATCTAAGTAAAGACTTCTATGTAAGAAAAATTAAAATATGAGAAATCGTTTAATTTCTTATAAATACATATATAGTGGTTTCTAATGAAAGAAAATAAGAATAGTGAACATAATAAAATTATACTATTAAATAATGTATATAGTGGTTCTTCTAAATATAACTAATCAAAATTTTAAATTGAAATGGTCATCCTTAAAATAGTATTAATAGTGATACTTTGGAAATTAATAATGCTATTGGATCTTGTTAATCATTTTTAGTGAATAATATTACTTAAGAAATTAGAGATATAAGGATAACCATAACATCTATTATAAGAGATATGGTGAATTTTGGTTGTTTGGATTGGTGTGGAATCAAGCCATCGACATGGTATAAAATTGTAATATTGCACTTGATTTAAAGTATTACACTTTTAATCAAAATAAACACATTTTCATTCAAAGGTCATAGAATATTTCCATCTTAGAATCCAATATTTAGTTTTATTCAACTCATGATATCTAGGTAAAATGTAGCATAGAGTTATTGTGTAAGTAAATTTAAAGGAATGGAAAAATTTTAAATCCACTTAAAATTTCCTACAATATATTCTCAAACCATGACCCAATACTATCTAACTAGTTATTTATTGTGCTATATTTTAATTTTTAAAGCAAAAACTTTATAGTTTTTGGATGTTTGTTGAGCAATCATAATTTGCATAAATACTTTGTCTATCTTGAATGTGCTCAAATTATTATTTAATCATAATTACTTGATATTCCATTTATTAAATGATTCTAGACTAGTTATAACTCAATCTTCTTGTTCATCCCAACTTATAATCATTCTACAAGGTTATCCATACAAAGCTTTATAAGGTGTCAATCTAATAGAACTATGATGACTATTATTATGTGCAAATTCTACAATACTAGGATACTTTTACCATTGCTTTGGCAGAGCCATAACATACATACATAGTGGTGAAATTCCTTGGAAAAAATGAGAAGACTAAAAATATTGACAATGGGATCCTGAGGGAATCCCTTCCCAAGGCATGGGATAGGGTGGTATTGGCAATTATGAGGCACTTCACCTTAGATGGAAGGTTCAATGTGGTTCATAGATTTCATGTCGCCTTCCTCAACCATCTCCAACAGGGGAAGAAACTTAAAGTCCCTACCTTTCTTATTTGTTTCGTTGATAATTTGGTTGGGGACATTAAGCATAGGAAATCCTCTTTTCCTTTGCACTAGGGGATCCTAAAAATTATTCTCTCATGTACTAGTGAAAGTTGGTTAGCATGAGGTACCAAGCCTAGGAATGGACTATAGTAATCCATTAGCTTCAAAGAAGAAAACCTAAGAGACTAGGGAGAAAGATATTCCTCATATCTCTGGCAAAGGGGAGATGAAATTAAAATATGACTCAATAGACCACTCTCTGGTAGTGAATCTTGGAAGGAAAGAAAGACATACTTCACATCATCAAAAAGAAGCTTCTATCAAGAAGAAATATGCTATGAATATTAGCACCCTATATGATGTCAAGGTTTATTCTGAGTCCAATTGCTTGAAGTATCTAAAGAATAATCAAGAAAGGGGTAGGAGTTTTGTACACCCCTTCATATAATTTTTGATCTAGAATAAAAAACTCTAGATATTTTATCCCTATGTCTTAGGTTAAATATCCTTCCCCTCTCTCATAGGGTAAGAGAATTATGGAGTATGAGAGCTTTAAAGGTGAGACATCTACAAATAAAAAATATGGGAAATATCCTATCAAGCCCCCTTTTGATGGCTATTCTAAGAACTAAATATGCTATTTTAAAAAATCTAATTGAATATTTAAGAAGGATTAACAGAATGATGATGATTCTAATGGAATAGGTGGTAACCCACTTAATTGATCTTAGGAATATTAATGGGGTAAATGAGCCCCAATATTTTGTGGTTACCTCTATGGATTCTCCCCTCTCCTTGTTTTATTAATCCCTACTAGTCTTGGATGATGATGTCCTTAGTTGTTTTTTCTTATGGTTCCATAGCTCTTGGTAGTGTTGGTTTAGGCCTAGCTAAGTTGGGTGGTTTCTTTTATCTCTTTTTTTGGTCTTCTCTTATTTAAGGTTGTTTCGGTCATTGTAAAAAATTTTATGTTCCTTTCAAAATCCCTTCTCTTTACCCTCAATAAAAAAAAAATAGACATATAGTGTATTTTTAAACATCATATTCACTCTTTTTGTTTTTCCAATGGTTTTAGGGTGATATATTATGCTAAAATTTTAATTAGATTCTCAATTTGTTTTTCAAATTCTTCCAAAAATGATGGCATTGGGATCCATCTAGTGAGTACTCTATTAAATCTGGTTATTTGTATCAAAGGAAGACTATCTCTCCACAAGTCCCTACAATACATATGTGGTTAAAGTTTTTGACCCCCACAATTATCCTCTTCCAATGGATGGTAATTTAGAACAAGACCCTCACCTTGGATAACTTAAAAATAAGGTGATGACTCTTCTCTAATATATGTGACCTTTGTTACAAATATAAAGAGTCGGTTGATCATTTATTTATTCACTACCCCTTTTCTTATAAGTGCTAACTCTGTTGCTAGTTGAATGTAGTACTACTTGTGTTTTCCTAGATTTCTTTTTGGAAGTTTTTGACCAATGGTAGTCCATTTTATATATCAAAAGACTAATTTCCCTTTGGTGTTCATTACTTTCTCACTTCATCTAGATTATATGGTTAGAAAGAAATAGGAGAATTTTTGAAGAGAAATAAAGAGGAATAACAACAATCTTTCATAGACTTAAGGTTTCTACTAGGAAGAATATTTTAGCTTGGGATGAGAATGAAGGATGGGAAAACCAATTTGAGTTGTATATTGCTAAGAATTAGAACCTTCCTCCTCTAAAACACAAGGAGAATCAGGTTCAAGTTAAAATAAGGAACACTAGATGACAACCACCCTCCAAAGATCATATAAGTTAAACTTTGATGGAGGATCCAAAGGTAACCCAAGTAAGGTTGGAGGAGGAAGCATTCTCAAATATGTTGATTGTAACAAAGTTAAAGAAATTGTAGAACCTTTTTGGGTTAACTCTAACCATAATGTGAAAACCAAGGCCATGCTCTCTAGTTTGTGGATGGTTCTAAGGAACAACTACAAGAAGCTAATTATTGAGGGGGTTCTTTGAATGTTGTTAACATGCTAAAGGGGGTTAATAGGCCTAGTTGTAGCCTATCCAATATTATAGAGGATGCCAAATCCCTCCTTTAGAGCTATAAAGAAGTGGTGGTGCAACTTATAGGGAAGGAAATATCAAGGTGATCTAGTTAGCTAATATAGGGGTGGAGAGTGTTTCCCCTATGAGTTGGGGTAGGGAGTTCCCTAAGGACCTACTAAATATTATTGATCATGATAATAAAGTAGACTAATAGGATCAAGAGGTCATATTTTGAAAAGTCTTTCCAGCTGGTATTTCTCTCTCTCATCAAGGTTCACAAGATGTTATCTCACTTAGAGTTGAAAAGGACCTCCATGAGTCATGTAGAATGATGAGCAAAGAAAATTATCTTGGCATTATATTTTATTGTGTTGTGAATTTGTTAGTTGTGTTAAAAATTTGATGGTCAAGATCCCCTTCTAAAGGTAAATTTGAGGCTTCCAAAGCATTAATACGATTCTCCAATTGTTTTTTTTTTAGAAGATGTTGGTATTTCAACTTTGTTTGGCTCCAGTGTATGATATTGAGCAAAGGGCATTATGTTGGCAGTATCTTTTCCTACATTGTGAATTTTTTATCCTTGTTAAAAATTGGATGGCCAAGATCCTTTCCTAAAGGAAAACTTGAGTCTTTTAAAGCATGGATATATTTCCTCAAGCATGTAAGTCTTAGAAGATGTTGGTATTTCATCTTTGTTTGGATTCAATGTAGGACTTTGAGCAAAGGGTGTTATCTTGGTGTTATATTTTTCTATGTGGTGAATATATTAATTGTGTTGCTATTTGGACTCTTTTGGGCTCAACTGAGGTATTTTCTAATCATAGTAGGATCACTTATGGAAATATTCAGGAGGGGGAAACAGTTGAGATGCTTCTAAAATTATTGTATTCCCTTTGATTTGGATTTATTTGTTGGCTCCAAATTTTGGGTTGTGCAGTGTTATTAGTGTTATCTTCTGTTTTTCAACCCAATTTTGTTGTCTAGATCCTAACTTTTCGATGCTAAAGATTGGTTTGACCTTCTACATTATCTTGTTGTTATCTTCTTTATGTTTCGTTCTATTGGCCTACTTATTTGGCTATTTAATGTTGGACCTTTGGTTATTCTTAGTTTTTCCATGCTTGGTTAAGGCAACTTCCTTGTAAAAGATTCAAGGCCCTTTCTAAACCCTATTTTTTTACCCTATAAAAAAAAGTCTTCCAAAATCATTGATTTAATTAAATTATTTTGATTAGAAATAATATTTTTTGCACTCCATACAACCTTAGTATCTAATTAACATATAGTTGAGCAACATATTTTTCTTCAACAATGTTTCTTTTAGGTAGAAATAGGTAGCTTTAGTCAATTTCTCTAGTACCACTAAAATGAAAATGTTTCTATATAATAATCCTATTGGATGTTGGTGCTCCACTTTAACCCACTAATGTTTAAGGTATATAATTATAAACTTAGTTATGTCTTTATTCATACCCCTCCAAAAAAAAATTCTAAATTAGAATATATCTTTTTCATGCATTGCACGGGTGTGCAACATAATATGCCTAATGAGTTTCATTAAATAGTTGTTACCTTAATTCATATATTATCGGTATGTATAAATAGCATTTACTAAGTATCATATTCTCATAAAATAATATCCTACAAAAAAAATTAACATGATTTGAATGTAAAGTTTCTTCAAATTCCTTCTACTAGTCATCATATTGCAATCTATTTTTCAGTTAATTTTTCAAGTCCATTATAAGTCCCATAATTGTATAAATATATCTTCTTTGAATAAGGGTATATATATCCTTTTTTATTCACCCTTGATATGGAAAATATTAAAATCACACTCATACAAGAATCCCATCCATTTGTCTCCACTTTGTTAAAGCATAATTTTTTATAGCCATCTCAAGATCATACATATGATATTTCATTTTATAATAATTAACATTATTCATATGTGATCATGCATCCATATTGAATTAACATCCATTCTAAACCTTCTTTAGAAGCATATGTACAAACCATACAATATCTATTTAACTTAGGAATGACAAATATTTGTATACCATATACCTGTCGAAAGTAATTTTAATTCTTGAAACTTTAATCCAAACCTCTCTATCCACATGAATTTCTTTCCTTTTCTTTGAAATATGGTGATAGGACCAACAATTTTGAAAAATCTTGTACAAATTTATAATAGTATCTTGTTAATCCAATTAAAATTCTATTAGATTTTTAGGGTATGGTCATTCTATAATTGTATTAATAATTCAAGTATCATTAGAAAAATATTTCACATAGGCAATATGTCTTAAATACTAAAAAAATTTCTTGAAAAAGGAGAATTTAAAAATTTAGCTTATAATTTCTATTCTAGAAGATATTATGATACATGTCTTATATGCTCTTTATGTTCTTGATCATCCTTATATTAAATCAATATATCATCAAAAATCCATAAATTTATCAAAGAAATTTCTAGAAACAATATTCATCAAACACATAGAAATTAGTAGCACACTAGTTAACCCAATGGAACTATTATAAACTCTTAGTATCCACATAAAGTTCTAAGTATAATTTTTTGAATTCCAACATTTTTGTGCTTATATTATTTTTTCAATTTGTTATATGGGATTGGCATTACAAAAACTTAGATATTATCCATGTAACACTTAGCAATATTTGAACCTATATCTCCTTGAATATTGAGGAATCTAATTGGTTGAGATAATGTCATTTCATATCTTTGAGACATAGTTTTTTTTTGGTAAGTAGTGTTTGTATTTACAACGGGTTTTAACAAGGATCCCAAAACCTGATTACATAAGCAATGGGCCTAGGGCATCAATCCCTTGAAACTGAACACCAAAATAGAAATCCCGCCAAGCAGTAACAGTAAGCATGAAACAATCCCTCTCAGCGGGAAACAAACAAATAAGAAAGAAAGTAGTTTTGGAGATCCCGCCCAGCAGGGAGTAGCCAAAAACCACCATCGAGAAGATCCCGCCCAGCAGGAAGCAAAGAAAAACCGTTACAATAAAATCCCGCCTCGCGGGAAGCAGTCAAAACCACCACAAACAGTCCCGCCTAGCGGGAAGCAACAGGGAAATCCCGCCATCCGGGAAACTAGCAAAAAAGAAAGGATCCCGCCTCACGGGAAAATCGACGGATTTGGCGGATCCCGCCATGTGGAGAAACCAGCCGCCCACCGGGAAAACATTCCGTTCAGCGAGAGCCATCCTGTAGGAAGCCGACAGCCAGCACAGAGAGGATCCAGCCCATCAGGAAGTGACCAAAGAGTTGTACCACAAGGAACCCGCCCCGGGAAAATAGAAGAGGATCCCAGCAGTAGGGACCAAGAATCTCGTCCAAGCACAGAGCCCACCGAGGATTCACAAGAAAAAATGGGAAGCTGTCCAAACCCTAAACCGTCACCTCCACCGCACCGAGAAACGCAGGGGACCAGATCCACGTGAATAACTTGCAAAAAACCCCAGGGTGAAGCCTGAGGGAAAAAGTGAAGGGATCCCCAACCAAACAAGGATCCCTGGGAAGCACCAGTCCGAAAAAAAAACCAAGGAAACCCTAGCTGGTCAGGAGGGGCGCAGATAGTGGATAAGGATCTCCCCCCAAGAGATCATCTGCAAACAACCACTCCCCGGGAGGGATGACCTGGGTTGAGCCAAGGACTGAACAGGAACCAGGAGCCATGGGAGGGGGAGCAGGGGAGGGACCAGAGCCCTCCCCTCTCTACTTTCTTCAACATAGTTAATAATATTATAATCTTAGATAAATATTATAAAATATTGTATGCTCATGTATTTTATCAAACAAATAATGCATATGAGGTAAAGGATATCTTTTGTAATTATGGACTTATTGATTTGTGCCTAATTAATACACAGGTTCATAGATCCATCCTTCCTTTCCACAAAAATTATCAATATTCCATAATATCATATACTAGGAAGGATTAGTATATCATCAAGTAGATCTTGAAGTTATATCTATAGTGATTTTTTATGGTGCTTCTAAAATAGGCTCAATACATAGCACTAGCTTAATACAAAAAATAAGTTTCCTTGCTAGTGGTTGCCCTAACAATTTATCTAGAAAACATATCCAAATTCATGAAGAATGGTACATGTATTTAATTCAAATTTTTCCTTTTTTAGCATCACAAGTCATAATAGGAAAAAGTTGGCAACACCTCCTAGAAATGTGTCTTCAATTGCACAAATAAAATGACCCTTAAATGATATATAAATTTGTTATAAATCAGTGCTTCAATGATTTGTATTATGAAATGGTAGATATTTAAGTACATATAATACCTATTTTAGGTATAACAAACCTCTAACTAAACTTGCAACTACCTCTATCCTATAGTACATGCATAGACCTTGTGATAGATGGTTATACCACATGCCACTTCACATGGACTATGATGTAATAACTCCTAACATACCCTCCTTATTACATCATAGTCATAGCTCTATCTAGGCTTCTAACTTGATGAAATGTTCTAGGGTGATGTTGGAATTTGAGAGAGAAATCCCCCCCATTAATGTAGAATTTCTATTATGATAATCAGGAGTGTCAAGTTCCACCATTCATGCACTCCAATAACATATTTATTATAAATATACATTCAATAATTTATAATACTTAAAAAAATTATTGCATAAATTATGTGACTTATTCAATGTCTTGAGGTGAAGCATGTGCTACCATGCATCCAATATCGTCTATTGAATTGATTGGTCACCAATATTTTTCTTGCATGTGATGGAAATATTGTTGTGTATGTTGTATAATATTACATTTTTTTGTACTATGTGAAAGTATCCCCATGGTACAATTGTACATTTGTAAATATTATATTAGAGTGTGTGGTTTATATTTCCCTAAATTATGTGTCAATTTGTGAAAGTGTGTAAAGTGTCATGTAATAAAGTGTGCAAGTGTGTAATATGTAAGAGTGTGTAATATATCATGTAACGAAGTCAATATTCATGTGTATGTGTCAAGTATACAAGTAAAGATGTAAATTCAAGAGACATGAGAGGTTTTTCATATGTGTGGAATAGGAAAGGATGCATATTTAGAATATGTGAGGAGAGAAATAGTCAAAGTATTGAACGGTTACTTGTAAGGTTATATTATGGAGACAAAGATCAATGTATTATATCAAGATATTTTAATAAATAATACTCATCTAAATATTGAATAAATACAAGAGATCTTGTATATTTGAACAATAATATTGTAAGTTTATTTCTACATATTATTTTTATTTCATGAATGTTTTTTTTTATTTACATGGTGGAATAAGTAGTCTCCATGATGATTTGGGCACATTGTCCATCTATATGGTTACAATAGTATTTCGTGTTTTCCACCCCGAAACCTGCCACATCATACTCTATATAGTCCACCCCTATAACCACCATGTCACATTCATTTTAAACCTTTTATGTTTTTGAAAGCACCAGGAAAGAGACAAGCATTCAGTTCAGTGAGGCCTGATATTTGAATCCTAGGCATCCATTTATTTCATGAATGTTTATCCATTGATATTGATATTATTCTTTGAATGAGCCTTCATATGAATAATATAAATTATATTAAGTGTATACACCAAAATCTAGCCACTTGTCGTCCATCCAGGTTTTCCTGCCATTTCCACCCATTATTTACATATATTTATATATAATTGTTTAATATATATTTAAATATTAATATTTTATATTATATTTTTATATATATTTAATAAATATGTATATATATGTGTAAATAAATCCCAGCCATCCATCTTGTTCTAATCCTGGCCATCCATCCGCCTTGATCCATGCCCCTAGACCAGCCTTAATCTCCACCCTCCATTATGTTTTAATATTGACCATATGATTAGTGTCTTTGAAACCATAACATACCTGTGGGAAGGTTGTAAATAGGAGCCATTTTGATGGCTCAACCCCTAAGTGTTTTTCTAAGTCCTTGGCCTTAAGCAGTCTTAAGAAATTTGTGTCCTATATAATTTTCATCCTCGCCTGTCATAGCCTCTGCATCCATCGTCGTCTATTTTTCTTATCTATATTTGCTTCTATAGATTTCCTCTCAACCATAAAATACTCTCGGGTGCTTCCTCTCCACTTCCAAGCACCTCTAGGTTCTTTTCTCCATTCTCAAGCATCCATGGGCATATTTTGCTAACATCGAGTGCCCGCAGGCATCCCATACCAAAGCTCTGTAGCCCTACTAGCTCTCAAGCAATGCTAGGGCATCACCGCACTAATTTCTTGCAACATTTACATCATATTAGAAAATTATAGATAAGCAAGGTAAGTCAATCTCATTTTGTTATATTCTACTGTGTTGCTAGAATCTGTTCACATTTTTTTATTGCATAGCTAGTATTTAGTCTTGATTTCTGAGAGTCTCACACTGTGGAGCCCTCATTGTTATTACTGAATCATTAGCTATTTTCTTGTGTGTAGATATGATAGCATTACACTAGCATTAGATAGTTTATTAAGCTGGAGTGGCCCGACATCGGATAATCAGAAGCCCACTCACTTTTGTTGGGAGCAAATATGCATTTTGAGACACCACAAGCATTGTAGCTAGGGTTTCGGATAACCCTAGCATTGTGTATATTTGTATCAAAGGATTCAAATATTCTTATTGTAACAATGGATTTTTGAGGCTCCTCCCATTAATATAAAATCATTCATTATGCAATATTGTCTTTTTGAGTTCATTTTTATATCTTGTTATTTGGTGTCACATTTTTATCTTCATAAATGGTGACCACGGTGGGACCCACTAAGGGTTTCTTTTTCTAATTTGCTTTGCTAATTCATTTTTTATTTTCTATCTTGTTTTGCAAGATTTTTAGAGGCATGAATCAAGCATTTTTCATTGGTTAAGGTTTTTGAGGACTTGTAGGAAGTAGTCGAAGGTGTGCGAACATCTAGTGGTGCTTGAAGACCATTCAAAAATGCCTAGGTGCATTTCAAAATACCTAGAGGTATTTTACAGATATTTGGAGTAGAAACATAGGTTGTTTTGTAAGTTTACTATTAAAACCCTAACTTTTATGTTTATGTATTCTAGCAATCTTACATTTTTTTTAGATTTCTAAGCTAAAAAGAACATCACTAATTAATATGGTAAAAACATTCATACTAGCTTGCATCTTAGGTTTTAGATTATTCATTTCATTCATCCACACTTTCTATTTGATGTTTCAGGTTTTCTGTTGTATTCACAAATAAAAAAATATTGCATTCTAATTTCATGTGAATTGAAAAAGTGCATAACTAGTTTGCATTATAGGGTTATATATTCCTATTTTTGTAGGTCTAAATAGGAACATTGTTTACATACCAAAAGTATCCTTGTACTTGGGTGATTCCATAAGAAGGAGTAGACAATCCCCCCAGTTATCTAAAGCAGGTTTTAAGAGGTGTACTTTACATTATTTGGAAAAATTGGTATTTCGAGTAGTGGATTCTGATTTAGACTGTTGAAAGTAGTTATTTTTCTAACATTATATGTACACAATAGAGAACTGGAAACTTTAAAAAATTCACACACTTCACACTTCACATTAAACATTACTGGCTGGATTTCATCACCAGCCACTTCTTGAGATCTGATTATGGTGACTTTCATCTCCATCCACCAATCTATGCCCTTAGACACCTTAGATTACCCCTGAGAAAACTTTCTATATTTCATCACCAGCAAGAATCTCTTTTCCCCATCCAAGCCATAGGATTCACCCCATTTAATTCATATTAGCACATTGAAACACACAAGATCAAAATATAAGAAAATGAATTCACATTAAAATGAGATAATCAATGAATGAGGTAAGACACATTTGTTAAAAAAACTTAGCATTGATTGTTTATTTTTCTTGTGAAATTTTAATTGTGTTTTATTTTATTGCATAATCTATATTTTGGTTTATTTTATTTATGGTCTTAATAAGAAAATAAAAGAAAACATTAAATCAAGATGATTCAATGAAAACTTCATCCATCTTCCCCGTCACTTCTGTGGTAGATCCCCTAGATGTGATATAGGAAGATTTTTCTATAGGTCCCTCACATTCCTTGTCACCTACACCCTTTCATATGGTTGTTTTCCAAATAGAGTCAACCTCACCAACCATTGATCACCATATTACCCACATAGATATGGCACAAGTAGAAGCTCTTATGAATTCTTCTAACTATATCTTAGAGTCAATCCCCAACTCACCTAGATAAGATCCTACTTTACAACATGAACTTTTTATTCCTAGCCACCATCCAGTTTCACCCATGTGTACACTAACCCTCTTTTTGAGGCCTCAGTTGCACCTTCCTCTCATGTGCTCTTGGAACTTCATACATATCCACATACACTAACCCCTTGTATGAAGCACATGTAAATGCTACTTCACAAGTTACCATACCAAGTGTAACTTATTTCCCAGCACATCTTCTATACCCTCCATACCCTCCATTTCTGATAGAGAGATTAATTAAGCATGGGAACATTTGAACAAACTGCTTAAGAAAAATCAAAATGCTAAAAAACAAGTGCAAGTGAACCCTAATACTATACCAAACTATATTTAGATTGTCCTCATTAACCAAGGTCCATCATGGACACCATAGTTGTCTGTGGTTTATATCCATGTTCCTACACCAAGTCATACCAATACCCATCTTATTCCTATTGGCCAACCCAGTCATAATACTCATGCATTGACCCCATTCCAAATTTCTCCATATCTTCATCATCGGTCTCCTTTTCATCAATTTCCATCACATTCACCTAGTCATCATCACCAATCTCACAACCATTTTGTCACCCCACAACATTTTTCCAACACCTCACCTCAAAATCATTAGGTAATTCAGGGCTTCCACATTATTGGGGAATACCATCAAATTAAGTCCATGCAACAAAAAATAGATCATGTGATACAACATACTCCTGGTTTGATAAAATAGAAGCTAACTTTATGTTAGTTGATCAACCAACCCATTAATCCATCGGTACCATCACCGCCATATCCGATATATTTCACGATGCCTAAGTTTGACAAATTCAAGGGAACTGAGGATCCCAAAGAGCATGCGAGCACATTTGTACACTCATGTTTTAGAATCCAAAATGACAATGCTCTCATGCTCAGAATATTTCCTCAAACATTAGGAGGAGATGCTATAGAGTGGTACAACCAATTTTCTAGTCATAATATTTATACTTTTGAACAATTGGTTGACCAATTCTTTGAATGCTTTATCTTAAATGTTAAAAAGAAAATCTCATTGTCTGACATCTATGCTTTAAGATAACATGACAATGAATCTATCTATGATTTTGGAAACTGTTGGAGGGTCGTCATTACCAAATTTCCATTCACCTTACCAATGGAATAGCTTATAAAAATATTCACCAAGAGTTGTTTAAAACCTATCTCTTAGATGCTTCAATTATAGACATATTTTTAATTTGAAGAAGCTCTAGCATACGCTAGTGTCATCAAGGAAATAAAAATCCAAGAGGGCATACTTAAGCCTAAGAAAAAGGAATGGTAAAAAAAGGGCCAATATAAAAGCAATTATTCTAGCCAATAAAAACCAACACATACCACTCCGACCAGTCAGCTTAATCATGTTAATCAAGTGGTCATGAGTCAGCCGATAATGGGTCAACAACAATCAATGCAACAGTCACCGCAATAAATTGCTTATCATGTGGTATCCTCAGTAACTCAAGCCATGCAAAACATAGTGGCAACTATAGAAAACCATCCCTGATGATAGTTTTTTGATAGAATCACCAATACACCCACTTGGCCGAGTCATATGCTTCCCTTTTTCTAAGGTTGTATGACACAAATAAACTTGTATTACCCGAAATCAGACCAGATGATCCTACTAAGCATGGAAAACATTATTGAGAATATTTATTTATCCTTACCATATGCAATATGGGCATGATATTAATAATTTCCATGTATTCAAAGACATCGTTCAAGACCTTATTGACTTGGAGGCCATCAAGCTTGACAACTCCCTTGCTCAACAAAACCAAAACCTTGGTATTTTTCAAACACCACTTCCTCATCATGAGGAGGTGTATCCAAATATGGGGGAGCTAATACCAAGATTCCTAACCAAGTTAATCGCATCTAAAAATACCAAGGATTTATAGGTGCCATTCATGTGGTCACTAGATGTCAAAAAGCAATTAGCAAAATGCAAGGCAAAAACCTCAAGCAAGTGTATCACAACCTCCCACATCACCTCTCATCCAAATTTTTGCTAATCCTTCCTTTCCAATCCACATTCCTAGCTAATAAAATCCACAAATTCCACCCATAAATCATCCACCATGACCAATCATCTCATTGAGTAGCCAATTAACCACAAGTCTAAAGATGGCTTCTGCCAAATTGTCAAATTATGAGTTAATTCAACAATATCCCCCACAGCATGAGGCATTAATGGACATTCTGAAATCCATTGAATTACAATCTCAATATTATAATGACTTCAACAACTTTTTAGGGAGCATTCAAACATACATGGAGTCTTCCATTACATTTTATGACTTTGAGATTTAGCCAATTTCATTGGAATCAGTAGATCCTCCATTGCACATCATGGCTCTAATTGACAAGAAGTCATTTAAAAGAGTTCTAATTGATATCAGTTTCTCCATAAATATTATCATCATGTCTACCCTTAATCATTTGAATCTTCCTCCATCTCATATCACCAAGTCATACTTCACCCTAAAAATATTCAATGATGTTTTGTGTTCCACTGTTGGCACTGTTATTTTTCCCATTTAAGTAGGGATAAAAATGTTGCACACTATGTTCCACATCTTGGAAGGATCCATGACGTACAATGTACTCCTTAGAATACCTTGGATGAGGGAAATGATATGTGTTCCTTCCATTTTACATCAATGCTTAAAGTACATTCATGAGATATAAGTACATTGCATACCAGTGGATGTCGAATCGTTCAAGTATTGCAAATTTATTTCAAATCCTTATGAATCCATGCTTCCTTCCACCCACATTTTCCTATCACCATCAGCCAATATTTATACACTCCACCCATTTATTCATCCAAGGCTCCCATTCTTCAGGACTCCCTTATTATCAATCCCCCATCATATTCATCATTGACTACATGCACATGTGGTCAAAGTCAATCCACATCTTTACCTTCCACTTCATCATCGCCAGCCATCCAACAACCTTTCCAATCCAATCCATATCCATCACCTATTGTTTCAAAAATTGAATTTATGAATTGTGATATGTATTCATATACATCATTCCCCGAGCCATTATCCAATCATGATCCTTACACATCATCCCAAGTCGAATTCCACCTCACTAATCCTAGTATTAGTGAATATGTTTCCAAGACATCATTGTCACACCGCTCACCATTCCTAATGCTAAGGATTTTGGTCACCCTCATGACCCACCTTTATCCATAGTAGCAGTATATGACATGGTTTCAGCTCCCAATAGCATAAATTTTATATATGGGGGGATTTATTCTTCATCAAATCTAGCTTCCCTAGAGGAACCCAAGGAACCAACACTTTCCAACATTCCAAACATGTCAGGATTTCCATCCCGCTATTTTCACATAGTTAATTGGTAAGGTCATGGTCTAGGATTACATGAACAAGGAGTGCTTTAGCCTATTGATTTTCCATATCAAGAAGTGCATGATCTTTCAGGTCTAGGTTATCACCCACTTTCCACCACCTCTTCCCTTGAACAAGCCTTTCAAAGGCTTAATCTAAATTTAGGAGAAGAAGCCCTCCATATCGATGATCCTGAGGATGAAATCTATGAAGAATTCAAACTCATGTTGATAATTTTAGATGAATCTAAAGAGGAATTGGAGCCCATCATTCTCCATACCAAACAAGATGAGTTTTATCTCATAATGTTCCCCATCCATGAGCTCATATTGCGCTTGCTTCTTCCACAAGAGTAAGTTGATCCTACATGTGAACCACCACCCACATTTCATTAATCCATTTCATAAGCCAAACTTGTAATATATGTACATAACACACAAATGGTATTTTTTATCACTACCAAAAAAAATTAAAAAATCAAAAATCAAACAAAAACATTTTTTCCTTTTTCAGCATTGCATGTATATATCATTTAGTTAAATGCATTTATTTGTGTTGCTTGTTGTTGTCCAGGTTTACCAAGCTCCTAGAACTGGTTCTTAGGTTCCATTCATTTCATATGACCTTATCCGATTTCCCCTAATTCAATATGAATCCTGTTGACTTATTCCCCCACTCCATAATCCATATGATCTGGTTAAACCAATTCCAATTGACATAAGCCTTATTGATATGGACTTGCTTTCCTCACCTCCATATTTTTCCAAGTTTATCTTTTTTGAGGAATTGTTAAGGGCTTCAGCCAACTACATTCCTCCATCCCCTTCGCCTTCGCCTTCATATTCACCTTCGAATCCTAAGGTTTTCTAGGTATACGTAGATGAGGATAAGTCAAAAGAGTTTGATGACATATTAGATGATATTCATCTAATTACTACACCCTATAAACTTGAGGAATGTTCCCATATGTCCATTGAATATACCATCGACGTGGACCTTAGTTCAGACAAAGACAATTCCCAAATTTTCAAGCTTGGCAAAATTTTATCAGTCGATGAACAAGAGAAATTAATTTCTCTCCTCAAGAGGAAAAAGGATATTTTTGCATGGTCCTATAAATACATGCTTGGTCTTGACCATATCTTCGTTGTATATAACCTCACCTTACACTCTGATGCTAAGTTGGTTAAACAAAAACTTAGAAGGATGCATCCTACCATTGTCATCTTAGTCAAATAAGAGCTCCAAAAGCTTCTAGATGTGGGTTTCATTGTACCCATTGACTATCCCGAGTGGATCTCAAAAATGGTACCCATTTTTAAACCTAATGGGATGATATGCGTTTACACTGTCTTTCAAGATATTAACAAAGAATGTCCTAAGGATGCCTTTCCTCTTCCAAACATTGATACTCTTGTTGACACCTACACTGGCCATGAAATGCTTTCTCTCATGGATGATTTTTTAGGATACAACTAAATTTGAATAAATATTGATGACCAACACAAAACAACATTCACTACACCTTGGGGAAATTTTTGTTACAAGGTGATGCCCTTTGGCCTTAAAAATGTAGGTGCCACTTATCAACGTGCCATGAAATACATTTTCCATGACTACATGCATAATATTATCGAATATTATGTGGATGATCTCTTGGCTAAATCTAAAACTCAACAAGAGCACATTAGTGTATTGGAGAAATTTTTTGATCGACTTCTAGAACATAATGTAAGGTTGAACCCCAAGAAATGTGTCTTTGGTGTTACCTTGGGTAAACTTATAGGATTCATTATCTCCAAAAGAGGCATTGAGGTGGAACCAAACAAGGTCAAGGCCATCATGGATATGCCTCCCCCAACTAACTTAAAGGAATTGCATAGTTTACAAGAAAATATTCAATCGATCCGTCATTTCATTGCATAAATTTTTGATAAATGTAGGTCATTCAATCACCTACTACAAAAGGGGGTGCCATTTTCTTGGACAAATGAGTGTCAAAAAGCCTTTGATAACATTAAGCAATATTTAGCCTATTCACCAGTATTAGCTCCTTCTCGTCTAGGGGTTCCATTCTATCTTTATGTCTTAATAATGAACTTTGCATTAGGAATAATGCTTCCACAAAACAATGAAGAAAATTGAGAGCAAGCTATCGATTACAATAGTCAAACATTGGTAAGCTATGAAACTAGATACACTTATGTAGAAAAATTATGCTCAGCAATGGTTTTTGCCACTAAGAAAATTTGACCTTACATGCTTAGTCACACAACATATGTCATAGCTATAGAAAATCCTCTGCATTATATTATATCTCGCACTTACAAGAACACATGTACTGCTAAATAGATAATTCTCCTTACTGAATTTGACCTTGAATTCATTAGCCAAAAATCCATTAAATATCAGGTAATATCTGATCAACTTGTGGAAGCTCCACTATGTAGTGATAATACTTTGATTATTGATCTCCCATATGATTCGGTATTTGCTATCACCAAACAAGTAGAAGATGCCATTCCAGAGGAAGACATCGATATCACACTATTCTTTGATGGCTCTAAGTGCGCGAAAGGTCAAGGTGTTGGAGTTGTGTTTCATACACCCCAAGGGGTACCTATCCCCTTATCATTCAAACTTGACTTCCAATGCACAAACAACACTACAGAGTATGAAGCCTTAATATTAGATCTTCAATTAGCTATAGCTATGAGCATTAAGCGTATCAAGATATTTGGTGATTCTCAACTTGTCATTAAGCAAATAAATGGAGAATACCAATGCAAATAACCTACCATTAAGCTTTATCATGAAGTAGCAATGAAATTGCTCTCTAAGTTTGATTGGTATGAAATCAATAGTTTGCCATGTTCAAATAATATATTTGTAGATGTGATGGCCTCCATTAGATCTTTTATTCCAAAAGACTCATTTGGAGAGGTACAACCCCTTATAATTTCAACGATCTCTAAATCTACAATTGTCCATGTTGAATGTAAAGACGAAAAGAATGTTTGCTTTATCCAGTTGAATCCATATGAGCCTTGGTCAATCTAAATAGTAGTCTTTCTCAAGTTTGGAACAATCCCATATGACATGTATTGAACTGCTAAACGCACATTCAAGAAAAAGTAGCTCATTTTGTTTCTTAGGGGATGAGTTGTACAAACGTGGTTATGATGGAGTCCTCATTCATTGTCTCGAGTCTAGTGAGGTACAAAGAGCCATAGCTAAAGCCCATGATGGTAATTATGGTCATAATTTTAGTGGAATGGCCATTGTAAAGTGTATCTTATGTATGGGTTATTATTGGCCCACAATGGGACGTGATTGTTGTACTTATATTAAACATTGTAAGAAATTTCAAGAACATGCTAATTTAATTCATGTACCATCATAAGCTTTACAGCCTATTCAAAGCCTTTGGCCCTTCTCACAATGGGATCTAGATCTAATTGGAAAAATTTCACCTCCTTCATTGGGACAACATACATTCATCATCACAACCATAGAATACTTCACAAACTGGGTTGAGGCAATTCCTCTAACCAATACGACAGGACCTAGAATTGTGGAGTTTATACTTCATCACATCATTTATCATTTTGGTATCCCCTCAAAAATCATCTCCGACAATGGCAAGTATTTCAAGAATAAGGATGTTCAAGAACTTTGCAAGAAATATAACATTCAACACAATTTCTCGACTCCTAATTACACACAAGCAAATGGACAAGTTGAAGCTTCCAACAAGAACTTAATTGCTATAATCAAGAAACTTGTTAATTAAAATCAAAGATATTGGTATACACAAATTTCCTTGGCATTAAAGGTTTATCGAATAAGCATCTGCATGTCTACAGGGGCAATGCCATTTTCAGTGGTCAATGGAGCCAAAATAATCATACCTCTTGATCTTGATATCCCCTCATTGCAAATTTATTTGCAATAATTCATAGATGATGACATTTCTATACAAGCACATCTTGAACAACTCACACTTCTTGATGAGAGGTAATTCAATGCTTTAGAGCATTTACAATTTTATCAAGACCGCCTAAAACGTGCTTACAATATCAAAATTCATCTTTGTGAATTCCAAGCAGGAGATCTTGTCCTTAAAGAGAACCAACAAAATAACAATGCCTTTCCTCATCTTTGTGATAAATTCATGACTAATTAGTTAGGTCCATACATTATTACTCAAAGAGTGGGTAATGGTACTTATAGGCTTGCCAGTCTAGAGGGAGAGGAAGAACCTGAACCACTTAATGTTATACACTTGAGAGCATTCTATACATAATGTGATATATATATACATGGCTAATACACAAAAAAATTGCATTTCATTTGCATACATTTCATACATAAAAATATTACACTTAATTTGCATACATTTCATGCCAACATATTATCTTAGCACACTTTTTATTTTGCATTTCATACATTTCATTTCACACATTCTATTCCCATTTCAAATTTCATAATAGGGATCATTTATTAAGTTCAAGATTTTAATTGGTCCAATAAAATCATGTTGCCTTAATCAGGGGCACCTTCACATCATCATCCATTTTCACATAAAACCAAATTATCATTAGCAAAGCTTGCCTAGGTATTTTTGGTCACTCAGCCACTCCTAGTGTTTTAAGCAACCACCAAAATACATGTCGAGTTCATTTTAGGACCATCACACATATACACTAAGAAAATCTTGAGTTTTGGGAATTGACTCCAAAATATTCTTGAACCAAACACAATTTCACATATTAAGAACATCTTGTGTCAAAGAGGGATAACACCATACTTGGTTTGAATATTGAAGTGAAAAGGATAATCCTCGCTTGTCCCATCATGCAATAGTCCACAAAAATAGTGGTTTTCACCACTATCACAGTTGCTTCCAAATTCAAAAAGTTATAGTAATGATAGGGTACAATTATCATCACACTTAGACTAAGAATATGATTTCTCAAAGCTCTAAATCTTTCATCACACACCACTGATCATTGGATTGTAAGTATTGTACTACATTTCTAGTTAGACAATTAGGTAGTCATCCCCAAAACTTAAAAAATTAAAATTCATGGACTAAGGAGTCAGCCTCCACAAAAGCTATAAATACTTGACTGGTAGTGGAGTACGCTCATGTGTGGTGACACATATTTTTTAAAGAAACCTCTGATTTCTTATACAAACAAGCTAGCTTCTTGGTCTCATCAATAATAGGTCACACCCAATTTACTCAAGATGAGTTAATGAACTCACTTACACAAACATTGATTCTTTATTACCTCAAGTCATTACCATGCTCTTGATTCGATAAATGAATTCATTGCACACACATTTTGTCCTAGAGGAATTAGTAAGTTTTAGTGAGTTTGTTTGATACCACTAGTATGTCTAAGTATCTATAAAATAGTTAGTTTTCCCATATCAACATCCATATATTCTTCCATATCAACATCCATATATTCTTCCATGTCAACATCCATGTCACTTCATGAGTCATTCACCCCACATACCACCAAGTTTGGTGCCCTTGATTAAACAATAATGCTAAAACATGGCCAAGCAAGATCTAAACTATGAATGATAATTAGAACACTTGCATTCCATACCTTGCATTAATCATCCATAACATATCATATGCATTAATCATCCATATAAACATACATTCAACAAATCATTCACAAAAATATATAACACAAAAGGTAAAAGGCGTATATATATGTATAAGTATCGTATGTACAATGAGTACCAAAATGACATATACTATGGATCACCAAGGCTCATATACAAAAAGTGTATCTAAGCACTAGCTACACCCTCCAAGAGGACCCTTGTGACCTAGAAGGAGCCCTAGACCTGGAGCTATACCTAGACTCGTTATGCCTAGTAGTGGTAGGAACCTAGAGTTCCTAGCACATAAAATGATAAATAAATAATAAATAACCTAAATCTAAAAGAATCGCCTTTTGATATTGTTGGGAAGTCCCTTCAATAAATTATATTATATTTTATATTCATGGATATCCCAAAAGGTATGATTGTATAATATATTATACCCCTTTTAGGTTATGAGTGAAGAGTCACAACCTTAATGTTAAAATAATATAATAATTAATATATAATTAATTATTATATTATTTTATATTTTAACCATAAGATATACAATTTATATTATTATTATTATTAATTAATGTTAGGATAGGATCCTAACATTCCACCCTCTTAGGTCCGAGGTGTAGACCAATTGGTTCATCCAAACCCCATAAGGGGCGGAGGTCCAAGGTTCAAATCTCGGGCCTCGTCGGACTGAACGCTTGTCCCTTTCCTGGTGCTTTTAGTGACGTAAAAGGTTTAAAATGATTGTGGCATGGTGGTTATAGGGGCGGACTATGCAAAGATCTGTGTGGCGGCTTCTGGGGCAGACAGCCCATAATACTATGGCGGCCATAAAAATTGGACAGCTTGTCCGGATTCGTGGCGGATACCGATTCCACCATGTAAATTCAAAAAAAAAACATTCCACCCCTCTTGAAAAACGGATTTGTCCTCAAAGCAACCAATTTCATCTCATAATTTTTGCGAGTGGGTTATCTTTGAATGGAGTGTTTGCCTGTTTTATTTAAGCAGCTGACATGCTTGCAATATCTAGATTTTTCCAATTGTAGGAGGCTCAATTTTACGTTAGAGAATTTAGATATTTTGGAAAACATCACAATGCTTGAGTATTTGAGCTTTTGATACTATGAGGAACTGCAAGTGTTGCCTCATTATATCACAAACCAGCCATTCTTGAGAGAGTTTAATTGTTCTTGTACTAGCATAAGGAATGTGCCTCTTAACATATATAACCTCTACAATTTGGGAGTGAGTAATATAGAGAGCATGGTGTTGAGAAGCTTGCCAATTACTTTTGGTAATTTTTCTAACTTGACTAAATTGGATGTTACAGATTGGAATGTTTGCCACCGTCTTTTTAGTTAATTTTTCCAACTTGATTTCACTGTATATTTGTTTTTGTGTAAGTTTGGAGTTTTTTGCCCGAATCTCTAGGTGTCTCAATATTTTAAATAATTGTCATACCATCGAGTATCGTGAACTGCAGTATTTTTTATTGTTCTCAACCTAAGTTCCAATAATATTTCTTGTGGTATTATTCCAGAGCTAGGTCATATCTCGAGTTGTCTTCTCTTCTACTATATTGATAAAAATCTATCTGGTGAGGTGTTGCTTCAATTGGTAATCTTACAAATCTGTAGTAGTTGAGAACTTGGAAGAACCATTTTAGAGGCTTGTTACCACCTAAAATGTGGACTATACGAAGCTCAGATTTTTGGGTTTGGCCTCTCCAATTTTAATGGCAAAATCCCAATGGAAATTGATGATGTTTGAATGGCAGAATCCCAATGGAAATTTACGAAGACTTGAACGTCTAGTACTTTCCAATAGCCAACTGAATGGTTTTATACTTTGTGGTCAAAATGCAAAAATGACAGATCAAATATTGAGTTTACGATGAGCAAGGTTGCTCATAGAAATGCTGCTCATATCCATGAGGCTTCCAATTATCAGGAACTTTGGTTGGAAAGTTTTGCCACTGGAATTTTCTAGCTCTATTGCAAACCGTGATGGAATCCACTTCTATTGCTGCATTTGGGAGGGCCTGATGCCATCACCACCTTTTCCATATTTGAAAACAAGCTCTGCTTATGCCATGTATTCACCCTGGTTTATAAGATTTTAGTAGCAGTGTAAATCATGTATTATTCTTCATTGGCAGGGTATCTATTGGTTGTTGTTATCCATTTTCTAATCATGGGTATCACAAAATATTCTCAACATTAGTCGAGATCATTGAATCTATACATGATTCTGTTTATAGGATTGGAAGGATGACATACAAAGTATATACTTCATTTCATGCAGGAAAGAGATTCCACGTTGGAACAATCGCTAACAAAAAAGTGATTGTGGTTATGACTGGACTAGCAATGGTAATTACTGACATCTGGTACACCTCTTGCAAATTTAATACACTTTAGAAACTACTGAACTATTTTTTTGAGTTTTATGTAATTCTCACCAATGTTGTTGTATGTTGATGTAGATGAATGCAGGGTAACCACCCAACTGTTGCTCAATTTTTTTTTTTTTTTTAAGGTAAATGGAGTTGTTCACTATGGACTAGGAATGGAAACCTAGATTACCATGTTGATGATGTTACAATTTCCCATTAGTGGGCTCATACTGTCTGCTTTTCCATATCAATTTTACATAGTTTTAATTAGTCTTCGTCCCTAGATATAGATAGATATAACCATTGCATTTGTATTTTATATTTCTCATTGAGGTGTATTTATTATTAAACATAGATATGGACAAGGACAGAATGATGAACTACCCTTAGAATCCAATGGAGATTACACTCGTAAAATTAGGTACATTCATTTCACCAACTACTGCTATCCATCGATAGAAAGTTGTGATAATCTGCTTAACAATGTGTGGTATAACCCAGACTAGATTTTTTCCATTGATGGTACTCCAGAGGTGAGGCAGCATGCATTATGGTTTAATGTATCTAAGAATTACTATGAACTTGCCAAAAATCTTGCGGTAAAAAAAAAAATCCAGGACACCACATTGTTCTTATTAATCCTTGAAGAAATGTCAATGGAATTCTAATTAAGGTTGTATTTAATTTTGCAAATGGTGGAAAAAAAAATGTAAGTTTGGAGTCCTACGTTAATGATACTATCTGTTTGTCCACCAAACCAAGGATTGTGAGGGTGGAAAAGAGGATGCAGTGCCAGCACTTACGTGCATAATGTTGCTTACAAATATTTTCTCCTTGAAAAATTCAATTGCACTCCAATTGAAATGGAGAGTGCAGTCGTATCATTCTAAAACCCAAGGAGATAGCGCCATCATTTGAGGTAACCATTTTGTCTACCAAAATATAGAGGATCACTGCAACTAGTTGTGCACTCAGTAGATGTTCTTTGGAAATTTTCAACCAATTTCAGAGTATCCTAAAAAAAAACAAGGTTACCGCTTCCTCCGCAAAATGAGGATTGCTTTTATCCTGCAGCTTCTCAGGCTGAGTAAATTGCTCATCCATAAATCCCTCTTGATAAAGAAAGTTGATGAGACTATTGTGTCATTGATGCAATTCAACGATCCCCATTATTAATACTGAGATATAAGTAACCATTCTTGGACTTTATAGCATTTTGTAAACCATATCCTTTCTGTCAATCACCTTATATTAAATTCTTCCGCCTTAAACAACCATTTGAGCTTCTTGTATTTTAAAAATAAGGGAATTAGTTCACCAAGTTTCTTAAAAGACAAGCTTAGTCATTTATTCTCGGTACGATGTAGTTTTTGTTTTCATTAGTATATGACGCAGTTGTACTGGTTGGATATGTCCATGAATTCTTTCTTAGGAAAAATTCTCAATATTTTTAGTACAGTATTTTTATAATTTGGTTTTAGTTATGGTGGCGGCCATGGAGGCGGACGTGCATCAGAGAACAGCCTTGCAGTGTAATCCTTCAAGTTGAGAAAATACGCCTTCTACAATATCATTTTTCTATTGATGTCATAATCGGCAGGCTGTTTCATGGAAGTTTCTATTTGAGAGATGGTTATTTTTAAAGCAAAATTTCTATTTTTTTTTCCTTGATTTTAGTAGAGAGGTTTGTCCTGCCTGTCTCAATGAAATTAATGAAAAATTATGGTTTAATAAATGGAGAGGGCGGTGGTCAACTTGCTTTGGTATGTCACCCCCCAAGGAATAAACTGGATTTGGGGCAAGGTTCTTGCTCTCTTGATGGTTTAAAATATTTTCTTTATTTTCCAGAAGTGCAATAGGTACCAATTGGGATTTCATGACTACGGGCTCCTCCGAATGAAAAGAAATTTCACTTGCAATTTCTTTCCTCTTCTTCTTCATGTGCAATTTATTTTAAAATTATATTTTCATTATTAGGGTTTTGATTAATTTCTTCCAAAAGTGCAATAGGTATTTCTGAAAGTTCTTTGGTTATGGGCTCATCTAGAGAAACAATTAATTTAGGGTTTGAAGCAATATGTTCAGTTGCATTTTTTTCTTTCTTGGGAAGAGCAATGGTTACCACCTGGGATTCGTTGGATATGGGTTCTTCCTCCACCTGGGATTCCATGGCTATGGGTTCTTCCTCCTCTACCTAAGATTTCATGGCTAGGGTCTCCTCTTGCATTTCCATTAAATATTGTATAATATGATCAGAACGTTCCATTTGTTTTTTTTGTTTTTGTTCAATCATTCTTCTAATTTTTGCAATGTCATTTTTTATTTCCTTGACCAATATGGTTGGATCCATAAGGCTCTGATACCAGATGGTAGGAACCTAGGGTTCCTAGCATATAAAATGATAAATAAATAATAAATAACCTAAATCTAAAATAATCGCCTTTTGATATTATCAAGAAGTCCCTTCAATAAATTATATTATATTTTATATTTATGGATATCCCAAAAGGTATGATTGTACAATATCTTATACCCCTTTTAGGTTATGAGTGAAGAGTCACAACCTTAATGTTAAAATAATATAATAATTAATATATAATTAATTATTATATTATTTTATATTTTAACCATAAGATATACAATTTATATTATTATTATTAATTAATGTTAGGATAGGATCCTAACAAGTAGTCTCAGATACATATGAGGTTGTAGGATTAGGAAGTGGAATATGATGCTCCATAAACCTATCCTCCAATGCCTTGATATACCTATATCGAGAATGAAGGCACACTATGTCAAAATTATGTTGATACTTCCTCTCTAGCAGCTCTACCTGGAGCCTCATGATCCTTTCATCTTGAGCCATCACCATTGCATCTCGATCTGCTACCTGCTACTCCAGCACCACCCAATATTCCTTGCTCCAATGTGGAGGCATATCCATAGTCTCCTCCACATCATCCCCATATTTGTTATCTCCTCCACTCCTTAGAGTCTGCCTCACCACACCCTTAGTCCTCCTTTGACTATCTTATCGAAGGCACCTCTATCACTTGGGGACCTCATGGGTACCCTCATCCTCAACCTCATCACCATATCCACTAGCCACTACTCACATTGGTTTCCATGGTGGTTGTGCACCAAACCATACATCATACTATGAAGTAGTCCCTGCATCATCTATATTAGGGAAGTCCATCTCTTCATCATCCTCATATACCTCCCTCCATGGATCTGCACATGGTAGCCATGTCTCCTCCTGATACCTCCTATAGAGCACCAACTCATCTGAAATACCCTACCTCAAACTGAACTATCAAAGTACCTGTAAAAACTAAAAATACTCAGCCTCACTCTGATATCTCCTAACCACCCACCTAGCCTGCAACACCCATCGTAGATGCTCTCCATATTTGATCCAACTGCTACCCCACCATGGCCTCCATATAACTTGTGTGGATGTCAATCCAACCCCCAAATCCCAAGACCATTAGATCGTCCACACAAACCAACTTGGTTGTACCTCCTTGGCTACTGCCCATCTCCTCATGTAGGGCTGATCCCTAACCAGGCCTACCATTGGTAAACCCTTTGGTTGTGCCACACTGAAGTGCTTTCATCCCCAACATTATAGCAGCAAGCTAAATCCCAATACCTTCCTCCCTCGTCTCCTCACCTCATACAACTCCCGATACACCTATGCTAATAAGTTAGGAGCCCATGCATACACCTATTACATAGTGAACATATCACTCACAAACCCTATCAGGTTCTAATGGAACCTACTCCTAGTGTTGTTTGGGGCCACGATGTTATACAACATGAACAACACCAAAGTACAAAGGGCATCCAACTCCTTGTCCACATACATGGACAAGTAGGAAATACCCCCATCCACCCTCACACTTTTCCAATCATCGTCGAACATCTTCTTCATCTTCGTCCCCCAATCACATCCAACCTTAACGTGAATCCCCTCCACTGGCACCTTGATGATGCGATATACATCATCGAGGGTAAGGTTCACCTCTTCTATAGGCAGGGTTATGCATAAGGGATCAGACTTAAAATGTACTTGTAAAAAAATGGTGAATCCTGGTCAACCTCATGTCGAAGGCAATGGAGAATTACCTTATATTTTAATAAAAAATTGTAAAAATTTGGTGAGTTAAATGTTTTTGGTTTCATCTGCAAAACATGATTCGGGCTTGGATCGGGTGCAAAAACATGATCAAGGCTTGGACTAGGTGTTAAAAAATTATCTAAGCTTAGACCAAGTACAACACACGATCTAATATGCATTCAGAGGAGGGTCAGGTGCAAAATTGCATCTAGGGGAATGCTGGGTGCATTTATGTATTCAAGGGAGCTGGGTGCAGAAATACATCTGAGGATGGCTCGGGTGCAAAACTATATCTGGGGGGCTTGTGCAGAAATGCATCCAACCCTCTCTCGAATGCATTTTTGCACAAGGCCCCCCTAGATATAGTTTTGCACCCGGGCCTTCCTCGGATGTATTTCTACACCTAGCTCCCTCGAATACAGAAATGCACCCAATCTTCCCCCGGATTGCACTCGGCCCAACCCCCCCAATCGGGTACAAAATTGCATCCAGCCCGAACAAAGTGCAAACCTGCATCTAGGGGAGCTAGTGCAAAAAATTCATCCGGTTCAGTGCAAAACTGCATTCGGTCCGAACCAGGTGTAAAACTGCATTCAGGGTAGCTGGTGCAGAAATCCACCCAGTTTGGATGCAGTTTTACACCTGGTCTGAGATAGGCACAAAAATGCACCCGACCTTCCATCGGATGTAGTTTTGCACTCGGTCCAACCCTCCCCAATTGGGTGTAAAATTACATCCAGCCTGAATCAGGTGTAAAATTGCATTCGGGGGAGCCAGTGTAAAAATGCACTCGATCTGGTGCAAAACTGCATTCGGCCCAAAACGGGTGTAAAACTACATCCGGGGTAACTGGTGCAGAAATACACTCAATCCAGTGCAAAACTGCATTTGATTCGAGATAGGCACAAAAATGCACCCGAAATTCCCCTAGATGCAGTTTTGCACCCAATACAACCCTCCCCAATTGGATGTAAAATTGCATTCGACCCGAACCGAGTGTAAAACTACATCTGGGGAAGCCAGTTCAAAACTGCACCCAATCTAGTGTAAAACTGCATTCGGCCCAAATCGAGTGTAAAATTGCATTCGGGGGAGTCGGGTGCAAATGCTTCCACTGCTCCTCTACAACATTTTTCTCCATCGATCATTTGTTCTTCTAATAGTTTGAATGTTTTAAGTGAAAAAGTATCATTGGCATGTTAGTTATTTATAGTGTTATAGTTGGCAATTTGGGAAGGGAAGGATAATTTAAATTTTTTAGAAATTTAAGGTAAAAATGATCCACAATTTAGGCGGGAGTGTTTGTGAGTTTAAAAAAAATGTAATACCATTATCAACGAGTCACGATCCAACACCTAAAAAAAAATCCTAAAAATTTTGGGCAAAAGGATCGATGTCCAGGGTCCCCCAAACTTGCCAATTTGAATTTTTGAAAATGCAAATATTTTCCCTATTGGAAAATATTCACCACTATGCATAACCCTACCTGTAGGAAGCTGTAAGGTTTCCCTCTCTAGATCCCACCTCTCCGCTAAGGCAGAGAGGTACCCCTCCCCAACCCTCACCACATCAATCTGGACTACCTTCGCTAGCCCCACAACCTTGAGTAGATCCCACTCATCCTTCATCAGTACCTTCCTCATCCCAAGTATGAAAGGCAAAAACCAATGTCGAACCTCCAAAATCCTAAGCTGCAGCACAACACAAAACATTTGTAATTAATACTTGTTCACAAAAAAGCACAAAAGCATAAAATTTTTGCACAAAAAGAAAGGACTTACCTCAATAGCTTGCACTTTAGCTCCAACTCCAGTCCTTGCCTTCGTTCCTTCCATAACCATATATTCTACACCCAATTCACTTCACCTCACTCCACTCCACTCCACTCAACTCTCCTAGATGCAACTTGTCAAAATCATAAAATGCACAAATGAGCTCAAATATCACCCAAAAAGCTATTTATAGCTACTTCAGGCACCTTGAGATGCTCATGGGTGTTTCCTAGTGCATTGAAGCACACCAAGACATTTGCAAAACACCCAAACACTGGCAGATTTTTGCACATGTTGAAAGCGCCAACTGGTGTTTGGCATTAGTTTTGACAAAAGAACATTTTTTTACAAAATAGTGGCTTTTCCCCACCAAATCACTTCGTGTTGTATTCAAGCATATTTTTCATCATATTACCAGGGTTTGTGAAGATTCCAACTAATTTGGATGCATAATTTTTGTTTGCAACCACAAATTACAAATTCGCTTAACAAGTTACAAAAGCACTCCAAAATGATCCAAATATTCACAAAACAACCATAATCATCATTCTCATCATCAATAAACCATTTGCACATCATTTTCATAAATTTGCATATTTTCCAAGTTCAAAAAACATTCAAGTGAACCTTGTATCTAGTGGGTTATTCTACATATTTGGCAATTGTAGCAATTTGCATCCATGCAATTCGATAAGATGAATAACCTACCATAAGGACACTTGGTCATTTTCATCATTCTATATCTCCTTTTTTGAAATCACAATCACATTTGGTACTTCATATTTTGAGTGAAACCTTGCCAAGAACAATTTACACAAAAGTTATCATTGATGGCCTAGTTCACGAGGCTTAAAACATGGACAAAATCACTTTTCATCATTTGCACATCTCCTTGATAGTCATCACAAAGATATGCACTAGCTAGGGTGATTGGTTCCAATTATGGGAATTATTCAACAGTCACTAGTAGGCCCTCCAAAGTTGAATCTTTTTATTTTTGCATCTTCATTCTTACATATCAATGATGCCCAAAAAGCACATTCTTCAACAACATCGAATCACCCCAAATTTGGGGCAACCACATTTGGTTTTGACTTTCCCACAATGGGATACATCTTACATGATCTTGGCATCTATACTTGGCAAAACTCCCTTCATCTGTTGGGGTAAAAATTGATGCAATCGCCTCATATTTTTCACCCATTCCCTTTCCTGTTGGGGCAACAACGGTACCACATTTACATCATTCATATCATCCACATTTCATTTGCATAGATTTTTCAATTGGCTCGTGAGACTCATCCGCAATCTCATTTGCCAATTGAGAGGGTAAACTACACAAATCCAAATTCTTTAATTCTTTTATCTTCAAGTGCATTTTTCATCCCAAGAGAAAGTTGTTGTTGCATCAATCCAGAACAAGTGTCTTGTATTTTTGCATCGCATTGTGTTTCATGCAACATAGTACAAAAATGGGCATTCGTAGACACCAAAATCTAGCCACTTGTCATCCATCCAGGTTTTCCCACCATTTCCACCCATTATTTACATATATTTATATATAATTGTTTAATATATATTTAAATATTAATATTTTATATTATATTTATATATATAATAAATATGTATATATGTGTAAATAAATCCCAGCCATCCATATTTTTCTAATTCTGGCCATCCATCCGCCTTGATCCATGCCACTTGCCCAGCCTTAATCTCCACCCTCTGTTATGTTTTAATCTTGACCACACGATTAGTGTCGTTGAAACCCTAACATACCTTAGGGAAGATTATAAATAGGAGTCATTTTGATAGCTCAACCCCTAAGTTTTTTTCTAAGTCCTTGTCCTTAAGCAATATTAAGCAATTTGTGTCCTGAATAATTTGCATCCTCACCATTCATCCTCTCCTGTCATAGCCTCCATATTTTCCATCACCTATTTCGCTCAGCCAGATCTACTTCTACAGATTTCCCCTCAGCCACAAAATACCTCTAAGCACTTCCCCTCCACTGCCAAGCACCTCTAGGCACTTTCTACCATTCTCAAGCACCCATGGGTGTCTTCTGCTAACACCAAGAACCTGCAGGTGTCCCATAACAGAGCTTTGTAGCCCTACTAGCTCTCAGGTGATGCTAGGGCATCGTCGCACCAATTTCCTACAATAGTTATATCAAATCAGAAAACGATAGATAAGCAAGATAAATCAAAGTCATTTATTATATTCTATTATGTTAGAATATATTCACATTTTATTATTACATAGCTAGGGTTTAGTCTTGATTTTTGAGGGTCTCACACTATGGAGCCCTCATTGTTATTACTGACTCATTTTCTATTTTCTTGTGTGAAAATCTGATAGCATTACACTAGCATTGGACAACTGCTTAACCTAGAGTGGTCCGACATCATATAATCATAAGCCCACTCACTTTTGTTGGGAGTAGAGACACATTTTGAGACACCACCAATGTTGTAGCTAGGGTTTCGGAGAACCCTAGCATTGTGTATATTTGTATCAAAGGATTCAAAGATTCTTATTGTAACAATGGAGTTTTGAGGCTCTCCCCATTAATATAAAATTATTCATTGTGCAATATTGTCTTTTTGAGTTCAATTTATATCTTGTTATTTGGTGTCGCATTTTTTTCTTCACATTAAGATCCTATAAAAGTGAACTTATGATTAATCTAGCTAAAAAGCCATCATGAATTTCAACACTTTATAATACTTAAAAAATTAATTGCATGAATTATGTGCCTTCTTCAATGTCTTCAAGTGAAGTATGTGCTACCAGACATCCAATAACGACTATTGAATTAATTGGTCACCAATTTTTCTCTTGCATGTGATAGCAAGAAGGTTGCATAAGATTTATTTTGCTACTTTACTTTCTACATTTAATTTTTTTCATTGTGGTAAAATCTTGGATTCTTTACAAATTCTCCTTTTATTATAAGTTCTTTGATATGATAAATGGTATATATATTTTGAAAGTAATCTTTAGAAATTCTACAAACTTGTTTTATCCCTTTGAATGATCCCATAGCTATCACAATTTTTCCTTGAACAAGAATGTAGCAACCAATTAAGTTCTTTATAGCCTTTAGAGTTGAACCATTAGAACCCAATAGTTGTTGATGTTGTCTAACAAATCTCTCTTTATCTCATATTATGTTGTCAATATTGATGATATCACAATGCATCTTATAATTTAGTATCTTTATTGCTTGTAGTGTTGGTACACTCCTTGACAAGATTTTAATGAGATCCTAGGATTTTTTTTGGTAGATAAGATATTATAGCATTAATACCAGGTTTTACAGGTTGACCCAAAACCTTTTACAAAAATCAGCCCAGGGTTGTTGATGAACATATCCTTACTAAGGATACTATATATGTAAAATCCACATGTCGCCAAAGCCATTACATCCGGTAAGGCACATAGCCTGTTATCAAAAAGAAACTTCCCATACAACATTTTGGGTATACCTCGAGAAAAAATACATGGATCATAATTATAAAAAAGAAACAGACACGGATCCCTTCCTTGAGACAATGGAGAAACAAAAATCTGCAGACACACATAGCAGAGTACTGAAAAATACTCCCACAAGCTCTATATTGACAGTTACTCTTAATAATTCTTTGGTAATTGATTTCTTCCGTATATGACATGCTTTGGTACCACATACTATCTTGGCCAATCAGCCTTAGAGAAGTGAACCTGCTGGTTAGATTTATTGTAGTGGCTATCTGGTGGTCCACGTGGCTTTGGTTCGAAGTCTTATATTGTCATTTATTTCCTTCCCTGTGATTATCAACCAACCTCAAATTACTAAGACAACTAGGAGCCATGTTATCTGATATGTGACTGTCCCCATTAGTCTTTGTGGTATTTCCAAGCAGCATCCATGAAGACTGATAGCTCAGATAATTTTTATTGTGAGTCCAATTCAAAAAAGACACGGGAATACTCCTAGCCTTCGAACTTACAGTGCCTTCCTTGTTGGTAAATTTGAATATCATTATTGGCATTCTTGTTGAATAAGCTCCTCTACTTCACTCGGGACACCGTGTTCCCATTTGAAAAGTTTGTCACCATCGACACCCAAATTTTCCAGCTTATCAGTAATTTTGTTAGCTTCTCGAAAGACATGTTGGGATTTTTTGTCCTGTCTTCCCTGGAAAAGGATCCTAACCTCTTCAAAAATTGTTTTAATCCTCTAAGGAGGTGTTTTCTAATTAATGAGGAGATCCTAGGCTTTGTTAATGATGTATGGATCTCTTTTTTGAGTTGCAAAAATAGATTATCTTATTTTAACAAGATCAAGTTTACAAGTTATGTTGTGCTTAAAATTTCTCACAATAGTCCATTCATCTTGCAAATATTTTTCTTCATACTTGGAAAAATGTGTGGGAAAATAATTAACTTTGAACATACCATCTTCATTCTAGAAGGTAATGAACTTCTTGAACTTAGAGGTATCCCATGGCTTGTTCTTGTAATTATTGTTTTTGTATGTCAATATTGTTCCTTCCTATTGGTTCCTTGTCTTAGAATGATCACTTGATGCAACATTTCTTGTATAATAATTTGGATGATTTGAATGGATTTAAATTTCTTGACCTGTCATATGTTTGGTTGCTTTGGATTCATACCAAACATTATTGTGCTATCTTAGTTGTGCTTGTGCAACAAACACATGTTCTTCTTCTTCTTTAACTTGATTTTATTTGGATATATTATTTTGATTTTCCTTTCTCCAAATTTGATTTTGATTGTCTAAATATGACTTGTCTTGTTGCTAGTTCATCTCTCGTGAAGTAGATCCATTTTTAATGGATTATGTCAATATTCCTACATTTTGTGGTAATATTTTCCATAAAGTTCACACATCTTTTATGTGTGAAAAATATTTATTTGAGAATCATTTATTTTATTTTGATATCCTTTAGAGTTGTTTCATAGTTGGAAGCATTGTGGAGTTCTTATGCCTCTTCTAAACGACTACTTTTCTTTTTAATTTATAATAAGTAATTGTTATTCTTCATCTATTTGTGAGGCTTCTACTTTTTTAATTAGGTTCACCAGCTTTTCAAAGTTTGGTGTTTGTTCAGTGATATTTAATTTTGTCATAAAATTTATATTTTGAAGGTAGAGATCTCAAAATAATTGGAACTAATATTTTAATGGAAACCTAGTTTCCCAATGCTTGTAATGATGTTCATAATTTAGCAAATATTCTCATTAAAGATTCTAGTTTCTCACTCTTGATTTTTAAGCAATGGAGCTAGCACTAGAGAAATGAAATTTGATTTGTAGAACTAAGCATGATACTGACAGGGGGGGGTGAATCAATGTGTATTAAAAATTTAATCCAACTATGAAATCAAATCAAAAAAACCAATCACACAAACATTCATCACATAACACCAGATTTATAGTGGAAACCCGATGTGGGAAACCACTATTTCAATGGACTTTTTGGACTCCCATCCAAATCTAGCCTCGAAAATGTTTGGTCTTTACAATATTTTTGTAGCACCAACTGTAGGGAATGGCACCAACCAACCCAGAATTTAGTAGCACCAACTGCAAGGAGTACCGATCTCGGTCGCCAAGCACCCACTCGGCAAAAACAAAAACTGTAGTAGAAAATCTGATCTCCGTTCCAAAAGATCCTAAGTGGTCTACCTCATTGCTTCTCTCTACACATCCACTCTGACTAATCTCATCTAATCTGAATATTTATCTCACATACTTATCTATACTCACACTGAATCCATTTAAAAAAAATTGCAATACCTTTAACTTCCAACACTTTAACTTCCTAATAAATTTCGAGCTGCAAGATGACTGTTTCAGCAATCAATAATGTCTCCCTTAGGAGGCATAACGTTCTTATAGATTTTAAAATTCTGAATGCATTGTAAAAATAACAGACTTAAAAGGAGATATGGATCAAAAGTTATGACCTTTTAAATTTCACTTTTACTTTGGAGAGGCATTTTGTCAAACAGTTCACGAACAAAGTGTTGTGCACATTACTCGTTCTCACACTTGGAAACCTCGAAATTACTCCGACCAAAAATCAAAGATGTTCAATTCAATGAGCTATATGTGAAACAATACTTAAATGGCATATTTGGCAACAAGAAAATATGAATTTGAGTATTCGAGCGCAAAAGCACTTGGCTACCCAAAACTGGAAAAAGTGCTACGAAGGCATTTTGCAACTGCTGCCATTTATTTCTTGAGTCTCTGTTCGGGCTAAAATTTGAAAACATAAGCTCTCTGTATATCTGAATATCTTCAGTAAAAATTTTAAAGTTTGATTCCTCACATATTTCTTAATATACCTCTGACAAAGTGGCCTCCGATGTTGATTTTACACGTCACATAAACTGCAAAAAGTGCTCCAAATCCATTTTACAATGCTCACCGTTTCTTCCTTCTGATTCTTTTTGGGCTGAAATTTAAAAATTAAGCTCTCAATATATCCAGCTACCTCCAGTAATTTTTTTTATGTCCAATTCCTCATGGATTGCTTAATATTCCTCCCTCAAAATGACCTCCGACATAGATTTTATAGTTGCAATTTCATGACCAACAATGCACCGACGAAGCAACTGGCCATTCCAAAAATGCAACCATACTTGCTAATGATAAAAAAAACCTCCAAATAGTATCTAGGGCTATCCAAAACATTCCATTGATGTTTTGCCATTTTGACAACTTCCTTTTTTACTACTTTGACAACTTCCTGACGATTTTTGCAACTTTTGCAAATTTGCACGAACCTGTAACAACTTTAGTTGAACATCACAAACATTCTCATAAGCATTGAATACCACTTTACATACTCTTAACAACCTCCGAGAAACTGTCCACTGCATCAACTTGTCCATCTAAGTGTGTTGACAACAATGACAATACTGTCGCTACACCTTGCTCTATAATCTCCCCCCTTTGAAATTGTTGGCAACACACGCACAATTTCCTATAACTCTTCTTCCCCTTTGACAACAAGACCAAAGGGCTACTACAAACTCCCATTGATTCCATGCACAACATTCTTAGGCAAAAATTATTACACTTAGGAAAAATCACAAACATGAGCAAAAAGATAAACAAAGACACAAATGCTCCCCCTGAGAATGTGATCCCGATAGCTAGTCAATGCTTGGGAAGTGTGACCACTCCCAATTTCTTATGAAGGTAATCAAAGAATTCCTTGGGCAATGGTTTGGTGAATATGTATGCTACTTGCTCTGTTGTTAGAACAAAATCCAACTTAACCTCACCTTCCGCAACTTTCGCCTTCAAAAAATGGTATTGGATAGCAATGTGTTTTATGCGAGAATGCATAATCATATTATTTGAGATATTGATTACACTTGTATTGTCACACATGATCGATATGGGCTCACTAAAATTTATTTCAAGATCCTTCAAAGTTTGTTTCATCCAAAGTACTTGTGTATAGCATGATGACGCTATAATATACTCTGCCTCTACTATGGATAATGAGACTAACTCCTACTTTTTGCTATGCCATGCAACAAGATTATCACCAAGATAGAATGCACCTCCACTGGTACTCTTCCTTTCATCTACACATCTTGCCCAATCTGCATCTGAATACGTAATAAGGTTGAAGTTCCTTACCTTTGGGATACCATAACCCATACTCCATAGTACCCTTGAGGTACCAAAAAATCCTCTTTACTGTCATCACATGAGTCTCCTTGGGACTAGCCTAAAATTGTGCTACCATGCATACTGCCTGCAAAATATCCGGTCTAGTAGATGTCAAGTACAGTAAGCTCCCAATCATGGATTTGTACATAGTTTAATCAACAGGTGGAGATTTTTCATCCTTGCTCAACTTGCAACCTGTCATCATGGGAGTGCTAACTGGCTTGCAATCCTCCATTGTGAAATTTTTCAGCATCTCTTTCACATATTTGATTTGAGAAATAAATATTTCCTTCTCCTTTTGATTAACTTGCAATCCGATAAAATACGAAAGTTCACCAATCATTGACATTTCAAACTCTTTTTGCATATTATTTGCAAAATCTTTACACAACTCATCTTTGTTGCTGCTAAATATGATATCATATACATATATAACAATAATATGATGACCATTTTCTATTTTGACATACAAATTACTATCCACCATACCTTTCTTGAACCCTTATTAAGTAAGATAATTATCTAGCCTTGCATACCATGCCCGGGGTACCTATTTTAAGCCATATAACACTTTCTTCAACTTGCAAACCGAGTTGGGATCATCACCATGCTGAAAACCATCTGGCTACTCAATATAAACCTCTTCTTCAAGTTTCCAATTCAAAAATACTGATTTCACATCCATTTGATAAACTTTGAAATTCTTGTAAACTACTAAAGCAAGAAATATTCTAATTGTCTCTAGTCTAGACACAGGTGCAAAGGTTTCCTCGAAGTCAATACATTCAACTTGTGCATACCCTTTGCATACCAATCTTGCTTTATTCCTAACTACTTATCTATATTCATTCAATTTGTTTCGAAAGACCCATTTAGTACCAATTACATTTTTATTTTTAGGTCTTGGTACTAACTCCCAAGTCTTGTTTTTCTCGATCTGATCTAATTCTTCATTTATTGCCTTTACCCAACTTTCATCTTTGCTTGCTTTGACAACATTTTTGGGCTCAATGATGGATAGTGAAGAGTAGTTACTTACTAATCTTCTTCTTGTCTAAAAACCAACTGTGGGGTCTCCAATTATTTGCTCTCTAGGATGATCTTTCTGCTAGCTACCTATTTTGAATTTCTTGTTTTCTTCTAATTCTGAATCACTTTTTGAATCCTCTGAGTCAATTCTTGATTTCTTTTTTGTTTCCTCTTCCTCATCTCCTTCAATGACCTCTTCATAAATTGGATAGTTCTCTTCATAGCTAATTACTCATTCCCTTCCTTCATCAACTTTAACATCGACACTTTCCACAATTTTTCTTAGCCTCTTGTTGTAACATTTATAATTTTTGCTTTTTGATGAATAGATAAGAGAAATGCCTTCATCCACTCTATCTTCAAACTTACCAAGGTTTTCTTCAGTTCTTTTGATGTAACACTTGTTGCCAAAAACTTTAAAATATCTTGTTGTTGAATTTTTACCAAACCACAAATCATAAGGAGTTTTGCTTTCATGCGTCCTCAACATGCACCTATTTTGGATGTATACCGCAGTATGGACTATGTATTTCCAAAATCTATCTGCTACTTTACTCTCAGTCAACATAGTTCGTGTCATTTCCTGCACGGTCCTCTTCTTTCTTTCTACCACACCATTCTATTGAGGTGTCCTGGCTACTAAAAATTGTCTCCTGGTGCCATAATTTTCACAATACTCTATGAAATCCTCTGAAATGAACTCTCCTCCTCTGTCTGAACTTAAACAATTAATCCTTTTTCATGTTTGATTCTCAAATTGGTTTTTTAAAACCTTGAAAATCTCAAAAGCTTCTAATTTATTCTTCAAAAACAATACCCATGTCATCCTGGAATAGTCATCTATACACAACATGAAATATTTGTCACCGTTTATGCTTTGTGTTCTCATGGGTCCACATAAATCAGTATGTACTAGTTCCAAAGGTTTTCTCATGTAGTACTCTCTTGTTTTAAATGAGACTCTAGTTTTCTTCCCTTTTTGACATGAAGCACAAATGTTATTTGATAGTTTGCCAATGGTGGGAATATCTCTCACTCTTTCTTTGAACTAATTTTTACTAGATTGTTAAAACTAATATGACCAAGCCTCTTGTGCCACAACCAATTATCTTCTTCCTATCCAATCAAGCAAGCTCCTTCTAAAGTCTTCAAGAGAGTGTACAGGTTAACATATGTCCTTGATCCAGGTGCTATCAACTTCCCACTATTTGCCTTTTTGATTTCACAACCCTGCTTCTTAAAGATCACATCATGACCTCTATCACAAATCTGACTTACGCTCAACAAGTTATGCTTTAGACCAACCACAAAAAAGACTTCTTCTGATCTGATTTTTCTATCACTGATCTTAACTGAACCTCTTCCAACTATCTTAGCTCCATCATTGTTTTCAAATTTCACTAAACCACCTTCATATTGTTGCAACTTCTCAAATTTCTATTTGTCACCTATCATATGACTAAAGCATCCACTATCAAGTATCCATGGTGCAGATTTATTCTGTGCTTTAAATGTTTTCTGTACAATTAAGGATTCCTTTTCTTCCTTAGGTTGCTCTTTTTCTTTCCACTTTGGTTTTATTACAATTTTGGGCTCTTGTTTTAGCTTTTCTTTTTCAATAGCTTGTGCATGTTTTTCGAGAAATTTTCTATTTTGTCTTATTCCATTTGGCTGAAATTTTCTTCCCTAAAATTGATTTGATACAAATGTACTTCTAAAATTTCTTGCAATATGCCCAAAGTTATGACAGTTATAACATTCTACAACATAATCCATCAAAGGTCAAAAAGTATTTCTACTGGAAAAATTTCTTGGTCCTACATTATACTTACAATCTGAAATCTTATGTCCATAACCATTGCATTTAAAACAGTAACTAGAAAAGGGATGATTGAACCTAGGTGGTGGTCTTTGCCATGTTGTTGTAGGAGCCATAAATATTCTTCTTCTTTGATGTGTGACATTGGTGAAACCATCATTGTCAATACTCCTTTCTTGCCTTTCATTATTGTTTTCCTTTACATGATTCATTTTTGCTTGATTAACATGTTTCTTTTCTTCATTCTTTGTGGATTCTTCATTTGTGGCCTTTGATCCATTTGATGATTCTCATTTGTCAAAACCCAAACCAAATTTTATGCCTGTAGTCTTCTGGTTATTTATAATATTATCCAGCTTCATAGAACTCTCTTCACGTTTGTGATAAGAGCTAATTTTCTTATTAATCTCTTCTAGATGCATCCTTCAACCAACAACCTCTTCTTCTAACTTGTTGCAATAATCTATTTTCATGGTTATTTGCACTTCGAGATATTTGGAGATCTTCTTGGATTCTTCTATCTGCACTTTCAAACTTGTTATTATTTCATTTGCATCCTTAAGCTTTCTTGAAATTTTCTTATTCCTTTTTCTTTCTGTCTTCAATTCATCCAAAGCTGTAATTAGTTCCTCTTCAAAATTCACTTCTACGTCAATTTATTCTTCATCACATTCCTATTCTTTTTTCTAGTTTTTCTTCTTTGAATGCCATGAAAATAGCTTCACCTGTTTCTTTTTTAGAATCCTCACTGGAGCTGTCTTTTGATGAATTGACATTCTTGGAGATGAAACTTTTCTTCTTGAAGTTGTTTTTTCTGAAATTTGATTTTTTCTTCCAGTCACTTATTTCTCTGTGTGATCCTTCATCACTTATGTTCTTCTCATTAAGTGGAGATTTAGCTATGAAATGCCCAACTCCTCCATAGTTGAAACATTTAAACAGTAACTTTCCTCTGTATTTTCTTTTTCCCCTTTTTAGTTTTTGAAAAAAGTTTACTTCCATTTCATTTGATGTCTCTTCTTCCTTGGATTCTTGTTTTGCTTTCATATTTTTTTGGGATTTAAAAGCAACTTCTCTATCGATGGGTTTAGATTTTCCTATTCTCATCTCATATGCAGTCAAAGAGCCATGCATCTCATCCATACTAAAATAATTCAGATCTTTAGCTTCTTCTATAGCTAAAACTTTAGAATCAAACCTTTGAGGAAGAGATCTTAATACCTTTTTGACGATTATCGGGTCTTTGATTTCCTCTCTAAGTATTCTAATAGCATCGATGAATTCATTAACTCTCATCATATATGCCTCTATATTCTCATCCTCATTCATCTTCAATCCTTCGAATTGAGCTCGATGTGTTTGTAACTTGGCCTCCTTGATCTTATCGTCTCCTTCATGAATGCTCTTCAGTTTGTCCCATATTTCCTTTACCGTTTTAAAACCCATAATATTTACTAGTTTTTTATCCACTAATACACACATGATAGCATTCTTTGCTTTTGAGTCATTCTCAAATAGTTTCTTACCAACAACATCGGTTGGAGAAGTGGTGGGTATTATGTATCTATTATCTACTGAATCTCAAATGTCGTATCCCAAAGCATAAAGATATGTCTGCATCCCGAGTCTCCAAAATGCGTAATTAGTTTCATCAAACAATGGTGCTTTGTTTGATGAGAACCCTTCACCACCTGCCATTGTGTCACTTCCAATATCACCCTAGTCGTTTAAGCCTGTTCAGGAACCTTGCTCTGATACCAATTGTAAAACTAAGTGTGACACTAATAGGGGGGGTGAATCAGTGTGTATTAAAAATTTAATCCAGCTATGAAATCAAATCAAAACAAGCAATCACATAAACATGCATTACATAACACCAGATTTATAGTGGAAACTTGATGTGGGAAAACCACTGTACCAATGGACTGTTTGGACTCCCATCCAAATCCAGCCTCAAAAATGTTTGGTCTTTACAATATTTTTGTAGTATCAACTACAAGGAATGGCACCAACCAACCCGGACTTTAGTAGCACCAATTGCAAGGAGCACCGACCCCGATTGCCAAGCACCCACTTGGCAAAAACAAAAACTATAGTAGAAAATCTGATCTCCATTCCAAAAGACCCTAAGTGGTCTAGCTCATTGCTTCTCTCTACACATCCACTCTAACTAATCTCATATGATCTGAATCTCTATCTCACACACTTATCTATACTCACACTGACTCCATTTAAAAACCATTTTGCAATACCTTTAACTTCCAACACTTCAACTTCCTAATAAATTTCAAACTGCAAGATGACCGTTTTAGCACTCAATAATGTCTCCCTTGGGAGAGATAACGTTATTATAGATTTTAAAATTCTGTACATGCTGGAAAAATAACAGACTCAAAAGGAGTTACAGATTAAAAGTTATGACCTTTTTATATTTTACTTTTATTTTGGAGAGGCATTTTGTCAAACAGTTCATGGACAAAGTGTTGTGCACATTACTCGTTCTCACACTTGGAGTCCTCAAAATTACTTCGAAAAAAAAGCAAAGATGTTCAATTCGATGAGATATACGTGAAACAACACTTAAATGGCATATTTGGCAACAAAAAAATATGAATTTGAGTATTCGAGCGCAAAAGCACTTGGCTACCCAAAACTGGAAAAAGTGCTACGAAGATATTTTGCAACTGCTGTCGTTTCTTTCTCGGCTTTCCGTTCAGGATGAAATTTAAAACATAAGCTCTTTGTATATCATAATACCTCCAGTAAACATTTTGAAGTTTTATTCCTCACAGATTGCTTAATATACCTCCGAAAAAGTGGCCTCTGATGCTGATTTTACACGTCACATAAACTGCAAAAAGTACTCTAGAGCCATTTTACAGCACTCATTGTTTCTTCCTCCAGATTCATTTTGGGCTAAAATTTAAAACTTAAGCTCTCAGTATATCCAGCTACCTCCAGTAAAAAAATTGAGGTCCATTTCCTCATGGGTTGCTTAATATTCCTCCTACAAAGTGACCTCCGACGCAGATTTTACAGTTGCAGTTTCATGACCAACAATGCATCGACCAAGCAATCGTTCGTTCCAACACTTCAACCACACTTGATAATGATAAAAAAACCTCCAAATAGTATCTGGGGATTTCCAAAACATTCCATTGATGTTTTGTCACTTTGACAACTTCCTTTTTGCTACTTTCACAACTTCCTGACGATTTTTGCAATTTTTGTAAATTTCCATGAACAACCTGTAACAACTTCACTTGAACATCACAAAAATTCTCATAAGTATTGAACACCACTTTACATACTCCGAAAAAACTTCGAACAACTGTCCATTGTATCAACCTGTCCATACAATGACAATACTGTCGCTGCACCTTGCTCAACATGATTTTGATTCTTTACTTCAACTATTGTTTGAAGATTCTTCCATGCATATTTGTTCATGGTTGAATCTTTAATTATGCTTGTACTTCATCTACTACTCTGAACATGATGATTAGTCTTACCTTTCTATCTACCTTTTCAAACTTCATCTAATCTTCATCTTCTTTGTTCAGCATGGGTAATGATCCCATTTACAATTTTCGATACTTCTTCAAACTCTAGTTATGTTTTAAGTTTGGTATTATAGGCAGTATAGTTATTCACCCTTAGTAGTTAGGAATTAAGTAATTAGAAACTTCAATGATTCACTAACCATAATAAATCTTCATAAAATTTAAATATTTTGATTTCACTTAATCAAAATTTTAAAAATGCTTTTTGATGAGTATATATAAGGCTATACTTGTAATTCAAATGATGCCTTGAATTATGAGAATAATAGCATCTCACAGGGCAAAAATAATAGCTAGAGGGAATATTCCAATATTTTATTTTCAATTAAAAATATAAGTCCTTTTTATCCTGTAAACATTCAAAAGAGAGACACAATGCATGAAATACTTTATCCTACCTACTTATCAATGTGGAATTATCTTATTGAGTCAAACACATCCATATATAAAAATATTTTGACTCTTTTTAAAATTGATGTGTTAGGATGTGATCTTCGATCTTCCTTTTAGGAAAAATATCTAATGGATGCGTTAGAACATGATCTCAAACCCTCATGATGTTCAATATCAATTTAGACATATTCAAGGATTTTTTTTGTTTGATAATTTTTAAATCCTCTTCTACGGGCCTGTGTGCTTTCTTACCCTTTGAAAATATGATTTCATGCTTCTTATCTCAGCTCATTTTTTTTAACTTAGACTTCATCTTTCTAATTTCATCGGTAGTTGTGTTATTGAATTTTGAATCCAAGCTATCATGATTGTAACTTAATCATCTCTGGTGCTTATCCTTGACATCAAATCTAGGTATTAATAGCACCAACTTTTAATTTGTCTTCTAAATCTAGGCTTTCAATATGCTAGCTTCTAAGCTTGGGTAGTAACTCTTTAGTTTGGGTTTGGAGACTATGATTCATAGATAATCATCCTCCACCTTCAAGTAGACAATTTAGGTAAGACTTTTCAAATGTATGTGTATAATGATGGAAGCTTTTATTCTTCTTTCCTTCTTCTCAAGCTCTACTTGTATTGGAGATACCCCATAATTTATAAAGAATTCTATGTCTTGTACATAAATTTCTCATACACTTTTCCATTGTTGGATTTTCTAAAATTAGTTATTGTTTTGGACATTTCCTTTGTCAATGCAAAACTTTTTGCTTATTTTTTATTTAGTTGTTGTTCCAATTTGAATATTTTTTCATTAATATTTTGAAGAAGTTTGTTGCCATCCGATTGATGACTTAATTTTCACATATTATAGATTTTACTATGCTAAATAACACTTATTTGAGAGTATTTGAGGGTTCTCCTTTTGTCTTTGTGACCCCTTTATATGTTTTAGATTTATTTTATTCTTTTTGAGCTTTTAGTGCTACTTTGACTTCAACGATAATATTTTTTTGAGTTTAATGATTCATAATGCTTAGGATTTTTCCTGAAACTAATTTATTTGTGTTCCTTTATAATGTATTGATTCTCTTTTTGTAGTATGCTTATGTACATTTTTAAGAATAATTCTTCAACAACTGAATTCTATTGCTTGCTTGCTGCTAGAAGTTTCTTGCAATTCTTTATGAAAATTCAATGGCTTCCTTAGTGCCTTTTAAAATGATAGTTGATTTTCTAGGAGAAATTTATGAACCCATTTTATTTTACTAATCTTGACCTTGTTTTTCTTTGTAAATTATGACCTTATTGGTCTTTTTGATAGGGTTGAGACCCCTTTTATTGCTTGAAGGATTTTTCCTCTTTGGTCTATGGTAGCGATTTTTCACCATAAGACCTTTTATTCCAAAATAATATTTTATTGAATTTCTTCATAGAGAAGATGGTTACCTCTTCTTTTGAGGTTAACCTTAAACAGTTTTCTATAGGGTTATTTATCCTTGAAAATATTTTCTCAATAAAGTGCTTCTTGAGCTTCTTTAGATTGAAGAGAGATGATGATCAAAAGGAGAGTTAGCTTTTCCTTGTACTTGATCTAATATCACATGTTAGAACTCAATGCTTTGATCATTTGTATTATGAAATTGTAAATATTTAAATACCTAGAATATCTATTTTATGTTAGAAAATGGACCAAAATTATAGGATAAATTCCATAGGATCACAATATTTCATGCACAATAATGCACACAAAATATTTGAAATATTATTAATAAAAATCCACAATAGCGTGCATGAACCAATGCTAGTTCAATACATAATACAAAGCTTTGTCATCAATATATAATTCTGTTTGACTCTTCATATGCATATCTCTTGACCTTTCCTCTTCTCTCATAATGACAATCTCTCCTAATTATATAACTCTGACACATGACACCTTGCATAACTCTTCACTTACTCACATGACACCTTATACTTATAACTCACAATTGCATATTTGACACATCTTCAAACTCCACAATATAACACATACTATTAACCTTAATATTACACTCACACCCTAAATATTAATCACACCCTATAATTACATGATCAAATAATGTAATATCATAAAAAACCCCCCTATTACAATATTTGGTAAAAAAATTCTTTTAAATAGAAAATAAAAACATTTAACTCAAAAATTTGGACTTTAATAAAGTCTAATTTTTCATAAACCTTGCTAAATTTTCTTTTCCTTTAGAATCATCAACTAAAGTAAATTTTATGTAATTCCCTCTTGTTGTCCTAAGAAAAATAATAAATGTTGTTCCACACCATATTATTATATCTTCCATATTTTCAATAAATGGCATATGGTAGTAGGTATTCAGTGATAGAAGTATGTAATCAAACCAGTTAGACACCACACATAATGTAATTTTTCCAGTAACTTGAGAATCATTAAAATGTACCATAGCCATTTCAAGATAAGGCTTATCCCACAAACCTACTTCTCCTCTCTACAAAATATGCTTCCCTTTCTAAATATACTTCATAGTAACATCTCCTTCTCTAGTCTTGAGGGAACCTCCATAGCTGATATGCCCTTAGAACCTTAACACAGGCATAAGGCCCAAAATTGACTTATTCTTAAGCCCAAATGCCATTTTCTTATGTGACTCAATCATTATAAGAACCTCATTGTCAATTTCCATAATTTCTTCTACCCTTTTTATTGTTCCAAATGCAACTGCAACCATGCCTATGTGTTTTGAAGTCCTAGGAAAACCTCCAATGAATATCTTAATTGAATTGACTCTACAATTGACTTTTTAAGCTTTGGCTACCTTTATATCTGACATCTTAAACTACTTTCTAAAGAAAGACAATTTTAGAAATCCATTTGATTTACGTTGGTTGCTTTCATTTTCATTTTGTACTTTTTCCTTAATATTCAGTAATCTTTATGTGTTTTTCCTGGTTTATTTGTACTCGGAGAATGTAATAATGTCCTTCAATCCCTCTTATATTAATTTTTATTGCCTCTTCCAATTCCTTAATCTCAGGATTTACTTCTATATTTTTTCAACTATATTATCAATAGCATGAGAAAATTTGACACAAGCATCACATTTTTTTCATGGGCTTAACACAACGTGTGGTAGATTTGAACTACTTGTTTCCCACACTAAGCACACTTTACTAGTTTTATCAAAGGCTTGTATTTCCCATTATTTTCATATATGTCAACAAGAACACTTTCCTCAAAGATATTATATTATTGAAACTCCTTTCTAATAGCATCTTCATGAATCTGCTTTACACTAATAGAACACTAGCTAATGTATCATAGTCTAGATTCAAACCAATCAATATCATTTGGTGAAAAAACTTCATGAAGTCTAGTTAAACACATCTCGCTCAGGTTTTTCCTCAAAGATTTTTGTGTCCTTGTTGATGTCTCTTTCAAATTTCTTCCAAACACCATACACCACAATGTGTAAATTTATGAAAAATAATAACATTGAAAAGCTCAATGTCTTTGGTCAATGTCATTATCACTATTCTCTAGTTTTTGGCCCAGTTTTATCACTCCAATGTTGTGAGGAGTCATTTCTTTCTAGGCCTTAATACCATATTTAATACAATGCAACATTTTTAGAGTTTTTTTATGGATATATTATACATTGTATGATTAATTATGCTGACATAATTTTTTTTTTCCAAAATTCAATTCTCAATCAATATTTTTCAAAAAAAATAATTCTTCTTACAAATCTTGTTAAATATTCTTCTCTTCTAAAAGACTTCTTATTTCTCCAGCAATCAATATTAATTCCTCTAAAATCTTCTTCTCTTTAATAAAAACACTTCAAATTAAATCTGCCTTACCTGACAATTCCTCTTCTCTTCTATAATTTGGGCAACCTCAATCCTTATTTTCTTCAATCTTATTTGCTTTCTTCTTCTTCAATCTTCTACTTCCCAATGGGGTATTTTCCTTCAATTGTGGACGTAAGAAAAATGTCTAGTAACCAAGTCTATTCTTTTTTATCCACAACACAGTGGATCTGAACCAAGATGCCTCTAATAATACTATTATAAAAAATGAAAGATAATCTCATAGGATTCACTTCCAATCACTACAATCTCTTTCATCGTAGCTCTAAACCAATGTGACTTTGATTTCTAATGATACCATGTTAGAAAATGAACCCAATTATATCATAGGATAAATTCCACAAAATCACAATAATTTTCTCTCAATAATGCACACATAAAATACTTGAAATATTATTAATAAAAATATACAATAACATGCATGAAGCAATGCTAGTTTGATACATAATACAAAGCTTTATCTTCAACATATAATTACATGTGACTCTTCATATGCATGTCTCCTATCCTTTCGTCTTCTCTCACAATGACAAAGTCTCTCATAGTTATGTAACTCTCACACATGACACCATGACTCTTCACTTACTCACATGACACCTTACACTTATAACTCACACTTGCATACTTAACACATCTTCACACTTCACAACATGACTATACTATTAACCTAAATATAAAACTAATATCCTAAATATTAATCACATCCTATTCTAATAATCACACTTCTTAAACTATTACATGACCGAAAATGTAATATCGCCCACATTTTAGGCATAACAAACCTGTAATTAAACTTATAACTACCTTTATCTTACATTGATAAAGATTTATATTAAAATTTACAAGATTCACAATATAAATATAATAATATAATATATAAAATGTAAAAAAGGCCATTACCATCCTTTTAATATATAATGCAAATATAAAAAGCTATGTAAATGTTTTATTCATGGCCAGACAACCATGTAAGGTTTTGATGACCATACTTTGATTAAGAAGTATGTAAATATTGTACGTGGCTACTTATGCAGCTAATGTATTTGGCTATTTAAAGTCATTTGATAATGCAATTTATTCAGGCTGAGAGTTTTGTAATTTCTGCAGTCCATTTTAGTCCCATGAATCCTTATCAGTTTGGTATTAGAACCTCTATCTCGGTTGGATGAAAGTATCAGGCTAAATTGATTCAGAAATCTCGGTTGGATAAGAGAAATCTCCTCCTACCGTAGTTCCTGGACTCTTGGTATTTGAATTTGTTTGCTCTGGTTTGGACTATATCAATTTGGTCTTCTTTGGTATTTGAATTTGTTTGGTCTGGTCTGGAAAGTATCAATTTGGTTTGTGTACGTCCAACCCATGAAAATTTCTCACAGCTGCTTTCCATATTGGAGTAAGATTTCCAGCGACTTCCATGGATCTTTGACCTCCAAGCCTGTCACATAGTCAGATGATCCCACTTATTTTCTCAATACAGCCATCACCATAGCATCACTATGGTGCCCTTGTACTGAGTAACACCATTGCAGTGCTTTGTCGAATTGACATCTATGTCATAATTTTGATCATCCATGACCAAAATCGTTCTAAAATAGGCAAAGTACTTTAACGCCATTTGTGTTGAAAAGCTTGCTGGCCTATAGCATAAAATTTAACACCTGTAAGCAATATTCATGCCATATTTGTCAGACGTTTGTGCTCGCCAAAGGAATTTACTAGACAAAAGTATTCCTGCCAGGCAGCAAATTGATAGAAATTCAGAGCGTTGGCAAATAGAGCCTCTTGGACCAGTACACAAGCGCCCACTTGGTTGCATAATAGATCTGAGACATGGCAGTTTCGTGGAGTAAATTATGGCCCCGATTCATTCCTGTTAATATTGAAAGACACGCATCATCTTGGGATACTCGAGAGTCAAATCTTTGGGCACCATTCAGTTTGTCCCACATTGAATACGTGACGATAGTTTAAATGTCTCGATTCAGATATAAGCTACCAGTTGGCACATGAGGGATGCATCCACTTTACTTCTGTTGACGCATTATCTTCGCCAGGTTCTATCTGGCTGACTTTGAATGTGTAATAGTCACCGGTTTATCTGGGCCGATATATTAGTTTAACGTTTTTCTTTGGAAAATAAATGTTTGATAAAATATTTTTGGAGGATTTAAAATGTAAAAAAGAATAGGCCTTCAAAAGCATATTAGGTTCAAACTGCCGTGTGTGAGGGGTTAGGTTCAAACCGTGGTGTGTGTGAGGGGTGGGTATGTGGTCGCTGTGTGTTAAATTGTGGTGGTGTGTGTTAAATTTGGGAGGGGGTGGGTATTTGGGAGTTGGGAGGTCCAAGGTTCAAACCGCGGCGTGTGTGAGGGGTGGGTGGCATGGGTGAGTGTGTGAGGGGTGGGTGTGTGGTGGCTGCGTGTTAAATTCCCTATTGATAAGCATAGCTCTTCGGAAGGTCTAAGGTTCAAACCGCAGCGAGGTTGAGTGTGCGAAAAAGTAGGTGTGTGGTGGTTGTGTGTTAAATTCCCTATTGATAAACAAAACTTTCAACTTTACATGGATTAGGAGTTATGGTTGGGAGGAAACTACTAACCAAATAAAAATAAAAATAAAATTAATAAATATTAATTTCGTTACTAAAAATAATGACTATAACCAACTCTCGTATATAACCAAAAAAATCATTTAGAATTTGTAAAAGTGCTACTTACCCTATTTCCTTTTGATGTCAAGGAGATTTTTAATTTTTCATGAAAATTACGACATCGTCCCATGTCAATATAGCCTTATTTATAGTTACTAGAAAGCTCTTTTTGAGCTAGATTTAGTAGAGCTATTGTATCTCCGACCTATTTTGATTTCTTGTATTTTGAAAATTTTTTATTGCTTGTTTATATTTTAGAGTGCACTTTCGGTTGTATTTATTTTTTTTGATTTTTTGTACTTTAAATTTTTTTTGTTGTTTATTTATATTTTAGAGTATATTCTCGGTTTAATTGTATTCGACACTCTTTTATTCAAGATTTTATATTTTATTCACTTTGTTTCTTATATTAAGGCAAGTTTTACAGACAACTTAGCCTCCTCTTTCTTGAATCAGATACTAGAATTCCAATTCCTTTGTGTGATCGCATGATATCACACCTGGTTCCATTTTGATCTACCATCAAAGACTCAAGAAGAGAGTCATCGAGATTTGGTGGAGTATATTTTGCCTTCTAGCGACATTTGTTTTAGTGGATTTTTAGTTTTATTTCTCTTCGGTTTACATGGGGTAACCTTGTATCACTTGTTTGTGCTTCTAAACTTGGTTTAGTTCTTGTTGCTCCTCCTCTTGCTATTCCAGATTTTCCTGCTTTCAGATCAGTCTCCAATTTATTTCCCCACCACTTGAATAATAAATCTTTGTTTGTATGCTTTGGAGCCCAATGCTCCTACGGTGGGAAGGAATGATAGGGATTTATATTGGGATTCATGGGATTCAAAAAATATAATTTAATAATATAATATATAAAATATAAAAAGGATCACCTTTCACATGACCATCCTTTTTAATATGTAATGTAAATAAAAAAACCTTTTTAAATATTTTATTCATGACCACATTTTAGACAACCATGAAAGGGTCTTCGTGGACATCCTTTGATTAAGCATGTAAATATTGTACATGGCCACTTATGCAACTAATGTATTTGGCTATTTAAAGCTACTTGATAATGCAAAATATTCAGGCTAAGTTTTGTAAATACTTCAATCCATTTTGATCCCATGAATCCTTGAATCCTTATCATGCATAGACCTTATGATGGGTGGTTATACCACATGCCACTTCACATGGGCTATGATGTAATAACTCCTAACAAATTTATCACCAAAATTTTCTTAATGCAAAGGTTAAATCTATATTTATAGATCATGGTTATGTAAGGAAATGTTTAATTAGCATACTCTTAGTTTGAATAAGTACATGATATCATCTACTTGAACCTAAGCAAAGCTTAAAACTAAGTGTTATCCTAGTTTTTAAAAGTATCAAATATTAAAATTCCCTTGAGCAAATCAAAACTCGTCTTCATAAATTTTCTAATATCATAAGTATAACTTTTAACCTTTCCTATGGTGATCGACATTTAGGCCACAAACAAAAATTCTTCTACCAATATCCTAATTGGAAGGTTGTCAACTAAATATTGAGTTATTTATGACTGGTTTAACACTCCTTAAAGAAATATTTGATAGGTATTGAAATTGGTCTCCATGTTAATTTTGTTCCTATTTCAATTAGCCTTCATTTTTTATTTTTATTAGATTAATTTTATGTATGAATTTAATTAATTGCTAAGTTATCTATTAAGCTACTAAATATTCCCATTGAAAACTTAATTTTGATTTAACCGTGTATTTATCTATATGAGTGTATTTTGTATCATCAATATATAGCTAAGTGTAATGGTGAATAAATAAATGGTTGAATTAAAATCCTTTAGGAAAAATAACTATGTAATTAGATCCTATGTTAATTTGTTCTTTGATTTCAAATTAAAAAGTGCTTTAATTTACAAAAGTAGAAATGGTTTTTGTGTATGGTAAATTTCATCATTGAATATTAAATTTGGGAGTAAACTATAATTGATATATAAGAAAAAAAAAAATTGTCTAGAGAAAAATGGGTTGTACTCAGACCCTTCACTCTTGACAAGTCACAACTCTCTCCTTTAGAGCTTGAGATTTTACAAATAAATTCAATTCTCATATCAATTGAGTTGCTATAGCTAGATACCTACATATTTTTTCATAAAAAATCTAAATTATATTTTCATTTTTTGGATCTTGTTCAATTTTCTTTGTAAATATAACTATTCAAGAATTCAACATCATTCTTCTTGATATTCTTTAGTATTTGCCTTCACAATACCAAAACTCCACCTCCACTATCTATGCATTGCATCTTAGTAGAGTAATTTTTCCTAAACTTCACTCTATCATAGTCCACTTTGCAAAATTTGGACTGCTAGATTCCTTCTTGAAGCATAAGTGCAACCACAAGAATTTAAATAAATAGTTTATATGAAAAAATATTAATGTTATAAAATGCAACAAATATTATCAATGGTAAATATTAAAGTAAATCTTAATCATTATTAGATTTAGTCGTCAACATTTTCTTGTCAACTTTAGCTAAACTTACTAATTCCTCTAACCATGGAAAAGAGAATTTAACTTCATGATCCTCTATTGAAACCCCTCTATTAGCTACCTATCTATGCATTTGTTCCTTTCCCTTAACATATGTGTAAACCTAATTTCTTCAAACTCTATAGCAAGATATTGTATTTCCACAATGATCTCTTATATGTTCCATGGAACTTTTGCTTTCTTCAAAATTGTATTTATTACTATTAATGAATCACCTTCCATCCATACTCTATTCCATTTTATTTATCTACATATTTTTAACCCTTCCAAAGCTTCCCAAGCTTTAGCTTCATTATTTGTCTTAAAACCACTATTGAAAGTGTAATGAGATAAAATCTCACCCTTATTATTTTTAATTATTCCTCCTATTGGTCTTGGATTTCCTTTAGATGATCCATCAAAATTCTATTTTACCATCTTCACATATAGTGGTTTCCAATTTATAATCTTTACCTTCCTTTTGTTTCACATGTACCTAACATCATAATTAAATTTAATGACTTGAATCCATATATCAAGGCTCTCTACTTCAAGAATAGGGATTGGGTGATTTGATAGGGCTAGTTTAGACTCCTCTATGGATAAACAAATCTTCATTTTCATTACCTCTAAATTTTTTTTCTTTCCTTTGAATATTATTTGGTTTATTCCAAATCTATAGTCCAAAGTATTATATCTTTTGATATGTCTTATATTGTCTAAAATACCTCATTTTTATAAGTTCTCTACCATTGCTTTAACAATTCTTAAATTATTCCATTCATCACCAATCATTTACCAAACATATTAAGAATCTATTTCCATAGTTCCTAGAATATTGAGCAATGTTCCAAGAGATGGTCTATACTTTTCTCCTCCTTTTTACATAGAACACATTGTTGGGGCCTTGAAAACCCCTTTTATATTAGGTTATCTTAGGATAAGAATTTCCTATGACCTACTAGCCATACCAACTTTTTGACTTTTGGAATGGTCAAGTTATCCCAACTATGTCTCCATATTCTTGTATTATTTCTATTTTGTTGGTGCTTTACATTATATCTAAGCTATTCAACTCCCAAATTGGTTTATCCTTAACTCCCCTTGAAATAATCAATGTTGTTATCTTTTTTCCCAATTGCTTCCTAGCAAAAATGTTTGGTATAATTGTAAGAAAATATTTTTTTCATTTGTATCTTCCTTCCTTATCCTAGTACATAATGTTTGAAACTCTATCACCATATTTTTCTTGAAGTAATCTTATCCATGGTTTCAAAATAAAATCTATATTGAGTGATTTTTATCACACCAAGTATCCATCCAAATATATTTTTTTCTCCAATTCCCACCACCCATATTATACCTTTAATCACTAGATCAATTGATTTTAAAAACTATTCCAAAGTGTAGAACCATATGGAAGTGAGTATGTAATAAATATTAAGCTTAGGTCATTGGGCTCAACATACTTAAAATAATTCTTGCCCATTGTATTTGAATCTCTTTGTACAATCTCTAGATTACTTTTCCCCTTATAGCTAAGTTTGCATCTGTAAGAACTCTTAAATTGAGACCTCCCCTAATTTTATCATCACACATCTTACTCCATTTCACCAAAGAAAATTTCCTTTTATCATGTAATCCTAACCATAAAAATGACCACATAATATAGATTAAACTTTTTTCTACTAATTTTTGCATGATATATAAGTACATATAATATTTTGGAATGGTTTGTAAGACCAATTTAATTAGTTGCACTCTTCCTACTAAAAATATCCATCTACCTTCCCATGATAAAAAATTATTCAAAACTTTACTTATAAATAGATTTTATAACTGTATCCTCATTCTCCCCTCAAATAAGGGCATCCTTAGATATGTTGTTGGCAAGTTTACCTCTTCCATTTGAAGTAACTTGCATATCCTTACTTTGATTCTAGTTGGAGTGTTTAGGAATTAATTCTTGGATTTTGTTCTATTAACTTACTACCCTAAAACTCTTTCCTATTCCTTTAGTAAGTTAATCAAATTTCTATCCTCATTTATCCCTACCCTCAAAAAGAGGGTTGTATCATCTATACACTATTGATGGGTAATGTTGTCGATGTTATTAACAACCTTAAGTCTGCTTATTAACCCATGTTTGTATGCCTTCTTCAATATCATTCGTAATACCTCTACCATAACAATGAATAAGTAGGGTGATAGATAATCTCCTTGTCTAAGACCCCTCTTGGATTTAAATGATTCTATTACTAGCCCATTGACCAACATTGAATATGATACTATAGAGACACAATATTTAATCCATCTAACCCATTTCTTCCCAAATTTAAAATTTTCTAATACTGAAAAAAGAAAATTCTATTTAACCCTATCATAGGATTTATTCATATCAAATTTTAAGATCAATACTCTCTTTTCTAGAAGTTGTTGAATGCATTACTTCATGAGCTACTATGATCTCGTCTAGAATATATCTCTCTTTCATAAATCCTCCTTGCTTTCTAAAATATTTTTTCTCAAAGTGGTCTTAACCAATTTTCTGTTACTTTGAATATTATTTTATATGTCATATTACATAGGATTATGGGCCTAAATGAATCAAATAATATTAAATCCTTGTTTTTTGGAATCAGGGTAAGATATGTTGCATTTATTTTATAAAGTATATACTATTTTACCCTAGACTATTCCACTACCACCAATAAGGAATCCTTCACTTTATCCTAGTTATGTTGATAGAATGTTGTTGGGAGCCCATCTAGACATAGGTATTTATCCTTATAAAATAATAAAAGAGTTAAATGAACTTGTTCTATAGTAATTGGATCCATAATTTTGCTATTGTCTTTATCTATTATAATTAAAGGTACTTCTTGTAGTAGTTTATCATTAAAAACTTCAATATCCTTTGATCCTAGAATATTCTAGTAAAAAAGCAGTTTTTCCTTTCTAATTTTCCTTGTCTATAATCCAAACCCCTTATATTAATTATGGATGATAATCTCTATACTATTGTCATCCTATGAAAAACTTTATTTTTTATCTCCTTATTTTAACCAAATTCGTCTCTATTTTAATATCCAAATTTTCTCTTCCTTAAAATATTATGATATTGGAACATGGCGGGAGCAGGAGCGAGAGCAGGCGCAGGAGCAGGAGCAGGAGTGGGAGCAGGAGCAGGTGCAGGGTTGGGGGCAGGTTCAGTGCTTGGTGCAGGTCCCCGGTCGGGATCGGGCTCGGGGTCGGGGACAGGCACGTCGGGGCCCGGTCCCGGGCCTGCAGGACCCTCGACGGGCCCAGAGGATGGGTCTGCGCTTGATCCGTTTGGGGGCCAGGGTGTCTTGGGCCCTGGCCCATAGGCCAGCCTCGATGCGAGCGTAGGGCTGGGGAATAAGTCCCCTGCTCCTGAGTGGGGCTTTGTCTCGGGCGGGCCCAAACCCTCCTATCAACAGATCTTGGCGGGCACCAGGGCCCCTTCTCGGGCCTCGGGGCTAGGTCTTTCCCTCGAGGGCACTCACATTTCTATCCAGGAGGAGGTCTACTCCTCCTTGGTAGCTGGTTCTTCTGCCTCCTTGGTAGGGAAATTCCTGGGAGGGCGTCCTGACATGGAAACCATCCGCAGGTGGGCAGCTACCAAATGGAAGGTTTTCGGGCACATCCAGCTGGTTGCCCTGACCAAGGGCTTCTTCATCATCAAATTAAACAATAGTGAGGATGCCAAAAAGATCCTATCGGGTGGGCCCTAGTTTTTGGGGTGCAAGAGCCTCTTCCTCAGGCGGTATGGAGCTGACTTCCACCCCAGCACCCAAAGCATCAACTTCGCCCTGGTCTGGGTTCGGCTCCCAGACCTTCCCTTCCATCTGTGGCACGAAGACGTCCTCAGACTCATTGCTCAGTCGGTCGGGGACCTGGTGGCCTTTGACCCTGCTACCAAGGCAGGATCCCGGATGGTGCATGCCCGATTTTGCGTCAACGCCAATCTCGAATCCGTTCTCCCCTCCTCGGTGACCATCTCCTCTGGGTCCTACTTCTGGAGCCAGCCCCTGATCTACGAAAACAAACCCGCCTTCTGCCCCACCTGTAGCACTCAGGGCCACCTCTCCCACCAATGCCCAGTTTCCAAAAAGGCTGAAGGCCCTCCCCCCAAACCCCCTTCTCAATCAGGTCGGGCCCCGTCTCGCGGGCCCCCTCGCGACGGCCCCAGATCCCAGGCCTGGACCACCAAGGGGCCCCCCGGCCCCAAAGGATTCTCATATGGACCTCGGTCTGGAGGGCGATCTCCCCCAGGTTTCCCCTTCTGCTGCTCCCTCCCCTGGGTCATCTTTCGTGGCCCCGATCCCAGGTTCTCCCGCCCAGCCCGCTTTGAACCCCTCCCCATAGGGCCCTGCTTGCGCCCAGGCAAGCGAGCCACCCAGGCTCTCTTCCCCATCGGCTCCCTCGGTCGGGGCCCCCTTTCCCCCCATCCTCGCTCCTCCCTTGACCCCCTCCCGGCCCTCCCGATGATCCCTGCTGGGCTTCCTCCCTTGGAGTGCGGATCTGAGAAGTTCGATGAAGAGATCGAAGCTAGTTCTTCGTTCGGGCCCGACGAAGTCAGTCCTAAGATGACCCAGAGTAGGTCTTTTGCCATAGACTTTGGCAGCAAACTCAAAAGAGGGCGCCCCACCCTGGGCGATCAGCGGACTAGGATCACTGAAGATGACATAGCCAATGGCTCCCAGGCAACTCTATCTGACGTGGGGGCAAGCTTCTCCAAGACGGACGCCAATCGATCCAAACCCCCCGCTCATTCCGGGAAGGGGGGCAAGCGACCCCTCAAGGGTGTCAAATGAAGCTCATCACCTAGAATATCAGGGGCCTCAATGGGGCCCCCAAGAAAAGGATCCTCGGCCAACTCCGCAGGGATCACCGTCCATCCTTCCTCCTCCTTCAGGAGACCAAAATAGATGAGGTTGTTGCCCGACGTGTAGCCCAAGCTACCTGGCGCAACTGCGAGTCCCTGTCTACCCCTACGGCTGGCTCAGTCGGGGGTCTGCTGTGCATGTGGGACCCCCGATGCTTTGAAGGAAGACTCATATCTTCGTCCCCTAGAATCATCAACATGTTGGTCCATTGCGTAAAGTCAAGGCGCTCATGGATTCTGTCCAACGTCTACGCTCCTAATAGTCCCATCGAGAAAGTGGCCTTATGGAAGGAAATTAGCTCGATGAGAGAAGCCTTCGCCCCCTTGCCCTGGATCCTGGTCGGGGACTTCAATAGCCCCCTGTTCCTCTCTGATAAAAGTGGGGGCTCAGCGGCTCAGGGCAAGAGCATGGAGGACTTTGGTGCCTTTACTGCCCTCAACGAGCTCATGGACGTCAGCCTGAAAGGAGCCAGGTTCACTTGGACCAACAGAAGAGTGGGAGAAAATCATATCCAGGTCAGACTAGATAGAGTTTTCTTGTCCAAGGAAGCCCTGCCTATGTTTGCTGATGCCACCCTGCTGGCCCTCCCCAAAATCGGGTCTGATCATAGCCCCCTCCTCCTTGAAACCGACCACAGGCCCTCCCCCAAGAGGCCTTTTCGGTTCGAGTCCATGTGGCTGCATCACCCTGACTTTCGGGCCCAGGTTGGGCGCTGGTGGGCTCCCCTAGTCCCTGGACGCCCTGCTGAGCAAATCTTCCATAAGCTGAGATGCCTTAAGGACCAACTCAAGGCATGGAACAAGGAGGTGTTCGGCAATATCTTCGAAAACAAAGCAATTCTCAAAGAAAAACTCGAAGCCCTCGAGGCCAGATTTCAAGCTGGCTCCCAAGACCCGGGGCTCAGGGATGAGGAGCGCCTTGTTCTCAGCGAGTATCATAACATCCTGGCCCGGGAGGAAATCTTTTGGAGACAGAAGTCGAGAGCCCTGTGGCTCCAAGATGGCGATGCAAACACCAAGTTCTTCCACGCGTCGACTCTCAGGAACAGGGGCTCCAACAGAATTGTTGAGTTGGTGGGCAGCGATGGCAGAATCATCAAGGAAGAAGAGGACATCCGGGCTGAAACCACTCGCTTCTTCCAGGAGCTCCTGGGTGACAGCCCCCCCATGTCCCCAGATGCGGCTGACTCCCTTCTGGAGCACATCCCATCTTCTGTCATGGCCATGGCAAATCAGATGCTGTTGCAGCCTCTGTCTGACTCCGAAATCCATGCTGCCACCTTTTCCATGAAGGCTGAGGCGGCCCCGAGCCCGGACGGTTTCCCCCTCGATTCTTCCAATCATTCTGGGACATTGTCGGGCCGAAAGTGTGTGCTGCCATCCGGGACCTGCAGACTGCCCGATCCATCCCCAAAGGTATCAACTCCACCTTCATAGCTCTGATCCCCAAGACCCAGGCAGCCCGATCCCTCTCGAATTTCTGCCCCATTAGCTTGTGCAACATCCTGTACAAAATCCTGACTAAATCCATGGCTTCCCATCTCAAGGATATCCTCCCCCTGATTATTGCCCCCTGTCAGGGCAGTTCGGTCAAAGGCAGATTGATCACTGACGGGGTCATTATCATGCATGAGGCCATTCACTCGGCTGTCCTATCCAAAAAGGCCTCCTTTCTGCTCAAGCTGGATATGAACAAGGCCTTTGATAGAGTTAACTGGGATTTCCTATCCAAGGTTCTCCTCAAGTTCGGGTTCCACCCTTCCTGGGTCAGGCTCATTAGTAACTGCGTGTCCTCCCCGTGGTTCTCTATCCTCATCAACGGGTCCCCTACCGATTTTTCCCCTAGCTCCAGAGGCCTCCGCCAAGGTGACCCCCTATCCCCGATCCTCTTCATCATCCTGGCTGAGGCCCTGGGGCGTACCATCTCGGGCATTGTGACCCACGGTCTCATTTTAGGCATCAGGCCTGCGTCGGGCCTACCCCTTGTGTCCCACCAGCAGTTCGTGGATGATACCATCCTTGCCACCTCTGCCTCAATTCCCCAAGCCAAAACTCTCAAGCATATTTTGACCCTGTACGAGGAGGCGGCCGGCCAAAAAATCAACCTTCAAAAAAGCATGATTTTCTTCATCCACACCCCCTTGGCTAGACAGATCAGAATCGGGCAGATTTTGGGCTGCACCCCTGGTTCCCTCCCCTCCTCGTATCTCGGGCTCCCCCTATTCATAGGTGCATCCTCCAGGGCCCTATGGGGTGGGGTGATTGAGCGGATTCAGAGGAAGCTGGCCCCCTGGAAAGGTCACCTCCTTTCGCAGGCTGGCAGAGCCACCCTCTTGACGGCAGTCTTGCAAAGCATCCCGATATACTTCATGTCGGTCTTCAGAATCCCGGCCTCCATTGCAGCACACATCGAACAAATTTAGAAATGCTTTCTCTGGTCGGGAAGTGAAGACAAGAAGAGGATTCCCCTAGTCTCCTGGCCCCTGGTCTGCCGCCCCAAAGCTGAGGGAGGGATCGGGCTCAGGCGGGTGGTTCCCATGAACAAGGCTCTCATGGCCAAGCATGCCTGGAAGGTGCACACCAACACCCCTGATGAGTGGGTCAGCATTGTGCATAGAAAATACTGCCATAGCCACCCCTTCCTCAGTGATTCTCAGCCTCGAGATGGATCAGCCTTTTGGAAGTCCCTGATCTCCACCAAAGACATAATCTGGAAAGGGAGCAGATGGATCCTCGGGGACGGAGCCAAGATCGATTTTTGGGATGACAGATGGATTCAGGATGAGGCCCTATCTTCCGACAGAGAGCTCCTCATTCTCAAACCAGGACTGGCGGACAGAGGTCCCAGGGTTGCGGCCTATCTCTCTCAGAACCTGGGGCGTGCTACCTGGAAGCCCATCCTGGACCCTAGGCACCCGCTTCAAGCTGCCAGACTCCAGGGCCTCCTCAATGTGACTGTCATCCCGTCCTCCGGAGGAAACGATAGATGCGTTTGGCATGGGACTCCCAGTGGAGTCTTTTCTATCAAATCTGCATACAATTTTCAGAGAGTCCCTGACGAGGCTCCCTTCCCAACCCGGCAGGTGTGGGCCAAGAAGCTGATCCCCAAAATCAGTCACTTCATTTGGGCGGCCATCCAAAATAAGATTCTGATGATCGAGAATCTAATCAAGAGGGGCTTCCAGATCCTGAATAGATGCTACCTTTGTTGTGATGCCTGGGAATCCACCAACCACCTCTTTATCAACTGTCCCTTTTCGTCTGAAGTCTTGGGCCTCATCCTCTCCCAATTCTCCATCCAGTGGGTGGGCCCCAAATCCATATCTGACCTCCTATTGCAATGGCCCAACCCCTTTGCCCATCCCTTCACCCGCTTCCTCTGGAGTTCTTGCCTTCCCCATATGCTTTGGCAACTCTGGCTTGAGCGCAACAGCAGAGCCTTTTCCTCCCCGACCCATTCCCCCAGTGGATTGCAACCAAGGCTGTGACCTTTGCCCTTGAGAATTCCTGATCCATCCCCTTGACCGAGGCACCCCGACGGCTGGGCGAAGCCACTCTCCTATCCTCTCTCGACATTCAGCTCCCCCCGGACCCCCCTGCCCCCTCCTATCGATCTTTGACCAGGTGGACTGCCCCCTGGATGGGTCAAGCTCAACTTCGACGACGCATCTAAAGGCAATCCCGGGCCCTCTGGGGTGGGTGGGGTCATCCGTGATTGCCACGGGGCCCTGATCATGGCGTTTGCTACTCCGCTCGGCTTCCAGACTAACAACTTTGTCGAAGCAGCAGCTCTGCTAAGCGGGCTGACCGCCCTCAGGGAGTCTCCCTCAAGAGTCATCATTGAGGGCGACTCCCAAGTCATCATCAAAGCTGCCCGTAGTCCGGGCAATTACTTCTGGTGCATCCACAACTTCATCCAGGAAGCCCTCTCCGTCCTCCAGGGATTCCTCGATCATAGCTTCCGACACGTGTACAGGGAAGGCAACAGGGCGGCCGACTTCATGGCGAACCAAGCCATCTCTGCTGACGCCTTCACTACCTGGACCACGAACTTTCCCGAAGCTCTGGTTCACATTACCATGCAAGATCAGCCCAACAATGTGGAGGACCCTGGTGTCTAACTTGCCCCGTGTCGGGGCCCCAACTTTCCACTAGCATGATTTCCAGAGGACAGAAGACTTCCTCCCCTATGGTGCCATGTCGCCTATTCCAGGCCCATCTCCTGCCAGCCTGTTGGTCTCCCAGATCTCCCTCATAGTGGCAGGTGTGCTCGGCCATGCCAGAAGCTCGACTGTTCCCGACGTGGACCTGCATTGCTCCGTTGGCGCCTCTGGCAGTTCCAAGACTATCTCCACATCGGCCCTCCCTAATTTTTCTACCTCGATCGCTTCACGGATGGATCCCCATGCCGCGTCAGTCCGCCCATGGCATTATCCCATGTTGTACCCTCAAGTCGCTCCCCCGATCAGTTTGTGCCACCTGGCACGCTGGTAGTGGCCCCTCCCCCTTGCCCCACGTGGCAACCTACAGTCGCGCCCCCTCAGCCCCTCCCCCCTCATGTCGCACCCGACCTCGAGCGCCCATTCCCGACGTCGATGGCTCCCCCTTTCTTCGGCCCCCTGCATGGTTTTAAATCCGTCATGCGCTGAGTCTTCCCACTGTGTCTATTTCCCCGTTCCCTGCCCCCGTGCTTCTGGTCAGATTTCCCCTCCCTCCCCTGCCCCATGGCTGCCAAAAGTGTTTTCATCGAGCCTTCCACGCTCACTCTGAGCGAGTCGGCCAAGCTATTTTCCAATGCCAAGCATTTCACTCCTTTCTTCAGCAAATTCGTTGGAGCTGATGACGAGATCACCCAATGCTTCCTGGACTCGTGGAACGACGACGAGGTTACGGTCAAGGGGCTTCATTTCAAAGTTAACAAAGAATTTTTAACAGAGGTTACAGGCCTCCACCATGAGGAAAAGGGGCGAGTAGTCAGGCGGGACAAGCATAATTGGGAGGAGGAGCTGTCCCGCTTCCCGGAGCAGCAATGGGACAAGGCAAACCTATTCCGCTCCAACCTCCCGGCCCCTTTGATGAGGCCATCATCCCGGTAATGCAATACATTACCTACGATGACCCGGACCAGAGGCTTTTTAGCTTCCACCTGAGCTACTTCAACCACCTTCGAGGGGCCACGGTGGTCAGCACTCCCCATTTTCTATTGTATTCCCTGGGTCTTTCCATTGACCGTGCCCACAAAAGCCATTCCCGGCCCTCCCACCAAGGCCTCATGGTTGTGTTGTACAGGCACGCTCTGGCCAACCAGCCGCAGCTCCATCGCATTCCTCCCCTGTCTGTTGTCCCCCCCGAGGTGGCTAATTCCCTAGCTGGCTCCCCTGCTGCTTCCATTTCTAAGGAGTCCCCCTCGCCTGAAGGCTCCCCTACCCCGAAGCACCGTAGACCAACCCGAAAGTGCAGGACTCCGGCCCAGGGCACAGGTGGGGCCCCGACTCCTGGGGGCGCCCGCAAAGGCCCCTTCCCTGGCAGCATCAGGGCTACAGGCAGTGCCAAGAGGACCAATCAGGAAGCCCCGGAGCCCGTCGATGTTAGCTCTGAGACAGGCAGCAGAATGCAGAATCTGGCTATCAGAGCCCTCCTTGACGCGGCTATCGGCTCTCTGAATGCGGCTGCCCAAGCAGCCTCCTCCGCTGCCACTGCCCTGGCTGAGCTCCGATGCAGGCTGGGAGACGGCCCCGATAGGGAGTAGTATTGACCGGCGTGGGGCCCCGTCCTGGCCCGGGACGGCCGCTGGGTCCACCGGTTTACTGGCGTCCAGCTTCTGCGCATTTGGCGGTGGCATTTTCTGGTTTTGGTGGCTTCTAGCCAAGGTTTTGTTGTTGTTTGTTCTAGGTGTTTTTGTAGGCATCAGGGCCCAGGGCCCCGGGCCCCGGATTTCTGCCTTTGGGCGCAGCCCCATTTTTTGTTCATTTTTTCAGCCTAGGCTTATGATGTAACTAAGGTTTTGGGATCCTGTTCAAAAAACCCGTTGTAAATATTCTGTTACTTACCAAAAAAAAAAATTATTTTTTGCTATTAGGTTATGGCCTATCTTGCTATTGGTCCATGTATAGTTGTCCTCTTCAAACTCAACCTCCTAAAGATTATTGTTTTGAAAAAAACAAAGAAATATCTCATATTTTGGGTTGTTTTCCTGATTTCCCTAAAATTTTCATTTATATTAGCTATGGTATTAAAATATCCTACGATAATGAATTGAGTTTCTTGGTCTTTACTTCTCATAAAGGATTTAATCTCACTCCATACTTCTAATGTGCTTGACTGAGTTATAGGTCCATACACATTAATAAGGATGAAATGAACATATACAAAGTACCATGTGACTAATAATGCTATTCAATGCCTAGTTTTATGAATGGTTTCATAGAAGGTTATAAATGTAATCCAAAATGTTTTAATTTTTACTACAAATCCTTTTGAATCCACAACATCCCATTCACATATTTCCCATATTGCTTTCATAGTTTTGGAAACTTCTTCCATTGTCATTTTAGTTTCTTAGATATAAATAATATCAGGATTAGTACTTAAACAGAGGTTCCTAATACACCTCTACTTTGAGGGGGTATTAGCACCCTTTATATTCCATAATATGCTAATCATGTCTTATTAGGGGTTGCTAGAACCACTTACAAATTATCAATATATTTTTTTTGTTTGGTAAAGAGAAGTTCCTTTCTCTGTTATCAAATTATCAAGTGAGTCTTACTCTTCCCATAAATAAATGACCTCCTTTTAGGATTATATCTCTTTCCTCTTTAGAAAAAAGGGCTAGGGATAAAATTTTGGGAAGTATAAACTTACTCCTAGAGACTTCTATCTCCTATCAATCCATTTACTTGGAGTCGAGTACATGGCCAAGACCCATTATATTTACCAATGACTACCTTATATTTGAGCAACAAGGATCATTCATCTATGAGGTACTCCAACATCTACTACTAATAATGATTCTAAATATTTAGTGGTAAATATTTCCATGCGAAGGGAATAATATCTTGATATCTACTAAAATTTACCAATATATCCTATAACAATTATATTAATTGAAAACAAACCTACAAAAATCTACATGTAGAACTTATAATAAAATGAAGGGATAAATGAAACTTAGCTAAAAATATCATATGCATAGATAGAATATCTCACCTCAATAATGAAGAACATAAGCTTATACTGAGGGGGGGGGTGAACAGTATACGACCACTTTTTACTTTTTCTTTCCCAATCAATATTATGCAATGTATCAATAGAAATATCAACAACAGTAAATCAAAGCAATGCATAAATCACCACATTCACATTGGGTGAACCACGTTAAATGTGCATATATTTATTTTGAAAGTGAAATATTTACATGTAAGAGCTTACCATATTTATCTGTGGGAGGATTAGTTGTAGATGTGAATCCATCCTCAACTACTTGCCATGTCTCATACACTTGTGACATCAATTAAGTCCTCATTCTTATGCTCCAGAAAGCATGATTGTTCCCATAAAAAAATTGTGCCTTGTTTGATGAAGATCCACTTTGAGATGCCATATGTGTTCCTATAATCTCTTCCTTCAAGTTGTTAAACTCTTTCGAAGGAACCCGCTCTGATACCAATTGAAGAACACAAGCTTATACTGAGAGGGGGGTGAACAGTATAAGATCACTTTTTACTTTTTCTTTCCCAATCAATATTATGCAATGTATCAATAGCAATATCAATAGCAGTAATCAAAGCAATGCACAAATCACCACACACAATAGAGACACCAATTTAACGTGGTTCACCCAATGTGGGCTACTCCACGGAGAAAATATTTCACTAAAATTTTCTCAACAAATCTCTTGGGAAACCTTTCCCTATTACAATGTTTATGGACCTCTATCCAAAGGAGACACCAATCCCCTAATCAAGTTCGTGGATCTCTATCCATAGGAGACACCAATCTCCTCAACTGGTTCGTGGATCTCTATCCATAGGAGAACTCCTTCTCCTCTGCTCTGGTTGGTGATCTTCTAGAAGAACTATTGCCTCCACTACACTGGCTAATGGATCTCTATCCACTGAAGACTCCTACCCTCACTCAGAAGACCTATCTTCACTACCCTGGCTAATGGACCTCTATCCACTAGAGACTATCATCCTCTATACTCTATCACCTCCAAAGCTTGCTCTTAGCTCTATCTCAAATCTGCACTAAACACAGTCCTTCGGTCTAGCACAAATTTTCTCAATCTCTATCTCTGATATACACTAAACATAGTCCTTCGATCTAGCACAAATCTGCTCAATCTCTATCTCTAGTCTGGCACAAACCTATCCTCAAATCTACACCAAACTCTATCCTCAAATCTATCCTCAAGCCTTAACACAAAGCTTGACTCAATCACAAATCAACTCTGCTAGATCTGCTCCAAACCTTAACTCAAGGTTTGAACAAATCAATCAATCAACTCTGCTCACAAGTCTTCTCAAAAGACTTACCTCAAATCTATCCACACCCCCCAAGTCCTCTCAGGACCACCCCCCTCTTCAAATCTGTATTGTAAGCTTCCACAAAATCTCACACTAATCTATCCACAAGTCTTCTCCAAGACTTACCTCAAATATGCTCAACAAGTCCTCACTAGAACTTCCTCTCAAAAAGTCCTCACTAGAACTTTCCCAATCTGCTCAACAAGTCCTCACTAAAACTTTCCAATATCTCAACAAGTCCTCACTAGAACTTGTCCAATCTACTCAACACTATCACATAAAACCTCTTCAATAACATAAATCTTGTTTAACTCATAGAAACATATAGAGAATTGTTAGAGACTCAATATGCTTCACACTCACAAATACTCAATCACTTCCAATCTCTTTCTCAAATCAATTTAGGATATAGAACAATTTGTTTCACAGAACTAGAACTATCACTTCAACACTTCCACTTGACTAGGCTCAATCAACTCCACTCAATCAATCACTCAATGAAACACTCCTTGCTTACAAACCCTAGTCCAAGCATATGAACACTCACTCAATTATTTCCAACAATGCTTATCAAACAATCTCACATAACAATGATACTCATGATCTTGCACAAACCTAGTTCAAGATAGTTCTCACAACAACTCATGTTCTTGCACAAACCCTAATCATGCATATGAAGGTTCATTCAATATTTCCAACAATGCTTATCAAACAAGGTTTTTATCATCAACTCTCACTCAGAAAAACCTTTAACAATCAAACTCAACAATGCTTATCAAACAACCCTTTTCTCTCCAACTTAGCATTCACAACATCCAACAATCACTCACAAGGAAGATGTGCCCATACCTTTTGTTTGATGAAGAATTGACCTTATAAAACCTATCTCAATCACAATTATTCTTTTGCCAATCTTAAGGGTTAGTTAGCAAGAACCTTCTCAAAACTTCAATCAATAATTTCCTCACAAATTATTCTCACAATACAAAAGCATTAGATCTCAATTACACCTTATTACTCCTTTCAATTATCAAACCCAATAAGACTTTATTTTAAAATAATATTCAAACTCCTCTAAAGCCTTATTACTCCTTTCAACTATTAAACCCAATAAGACTTTATTTTAAAATAATATTCAAACTCCTCTAAAGCCTTATTACTCCTTTCACCACTTTAATCACAAAAATCACAATATAAAATTTATTTCCATAAACCTTATACCTCCCTAAATGCTCATGCCAACAAACCTTAGGACAAAGAATTAAATATTAAAAATTAAATACCTTTTGCCCTTGGTGGGAATCGAACCCATGTTGCGCTTCCACAAGCGCCCTAGCCATGGCTTCAATCACCATGTGAGCTAGGCACTCACATGGGACCTAAGTGTGCCCACGCACACTTATTCCCAACACTACCACCAAAGCTTTTAAAAATTAAAAGCTTCCTCCTTTCGCTACCATAGAGTCTCAAACCCGAGACCTCCCCTCTATTGTAACTTAGCGCCCAAGCCAATCATCATCTGGGCTAGCCACCCGGATGGTGCTACGAATTTGGCACCACTCCCCTTTATGCCTTCCTCTCCTTGGTGTTAGCACTATGCACATGATTTTCCTTCCCTTCCTTCATTCGATCGATGAGCACAACAAACATACATGAATTTCTAATTCTTCACACTTAAGCCTTTGATTTAGGCTTTATTAATATACCTTTCCAAGGTATTTGTCTTCACATCGATGGATAGGAAAATTTGACTTTGCATTTCAAAAATAATATTTATTTATAATTATTTAAATTCAAAATGAATTTAAATATTATAAATTAAATATTTAAATGTCCTTTGGGCCTTTTTAATTAAAATAAAATATAAACTTCCTTAGGTTTTTAGGGAAACCTTTTGCCATTATCACCTTAGCAAAATAACCTTATTATTTTCTTTCAATCACCATGGAACGGAGATATCTTTTCAACCCTTTTATTTTACCCAAATATTATGATCTTGCTATCCTTCTTGCTTCTCTTTTGATGCTTCAGCCATATAATATTTAAATTAAATATTATATCCTTGCCTCTTATAAAATCAACCATGAACCATTTGCTTAACATTCCTTTGACATCTGCTTAGTATTCCTTTGACATCAATGACAACAAATCTTGCTCATATTTCCAACAATCTCCCCCTTTGTCATTGATGGCAACCCATTTACTTTTTATCATTTCCTTTACCTCTTTCTATTCTGCTCCCCATAGAAACTGCTCCTCCTGACTGAATGCTTTCCTTCTAACTCAAATCTCTCCCCCTTTGTCATCAATGGCAAAGGGTCACCTTTGGGGCTCGGGGCTAAGAATGAAACTCTTAGCTTAGCCCCTCCCCCACCTCCTCTTGAGGTGGTTAATTATAGGGTGGGAGTATTTCTACTCCCAACATGCACTGATCTTTACCTTTGTCCACTTTCCTCCTCATCTGATCCTTCTGATTCCTCTGACTATTCATGTTCCTGCTTGTTTCTAGAATTTTTTCTCTACACCACTTTGTTGTATGTCCATCATTATTGCACTTATAACACTTAATGTTATTATTTCTTGGAGGTGCAAATATCTTGGGATTTCTCCTGGTGAAGCCATATCTATTCCTATCATGAACCCTGCAATTCATTGCCTTGTGACCAAACTGATTACAAGAGTAGCAATACCCTTGAAAAAGTTACCTATTTCTGAACTTCCCATATTCCTATCTTTCATGTGTCCTGCACTGTGTAGCCTTGTGCCCAAACCTGTGACATGAGAAGCATCATCCATTGAAACTACCTTGCCTTGACCTCATTGGTCTCTTAGTCTCTTTTACCCTATGTTGGTTCCTGTTCCATATGTTCCTCATTTGTGCATTGTTCCTTTCCTTGTTGAACTTTCTATTGTCCAACTCATCCTCAGAAGTCTCACTCTCTCTTACACTCTCTTCTTCTAAAGTTTCTTCTTCTTCAGAACTTGAGGTTGACTCCTCTCCTTGTTTCTTTTGTACCTATTCAAAACCAAGTCCTATTTTGCTTGATGTAGGTTTTTGTGTCTTGATAATCTTATCCAAATTCTTTGAGCTTCTCCCAAACTTGTGTAACCTATCCTTAGACTCTTTTACTTCCTTCCTTAGTGAAGCTACCTCATGCTCTAACCTTTCACATTCTAAGACCTTTGCTTCTAACTTCTCTTTGAACTTCCTTGTCTTAGCCATTGACTTATTTAGATCCTCTATAAGCTTTCCTTTCTCTTCATCACATTCTTGAAACTGAAGCTTAAGTTGGGAGTTTTGCTTTCTTACCTTCTTTAATGCATCAAGGGCATGAATAAGCTCACCCTCAAGATCAACTTCTCCATTCTATGATTCTTCCTCTATTTTTTTACCTTTGAAAACATCTTCATTATTTTTTGACTCATATTCTATAGGATCACCTCCTTCTTCCTCTAATGCCATAAGAATATTCTCTTCTGGTCCTTCAAGTGTATCTTCATATTCATCATCACTGAAACTGAAACCACTTCTTGTACAACTATCTTCAAGATGACCAAAGTTACCACATCTAAAACACTTGAGAATTATTGGTGACCTTTTCCTAACCACTTCTTTTTCTTTTTCTAGAAATAGAACTTCATCTTTATCATTATCTGAGGAACTATTATCACTATCACTTGAGTACTTACTTGCCTTGTCTGCATAGAAACTCTTCTTCTATCTTTGGAAGAACTTCTTTCCTTGCTTGCCTTGACCATCCCTGCTTTTCTTTTGGTACCTATATTTTTTTGATTCCTTGTTCTTATGATCCTATTTTTCTTCATCATTGCTATTTCTAGCTTCTTGACAATCAGATGCATAGTGACCATACTTTCCACAATTGAAACATCTAATAGATTTTGCATCTTTAAATATTCTTGGATCCTTGTTCCTTCTACCATAATTTGCTTCTTCATCACTAGATAACTCATTGCTTGAATCTGAATTCTTACCCTTTGTCTTCTTAGTAGCTTTGAAGGTTGCTTCTTTCTAGAGATTAGGTTCCTCTTTTGTTCTCATCTCAAAAGTTGTAAGAATGCCAAGTAATTCATCCCTTGTCAAAATATCACTATCTTTTGATTCCTCTATAGCTGAAATATTTTCACTAAACCTTTTTGGGAGTGACCTTAAAATCTTATCACAAACATCAGATTCTTGAACTTCAAGTCCAAGTCCTTGCATGGAGTTAACAACCTCATCTACACGAAGTAGATAAGCACTAATGTTTTCCTCATCCTTCATTTTTAGATCTTCAAATTGTCCCTTGAGATTTCGCAACTTTACCTTTTTGACCTTTTTATCTCCTTCATATATGCTTTGCAACTTATCCCAAATTTCTTTTGCTGATTTGCAATGCATAACCTTTATGAACTCTATTCTATGCAAACCTTTCAAAATTGCATTCATTGCTTTTGAATTGTAATGATGTAGAAGCTTACCATATTTATCTGTAGGTGGAGTAGTTGGTGGTGTGTATCCATTTTCAACTGCTTCCCATATTTCATTTCCAAGTGCCATCAGGTGAATCTTCATTCTCATACTCCAGAATACATAATCACTCCCATCAAATACTGGTGCTGAATTATCTGAGGATCCACTCTTAGAATCCATCTATGTTCTTGTGAGCTTTTCCTTCAAGATATTAAACTCTTCCGAAGGAACCCACTCTGATACCAATTGAAGAACACAAGCTTATACTAAGAGGGGGGTGAACAGTATAAGACCACTTTTTACATTTTCTTTCCCAATCAATATTATGCAATGTATCAATAGCAATATCAATAGAAGTAATCAAAGCAATGCATAAATCACCACACACAATAGAGACACCAATTTAACATGGTTCACCCAATGTGGGCTACTCCATGGAGAAAATATTTCACTAAAATTTTCTCAACAAATCTCTTGGGAAACCTTTCCCTATTACAATGTTTATGGACCTCTATCCAAAGGAGACACCAATCCCCTAATCAAGTTCATGGATCTCTATCCACAGGAGACACCAATATCCTCAGCTAGTTCATGGATCTCTATCCACAGGAGAACTCCTTCTCCTCTGCTCTAGTTGGTGATCTTCTAGAAGAACTATTACCTCCACTACACTAGCTAATGGATCTCTATCCACTGAAGACTCCTACCCTCACTCAGAAGACCTATCTTCACTACCCTAGCTAATGGACCTCTATCCACTAGAGACTATCATCCTCTATACTCTGTCACCTCCAAATCTTACTCTCAGCTCTATCTCAAATCTACACTAAACATAGTCCTTTGGTCTAGCACAAATTTTCTCAATATCTATATTTGATCTACACTAAACATAATCCTTTGGTCTAGCACAAATATGCTCAATATCTATCTCTGGTCTAGCACAAACCTATCCTCAAATATACACCAAAATCTATCCTCAAATCTATCCTCAAGCCTTAACACAAAGCTTGACTCAATCACAAATCAACTCTGCTAGATCTGCTCCAAACCTTAACTCAAGGTTTGAACAAATCAATCAATCAACTCTACTCACAAGTCTTCTCAAATACTTACCTCAAATCTATCCACAAGTCCTCTCAAGGACTTATCCAATCCTCTCAATATCTATCTTCAAATATATTGTAAGCTTCCACAAAATCTCACACCAATCTATCCACAAGTCTTCTCCAAGACTTACCTCAAATATACTCAACAAGTCCTCACTAGAACTTGTCCAATCTGCTCAACAAGTCTTCACCAAGACTTACCTCAAATCTCATCCCACTAAACTCAACAAGTCCTCACTAAACTTGCCTCAATTCTCACAAGTCCTCACAGAACTTGTCCAATCTACTCAACACTATCAGAAAACCTCTTCAATCACATAAACAATTTTCACACAAATATTGTTTAACTCATAGAAACATATAGAGAATTGTTAGAGACTCAATATGCTTCACACTCACAAATACTCAATCACTTCCAATCTCTTTCTCAAATCAATTTAGAATATAGAACAATTTGTTTCATAGAACTAGAACTATCACTTCAACACTTCCACTTGACTAGGCTCAATCAACTCCACTCAATCAATCACTCAATGAAACACTCCTTGCTTACAAACCCTAGTCCAAGCATATGAACACTCACTCAATTATTTCCAACAATGCTTATCAAACAATCTCACATAACAATGATACTCATGATCTTGCACAAACCCTAGTTCAAGATAGTTCTCAACTTCACATAAAATGATACTCATGTTCTTGCACAAACCCTAATCATGCATATGAAGGTTCATTCAATATTTCCAACAATGCTTATCAAACAAGGTTTTTATCATCAACTCTCACTCAGAAAAACCTTTAACAATCAAACTCAACAATGCTTATCAAACAACCCTTTTCTCTCCAACTTAGCATTCACAACATCCAACAATCACTCACAAGGAAGATGTGCCCATACCTTTTGTTTGATGAAGAATTGACCTTATAAAACCTGTCTCAATCACAATTATTCTTTTGCCAATCTTAAGGGTTAGTTAGCAAGAACCTTCTCAAAACTTCAATCAATAATTTCCTCACAAATTATTCTCACAATACAAAAGCATTAGATCTCAATTACACCTTATTACTCCTTTCAATTATCAAACCCAATAAGACTTTATTTTAAAATAATATTCAAACTCCTCTAAAGCCTTATTACTCCTTTCAACTATTAAACCCAATAAGACTTTATTTTAAAATAATATTTAAATTCCTCTAAAGCCTTATTACTCCTTTCACCACTTTAATCACAAAAATCACAATATAAAATTTATTTCCATAAACCTTATACCTCCCTAAATGCTCATGCCAACAAACCTTAGGACAAAGAATTAAATATTAAAAATTAAATACCTTTTGCCCTTGGTGGGAATCGAACCCATGCTGCGCTTCCACAAGCGCCCTAGCCATGGCTTCAACCGCCACGTGAGCTAGGTGCTCACGTGGGACCTAAGTGTGCCCACGCACACTTATTCCCAACACTACCACCAAAGCTTTTAAAAATTAAAAGCTTCCTCCTTTCGCTGTCATAGAGTCTCGAACCCGAGACCTCCCCTCTGCTGTAACTTAGCGCCCAAGCCAATCACCGTCTGGGCTAGCCACCCGGATGGTGCTACGAATTTGGCATCGCTCCCCTTTATGCCTTCCTCTCCTCGGTGTTAGCACTACACATGATTTTCCTTCCCTTCCTTCGTTCGATCAATGAGCACAACAAAGCATACATTTTGAAATTTTATTTCACCTTAAGCCTTTGATTTAGGCTTTATTAATATACCTTTCAAGGTATTTGCCTTCACGTCGATGGATAGGAAAATTTGACTTTTGCATTTCAAAAATAATATTTATTTATAATTATTTAAATTCAAAATGAATTTAAATATTATAAATTAAATATTTAAATGTCCTTTGGGCCTTTTTAATTAAAATAAAATATAAAATTCCTTAGGTTTTTAGGGAAACCTTTTGCCATTATCACCTTAGAAAAATAACCTTATTATTTTCTTTCAATCACCATGGAACGGAGATATCTTTTCAACCCTTTTCTTTTGCCCAAATATTATGATCTTGCTATCCTTCTTGCTTCTCTTTTGATGCTTCAGCCATATAATATTTAAATTAAATATTATATCCTTACCTCTTAGAAAATCAACCATGAACCATTTTCTTAACATTCCTTTGACATCTGCTTAGTATTCCTTTGACATCAATGACAACAAATCCTGCTCATATTTCCAACAAATAATATCCTAGCCTTCCATTGCTCCTCCCATCATTCGAACCTTGGTTGATAGATATCTGTAGTTTATTTTTATGACTTGAAAATTCATCACTTCTCTAGTTCCAGATAGCTAACTTCATAGATTTGTATCTCCCTTAATACTACATAGATTCATTCATATGACCACTTATTTTAAATATCTTCAAATTTCATAAAATTTGGTCCAATAATCATTTGGAATGGACAACCCTTCACAAATATATGGCTCTTGAAAGATGAGATATTTTTGAAAAAAAAATTCCTAATTCTACTTTTGTTTAGGATGTCTATCTTCACATAGTCATATCTCCCTCAATAATACTTAGATTATTTAAAATAACCACTTATTTAAAATATCTTCAATTTTTGTGCAAAATGGCCTAATAATTGTCTAAATCAGACAACTCTATGCAAATATATGGCTCCTAAAATATGAGTTATTTTTCAAAAAATTGGCCCTATCTCTACTAATTCATAGATAGAAATATATAATAAATGTTTTTACTTAATGTATACACAATTTATTTAGTGGGAAAATAAAAATTATTTCTATAGATATATAATTTTTAGTGCATCACCAAGATCTCAAACTAACCAATATCTTCATCAATCGGTCAATAAAATATCCAAGCCAAATCAATTATCCCTAAACTCAAATCAAGAGCATTTATTACTCTAAAATTGAAAGCACTAGTACCTACGTGATAGCATCAAAGATGATTTCACTCCCTGGTAGCACTTTTGTCAATATTTAAATTTTCACCATGTTAGAGTATATTACATCATTTGGGTCATGTAAATGTACCACCCTTGGTACATAACTAGAGTAGTAGATTACTTTAGGGGGTAGTTAGCTAGTTACTTCAAGTAATATAATAAATGCACAAGTGTCTATGTGCAAGTTGTAAATGTGCAAGGTGTCCCCTTGTACAACTAGGTAGAGTGTTGGCCAAGCAATCCATATTTCTATATAAAGGGCCTCATAGTGAGTGATTACATATCGTTGTAGGTAGTAGTAGGTATACTGGGTACATCACCATATAGATTGGTGATGGAGTACAATGTAGTTCTTTAGCATCAGTTCTATGGAGTGTTCATTTCCTCCATACTACATTGTATCATTTTCGTCACTTTCCATTAATAGCATATTTTAGCATCTTACATTTCTGCATATTTTATATCCTGTGATTGCATTCTCCCTTGGCATACACCATCAAAAGCTAATAGTGGTATCAGAGCCACGGTAGGTCGATAGGATTAGGGAGAGCTACAAGAGAGATAGAGAGGAAAAGCAAATCTTAGTTCCAGAATTTTTGAGATTGCATTTGGCTAGAGTCTTTCCATAGAGTTGCAAAAAACTCGTGAAGACTAGGACTCAACATTCGTTCCACTAGATTGACAAATCAACTAGTGAAGATTCATCATTGACAAGATTTAGAATCATCTTACTAATATCTTGTTGCAGAAAAAGGAAACTGAAGGAAGCCCTATTGCAGACCTGCACATTGCAGAAGAAAAGGCCATAGAAGCCTTATTGCAAAAAGAAAAGGCCACAAAAGTTTTAATGCAGAAAAAAGGCCATAGAAGCCTTGATCCAAAAGAAAAGGCCATAGAAGCCTTGAACCTGAAGAAGACTCTAGAGAAGAGTTCTTGAGCCAAAAGAAGACTCCAGAGAAGAGTCATTGAACCAGAAGAAGACTCTAGAGAAGAGTCCATGAGAGATAGGAGATTGGTGATCTCCTTTGCTGATAGAAGACTTCCTCTAGAAGAAGTTGAAGAAGACCCATCAAAGGTCTCATTGAAGAACTTCCATCCCTGGAAGAGATAGAGAAGGACTATCAAAAGTCCTGTTCTAGAGATCCAAGAAGAAGATCTCATTGCCAACACTTCCGTAGTTGAAGGTTGAAGGAAAGGTCTCATCAAGAAGACCAGAGAAGCTGCAAGACTAAATACCTTGGAGAGGTCTCAAGGAGAAACAAGGAGAAGGCTTGGAGAGCCTCATTGTAGAAATTGGAGAAGCCATCAAAGAAGTTCCTAGGAGAACTCATTGGAGAAATTCACTACTAAATATAGTGAAAGAATTGGGATAATTGTCGCCATCCGACAACAAGCCCAAAGGAGAAATATTTGGCAAATAGTTTGTCAAACTTCAGAGAGAAGATTTGTGAAGACCTCAAGACCTCCAAATTCTTGAGAAGAAAGTCATGTTTGAAGTTAGAACTCAGATAGAAGAAACCTACCAAATCCAAGAAGATTTGGAGATTGTCCTTCATAGCTAAGAAGGCATATTTCAGTGAATAGATTGACTACTAAAGGGCAGCAATCAAGATAGCATTACTAGCTACAAAACTTTGGAGTTCCAGGCCAGATCCTAAAGGAGAAGTTGAAATCATCTACTACAATTTTAGAGTAGTAGACTAGAAGCATTCACAGCTATGAGCAACCACCATTCCAGACAAGAAATTTGGTGAATCAACTCATCAAGATATTCATCATCAAAGGTAAGCAACTTAGGTGCAAAAGGTTCATTACTTGAACACTTAATTTGGATTACTACTTAACTTCATTGAGCACCTTATTAGAATTTGGAAGTTGCAAAATAAAAGGTTGCATTTTAAGTCCTCAAAGAAAGTGCAGAAGATAGTTTCTATTTAGGTTCATTACCTACACATTAATAGGAGTTAGATACATTCTTCCTATTATCTAATTATTGAGAAGAGGACTACATTAAGAAATTTGTAGTGATCATTAGTGCATTTGAAACTACTTTGAGAGGTTATTTACAAGAGCAATAAGGTGAGATTATTGTTACCTTTAAAGTGCATTAAGTTGAAGGTATTATTGATTCATTGCACTATACTAGTTGTTCATTAACTAGTTACTCTCAGAGAGTTATTTTGTGTATTGATTGTTAAGATCAAGGACACAAAAATCTACAAATATCAAAGTGTCTAAAGACACTATTCAGAACTCAGTACCTACAAGGTATTGTGGCCTATAGAAGCCACCAATCAGATCAAAATTCCTCCAAGGAGTGGAGAAGAAGAAGGTAGCCATTAAATCAGTGATAGAAGCTACAAATTGAGACTTGGTGAGTCTCAAATTCGAGGTGCACTAAAGACTTCATTAAAGGTAAAAGTTAGTGCAAAAATTACTACTTCAAAAAGGGGCATATTATGTGCATTAGCTTGGATTCATTGTTACTAAATTATCCAAGTGAAAAAGTTAGACATTAGTTGTCTAATAAGAATTAGTGAAGGCATCAATACTTTGCTCAAGGAATCACCTCATCAAAAAGACAAAGAGCATTTCAGAAAGGGAGACATTCGGTCCATCATATTGGTGCAAAAATCTAACTATTACAAGCACCACTTTTGTCCCTTCAAGAAGGACAAAAGATCTCATATTACAGGAAGAAGCACGACCATCATCTCAATAGGTATAAGGGTAGAGTTTGAGCAAGAGAAGAGAGCCACCGAAGAGCTCATATTTCTCAAGATTCAAGGTGCCTAAAGACACCATTGCTCCACGTCAAATCAAGCGCCCAGTAGCAAGCATTCACCTACAATATTAAAATCAACACAAGAAGGCTATTATCGATCGATATCTACATGGAGAAAGGACAACATTAAGGTCTACATTAGAAGGTGCTTATCTACATCAAAATATACATCTACCAACATGGATAGGACAACATTATTAAGCCAAGTACAAGGAGCTATTACAAAGGTATTATCTACACTACAAACGCAGCGCTCAATCAACACATTGAAAGCATAAGAGAATAAGGGAAAAGGTGCTATACCCAAGGCCATATCTTGGAGAGAATGTCCACCTAGAAGAAGCACTCAAATCAGCCATAAGACCATCATTCGGAGCTCCATAGAACCTTAGTGTATCACAGCTGGAGCCAACCATCAAAACAACATGCAAGAAGATGGTAACTTGTTGTCAAAGAAACAAAGTGAGCCAACAAATAGTGTGAAGGAACAAGCAAGAGGAAGGTTATAACATTCAAGAAAGGATTTACATGCAAAGACCCTGAGTGCCACTTGGCACAAACACTCTAAGCACCATCTCATTCCTCAATGCTCAAGGGATAATCCAACACCTACCTTGAGGAGTTACAAAAATCATTGAGGAGGTTACTTAAGTCATCATTGCACACAGGAATGAATGTTGAAAGAATATCAATGCCTATCTTCATTGTAACTCCCATGTGACACTTGTCCAAAGTTGGAAGGAATCTGTTCTATTTAAAGCACCCAACTTAGAGGAAGAAATAAGGATAAAGTAAAAGCAAGGTCAAGCATTGAAATGTGTGGAAGCACATTTGTAGGAAGGAGCTAAATCAAGCCTGTGCATCATTCAAGAGGAGTAAGCCTACATTAAAGGCCTATCATAAACCAACAACTCCAGCACTCTTCAGTTGAATATTACTTACATTGACCAAGCACCAATTGGAGAAGCAAATCAATTACCTACACATAGAGTTGGAATTAATTGGTAAAAGTTATCTCATACTCATTCTAAGGAGACAAAAAGAAATCCAACCATTAAAGCATACTTCATTGGGAAAGATAAGGCAAAAATTAAAAGGTTGATTATTCTTAAAATATTACAAAATCAACTTAGAAGGTGAACTAAGCATATTATAATTATTATGGAGATATAAGGAAGCCTACAAAATCTAATTCTAATAAAGGTTTTATCAAATTAGTTTACATCTCTTAAATAGGGAGATATAAGGAATCCTACAAAACCTAAAGCTATATAAAGGTTTATCTAATTGGCTCACATATCTTAAAATTGGGAGCCATAAGGTAGTCTACTACCAAGATATCATCTAAAATAGGAAAAACTAAAACTAAGAGAGATGTCTACCTCTAAGAATACAAAAAACAATAACATGAATAACTCCTTTAGAAAGGAAAAATCAAGTGCCATAAAAATTGGAATCATGAATCTACTTATAAAGGGTGAAGCATATTTAGATATTACTTCAAAAATAATTCATAGTGAAGCTTTAGATGATGAATTTGATACCATGGAACATTATCTACAAGCTCAACTCAATGAAGCATTTGGAAATGGAAAGAATGACATTCTACTTCCTTTAGATTTTGTAAGCATATTGTATATGGAATTACTTACATACAAATGCTACAAGAATGAGAATGCATAACTAAAAGGATTGATAGAAGCTCTTAAAAAAATAGAATTGTGTGAATCATATTTAGAAAAGATATTTCAATCCTCATGTAGTATTGGTACTACAAGTTCTACTAATTCAATATATTATCATAATGCTTTGAGTATTTTTTCAGAAGCCTTTATACACAACAAGGACAAATATGGAAAATTACCTTTACAAGAATCAAATAGCAGTGCAACCAGTTATGAAAGTGCAAAAACAAGATCGAAAGCAAAGGGAAAAATCAGATCAAGGAAGACATATAGTGCAAGCCATAGACTATTCAAGAGAAGAACATCCATATTGAAGACTAAAGTCTTCAATACCCAAATAATGTAATACATGGGGGTGTTAGAATATATTACATCATTTAGGTCATGTAAATATACCACCCTTGGTACATAACTAGAGTAGTAAATCACTTTAAGGGGTAGTTAGCTAGTTACTTCAAGTAATATAATAAATGCACAAGTGTCTATGTGCAAGTTGTAAATGTGCAAGGTGTCTCCTTGTAAAACTAGGCAGAGTGTTGGTCAAGCAATCCATCTTTCTATATAAAGGATCTCATAGTGAGTGATTACATATCATTGTAGATAGTAGTAGGTATACTGGGTACATCACCATATAGACAGGTGCTAGAGTACAATGTAGTTCTTTAGCATCAGTTTTGGAGTGTTTGCTTCCTCCATACTGCATTGTATCATTTTCGTCACTTTCCATTAGTAGCATATTTTAGCATATTATATTTTTGCATATTTTGTATCCTATGATTGCATTCTCCCTTGGCATACACCATCAAAAGCTAACACATCATTTCCCACCCAAATTGAATAAAATGTTCATCTTAGCAAAAGCACTAGGATCATTAGCACCTTTAATGATAATTACTAGTAGACACCAAAAAGTAAAAGGTTTACAATTAATACCTTATATATCACCACCAAAAATGTATCTATTAACATTTATCTTATTCTGATATAGGACTATAAACAACACACAACAAGAGTGCCGAGATCAACAATGCACAGGCCAAAATTCCAGCAAGTTTCATTAAACAGAGGTCTTTTTCGAATACAAGCAATTCCCAAAATAAATGGCCAGGAGTCCCCCCATACAATGCATGCGCGGTCTTTTTATATCACCGGCCCCAACTTCTTTCCATCATTACATCCAGTGCGGATTCCCTGTAACCCTTCGCACGAATGTCCCGTGACCGCCTGCAACATGCTGCCAAGTGCCCCGTATTATCATGGTCTAGGGTGGCGGAGTGCGCTGCGGCCGCCTGTCAATCCTTTCGCCAATTCATCATTCAAAGGGATGCGTCACAGCCGCTTGTAATTTGATGCCACGCGTCCCCTTGCCAGAGTCCCTGTAACCGCTCCATACTCTCGGGCCACCTGTAACTTCACGCCACGTGTCCCTCTGCACTGGTCTCTGCAATCGTCGGCTGGTCAACGTCGTGAGAGCTCTGGTCGCGATATCACGACGTTTTTGCTCCAATACTTTCTCTCTCCTCTTTGGTCATGATATCGTGACGTTTTTGGCGTTAGGCTTCTCTCTCCTCCTTGGGACCGCGATTCCATGACACGTCGCGAAATCGTGACGTCTATGCCTTTCTTACTCGCTTTCCTCCTTTGGGCCGCGAAACCGTGACATGTCACGATTTCGTGACATCTTTGCATTCCGTACTGGTTGCTTCGTTTCGGGCCGTGAAACCGTGACATGTCACGATTTCGTGACCATTTCACGCCCTTGAGTCTTTGGCTCGAAAGTGTCACGATTTCGCGACCACCTTGCGCTGTTGAGTCTTCGCACCGGAAGCGTCACGATTTCGTGACCACTTTGCATTTTGGAACCTTGCCTCCGGATATGTCATGATTTCATGACGTCTTTGAGCCTTGTCCTCGAAGGTGTCACGATTTCATGACGTCCTTGAACTTTGTCTTCGAAGGTGTCACGATTTCACGACGTCCTTGAACTTTGTCTTCGAAGGTGTCACGATTTCGCGACGATTCTTGTGCCTTAGAACTTTTTGCCAAAGATGTTCCTGTGCTTTCAAATCTTGCTTCCCGGATGTGTCACGATTTCGTGACCATTTGGCACTCAAGTGACTTTGCCTCGGAGCTGTCGCGATTTCGTGACCAATTGGCGCTCGAACTGCTTTTCTCCGGAACTGTCACGATTTCACGACCGTTTGGCGCCTTGACCTCTCCGACCCGAAAATGTCACGATTTCGTGACCATTTCGCGTCACGGCTGCGTTGCCTCAAAAATGTCACGATTTCACGACAGTTTTGCACCTTGGCCCTTTTCATCAAAAAGCGTCGCGATATCGCGACAGTTTGGCCCGCTGGCGCCCTTCTTCAAAAAGCATCGCGATATCGCGACAGTTTTAGTACTTAACGAAAAAAATACATTTTGGGTGATGCAAGATTGCAGCTTCGCCACCGGATGCTCCTGCATCAGACACCCGGGGTGAGTTTGAGAAGTGACCTCACTTCTGACCTTTTCGAGGTAGACCCAGGCGATCAACCTCAGCCTTTGATAACCAAGTCACGTCTTCAATGGGTCGGCCCTTCCATTTGACCAAGTACTCCGAGTAACTCCTGTTCCTAGTACTTCGGCCCTCGCGCATATCCAGAACTTCTTCTATCTCGTCCGCAACTGGGATGGCTATTGGAATGCTCCACAGATCTGGACTGGGTATCTCACTGCTTTCTCCTTCATGATACTCGACCAAATCTGAGATGTTAAACACGGGGGAGATGTTAAGTTCGCTTGGTAACTCCACCTCGTAGGCATTACCCGAATCCCGTTTGCCAATGATCTTACATGGCCCAAATTTCTTCATTTTCAGTTTGTTGTAGGTCTTGGCAGGAAACCGTTCCTTCCTCAGATGGACCATGACAGAATCTCCTACTTGGAACTCCTTAGCTCTGCATTTTTGATCCGCCCTTGCCTTGTACTGAGCATTCATCTTGGCAATGTGTTTTGTCACTTCCTCATGCACTCCCTTCAGGTGTTCAGCAAAGTCTTCTGCTTCAGCACTGCATTTCTCCCTCGGATCTATCCTTCTTAATTCTGAAGCATTTCTTGGGCTGCTCCCATAGATAATCTGGAATGGGGATTTATTTGTGCTCCTATTGACCGAGCTGTTATACGCGAATTCTGCTTGTGGCAGAACTAGATCCCATCCCTTGGGCTTGTCCCCTACCAAACATCGTAGTAGGTTGCCCAAACTCCTATTAACCACCTCTGTTTGGCCATCTGTTTGGGGGTGGTATGCAGAACCGAACTTTAACTCCGTCTTCAGTTTCTTCCACAGGGTCTTCCAGAAATAACCTACAAACTTGGTATCCCTGTCCGACACAATGCTTCTTGGCAGCCCATGCAAGCGTACCACTTCCTTAAAGAACAAACCAGCTACATGGACCGCATCGCTAGTCTTCTGGCACGGGATAAAGTGTGCCATTTTCGAAAATCTGTCCACTACCACAAATATGGAATCGTGCCCCCTCTGCGTCCTGGGCAAACCAAGCACAAAATCCATACTAATATCTTCCCACGGTCTTTCAGGTATAGGTAGCGGTTGATACAAACCAGTAGGCTGCCTCATACCCTTTGCCATCCGGCAAATCCCGCAACTCGCACAAACTTTGCCACATCCTGCTGCAATTGTGGCCAGTAATAGTTTTCACTAACCAGTGAGATGGTCTTGTCACGACCGAAGTGTCCAGCTAAACCCCCACTGTGCTTTTCTTTAATGAGGTTCTCTCTCATTGAGCTCCTCGAAATGCACAACTGGTTCCCCCTAAACAACATTCCATCTTGAATCAGGTAATCCAACCATTTAGTCCTGTCCAACGCAACAGGCGCAGTGCAGGCTTTCCAAGCTTCTACGAAATCGGGGTCTACAGGGTATAAGTTCTTGAGTTTAGCAAACCCTACAACCTCCACTTTCATTTCTATCATCAGACATTGCCTCCTACTCAGTGCATCTGCCACCCTATTGGATCTTCCACTCCGATGCTTCAGCACAAAGGTATAGCTCTGCAGGAACTCTACCCATTTCAGGTGCCTCTGATTCAATTTTCCTTGACTGTTAATATACTGCAGCGCTTGATGGTCGGTATAGAGAACAAACTCCTTGGGCAACAAATAATGCCTCCATTTCTTAAGTGCTTGGACTATGGCGTAGAACTCTTGATCATATACCGAATACTTTCTCCTGGCATCATTGAGCTTCTCGCTGAAATAAGCTACAGGCCTACCCTCTTGGCTCAATACGGCTCCTATCGCACTGCCACTCGCATCGCAGTCTACCTGAAACACCTTATTGAAATCTGGAAGTGCTAAGACGGGTTGTTCAGTGACCTTCTTCTTCAAGCATAGCAAAGCTTTTATCTGCTCCAACCGTCCACTGGAATTCCTTCTTGTTCCCCTTCATTGTCTCTGTAAGAGATGCACAAATACTGCTGAAGTTTCTAATGAATTTTCTGTAGAAACTGGCCAGACCATGAAATGATCTAACCTCGGTCACACTTCTTGGGACAGGCCATTCTAGGATAGCCTTCACCTTTTTGGGGTCCATTTTGAGACCATTAGCTGATATAACAAATCCCAGGTATACCAGCTCCTTCTTCACAAAGTTGCACTTCTTCAGATTGATCAGTAACTGCTCCTCCCGCAGTTTCTCAAAAACCTTCCTGATGTGCATCAGGTGCTCCTCTAAGGTTCTGCTAAAAATCAGTATATCATCCAAGTAAACAATAACAAATTTGCCCAAAAATTCCTTAGAACCTCATTCATTAACCTCATAAAGGTACTAGGTGCATTGGTTAATCCAAATGGCATAACCAACCACTCATACAGCCCCTCTCTGGTTTTAAAGGTTGTCTTCCACTCATCCCCTTCTCTAATGCGAATCTGATGGTACCCACTTTTCAAGTCAATTTTTGTGAAGTACTCAGCTCCACTCAAGCAATCCATGATATCATCCATCCTTGGCAGTGGGAACCTCGTATTTAATGGTGATCTTGTTGATTGCCCGAGAGTCGGTGCACATCCTCCATTCTCCATCCTTCTTGGGTGCTAATACTGCTGGTACAACACATGGACTAAGACTCTCCCTAATCAGTCCCTTCTTCAACAGATCCTGAACTTGTCGATTTAGTTCCTCAGTCTCCACAGGCGTCATTCGATGTGCAGCCTTGTTTGGCAAGCTCGATCCAGGCACCAAATCTATGTGGTGACTGATCTTCCTAACAGGCGGTAAACCTTCAGGAACATTATCTGAAATGATATCTGGGAATTCTTCTAACAGTCCCATGACTTCCACTGGAATTTCCTTGCATCCTTCTTCCCTAACCCTGGGGATTATAGCATAGCACATATGATCCGGCTTCAGGCCTTCCAAGAATCTTCTGCCATCAACTAGACAGACTCGTGCACTGCTGCATACTTTCTCATCCGCCTCCTTCAGGGGTTTTAACTTGTGGCGAACTCCATTCTTTGACAGAGAATATGTGTTGGCTCGACCATCATGGACAACACTTCGGTCAAACTGCCATGGTCTCCCAAGCAGCAGGTGACATGCATCCATAGGCAAGATGTCACATAAAATCTCATCTCGATAAGTTCCAATGTTGAACTTCACCAGGCATTGTTCACTGACCAGCACCCGATGGTCCTTTTGCAACCATGCAATCCGATAAGGGTGCGGGTGTTTTCTCCTCTCCAGCTGCAGCTTGGCAACCATTTCCTCAGAAACCAAATTGTCAGTGCTTCCATTATCTATGATGATGTTACATACCTTGCCTGCGCACTTGCATCTTGTTCGAAATAGGCTGTTCCTTTGGTCTCCCCTTTTCTCTTCATTTAACAGGACTCTTCTGATGATCATCGCTTCTCCTCTTTCTGCCTCCTCTGAGTGCTCAGACTCTACACCTTCGTCTGCTACAGTAGCTCGGGCCTGACCCTCAGGTCTTCGATTTGGCCTCTCTTGATGTTGCGGGCAGTTGTATGCCCTGTGTCCTTCTTCTCCGTAGTTGAAGCAGGTTCCTCGAAAGACACCTCTGCCAAACCCTCGCCCGCACCTACCTCTTCCTCTTGGGTAGTTGTTGTTCCGATTGCGTGGGCGTTGGTCATCCTCCTCTTTCACTTCTTTCTATTTTTGGCTACTGCTAGCTTCACCAGCTTTTCCCAAAATATTTGTATCTTCCACCACCGCCTCTTCCACCAGCCTCTTCCACCCCTGTCCTTCCCTCTCTGCTTACCATCAAACCTCCTATTCAGTTTCTCCTCCACTTTTAATGCAAATTGATATGCATCCTCTACTGTGCTCATTCTAACCAGCCCTAGCTCTTCTTGAATACTGGTTCGCAATCCATTGATGTAACGTGCGACCTTCTCCTTATTCGCCTCCGAATGGCCGGTTCTGATTGAGATTTGATAGAACTCTTCAGTATATTCCTTGACAGTCTTACTAGCTTGTCGAAGACTCTGCATTTTCTTTAACAAGTCCAGCTCATAATCTGCAGGGATGAACTGCCTCTTTAGTTTCTCTACCATCCTATCCCACCTGGTGATCCTTTCCTTTCCCCTCCTGTTCCTTTCCAACCGCACTCCTTTCCACCGGATGCTAGCATGTCCTTTCAGCTTGGTTTTCGTGAACCTGATCCGATTTGGATCTGATATCTCTTCGTATTCAAAATACTCCTCCATGTCGTTGATCCAGTCTATCAACTCCTCAGGGTTGAGGTTCCCCGAGTAAGTGGAGACGTCAAATTTTGGCTTCTTCCCGATCTGGGAGATGGCCCTATACAGCCTAGCCTCTGCTGGATCCAAGGCCTCTCCTTCGTCGGATGGAACCTCTTCTTCCCACACTTCATCTTCGCTGGGTTCTTCCCTTCTCGGCTCGACTCCTCTTCGAATTTCCTCTTGTAGGGCCTCAACTTGCCTCTGCAGGGCTCTTAGATCGACCTCCTCCCTTCTTGCTCGCCTGTGCCTTATACCACCACGGTCTCTACGCGGAGGCATCCTGCTTCTTCTTCGCAACCCACAACCACAGTCCTGGCGCAAACTGCCTCTCTGTTCGGCGATCGGTTTGCACTCTCAGAACCAACCTGCTCTGATACCACTTGATATAGGGCTATAAACAACACACAACAAGAGTGCCGAGATCAACAATGCACAGGCCAAAATTCTAGCAAGTTTCATTAAACAGAGGTCTTTTCGAATACAAGCAATTCCAAAATAAATGGCCAGGAGTCCCCCCCATACAATGCATGCGCGGTCTTTTTATATCACCGGCCCCAACTTCTTTCCATCATTACATCCAGTGCGGATTCCCTGTAACCCTTCGCACGAATGTCCTGTGACCGCCTGCAACATGCTGCCAGGTGCCCCGTATTATCATGGTCCTGGGTGGCGGAGTGCGCTGCGGCCGCCTGTCAATCCTTTCGCCAATTCATCATTCAAAGGGATGCGTCACAGCCGCTTGTAATTTGATGCCACGCGTCCCCTTGCCAGAGTCCCTGTAACCGCTCCATACTCTCGGGCCACCTGTAACTTCACGCCACGTGTCCCTCTGCACTGGTCTCTGTAATCGCCGGCTGGTCAACGTCGTGAGAGCTCTGGTCGCGATATCGCGACGTTTTTGCTCCAACACTTTCTCTCTCCTCTTTGGTCGCGATATCGTGACGTTTTTGGCGTTAGGCTTCTCTCTCCTCCTTGGGACCGCGATTCCGTGACACGTCACGAAATCGTGACGTCTATGCCTTTCTTACTCGCTTTCCTCCTTTGGGCCGCGAAACCGCGACATGTCACGATTTCGTGACATCTTTGCATTCCGTACTGGTCGCTTCGTTTCGAGCCGCGAAACCGTGACATGTCACGATTTCGTGACCATTTCACGCCCTTGAGTCTTTGGCTCGGAAGTGTCACGATTTCGCGACCACCTTGCGCTGTTGAGTCTTCGCACCGGAAGCGTCGCGATTTCGTGACCACTTTGCATTTTGGAACCTTGCCTCCGGATATGTCACGATTTCGCGACGTCTTTGAGCCTTGTCCTCGAAGGTGTCACGATTTCGCGACGTCCTTGAACTTTGTCTTCGAAGGTGTCACGATTTCGTGACGTCCTTGAACTTTGTCTTCGAAGGTGTCACGATTTCGCGACGATTCTTGTGCCTTAGAACTTTTTGCCAAAGATGTTCCTGTGCTTTCAAATCTTGCTTCCCGGATGTGTCGCGATTTCGTGACCATTTGGCACTCAAGTGACTTTGCCTCGGAGTTGTCGCGATTTCGTGACCAATTGGCGCTCGAACTGCTTTTCTCCGAAACTGTCACGATTTCGCGACCGTTTGGCGCCTTGACCTCTCCGACCCGAAAATGTCACGATTTCGTGACCATTTCGCGTCACGGCTGCGTTGCCTCAAAAATGTCATGATTTCGTGATAGTTTTGCACCTTGGCCCTTTTCATCAAAAAGCGTCGCGATATCGCGACAGTTTGGCCCGCTGGCGCCCTTCTTCAAAAAGCGTCGCGATATCGCGACAGTTTTGCACCTTGGCCCTTTTTATCAAAAAGCGTCGCGATATCGCGACAGTTTGGCCCGCTGGCGCCCTTCTTCAAAAAGCGTCGCGATATCGCGACAGTTTTAGTACTTAACGAAAAAAATACATTTTGGGTGATGCAAGATTGCAGCTTCGCCACCGGATGCTCCTGCATCATATTCACAATCCCAATAGAGATCCCAATCCCAAGATTTACCATTTTATATCTTCCATCCATTAATTATATCTTGAGCTTATTTCAAAATCTTGCTCATCAATCCTATCAACTTCAATGTAACCATCTTGAAGGAGCCAACCGTAAAGTAAAAGCGACAATAAGATAAAAATAATAGAACCAACACAAAATATATTGCACAATGAAGAGATAATATTGTATTAATATGGTGGGAGCTTTTATCTCCAATGTTAAAATGCAATATGCATTGATAAAATAGTCAAAATCGAAGGGTTTGAAAACTCTCGTTCACAATGAATATTTAGTGTCTTATGTGTCATCTTCACTCCAAATAAGTTTGTGGGTGGGCTTGAGTATCCCTACGGGACCACCAAGCTGCAATAGCCTTTAATAAAGAGGTCTCCTATAACCTACACATAAATTATGATGTAAATAAGTTAGTAGCATATGTGAGGGCTCTACTGTGTGAGTCTTTCTGAATGATAAATCTACAAACCCTAGGTGTTGTAAACATGAAATGCAAGTAAAACATAAAAAATATAAGTTGTAAGTAAATAATAATTTATACCTTATCAAAATAATGCTTGCAACACTAATATACACTTCTACTTCTATTATTTGATGGTGCATGAATGCTAAAAATTATTTGAGGGTTTATATATGGTAAACCAGAGGTTGAGAAATACCTTGGAGAATTATAGAAGGGCTATGGATACCTCATAGTATTTTGGAGATGCTCAGTAGCATATAAAAAATGCTCAACAAAATTCAAGGAGGATGGGGGAGCGATCTGCAAAACTAGATCTGGTTCACAAGGGATTCGACTGATAGAAAATGGGGGATGTGGTGGCAACAAGGGAAGGAGATATTAGAAAATTGCTAGGGTTTTGGGCAATGATGGATACAAGGGCTTAACCACTTAATTAACCATTTAACCAACTATTCAACCCTCATTCACAAAAATGAATGTTTTTTTATAACTTACCCTCAATATGTTAGGATTTTGACGACACCAATAGGTAGCCGAGACTAAAACATGATGAATGGCTAAGATTATAATTTTGATATGTGACACGAATCAAGTTAAATGGATGGCTGACATTGATATGTGATGAGTGGATGTGATTTATTCATATATAAATATATATTTATATAAATATATAAATATAAATATATAAAATATTTATATTTAAATATAAATATAAATAAATATACATATATAAATAAATAATGAATGGATGTGATTGGATGATGTGTGGAAGACAAGTGGCTAGGATTTGGTGTCTACAAATATCCCTTTTGTATTGCATTGCATAAATAGAATGCGATGCAAAAACAAGAGACGCCTAATTTGGTGAAGCAACTTCTTTTCCTTGGAGTGCAAAAAAATATTCTAAAGACAAAAAATATGGGTGTAGCTTACCCTCTCAATTTGTGAATGAGTGAAGAATGAATCTCACAAGCCAATTGATGGAAATGTTGGTGATAATGTGGGTGTAAATGCAGGTGGATGATGTATTCTATTTTTTACCAATAGATGAAAGGGTTTTTGATGATGTGGATGATATGAATTATGTAAGTGTGGATGAGTGACATAGATGATGATGCAATGATTTATTTTGTTCTTGTACTAACAGAAAAGGGATTTTTACCAAATGTGGGTGATATGAATGATGTAAATGTGTGTTCTATTTTTGCACCAATAGAAGAAGGGTGTTTGACAATGTGGATGATGATGTGTTATATTTTTGTCCTAATATAAGAAGGTATTTTTCTAATATGGATGATATGAATGATGTAAATGATGTATTCCAATGTGGGAAATCAAAATCAAATTTGGTTACCCCAAGTTTGAGGTGATTCTATTTTATTGAAGAATATGCCTTTTGGCATCATTGAAATACAAAATGATGAAAATGTAAAACATCAGGAACCAATCATCCTAAAATTGGGTGATTGCTAGGAGAGAAAGTCCTAGTGATGATGCGCAATTCCTGCATGTGAAAGGAAATGATGCAGTAATAATTATCCATGTTGAGGACCCCATGGAAAAGGGTATCAATGATAACTTTTGAGAAAATTAGTCTGATCATAGTTTCACTCACAAAATGAGGGACCAAAAATATTTTTATTTTGAACAAGAGAATGATGATATGGGAAAGTGTCCTTATGGTGATTTACCCATCCTACCAAATAGCATGGTTAACCAATCACTGTAATTGCCAGGGGGATAGAATAAACCACTAGATACGAGGTTCACTTTGAAAATATAAGTGGATGTGTAGAATGTTGAATGGTAAGGCAAAGATAAATGTAATTGCCAACGTGAAATGATGATGTATGATGTTAAATGTAGAAAAATATGCATTGATGAATGAATTGGATTATTTTGTGAAAGTTGGAATTTTTTTTGGAATGTTTTTGAAGCAATTTTGGACAATTTTGTGACTTTTGGTTGCAAAAAAAAGTACCTATCCAAATCAATCCATGTTATCACAAAATATTATGAAATGATGTGATGAATGATTGGGATGATGAATGTGGTAGTTTTATGAAATTTTGGGCCGTTTTGAGGCTTTTGTAGGTGATTTAGGCATTTTTGTAACTTTTGATCGTAAATGAAAATGAAGCATCCAAATCGATCTATATCTTCATAAAACATAATGGGATGATGAAATGAATGCATGGATGGAATATGAGGTTATTCTATGGAGGTAGGCTATGTTTTTTTAGTATTTTTGTCCTTTTGCAACATTTTGGAGCTAGACACTAATCGACGTTCGCATTAGGCATAGATACGGGAGAGCATCTGCCATGTGGCAGATGTATGATAGGGTTTGACTATGCCCTGTAGACATCCTAGGGTATTTGAGTGTGCTAGAAAAAACTATAAGAGTGTTGTAGAGGTGAAATTGGATTCATTCTTGTGTTCTAGAGTTTCAATTGAAGAGTGGAATGAGTGTGAAGGAGCATGGAGGAGTGAAGTGATGGTGATGGAGGGAGTTAATGCAATAGTAGGTGTGGAGGTGTAGGTGGCTAAGGTAAGTGCCCTTGACACTCTTGTTTAGATTTTTGTAATATTTTTTTTTTTTACAATGAATGTGATGTTAATGTGCATTTGCATATTGTTTTGTGCTACATTTGAGGATCTTGGAGGTTCAACATCGGTTCTCACCTATCTTACCAAGGGTGAGAAAGGCCTTACAGAAGTCCCATTAGGATAATTTGGAGCATATAGGATTGGTGTGGTGCTTCCAGATAGGAGTAGTAAGGGCAGATAAGGGGTACCTCTTAGGTTTAGCGAAGAGGTGGGATCCATATAGAGGGACCTTCTAGTTCTCGATAGAGGAGATGACAGTGACATGGAAGATGTGTACCTTGTATCGCTCCAAATTTTTTGCATCCCTACCTTTAGGCTATTGGATCCGCGCCCGAAAGGAGGATGGGAAAAGGATGTCGCGGTACCTCGGACTAAGAGGACTTTGCGAAGGTCCCGCCTCTCAAGGGAGGTGTATTTTGATGATTTTTTGACGGATGGTGGGTTCACCAGGAAACATTTAATGGCAGCTTCCATGCCTAGGTTTTGGAATGTGTTTTAGTGTGTTCGTTTTTAACCTTAAGCATTCATATCCTAGGTTTGGCCGAATGAATCTAGATTAATCTATATGAAAATGCAAATTCCATGAATACAGAAAACAAGTTTAAAGACAAAAAATAGAGAGATTATAGAATGCAAATGAGGAATACCTGATCCGAATGTCTGAAGAAGATTCTGATGTTGAAGCAGTCTGGATCGTCTGAGATTCGACAGAATCATCTGCAATCAGACAAGATCGTCTGAGATCTGATGAATTCATCAGACGAATTCATCAGAGACCTGCAAAACCGAAAACAGATGCAAAATACAAAAAGTACTACAGTGCTAACAGAGAGGAAATGATATAAAATGGCAGCAATGTTATCAAACTAAAACTTAAACACAGAGACAGAAATGAATTGTGCTAATTAGATGATAATTAGGATTTAATTATGCACTTAATCTAAATGGGTGAACTCCAAATGCAAAATAACATAAAACACTGAATAGACTATCTAATTTGCAGAATAAAATGACAGAGAAAAGGTTGAGAAAGGCAAACTTCGAGCATCGATTGCCTCAATACGGATTGCGATCGAGATCGTCTCGCATCAGTACGAAATCACCTCGAATTTGACAGGTTCGCCTTCGATCTGAACAGGTTCGTTGACGATGATAGGTGTTGGCTCTGGCTGAAGAACAGTGATGTACCTACAACAAAATTGATATGGAACTAGTGCAAATGAAGAATAGGGATGATTTAACGTGAATGGAGTTAACTTGCAGAGAATTTCAGCCAGGGGGGTGCTAAAGGAATAGTTTAGGATTAAATAGGCTTAGGGGAGTAGTTAGGAGGTTGGAGATCATCCCAATTTGGGAGATCTCCAACGGGGGAGGGTCCCAACGGTGTAGACACGCTTCTGCCCAGATTGGAGACCCATTGGAACATAATCCAACTTTGCAAAATCAGTTTTGCGACAAGATCGTCTGGACGTCCTAGTCCAGACGAAATCATCAAATCTGGGGCGATATCGTCTGATCGACGACGATATCGTCAAATGGTCAAAACAACCTCTAAAAATGGCGCGAAAAAGGGGGAAACGGATTTCCCGACGGTTAACGAGCGGTTTGGGAGGTTAAATTTGAATTTTAAATTATTTACTAAGGTGAATGTAATTATTGTAATTTTACTGCGCCAATTTTAGGGTGCTACATTTTGCCCCCTCTTTAGAAAATTTTCCGAAGAAAATGCGTTAAAGATGAGTTCTTCTCGATCTACGAGAAAGAAAAAATTATTCCCATTTTTAGGCGCCGATTCTTGGTCGAATCGTACGACAGCTTACTATGGTGCCCCCTCCGTGTTTTTACCCAAATCGAACGTTTGAGGTAAAAATGCAGAAAAGAAAAATATTATTTTTGAATAAAATTAAAAAAATAGGGTAAAACCCTAATTCATTTTTCTTGTTCATTTTCTGGGCTTTTGGAGCTTTGAAGAAAAAATGGTGGAGACGACGCACAGATCGACAGAGGTTCGACGCGGTCTACGGGTAAGAGTCTAGACTGATCTAGGATGCTTTAATTTAACTTTACATGCTTTGTAGGTAATTTTTAGATGATTTTTGAGCATCGCGGCCATTTTTGGGCCGTCGACGTCGTCGGGACGAAATCGTCCCGATTTCGACGAAATCGTCTCAATTTCGGCAATTTTGCCCGAGGGCGAAATCGTCGAAAGGGGGACGATTTCATCAAATTAGGGACGATTTCGAACTACAAAATCGAAGACGATTATGCTCAAATTTGGGATGATATCGTCCAATAGTGGGCGATATCATCAATTGTACAAAATTGAACTTTTAACTTGCATTATTGATTACTTGAATTGTTTATTAATGATTGTTTGTTGTTTTGTTGTTTATGTTTGCAGAGAGGATTACTAAAGAGCAGAGAATGGAAATATGGCGGGTTGAGAGATGACTTGGCCGCTCTTACACAGGCAGAGCGGGATCGAGTGGCACAGGCCGGCTTACTGCATGTGGCAGAAATGCCACAAGTTTCTACAGACATGGGGCTACTGACGGCCCTAGCAGAGAGGTGGTATCCGGGCTCTTCATGTTTCCGACTACCTACAGGGGAGATGACTCCCACTTTGGAGGATGTATGGAGGATTCTAAGAATCCCCATACAAGGATGGCTGATTACTCCTACGGCCAATCAGGGCCGTGCTATGGGATGGCTGTGCGGTGACCCGAGCTTCGCCCTAGAGAAGGGCAGAGTTAACATCGAGGCACTGTGCTAGATGCCTAGGGCATCTACACTCACACGGGTTCTAGCTAGAGTAGTTGGTGGACTTCTGTTGTGCCACCAGAGTGGGTGCAGGGTGTCGTGGATGCTCGTAGATGTGATCTATGATATGCGAGACCACGGGTACAGGTTCTCATGGGGCAGTTTTATACTATGTCGATTGTACAGGATCCTGTATGGGGTCGTGTACAAGGGCGGTCGATGTCTAGTTATGACATCGCTACTACAGGTTTGGTGCTGGGAGCACATTGTGGTGCGGAGGCCGATAGGGCTTCCTCTGACAGGGGTTGACGGGGAGAGGCCCCGAGTCTTCTACGTGGCTCTGGCGAAGGCTATTGGATGACCTAGTCCCGGACCAGATCACCTAGAGGCCGTGGAGGGAGCATCCAGGGTGGCCAGAGGATGGACAGGAGTTGGCTCGCGTTAGGCGAGTTTGCTGGCTGAGGATGGAGAGGAGATAGGTGGAGCTCCATAGGTACGACCGAGTTTTGAGGCAGTTCGGTCTACAACAGGGGATCCCATCCCTCAGAGATTACGAGTTTTCTTGGACTATCCGGGATAACACTATGGTTAGCGGGGATCCCGACATGCAGTGGTTCTGGAGCCAGGACATAGATGATGCCCCCATCCAGCCAGTGGATGGGGACGACGTAGGAGTAGCCGATGGCTATGATGCCTAGTACGTAGGCATTCGCCCTCCTCGGATGACGAGGGCACAGGGTCCGATCCACGTGGTTGTGCGTCGGATAGGGAGGCGGCGCCAGGCGGTGATGGAGGCAGCCCAGGGTCACGGTGGGAGAGAGGTGAGGAGGCCACAGGCACAGGAGCGGCCATGACAGAGAGAGAGGGAGAGGAGGGAGGCGAGACCCCCATCTCCACAGAGGCCACCATCACTCGATAAGGGCAAGGGTGTGGACACAGGAGAGAGTAGCGAGATGGCTACTCTCCGGGCGAAGAGAGATCGTCTGCAGGCCTAGGTGCAGACGCTATAGGATGCGGCTGCACGACACCGGGCTGAGGTGTCACAGCTATGGGATGAGATTGCATGCCTCAGGGCATGGGGCGGAGGGGCGAGCTCTGGGGAGTTGACACGGGCTATCGCCCAGCTGACATTTTACCAGACATTATACTTCCAGCTGGTGCCAGAGGCGGATAGACTACCCCTGCCAGCTAACATCGCAGATCCGATCAGGATCGGGTCGTCGAGGACCACGTCTCGGTCGAGGACGAGGACTACATAGACGGCGATGGGGCCACCTCGTCCACCTCAGGGTGGGGGAGGAGATGAGGCAGAGAGCTCGAGGGGATCTCGAAGCTAGAGGGCTGGACACTGACATTGTATTATATTTGTTTTTGTTGATAGAGGATTGAGTATGCCGAGGTACAGATTGTGGCATACCAATCTAGTTTTGATGATGTACATATATTTGTGATATATATAGATGAGATATTTTTGATCATATGACTTGTCTTATGTATTTTTATGATGCTTTTAATGTTTTTATTGATTGATTTGATAATTGGATGTAATTATGTCGTTGGGAATATTATAATTTGAATGTCATGCTGTAATATTTTAAATGAAATAATCTGATGTAACAATTTGATTTGTTGTAATGAAATGTAAAAATAAAAAGAGACTTCTAACAATAATTTCAAAGGACATTATCGCTATTATAGACCATTTCATGGAGTCGCTGCTCACTCGGTCGTCAAGCTAGTCCCATTTATAGAAATATTGTTAAAAAGTAAAAGAGTGCTTAAGAAACTGTCTTAAGACTTTGGTGCAATAGTGCAAATGGTGATGATGATGGTTTGTTTTCAGATTTTCATAAAAAATATTTGTGCATGAAATAATGTTTTAAAATGATTTTTGCTAGGCATAAATTCCTAAGTATGATAAATTTTTTGGATAATTCTTTAGGAATTATACCATCATTGCAAAATTGAAGGTTGACATAATGACATGAAATAATGAAAATGTGTTTGCTTTTGAAAAGCATAATTTGTGTAACATAATGAATTAAGTCATATGGTTTTCATGATTTTTAATAAATGGAGAATAAAATTGTTACAATGGTTTGCGCTAGGCATAGAATATGTAGGTATAGACTCATACCATCATCGCGAAAATCCAAAAAAGATAGTTTTATTGCATGGTTGATTTTTGATGAACAAAAAATATGAAAATGAGGACTTGCGCTAGGCATAAAATTCCAATTTTGGTTTTGAAACTATACCATCGTCGCGAAAGTCAACCAGATATATATGTATATGTTTTTTATTGTATATTTTGAAAGAAATTTTTTGATTTTTCTATTATATAGTTGTCTTTATGGTAAACAACTGTACTTGATTTATTCCAAACAAGTTGCAAAAATAATATTTCAAATTATTTTGAAGAAAAAAGTTAGATTTATAAGGAATCCCATGTGCATATGTGAATTCATTTCCGATCTTGATTTATCATAATGATACACAAAATCTCTCAAATACAAATGTGTGTGCAATTGCATTGTTCATTTACTAGTTTTGAGCAAGATACTATGATACAAGTGATTTGAAGAAACCAAATAAGTGTTCATTATCCATGATGTAGATGCATATAACCATACTAGGCTACTATGTAGGTCGGATTATCAAGAGCTAGCTAATCCATAAGCAGACATAGGTCTGTACAAAAGAAGGTCGCTAATGTGACAGACATATCACCACGCTAAGAGTTACCCAAGGCCAAGCGGGTTGGGCACAAACCACCTGTTATGGGGCTTACCTCACAGTTTTCGAATAATTGAGAATTCCAGGGATTCAAGCTCATCAACCCTTCTTTTCTTTTCAAAGGGTAGGGAAAGGGATTTTATTGCTTTCTTGCTTTCTTTTGAACTTTGCTTATTTTTCTTTTTGTATTTCTTTTGCTTGATAATGCTTGGAATATTGCTATAATGATATAAAATAACATTTTTCTTTTCTCTTTTCTTTTTTCTTGAACTTTTGTTTTCTTTTTCTTTGCTAGGGATACTTGCTCGGATTAGCTGTAGAGCAAGGGATTTTTATTTTGGGTAGGGGTGAGCTTGTCCTTTTGCCAATTCTCAAATATTCTAGACCATGTGCATGATAGGATAGCAAGGGAAACTTTTCGCTCAAGAAATCAGTTCTACTATGTAGCAAAACATGGAAATTACAAATATAATCATTTTATTGTGAAAAGATGTGCTTGGTTTAAGTAAATAACAAGATCAATTCTCTATGCTCAAACCTTATTTAATTGAATTTTGTGAACTTTGATATAAGAGAGATTAGTAATCATGCCAGATAAAATCAAGATATTTATTGTTGTGAGTGTGCAAGTGAGGGATTCCAAATAAATGCTAATTTATCCAAAAATAATTTGAAACATATAACTGCAATAATTGTAAGAAAATATATATAAACACTTTTGAGAAGTTTTGAGAATGTTGACTCTCTCTTTCTTCTTTATTTTGGTTTCGAAAGAGTCAAGCATATAGTTGTTATTATATTTTTATCATTATTTTGATTTTTGGTTTTATTTTTTATTTTTTTTTTAGCATAAAAAAAATTTAACAAGTGCTTTAAATAAATGCAATAGATAGTTTTGAAGATTTATGAATATTTTTTATGTTTTTGGATTTTTATAAATTTGAAAGAAATATAAAATTTTTTGAAAACAAATATATACAAGGATGAAGAATGACCAAATTTATGCATAGTAACGTTTAAGATGCAAAATATTCATGGGTTCTTTAAGTTCTTTACCATCTAAGGTAGATAATTTGTATGCTCCTGATTCAAATTTAGCAGTAATAATGTATGGTCCAAGCCAATTGGGCTCAAATTTACCTTTAATGTCCTTAGTTGCATTTGTATTTTTTTGATTTTCTTTTAAAACAAGGTCACCGATCTCAAAGGAGCGATGACGAACTTTTTTAGCATATGATCTTTTAAGCTTGTTTTGGTAAGCACGGAGATGCTCCAAAGCTAAGAGTTCCAGCTGACTGAGTCTGCCAGCGCGATATTCATCTCCTACTTTGGCATCTCCTACTAGATGATGCATGACTACAGAAGGGTCTAGACCTGGCATATCTTCGTATGTCCAAGTGAAGACATCTTCATACTCTTTAAGGAATGCAATGTATTGTTCTTGTTTTTCTTGGCTTAATTCTGATCCAATATTGATTATGTGAGGATTATCCTCAGTTCCAATATTAATTTTAATGACGTTTTCTACCTCCATGTGTAGATCTCTTTCAAAGTTAGGTGGGGCGGGTGAAACGCCCAATTCTTGTAATTCTTGTAAGGTTAATTTAGATAATTCATTCTGAGGATTAGTGGTTTCAAGTTGAGCTATAGTTGGTATAGAACCATCAAAATAAAATCCATTGTGTAACATCTCTTCAACAGAGACATCATGGAAGATATCTCCTTCCAACTCTTCATCGGGGTCGGCAATCATTTCAGGGTATGCTATGGACAGCATGTTGCATGAAAACGACTGATTTTTAAGAGGCAAATCAACATGCCTATCCATATAATCTTGATAGCATATGAGATGATCATCATCCTCAAAAGGAAAGGGTTGACCCTTACTAGGAAATAGGCCCACGCCACAGCGGGCAGGCCATGGTTCTACCTCGAAAGGTTCTTTCATGCCATTTTGGGAAGGTCCCAAGCCTTTCCCTTCATATCCCATTTTAAGCATCATGGGTTTAGCTTTAATATAATCATTGGTAAAATAACACCGAGCATATCCTTCATGATGAGTTTTGATATTCCGAGGGATTCTTCCCCAGTCATATCCTTTATAAATGAAGGCACAACTCCCGACTTGGTAAGTACTTCCCATAGGTTGTGGGAGGCCCAAAGTACGAGGAGATGGTGGTAAGTTATTTAAAAGGTTTGAATCTTGCATGAAAGCATTTGTTTTTTTTGATATTAAGGTTGTAGATAAATCTGGTAAGAGTTCATCAGAAAGGGCATAAGATGTAGAAGGCTTATTACCTATGTCTTTAGCTATGGAAGGTATGATAGATGTGTCTACAGGTTTTGAATTTATAGGGATAGAACTTGAAGGATTGGTTGTAGATTTAAAATCTTTTTGAGGTTCTAAAATGATTTGTTTAGAGGGTTGTTGGTCTATATAGGAGGATGAAATTAATGGAGAGGAAATAGGTGAAGTTATGGGTTTATGTTTCACAGTTTTGGATGAAAAATAAGAACTAGGATGTGTGGATGACAGGCGAGGGCAAAATTGCACTCCAACAGGTTCTGCAAAAGCACACATATCAAAAGGTCTAGGGTCACCATGAATAGTGACCAACTAATTTTTAAACTCAAATTTAACACATTGGTGTAAAGTTGAGGGGACCGCTCGCATGGCGTTGATCCAAGGGTGACCCAAAAGTATATTGTACGATGCTGGACAATGTACAATAAACACGGTTGTTTCTAGGGTTCTAGGGCCAACTTGCAATGGGAGGGTAATAACTCCACACGTTTCTTGTGTTTTGTCATTAAAAGCTTTGATAATCATATCAGTTTTCTTCATTTCATCACTTCTAAAGCCAAATCGTTGGTAGAAGTCAAAGGTGCAAATGTTTAGAGATGAGCCATTATCAATCAAAACTCTTTTGATGGCTACATCTCCAATTAGAGCAGTAATGTATAAGGGATTGTCCTTATGTAAACTGTGTTGTGGGATATCTTTATCCCGGAAGTCAATACAATCAATCTCTCGAGTGATGATAGTATTGGCCATAGCTTCGAGTTGAATGTTTTGAGGTACCATCATTTGGCTCAATGTAAGCATCAACTCATCCCTATGGGTGGGAGAGGATCTTAATAAATCTAAGAGGGAAATTCTGGCCGTAGTATTGGACAATTGCTCATTAATATTGTAAGGGGGTTTAGATTGAACAGTAGGAACATGATTCCCTTTATTGGGGTTTTTCAAAATGAATGGAGCTGATCCATCATTCCGGTTTGGCTCTTGTTGAGAGTTTTGAGCTTGTTGTCGAGTAACGACTCCAATGGTACCTACAATGTTATAGTGAGACGTTGAACGGTCTCGGTTGAGAATTATGGCTTGTTCATGGGAAGGACTATATTAGAAGAAGGTCGAGTAGTGACTCTCGGAAATGGTTCTTCTGGAACATTAGCATCTGTGACGGGTTGAATAGGATCTGATTCATTTTTAGAACTATTTGATTGGTTTGAAGTAATGTCTAGTTCACTTTCACTATCTGATTCTATATCACTAGAATCAGAAGTTTGAAAATTATGTAAGGGCCTGGTCGTAACCAGGGATAAGGTCGTGTCAAATATTTGAGGATCTTGAATAGGTAATTGTCTGCTAATGGTTCCTACATATCGGGTAGGAGGGGGAACATTATGATGTTCGATTTGATTGGCTACCTCTTTACCATGTCTTGGTAAAGGGTGTTGAAATATGTCTAGAGTTTGATTGGCATTTTGATTTTGATTTTGGGGAATGGTCTTTTGAGTATTATTAGGAGGGTTTTGTTTAGGTTGGAAGGCTTGCACTTCCATTTCATTATTGTCAATCAAATCTTGTATTTTATGTTTCAACATTTTACAAGCATTGGTAGAATGTCCAGGTCCTCTATGGAAATCACAGTGCAAGTCAGCTCTATATCCGGGTATAGTTGGATCAGGTTCCCGGATGGCTGGTAATTGGATCAAACCTCTTTCGAGTAATTGAGGTAAAATAGTTGATAAGGGTTGGTTTAATCTAGTGAATTCTCGAGGAGGCTTATCAGGAGGTTTCAATATGAATTTTTCTGTTGTCTTCGTTGCATTGATATTAGCAACGTTTCTGCTGTCAATGACTCCGTCACCGACAACTTGTTTGTTTTTATATTGATTTCTGGATGTTTTCTCATCATCCTTCTTCCTGAGTTGGCCTCTCCTAATGAGGGCATCTTCTACTCTTCGAGCTAAATCTATAGCTTGATCGAAGGTAGTTAAAGTAGCAGTCGATAGCTCATAAGATATCTGTTCTTGTAAATTTTTGATGAAAATGTCCAACATTTCCCTATAAGGTAGCACAAAGTGTAGTTTTCCTATCAATTGCCTCCATCTAGCTAAGAAATCGGCAAAGCATTCATCCTTGTCTTGTTTTAAATTGTATAGGTCTTTAATAGTTACATGCCTCTCGATGTAGGCACTAAATTGATGGACAAATGATTCTATTGTTTCTTCGAAGTTTCTCAAAGAATGAGTGGGCAATTGATAGTACCACTCTAATGCCATTCCACCTAAACTTTTGGGGAACATTTTTAGTAATAGCAAGTCATCATGCGATATGTCATGACATGCTATCCTAAACATGCGAAGATGCTCTATGGGATCTTCGGTTCCTTTATATATAGGCAGGGCGGGCATGGGAAAATGCTTAGGGTATGGTTGAGCTACAACTATGGGATCCAAAGGTTGACTACAGATCTCTCGATAATTATACGAGGGGCGGTAGGGATCTATCTGGTCCATACGTGAAGCTAATTGTTTCACCATGGCTTCCAGATTACTAGTTTGCCCCCCATATTGGTTCGGTAGGGCATTGACATGAGTGTTATGGGCATATGATGGAGGAACATGAATATTAGATGCCATGTTATTGTTGTGTAAATTATTGGTAGGAAAAGTATTATGGAGGAATTTTGAAGTTGGATTATGTTGTATTCCGGATTGTTGAAAGTTTGTATTTGGCTTTGTTTTAGGTTTTTGCTTACTTGAAGCATATTGCTCAATAGTTTGGCGGAACAAAGTAGTGAAGGAAGGTTTATTTTGTGTGGGAGTGATTTTAGGTTGAATAACAGGTTCCTTAGGAGGTTGGGTAACCTGTTGTTTTGACATGTTTTGAGCCATAGTGACCATATCCATATTGGATGGTCCAACCTTGTCACTTTCTTGATCAATGAAAGACAAGGGATTAGTGCGCATATTGCACATATATTCCATGGCTACTTGAGTGTTACTAATTTGCCCTTTATCAAGGCGAATTGCCACATTAAGGTCATCAATGTTATCCATGAGAAATTTCTTGAAATGCTCTGCATTGTCAAAGGCAATAGTTCCATTTGGAGCTACTCTAGGGGATGAGGGTCCATCCTCTTTAACACTTCCTTCTTGTTCCTTATCTTCACCTAAGTCTTCGTCTGATTGACCTAGAGTTTCTCCTTCCGGATTTGAATCTCCAAGAAGGAAATTTGGGTCTTTAGTTGTATCTTGTAACCAATCTTCTCCTTCTCCTAAAGTTTCTTTACCATTCCTAAGTTTAGGCATGGTGCTAAGTTTTGATTTCAAAAAATATATATATATTTATATATATATATATATATATATGCAACAAATTAAGAGGTATATATTTACTATATACCTACTAAAATATTTGAAAAATGAAATGTTTAAGTTTTTTTCTAAGTTTTTTGATTTTTTAGTTTTTTAGTTTTTTAGTTTGAAACAATATAATAAAGACAGCAAATAACACAATAAATGCAAGAAATAATACTTAAGTAATAATCTAGTTTTCTATAAACAATTTATGAATATCATTAATAGGTTCGAGTTGTTCAGGAGTCATGAAGTGTTCTTCTTCAAATTGAAAGTTTTCTTTTAAAAATTTGATGAAAAGAGCTATAGTGATGTTGTATGTTTCAAATGTTGGTTGATACAAGTAAAGCTCGTGGCAATACTCTCGATATAACACAGCTTGCGGAACTCTATTCCATATTTCCCTATCTGTAAGAACAACCTCTTGGTCTTCTACACAACCTAGGAACTGGTGCACAATGGCTGCATTCTCGAGGTATTCCTCGAAGGTGAACAACTCTGAAGATACTAGAGCTCTCCTATAGGCTAACCATCTATGGAAGTCTCTCTGAAGTTCATGATAAAAAACTAGTTGGTGAGGATCCAGGATTCTATCTAGGACTAGCCTCTTGATTTGCTTAAGTTGTGTGGACCTAGATGAGATGAGACTAAGTCTTCTATCAAGTTCGTTCCACAGGAATTGATTTCTACTTGTTTCAGGCACACTAAGGACAGAATTGACTTCTATGGCTGCCAATTGATTTTCTACGTTTATAGTAACCGCTAACCTTTTCTTAGGAGCTACCATCTAAACATGTTTTCAAACTTAAATGTTTTAAAATGCATCTATGTTTTAGTTGTTCTATATATGTTTTTGTTTTTGTTTTTTTTTTTTTTTTGTTCAAAAGGTTATGATGCATTCACGTCGGGTTCACCAAAATGTATCGCTCCAAATTTTTCGCATCCCTACCTTCAGGCTATTGGATCCACGCCCGAAAGGAGGATGGGAAAAGGATGTCATGGTACCTCGGACTGAGAGGACTTTGCGAAGGTCCCGCCTCTCAAGGGAGGTGTATTTTGATGATTTTTTGATGGATGGTGGGTTCACCAGGAAACATTTAACGGCAACTTCCACGCCTAGGTTTTGGAATGTGTTTTAGTGTGTTCATTTTTAACCTTAAGCATTCATATCCTAGGTTTGGCCGAATGAATCTAGATTAATCTATATGAAAATGCAAATTCCATGAATACAAAAAACAAGTTTAAAGACAGAAAACAGAGAGATTACAGAATGCAAATGAGGAATACCTGATCCGGATGTCTGAAGAAGATTCTGATGTTGAAGCAGTCTGGATCATCTGAGATTCGACAGAATCATCTGCAATCAGACAAGATCGTCTGAGATTTGACGAATTCGTCAAAGACCTGCAAAACCGAAAACAGATGCAAAATACAAAAAGTACTACAGTGCTAACGAGAGGAAATGATATAAAATGGTAGCAATGTTATCAAACTGAAACTTAAACATAGAGATAGAAATGAATCATGCTAATTAGATGATAATTAGGATTTAATTATGCACTTAATCTAAATGGGTGAAATCCAAATGCAAAATAACATAAAACACTGAATAGACTATCTAATTTGCAGAATAAAATGATAGAGAAAAGGTTGAGAAAGGCAAACTTCAGGCACTGATTGCCTTAATACGGACTGCAGTCGAGATCGTCTCGCATCAGTACAAAATCGCCTCGAATTCGATAGGTTCGCCTCCGATCTGAATAGGTTCGTCGACGATGATAGGTGCTGGCTCCGGTTGAAGAACAGTGATGTACCTACAACAAAATTGATATGGAACTAGTGCAAATGAAGAATAGGGATGATTTAACGTGAATGGAGTTAACTTGCAGAGAATTTCAGCCAGGGGGGTGCTAAAGGAATAGTTTAGGATTAAATAGGCTTAGGGGAGTAGTTAGGAGGTTGGAGATCATCCCAATTTGGGAGATCTCCAATGGGGGAGGGTCCCAATGGCACAGACATGCTTCTACCCAGATTGGAGACCCGTTGGAATAGAATCCAACTTTGCAAAATCAGTTTTGCGACAAGATCGTCTGGATGTCCTAGTCCAGAAGAAATCGTCAAATCTGGGGTGATATCGTCTAATCGACGATGATATCGTCAAACGGTCAAAACAACCTCTAAAAATGACACGAAAAAGGGGGAAACAGATTTCTCGATAGTTAACGGGTGGTTTGGGAGGTTAAATTTGAATTTTAAATTATTTACTAAGGTGAATGTAATTATTGTAATTTTACTGCACCAATTTTAGGGTGCTACAACCACATCTTCTAAGTGCCATTGGAGGGGTTGCATGTCCAATTTGGGCATGATAGGGAGTATGATATGAGGTGAATATTTGGATATGGAAGGAGGTATGTGAACATTGAGGCGGAGGGATAAGGTATCTAGCCATGTATGCAAAGAAGGAGTTGGAGGTATTTTCCACCTTGGTCATGTTCCTGTTGGTCAACATATTGGTTCCTAACAACTTATAATGTTAGTTACTATGGAACATGATTAGGTTGGTGAATGATATGATTAATGAGCCTAGGGTATATGCATGGGAACCAAAACTATTGGTGCAAATGTATATGGAGTTGTATGAGATGAAGAGGCAAGAGTGGAAGGGGTTGGTTTGTAGTGTATTGCTACAGTGTTGGGGTTGGGAGTACTTCAATGTGACTCGTCTTGTGGGATTATCTTGGAAGAAGTGGTATAGGGATCAACCCTATGTATTGAGATGGTGGGTAGCTGAGGAGATTCAATCGAGTCATCCTGGTTATAATGGCTAGGAGTGCAGAGATCTATGGGTCAGGTTGAAAATTGATCGGGTATATTGGAGGCCTTATGATGGAGAGTAGTTATGAAGGGTTTGATAGGCTAGATGGGTGGTTGGGTGGAATGGGATTGAGGTGGAGCTAATCCAATTCTCATAGGTGCTACGATAGTTTAGGCTGAAGTAGGGAGTATCTGAGGCTCTTATGCTCTATAGACATCGATCGGATGAGTCAGGCCTGCCATGTGTAGAAGAGTGGAGGGTGAATTATTAGGATGATGAGGAGATAAATCTTCTAGATATGGATGATGTTAGGACCATAGTGGATTATGGTGCATGGTTTGCTTCATAGCCTCTGTGGGTACTAAACCAGGTTGTTGAGGGGGCATCAAATATGAGATGAAGGTAGTAGAGTAGGTTGAGGAGGCTTCTTAACATCAAATACATCGTCATTCTAGAAACCAAGTGAGGTGTTCAAGGGATATAGTAGATAAACATTCAAATATTGGAGGTGATTATGGTGATAGGGATGATATGGAGGAGGTTTTAGAGAGACCTAAACTAGAGTGAGGAGGAGTGTACTCAAATCGAGGTAGAGTGAGACTAGATCTGGTAGATGGTGGTAGAGTGGGATGCAAAGATAGATTGGCTACATATGGAGTTGAAGGTATGGGTGGTGATAGTGGAGGTGTAGATATGATAGTGATGCTCCAGGTAGATCTAGAACAAAGGGACTCTTGTCAGAGGTATAATGTACAACACCTTCAATATTGGGATAGATATATCCATTAATTTAGAGGATCTACTTATGCGGTACCACATTGGGCTACAGATAGACCTTCTTCCTCAATACCAAATTTTGTTAGGTGTAGTGATTCTAGGTATATTGTCTCTAGGTCTAGGAATCCTTCGAGGTTACAAGGGTTTGCCTATGGGTATTAGCTAGTACTTAGATGCACTTTTTGTATATGAGCCTTGGTGCTTCATTGTATATATCCTTTGGGTGTTCATTGTACATGTGATATTTATATATATGGATTTTATTTTTTGTTATGACTCTTGTGTGGATATTTGTGTGAATGCATATGTGTGTGATGGATGTCAATGTGATGATGATGCATATACTTTATGGTAATGCAAATGAACTGACATGCTAATTATTATTTGTAGTTTAGATTTTTTCTTGATCATGTGCATCATTATTGTTTAATCAAGTGCACCAAAATGGTATGTAATGGTAGAATAATGACATGAATGGTGTTGTGGCTTATGGATGATTTATTTGAAATTTTTTTGTAGAGACTCAAACATACTAGTGATATCAAATAAACTCACTAAGTTTTGTCTAATTTATCTAATACCAAATGTGTGTACAATGAAATATTTAATTACCAAATCATGAGCGTGGTAGGGACTCAAGGCAATAAATAACCAATGTGTATGCAAGTGAGTTCATTAACCGATCTTGAGTAAATTGAGATGAAACCTTTCATAGAGGAGACCAAAGCTATATTTTCCTTAGTGTGGTCAAAGGTCTCTTCAAGAGAGATGTGTCACCACACATGAGCATACTCCACTACCAATCAAGCGTCTATAGCCCCACTGGAGGTTAGCTCCATAGTCCAATGATCTTGATATCTAAGATTTGGGGATTCAAAAAACCTAACCATTTGGATGGAAATGCAGTTCTATCCTTACTACTTGAGGATATATGGTGTGTGATATGTAAAAGAGTTAGAGCTTTGGGAAATCAAATTTTCAATTGATGTGTGATGAGAAATTTAACCTATCCTTACTACTCATTCTTTTATTTTGGCAATGTGAGTAGTTGTGAAGACCACTATTTTTTATTTTGGACTATATGCATGATGGGATAAGCAAAGATGACTTTTTTTCTCTTCAAGGTTCAACCCACTCATGGTATTATCTCTCTTTTACACAAGATGTTTTTAATATGTGTGAGATGTGGTTGGTTCAAGAGTGTTAGATTCAATTTTAAAATTCAAGATTTTCTTTAGTGAAAATGTGTCTTGGTCCTAGAGAAAACTCGACATGTATTGGAGGTTTCTTGAAACACTAGGAGTGTCTGAGTGACCAAAAATACCTAGGTGTAATTAAATGATAGTGCAAATTGGGAAATTGACTTGTAAAATAGTGTAATGAAATGGATGTGAACTTGGGGGTGTCCTTGATTAAGGAAACAAGATTTATTAGATCAATTATTGTCTAAACTTAACAAATGACCCCTAGTATGGTGGATAAAATGCACTAAAATGATAATGAATGTGTTTGTGCAGTGTGGATGTATGCAATATGATGTGAAATATTTTTATGTTTTTTTTTTAGCCATGCATATATACATATATATATATATATATATATATATATATATATATATATATATATATATATATATATATATATATATATATCACATTAAGCATAGAATTCTCTCAAGTGGATGATATTTAGTGGTTTGGACTCTTCTTCTCCCTCTAGAATAGCAAGTCTATATGTTCCTTGATCCACTTTTTGGGTGAAAATGTATGGACCTAACCAATTAGTCATGAATTTATCATGAAGATGCAGTAATGCATTGGTGTTTTATTGATTTTATTTGAGGATAAGATCTCCTATTTGGAATTCATGTGGATGGACTTTGGAATTATAAGCACACTTGAGGTGATCTTGGTATACTCGTAGATACTCCAAAGCATTGATTCACCTTTCATAAAGGAATGTAAGTTGGTCAAGACTTGCTTGTCTAGCGGTATCATCATATATGAATTCCTACAATGAAATGTACAGTGAGGGGATCTCGAGCTCAAGAGGTATGATTGCTTCAGCTCCATAGACCAATGAGAATGGTGTTGTCCCAATAGGCATGTGGATGCTTTTTCTATAATCCCATAATGGCAAGGGGATCTAAGAATGCCAATATTGATTATTTTCTTTGACTAATTTCTTGAGAATAGTGATCAAGGTCTTATTGGTTACATCAACTTGTCCATTTATCTATGGGTAATAAGGAGTTGAGAAAATATTTTGGATATTATATTTCTCACAAAGTGCTCGAACATCCTTGTTTTTGAAAGACTTACCATTTTCAAAGATGATTTTTGAGGGAATACCAAAGCGACAGATGATATGCTGAAGTATAATCTCCACAATCTGAGTTCATGTCGTACCGGTTAGAGGAATTGACTCAACCCACTTAGTGAAGTATTTAGTGGTTTTCATGATGAATGTGTGTTGTACCAATAAAGGATGTGAAAATTTTCCAATCAAGTCCAAACACCATTGTGAAAATGGCCAAAGACTTTGAATAGGTTGCAATGCTTGTGATGGCACATGAGTTAAATTGGCATGTTGTTGGCATTGTTGACATTTCATGATGTAGGTGCAATTATCATGTTTCATGGTGGGAAATAATAACCCATGCATAAAATATGCTTTACAATGGCCATTCCACTAAAATTACCACCACAAGTACCATCATGAGATTTTGATATTGCTCTTTGGGCCTCTACAAGCTAGATACAACAAAGGAGGACTCCATCATAACCACGTATATACAACACATCCCCCAAGAGAGTGAAACAAGCTACCTTTTGTTTGAAATTTTATTTGGTAGTTCGTGACATATTATATGGGAGTGCTCCAAACTTGAGGAAGGATTTTATTTGGCTAGACCAAGGCTCAATGGTTTTATATGGATAAATTAAACATCCTTCCCATCTTTAGATTCAGCATAGGAAATTATAAATTTAGAGATTGTTGTGAAAATTAATGGTTGTATCTCTCCTTCAAAGTTCTTTGGAATCAGTGATCCTAGAGAGGCCATCACATCTACAAATCTATTAGTCGATCTAGGCAAGATATCAATTTCATACCAATCAAGTTTGGCAAGTAATTTCATTGCTACTTCATGATAAATTTTTAGGACTAGTTCTTTGCATTGGTATTCTCCATTTACTTGGTAAACGACAAGTTGGGAATCACAAAATATCTAGATATAATTTATGCTCATATCTATGGATGCTTGAAGTCCTAATATTAAGGCTTCATACTATGCATTATTGTTTGTGCATGGAAAATCAAGTTTGAATGATAAGGGGATAAGTACCCCTTGTGGTGTAGAAACACAATTCCTGCACCTTGTCCTTTTTTGCACTTAGAACCATAAAATAATAGTGTGATATCGACATATTCCTCTAGAATGACATCTTCTTCTTGTTCAGTGATAGTAAATACCAAATCATCTGGGAGTTCAATAATCAATGGTTTATCACTAGAAAGTGGAGCTTTTACAAGCTGATCGACTATGACCTAATCTTTAATGAATTTTTAGCTAGTGAACTCAAGATAAAATTCTATTAGAAGCATTATCCATTTTGTAGTGTAGGTGTTATTGTATGTGTGATATATCATATAACATAGAGGATTTTTGTGAGCTATGATATAAGTTTTGTGGCTTAGCATGTAATGCCTAAGTTTCTTGGTGGAAAAAAACACTGCTAAACATAGTTTTTCTATGTAATTGTATTTGGTTTCATAGCTTACCAATGTTTGACTAATGTAGTAGACAACTTGCTCTTGGTTGTTTTCATTCTTTTTATAAAGCATTATCCCTAAAGAAAAGTCTATTGTTGAAACATAGTTATGGAAGGGTACCCTAAAGCGAGGAGGCATTAAGATTTGTGGAGAGGCTAGGTATTACTTGATATCATAAAAAGATTTTTGAAATTTATTTGTCCATGAAAATATCACCCCCTTTTATGGCAGGTGATTGAAAGGCCTGTATTTGTTAGAGATTTGCATGATAAAACAATGGATTGATTGGATATTTCCTTGTAAACTACATAACTCCTTCAATTTTGTTGGGGGAGGCATCTCCATAATAGCCTTGACTTTGTTTGGGTCCACTTAAATGACTCTTTTGAAGATAATGAATCCTAGTAGTTTGCCTAAGGTGACATCAAAGACACACTTCTTAGGGTTCAACCTCACATTATGCTCTAGAAGTCAATCAAAGAATTTTTTCAAGACACTCATGTGCTCTTGTCGAGTTTTAAATTTTGCTAAGAGATCATCCACATAGTCTTTGATGATATTATAAATGTAATCATGGAATATGTATGTCATGGCATGATGATAAGTGGCACCTACATTTTTTAGGCCAAAGAGCATCACCTTGTAACAAAAATTCTACCAAGGTGTAGTGAATGTTGTTTTGTGTTGGTCATCAGGATTGATATGAATCTAGTTATATGTTGAAAAAATGTCCATTAAAGAAAGCATTGCATGGCCAACACAAGTGTCAGTAAGAGTATCAATGTTTGGTAGAGGAAAGTCATCCTTAGAACATGCTTTGTTAAGGTCTCGAAATTCAGTGCAAATGTGTATCACCTTGTTAGGTTTGTGAATGGGTACCATGTTTGAAAGCCACTTACGATAGTCAATGGGTATAATGAATCCCACATCTAATATGTTTTGAAACTCTTCTTTTATCATGAGGTCAATGGTAGGATGCATATTTTTTAGTTTTTTTTTTACTGGCTTAGCATCAAGATGCAAGGTGATATTATGGACAACCAATTTAGGGTCAAGGCCAGGCATGTATTTGTAAAACCATGCAAATATACCCTTCTTTATCTTGATGAGAGCTATCAATTGCTCTTGTTCATCAATGGATAAAAGTTTGCCAAGTTTTATGATTTGTGGATTATATGCATATGTACTAAGGTTCACGTTGATAGTATCTTTAATGGACATGTGAAACCTTCATTAAGCTTATGGGGTGTTGGGATCATATGAATGTCATCAATAACATTATCAAACTTGTCTAGCTCAGTCTCTTCCATTTCTACCTAGAAAAACTTAGGATCTGAGGGTGAAGGCGAAGGTGACATAGGAATGTAAGCGGTATAAGCTCTTAATCATTCCTAAAAAAAGACAATTTTAGAAAAGAATGGTAGTAATGAAATCTATTCCATATCAATGCAGCTAATGTCAATTAGAATTTATTTTTCCAGGTCCTATGGATTATGGAGTGGGGTGAATAAATCAACAGGATTCATGTTGACTTAGTAGGAAATGGTGGTTGGAAATGTGAAGGGTGGTTTGGTCTTATCTCCTAGAATCGATGAAGTAACCTTGGGAACCTGAATAGCAGCAAGCAACACTTGTAAATGCAAATGGCAAAAGCATGAAAATGCACTACAAATATTTTTTGTTTGTAATTTTATGTACATATGTTACACAATGTTCCAGTGAAGTGGATGAGGTGGAGGTGGTGGTTCATCGGTTGGTTCAGATTGCTCTCTTGGGAGAAGCAAATGGAATATGGGCTAATGGAAAGAGAAAACTCTAAGGTAATTCTCATCATGTTCAGTGAATAGAGTGATAGGGATATATTTCTCTTTATATTCATTTGATTCTATCGATATGATGTTGTATTCATCATAAAATTCCTCAAATTTGTGATTGGTTTCCTCTTCTAAATTCAAATGGAAGCTTTGAAAAGCTTGTTCAAAAGAGAAAGTGGGAGAATGAGAGTGGTAGCCCAAATCTAAATGGTCATGCATTTCTCAATATGGAGTGTCAATGATTTTGTGCATACCCTGTTTATGTCATCCTAGGCCATATCCTTACCAATTTACTTGATGAAATTATCGTAAGGTAAAATTGGTCATGCACTCTATGTTGGCAAGGACTGGCTATGTAGGTTCATCTAGGGAAGGTGGATTGAAAGATGAATCAAACCCCCATATATAAAAGTGATCCAATTAGGATACATCTCTCCTATGGATAAGGGTGGGACTTATGGATGACCGTAATACCTAGTAGTGTGGATGCTTAGTGGTGTAGCCATGACATCTTGGACCACGTGTTCAGTAATAGCAGGATTGGTGAAGTGGACTACAACTTATGAGGATGTGGAGTTGGATGAAGTAGATGTGGAGGTGGAAGGCTCATGGATGACTTGTGGCTAAGGTAGTGGGAGGGACGTGTGATGAAATGGCATATCATAGTCTACTAGATCAACTTTTGAGACATCTACTAGTGTGGATATAGATGGATTTGGTTGAGGGTCTTAATGGATGGTTGATCATGCTCATGTGGATGGAATGGTAGTGGGTGTAGGTTGGATGGTTTATGGAGTGGTGATAATGGGTGATGTTGATGTTGATAATGCAGATTGTGTGGATTGGGTTTAACCACATGTACATGTAGCTGACTATGATGAAGATGCAGGTATGGAAGTGAAGGCTTGATGTGGGGTGCAGATTGTGTATGTCATTGTTGTTTGGGTTGAAAGAAAAATAAAACTGATATTGTATATCATTGTTGGTTGTGTAGAGAAGAAAACAAAGGATAGGTTTTGTACATCATTTCTGGTTGCTTTTTGAGATGAAACAAGGGTAAAACTTGAGCATTACTATTTTTGTTTGTAAAGAAACAAAGGATAGAATTTAGGCATTATTGATGGTCAATTTGAAAAGGAACATAGAGCAGATTTGAGTATGTTTTTTGAGCAGTCTTTGAGCATGTGTTTTAAGCAAGTCTTGTGAGAAGACTTGAAAAATGTTTAAGGTATAATTGAGCAAGTTTTGTGAGAAAACTTGAGATAGATTCAACGTATATTTATGCATGTAATGTTTGTAGATTTGGAACAGAGTTAAGAGCAGATTTATGCATGTAATATGTGTATATTTGAGACAGATTTGAGAGCATATTTGGAGTATATTTGTTCTAGCCTTGTGACAAAGGTTGGTTTAGATTTGGGACATAATTGAGAGAAGGTTTAGTTGCACTTTGAGTAGGCCTTTTTTTTAAGGCTTGAGGCAGATTTAAGACAGAATTGAGAGCAGTTTTGGTTGCTGATTTGAGCAAGCCTTGTATGAAGGCTTGAGGAAGATTGGAGCATATATTTGAGCAGGCTTTGGGGCTGACCAGAGCAGAAAGGAGAGGCATATCCTATGGATAGATATCCATGAACCAATGAGGGGATAAATTTCTCTAGTGGATAGAGGTCCACAAATTAGTTGAGGGGATAGAGTTCTCTTATGGATAGAGGTCCAAGAATCAACTAAAGGGAAAATTGTCTCCTATGGAGAGAGATCCACAAACCAGAGCAGAGGGGATAGAGTTATTCTATGGATAAAGGTCCAAAAACTAGAGAATATGGAATAGAGTTCTCCTATGGAGAGAGATCCATAAACCAGAGAATTAGGGATTGAGATCTTCTTTAGATAGAGGTCCATAAACATTGTAATAGGGAATTGATTCCCAAGAGATTTGTTGAGAAAATTTAGAAGAAATATTTTCTCCGTGGACGTAATCCACATTGGGTGAACCACGTTAAATTTGTGTATCTCATGTGTATGATGATTTTTTCATTGCTTTGAATATTGCTATAGATATTGTAAATTAATAACATTGGATAATATTGTTTGGGAAAGAAAAGTAAAAGTTGATATTATACTGTTCACCCCCATCTCAATATAAGCTTATGTTCTTCATTGTAATATTAATATAATATTATCCACCATATATTCCAATATATTATAACATGAACATCACTTGGATCCCATAAAATTTTGTAAATAAATTTTGCCTACAAAGCTTGAAAACTAAATTAATTATGTAGGAAAACTAATAATCAAGACTCTAAATTTGTGTCCATAGATTAGCTCACATTAATCAATATTAATCAAGAATACAACCAAATATCTAAATTTATTAAGGATCCTTTTTATCCTTTGAGTGGCCATAGTATAAACCTTTTAGTTGTATTGGGCATATAGTGAGCCTAGGTTATTAGCCACTCACATAGGGTCTTGCATATACTTACATTGACTAGGGAGAATATCAGGGTCAGTTAATAAGATTCATAAGGAAGTTCTATAATCTCCCACATATATATATATATATATATATATATATATATATATATATATATATATATATATATATATATATATATATATATATATATATATATATATATATATTTATGTTCCTAATCTTGATTTCAAATATCATTAGTCTTCCATATGTCAATTCTATGCTCATGTACTAGTGAGTGTATCAAGAGGTTTTTAGTATATTAAGAGTTAGTGGTAAATCAAAAGGTCTTGATGTATATAGGAAATACTAGTATATAATGGGAGTAATAAGATTAAAACAATAAATTCTACCAAAAACTCTTTAAATAAAATGTAAACATTATTTAGAAAAAAATATTACATCTCTTCTTTGTATTTACCAAAAATTCCATGAAATTATGGCTCAAAGATACTATCTAACCATAAGTGTGTCTTAAAAATTAGTACACTAACCTAATACTCTAATTATTATTAGTAAGGAAAAACAAGAACAATTTTTCATTTATAAAAATCCTACTTATAATCTAACTACAGAGGAGTTTACTCCTAGTCTATCCAATATTTACCCATGATGAAGCAAGAAGGGCGATCTTTGAGTCAGTAAAAGGCATGACTTGTTTTATTTAGGGGAATTAAGGATTTATAATAATTTTTGTAAAGAGTTCAAATATCCCTCAAAGTCTCCCAGAGGAATGAATCGCTACTATATTGATCTTAAATCCTCATTTTTAATTATAACTATTCAAAACCAAAAGAGCAACCTTATACTTCTATGAATGTCACTTTGTTTGGCCTAAGTGTATATACCTATTTCAACAACCATAATCCTATATGCCAACGTAACTACTATGGAAAGCACTATCCATACTTCTCCAAGTATTACAATAATTTCATATACCCCTATATCCACTAGAGGACATTTTACAAGTTAGAAATAATCATGTCATTCAACATTTCAAAATGTTGGATCAACTTCTCAATACTTGAATCTAAATTCATTTCTTAACTTAACTTCAAATCCTAATTTGAATCAAAACCTAATTTTAATTATCAATAATAATACCAACCAATGCATCAATATTTTAGGAAATAAAAAATATCATTATTGGTGTACTCCCCATCAATCTAAATAGAGTACAAGAATATGATGACCAATAATATTTTCCACACAAGACTTGAACTTCTAAAAAAAATGGAAGTCTTATTTCTTCCTCTTTAGGCATTACATCCATATACATCATGTATTATAATCAAAAAACAATTGAATATATCAAAATAAACTAAAACTAATATACATATATTTACATAGAATAATGTACACTAGGTCAAATAGACCATTTGCTCTATGACTACTGGAGCCAAATGGGGCTCTATGTTGCTTTATTGCCAAGAAACTCATATAGATGTTATGAGAATTCATCAATTATGGAATTCCTATTACCATATCATGAATGATGAGTGAATTTAGGTCACCAAAACCAAGATGTCGAAATAACTTATGTAAAAGTATGGCAAATCCATCTAGCTTGGCTACCAGAGCTTGAGTCTTACATTACAATGGCAAGATTAAACATCTTGTCTATGATTGTAGTAGAGGTAATAAATTTCATACCTATTATTTTTATTAAATTAAATAGAGTTTATTTTCATATATCTAAGATATCAAAATCTTAAATTGTGATCAAGAAATTTATTCATAGAGTGTGAGTTCTTTGTGATGTCAAACACAAAGAACTTCAATTAAATGATAGGTATATAAACCAAGTTATAAATTAACATCACTAATAATAATAAAAGTTTATATTAAATTACTTCCAAAAGTAACCTTCCCATAATAAGGTGAATGTTCAAATATCACAAACCATTTATTTTGGCTTATCATATTTCTAGTAGCCCTAAAATTGACATACGAAACTAGGCTAGGATTTTAAAAAGTGTCAAGAGTATATTAATAATAGATATGGTCTTCTTATTCTATGCCATAATTGTCATACTTTACTACATTCCCATGTTGGTGTCAAGGTATAATCCTTCTCTACTAGTAAAGACCCTTCTACTCGTCTTCTAATGTATTCTTTTGGTTCTTATTCAAAGAGATTTATAAGAATAAGTTATACTTATACTCTTAAAGTACATAACCCAATTTTCCATATTTGAAACACATGACACTGAAATATGAATAGTTCCCTTATCATTTTTATTGTTGATTATTGTGCCATTTACCTTTCTATTATGGAGGATACTTGTTAGGGGGTCCACCATATTTCTTTGATTGTATTAGCTTCTTGTATTTTTTTTTATGTGTGACTAAAGCACATTATCTTTAGTTTTCATCTATTGAATTACTTCTTATTTTTGAAGAAAAATTACAAGTCTCAAATATGGTACTCTGACAAGTAGCATTCGAGGTTGTCACTAAAACATTCATAGTAGGTTGAAGTGCTAAAAAAATATTAAAACAAGCACATCATCGATGATGGTTTTGCTTGACACTTATAGTGAGGCTCATAATTTAGAAACCCATTGCAAAGAACTCTCCAACTTTTTGCTACTCTTTATCTTCAAAAAATGCAATTGACTTTGTAGGTATAGAATACAGTTTTAATTTTTAGATTCAAATATTGCATTGCTATTATTCCATGCATTCTTGGCAATTATGGAATATTGATTATATAAGTTGATCTCATCAGTCACATTGAACATTATGGTTAATTAGGATTTTTGGCATGCTTTTTTAAAAATTTCTTTGTTTGGGGGGGTTAACAACATGCCTTTGCATAGTACTAGGTACCACTCCTTATAAATATTCAAGTTCGAGGTGAATCTTCAATTTTGTCTTCCATGAAGAATAGTTGTCACCTTTTAGCAACTACAAATTAAGAAATATCATCTTTCACACATTAATACCCAGGTTTAATCTTTATATAATTAGAAAAAAAATTATATTCCACTAGATCATCCTTGAAAATATTTTTGACAAGTATATGCATGCCTATAATAAAAATAAAATAAAGTTCCTCAAATCACAAAAAGTTGACAATGTTTAACAAGGCAAAAATATATAGGGTAAAATTCAATATCCTAGTCAAATTAGTCAATTGTTAAATAAACTTAACTTTGAAAAATTTATATGTATAGATAGATTATTCCAAATGTGTTTTTCAAATCATGTAAGGTTAATATATTTAAATATTCATGTTTCCCTCCCACCAAGCATGTGGGATAAAACTTTACTTTATCTTCAAACAAGAAATATTTAAGTTATTCTAATGATTTAACAATCAATTGGATGACATCATATCTAGTGGTCAACAATATGAAGAACACAAGCTTATACTAAGAGGGGGGGTGAACAGTATAAGACATTTTTCAATTTTATCTATCAATACAACTTTCAAACCATTAACATGCAGAATAAAATAGCAGTAACAATAGCAGTAAAATAGTGCACAAAAAGCAATCCACAAAGAGACACAGCACTTTACGTGGTTCACCCAAGGTGGGCTACTCCACGGATTAAACTTTCCTCTAAAAGTTATATCAAAACCTCTGGGAATCCTTCTCGATTACAAAATTTATGAGCCTTAGATCAAAGGAGACACCTTCCCCTAATTCTGCTTTGCTAGTGATCCTCTAGAAGACCTCTACCTCCTCTGCCCTTAGCAAGTGGAATTATGTCCACAGAAGACACCTGTCTTCCCTGCTCTGGCTGGAGATCTCTATCCTCAACTCTGTTACTGCAAAGCTAGTCCTATTTTCTATACCAAACACAGTCCTTCGGTCTAGCATAATTGTCCTCTTCCTTTGTTCCTTTTTGCACTTGGTTGAAAACAACTTTTCACTGCCTGCGCAACTACAGCAGCACAGTCTTCTTAAATTACAGCGGCACTATCTTCTCAAATTACAGTAGCACTTGATCACCGTTTTTCCTTCACAACTATTCGCAATTACAGCAGTATCTACTTCATGCACTTTGCTTTCTTTTACACAGACTGCGTGAACACAGTTGCAATCACAGTTGTCCTTAGATCAAATTCCACCCTTTACATAATCTTCGCAAACACTACAGCATTTGAATGCACAGCAACTTATGCGCCTATGTGCAACCACAACATCATACTTTTCGCACAGTCTTCTCATGAATAGCAGCACAGTCTTTGATACTTAGAAGTTTCAACGAAATCCACTCTTATGTTGTAGTCGAACTTCGCTCTCTGCTTTTCGATGATCGAACCTTACTAGTCGCACTAACTTTGCGAACGCCTCACTTCGAATGCACACTTCAATTGATACCCAAAATTGCTCAAATAGTATTCCTTTAATACTCACAATCTCAAGATGAAATCTTGTTCTTTAGTCGACTGTTCAATCTCCAAACACGTCGACTGTAAAACCTTACACTTCATCGGCAAAGGTTAACTTCGTCGGCTTTAACCGCCTCTGCTATTCTATAGTTGTTCTCGCATGAAACTCAAACTTGTCATGATATCGCTATGATTTTGATTGTCATACACCTTCTTTGGTTTGTTGTCGCAAAATCGTGACACTACAGCCTTTGCTGACGTCGTCATAAATCTTGTCACAAAATCGTGATGCTCTAGACTTCAAAGCCTTCTTCTCCGTTGCTATCGCAAAATCGTGACACCTTTGCCTTTTGCTGACGTCATCATGATTCTTGTCATGAAATTACGATGCTCTGGACTTCAAAGCCTTCTTCTCCGCTACTGTCATGAAATCGCGACACCTTTGCCTTTTGCTGATGTCATCAGCAACTCTGTCGTGAAATCGTGACACCTCTTGCTTCTTCATCCTTTTCTTGGTTTGCACTAGAGAAAATGAAGCATGTTGCAAAATCGCGACGCTTTAGCTGCCTTAAGCTCTTTCTTGCCAACTGCTCGTGAAACTAGAACATGTCATGAAATCGTGACGCTTTTGCTGCCTTAAGCTCTCTCTTGCCAACTGCTCGTGAAACTGGAACATGTCGCAAAATTGCGATGCTTTTGCCAACTGCAAGCTGCCAACTCAACTTGTCATGAAATCGTGACACTTTCTGCATCCGTACAACTTCTTCGAAACTTGTCACGAAATCGTGACACTTCCTGCAACTCAACACTGCCAACTCAACTTGTCGTGAAATCATGACAGTTTTTGCATCCGTACAACTTCTTCGAAACTCGTCGCGAAATCGCGATAGTTTTGCCCGTTCTACCTCTGCCTTCCTGCATGTCATGAAATCACGACACTTTTGCCCGCTTTGCCTCTGCCTTCCTGCATGTCATGAAATCGTGACAGTTTTGGCCAAACTTTCTCTCTCCTCAAACATGTCACGAAATCGCGACAGTTTTTCCAGCAGCCTGCAAACTTTTTCTAACTTATCTTTTTCTAGATTTTTGGCAACTGGGCTACTCTGATTTTCTTGGAGACTTACTGACTAGCTGAAACCTTCATCAAAACACATCCTTAGACATAAAAACAAATTGCTCCAAGAACTCCTTGACATCAAAAATAGCAACTACCAATAGCTCCTTGACATCAATGACAACAATTAAACTTAGGCAAAGGCAATGTACTCAAGATACCCAAAATTGCCAACAATATCCCCCTTTGTCATTGATGGAAACCCTTAATTAAAAACACATCTTTCAAGAGCCAAAACTGAAATCAATCTCTTTAAGTTTTGCTCCCCATGACTTGAAGCTTTCCTCTTCACTTGAAAACACTCCCCCTTACTTAAATCTCTCCCCCTTTGCCATCAATGGCAAAGGGTCACCTTTGGGGCTTGGGAATAAGAATGAGCCTCTTAGCTTAGTCCCTCCCCCACCTCCTGATGAGGTGATTTAAAACATGGTTGGGAGTGATACTCCCATTAGACACTCATCATCATTAGTGTCTAAGATTTCTTTTCCGGGCCTTCTCTTGAATTATTTTTCTGTATTTTTGTTCCTGTCATGGTTTTGATCCTCGGACCTGTTAATACTACTATTCCTATTTCTTTTATCTTTTTTGTTCTTATCCATACCTTGATCCTTGGACCTGTTCATATCACTTTTCCTGTTTTTGTTATCATTCCTATTCTTATCCATGCCTTGATCCTTGGATTTGTTCATGCTGCTATTTCTGTTCCTATATCTCAGAAGATCAGCTCTACACTGTCTAGCTAGGTGACCTTCATTGTTGCATTTATAGCAAGTAACAATATTTGGCATGACTGTTCTTTGAATCCGCCTATTCTGACTAACCCAGTTCCTGTTATTTGCCTTGCAGAAAATTGCCTTGTGCTTGAATTGTTGACAAGAGTAACAATACCCTTGAAAGAAATTACGTATCCTAAAACTATCATTTACTCTCTTCATTTGAGTCATGCAATGTACAGCCATGTGACCAAATCTGTGACATGCAAAACATCTTCCGTGAAATTTTCTTTTATTTGACTTCATGGGTCCCGAAAAATTCTTCTTCTTAGTCTGAATATCATTTTCTATTTCTACATATTCATCACTTACTGACTCATGATCTGAAGTACTTTCTTCAACAGGACTCTCTTCCTTTTGAAATCTCTTGCTAGATTCCCCAACCTGTTCCTTGTGCGGCTCAACAAAACCGAGACCTGTTTTATCTCGTTGGTTTTCTTTGTCCTTTGATGAGAAATTTAACCTTCTTGGAGCTATCCCGAAATCGTAGAGCTTATCCTTGTACTCTTTATTTTCTTCTTTCAAAGAATCCATTTCCTGTTCTAACTCTCTATACTCCAGAATTTTAGAATCTAACTCATTCTTGAGTTCTTGTGACTTAGCCATAGATGCTTCAAGATTTTCTACAAGTTCATCTATCTCCATACAACATTCATCTAACTTAATCTTGAGTCTATCATTCTTCTTTTTTTCCTTTTTCAAAACACTAAGAGCATTATTGAGTTCACATTCAAGATCCTCTATTTGATGGCACTTTGAATTATCACGACCTTTTTCAAATTTCTTATCACTAGAGGTGCTACCTTTTTCAAAAACCATACATGCATCTTCATTGTAGTTTTCTGAAGCATCCTCATACATACTAGCAACCAAATCATTATTTTTGCAATCATCCTCAAGGTGCCCAAAATTTCCACATCTAAAACATTTTATGATAATGAATTTATGTTTCGGTTCTTCCTCTTTTTCCGAAATGAACAAACATCTCATTTTCATCATCACTAGAAGAACTGTCACTATCACTGCTAGAACACTTACTTGCTTTGTCTAAGTAGAAGCTCTTCTTATTCTTGTGAGAATGCCTCTTTCCATGATTGCTGTACTCATCTTTGCTTTTCTGGTAATTGTTGTACTCATTTTTTCTCTTTCTGTAATACCTATGCTTTTCAGAGTCCTTGCTTTTAACATCCTGTATATCTTCATCACTTTCATTTTTAGAAACAGTACAGTTAGTAGCATAATGACCAAATTTTCCATAGTTAAAACATCTTATATTTTTCTTGTTTTTGTGATTTTTGGAAAACTTGCCTTTCCTGCTGTAATATGCCTCTTCCTCACTAGAAGACTCATCACTTTATTGAATCTGTTTGCCCTTCGATTTCTTGATAGCTTTGAAAGCTGCCTCTTTCTTTACATCAACTTTTACTTGAGTTCTCAGCTCAAATGTTGCAAGAATACTATGGAGCTCATCCTTTTTCAATTTATCTAAATCTTTGGCTTCCTCAATAGCAAAAATATTTTCACTAAATCTATTAGGAAGAGATCTTAAAATCTTATCACACACATCATTTTCAGCAAGTTCAAGACCTAAGTCTTTCATGGAGTTCACAATCTCATCCATCCAAAGCATGTAGTCACTAATATTTTCATCATAATTCATCTTGAGTTGTTCAAACATACCTTTAAAATGTCTCAATTTGGACTTTCGGACATTTGCATCACCTGTATGAACAACCTGCAATTGTTTCCACATCTCACTAGTTGTCTTGCAGGTGAATAACTTTGGTAAGATCAGCCTTCAGTAAACCTTTTAAGATTGCATTCATGGCTTTTGAGTTGCTTGTGATGTAGAAGCTTGTCCTCTTTAGTGTAAGGACCATTTGTAGGAATGGTGTACCCATCTTCAATAACTTCCCATACCTCATTACCAAAAGCCATAAGATAGACCTTCATTCTTGCACTCCATAGACCAAAATCTGATCCATCCATAATAGGTGCTGCATTCTCACTTGAGTAGTTCATTGTGTTCTTTGCAACCTTTTCCTTCAAGCTGTTAAACTTTCTGAAGGCACTGGCTCTGATACCAATTGAAGAACACAAGCTTATACTGAGAGGGGGGGGTGAACAGTATAAGACCTTTTTCAATTTTATCTATCAATACAGCTTTCAAACCATTAACATGCAGAATAAAATAGCAGTAACAACAGCAGTAAAATAGTGCACAAAAAGCAATCCACAAAGAGACACAACACTTTACGTGGTTCACCCAAGGTGGGCTACTCCACGGATAAAACTTTCCTCTAAAAGTTATATCAAAACCTCTGGGAATCCTTCCCGATTACAAAGTTTATGAGCCTTAGATCAAAGGAGACACCTTCCCCTAATTTTGATTTGCTAGTGATCCTCTGGAAGACCTCTACCTCCTCTACCCTTAGCAAGTGGAATTCTGTCCACAGAAGACACCTGTCTTCCCTGCTCTGGCTGGATATCTTTGTCCTCAACTCTGTTACTGCAAAGCTGGTCCTCTTTTTTGTACCAAACACAGTCCTTCGGTCTAGCACAATTGTCCTCTTCCTTTGTTACTTTTTGCACTTGGTTGAAAACAACTTTTCACTGCCTACGCAACTACAATAGCACAGTCTTCTCAAATTACAGCAGCACTTGATTATCGTTTGTCCTTCACAACTGTTTGCAATTACAACAGTATCTACTTTGCACACTTTGCTTTATTTTACATAGACTGCGTGAACATAGTCGCAATCACAGCTGTCCTTAGATAAAATTCCACCCTTTACATAATCTTCGCAAACACTACAGCATTCGAATGCATAGCAACTTATGCGCCTATGTGCAACCACAACATCATACTTTTCGCACAGTCTTCTCATGAACAGTAGCACAGTATTTGATACTTAGAAGTTTCAACGAAATCCACTCTTATGATGTAGTCAAACTTTGCTCTCTACTTTTTTTATGATCGAACCTTACTAGTCGCACTAACTTTGCGAACACCTCACTTCGAATGCACACTTCAATCGATACCCAAAATTGCTCAAACAGTCTTCCTTTAATACTCACAATATCAAGATGAAATCTTGTTCTTTAGTTTGCTGTTCAATCTCCAAACACGTCGACTGTAAAACCTTACACTTCGTCAGCAAAGGTTAACTTCGTCGGCTTTAATTGCCTCTATTGTTCTATAGCTATTATCGCACGAAACTCAAACATGTCATGATATCGCTACGCTTTTGACTGCGGTACACCTTCTTTGGTTTGTTGTCACAAAATCGTGACACTACAGCCTTTGCTGACGTCATCATAAATCTTGTCGCAAAATCGCGATGCTCTAGACTTCAAAGCCTTCTTCTCCGCTGCTGTCTTGAAATTATGACACCTTTGCATTTTTCTGATGTCATCATGATTCTTGTCATGAAATCGTGACACTCTAGAATTCAAAGCCTTCTTCTCCACTACTGTCATGAAATCACGACACCTTTGCCTTTTGCTGACGTCATCAGCAACTTTGTCGTGAAATCGTGACACCTCTTGCTTCTTCATCCTTTTCTTGGTTTGCACTAGCGAAAATGAAGCATGTCATGAAATCATGACGCTTTAGCTACCTTAAGCTCTTTCTTGCCAACTACTCGTGAAACTGGAACATGTCATGAAATCACGACGCTTTTGCTGCCTTAAGCTCTCTCTTGCCAACTGCTCGCAAAACTAGAACATGTCATGAAATCGTGATGCTTTTGCCAACTGCAAGCTGCCAAATCAACCTATCATGAAATCGTGACACTTTTTGCATCTGTACAACTTCTTCAAAACTTGTCATGAAATCACGACACTTCCTACAACTCAACACTGCCAACTCAACTTGTCACGAAATTGTGACAGTTTTTGCATCCGTACAACTTCTTCGAAACTTGTCACGAAATCGTGACAGTTTTGCCCGTTCTGCCTCTGTCTTCTTGCATGTCACGAAATCATGACACTTTTGCCCGCTTTGCCTCTACCTTCCTGCATGTCGTGAAATCGTGACAGTCGCGACAAGTTTTGCCCGTTCTGCCTCTGCCTTATTACATGTCACGAAATCATGACACTTTTGCCCGCTTTGCCTCTACCTTCCTGCATGTCGTGAAATCGTGACAGTTTTGGCCAAACTTTCTCTCTCCTCAAACATGTCATGAAATCGTGATAGTTTTTCCAACAGCCTGCAAACTTTTTCTAACTTATCTTTTTCTGGATTTTTGGCAACTGGGCTACTCTAATTTTCTTGGAGACTTACTGACCAGCTAAAACCTTCATCAAAACACATCCTTAGACATAAAAACAAATTGCTCCAAGAACTCCTTGACATCAAAAACAACAACTACCAATAGCTCCTTGACATCAATGACAACAATTAAACTTAGGCAAAGGCAATGTACTCAAGATACCCAAAATTGCCAACACAATAATATTTTCCATGGAAATATGATTGGATGCCTAAAATTTAATGAGGTTTTTCTATAATTGATCATATTGATTGAATAACTCATAACTTCATACAATAGGTTTTAATCCATTAGGATTTGTAAATATTTTACTTTGATAAATTTTAGATTACACTCACCTTCTAATAGAAATTTACACATATTCCATAATAAACATCAAGCCTCCCTAGTTCCTATAAACTTCACACCAATCTATAATGGTGATAAACTTAGCAAATTTCTCTAGCGATGTTAATGTGTCAATTATGAACAATGCATTTCTCTATTAAATTCTCTTTTAATAAAATAATTCTCTCTCCTCTAACCTTGTAGATACCTTCAACACACAATCAGACATACTTCTACATAGACCCACTCTCCTTTAGTGGCATTACATTCTATCTTAGATATATCTTGGTATTTTTTTGTTTATTTCATGACATGCAAATTGTCAAAATTTTCAAGAATATGATGTAAAATCAACATGCATCAATCATTATGATTCTTTAGATGGCCCAACATGAGAGTTTAATAGAATATTACAACATTGCATGATGCCATATTTCTTTAGATGATGCTTTAATTTATTGGATGACTTAAAACACTTCTACAAAATGTTTCTCATATTGGTATTAATTTAATAGTACCTTAGAGGTTAGATAGATCTTAAACTTTTTGGACAACCCTCATTAGTGTGACTCACTTCATCACATGATCACAATTTGGATAACCTACGCAAAATTATTCAAGATGACAATATCAACTTGAATGACCTATGAGATGGTATGAAGGCAATGCAACATTGCACTAGATGGAATATTGTCTTATTTTATATGACCCCAATCATATCTTGATAATGACGTTCTTTTCCTTAACTATAACTCAAATATGTTATCGTTAAGCCAACAATACTGGATCTTGATGCTAAATTTATAACTACTATTATCAATATCTCTATCACCACTCGATAATATATTGTAGTATCTCTATCAATTACCTCTATAACTTAATAGTGAATTAACACTTTAATGATAACATTCACCCATGATACAACCTCTTTAAATGGATCGAATCTTCCTTGGAATTTAAATTTTATTAAATAACAATGTCATTGGTCAAGTCTCATCCATTGGATGACAACTTCAACAAACTTAGATGAATAAATTTTTATCTCTTATTTTCAAATATATAGAGATAAAAATAAAAAATAATATAAAGTTATCTTCTAGAATCACTTTGTTCTTCCTCCTTGATCACATTTAATGATTTTCAAGTTGCTTCTTGGGTTGGCCAAGAAGTTTACAACTTCTAAAATAGACTTAAAAATGTTTAAATGTGTCTCCACTCTATAATGTTATTCTAACCTTTACAAAATCAAAGCTTTAATACCAAATGTTATGAATGCATATTGATTATGATAAGCTTTACATTAATTTGATAGATGTGTATATACAAGAGAACTAAAAATTGAAAGTTCTTTGGTTACAACTAAAATTGTAACTACTTGTACACCCTATAACCAACTACGTAATTACATAATAATGACACAACATTCATAACATTAAATAATATTGGGGTTAAAGGGCTTGGTTTAATGGTAAAAAAGATTTTTTATGAGTGTAGAGACCAGGGTTCCAATCCCTCAAGCCCTATAGTAATGGTGGGCATGTTGCATCAGCATAGCCGACTACGTAAAAGGTTTACCCAATGCAACTAGAGGTTATAGTGGTGATATAGAGCAATATTCGAACCCACGAAGAGGCATAGGAAATTGTAACGAGTTACTAATTCCTCTAGTAAAATAATAAAAAAAACATTAATAAAGCTTGAAATTTAAATAAAATTTCAAATCCATCATTATGTATTTATTTAATTTTTTAATAACTTCCTTCCTAGATATTTTAATATCAAGAATTATCATCATTTTCATTCAAGAATATCATGAAATTCATAGTATCCTATCAAGTTGGTTGTGTTCATAAAAATAATTTTTGGACCAGTGTCATCTCATAATTTTCCAATAATTTTTTTTATCAAACATGTCTCCTCAAAATTCCTTTTACTCCTCATTGTAACATGACATTCTTCTTCTTTTAAATTTTTCTTCTTGTATTCATAGTGGGGGGTGATATTTACCTCATAATGTATCAAGGTATTTGATGATGTCTGTTTCTTCTTAACATCCTATGTGGTTATTACAAGATGTGGATTGATGGTATATTCCTTAGTTACCAAGTTGCATGTCAATGGAATACATATTTATAATATTCACATACTATTTAGTGACTTTATGGATTAGATTGCATTTGATGATGTTGGGGTTGATGAGGGAATGATTGCGGCTACTGGAATAGAGACGAGCTTTGGGGATTGTAAATGTGCTAAATTATGGGAATTGAATGGGTGTGGACTAATGGATGTGTGGGGATGGAAACTATAGAATATTGTGATACCCATGATGGATTTGAGGTAAATATGATAGGATGGGTTGTAATATATTGGGTCTTAAGCTCTATCACCTATATTTTCTATTTGGGACAAGAATGAGCATCTTGCTAACCCATGAGTAAATTGTTGAGGTGTTGCCGTGTTTGTTGTATGGTAATTTTTTAGGCAAATGGTTTCAATGTGGTGGAAATGGATGATGTGGGTGGGGGATAGGTTGTAAAAAATATTGCAACTAAATGGAGGACATTGGATGAAATGGAGACTAGAATTTGTAAAGCAACATTGAAATGTGCTTCATACTATGGATTGCCATAGGTGGTGGTATAGGAAGATGGGATGGAAATGTTTTGATCACATGATTGTTATGGGAGAGACAAGTGATGGGAAGGTTCAAATGACACCTCAAAAAGAGGATTGGTATACACCTAGTTGAAGTTGGAAGGATACAAACAGGTAAGTTCTTGTTGAGAAGAAGGACTATGCCTAGATGGGCTATTGATTTGCTCTAGAACAAGGTTAGTGGATCTTAGATAAGCTCTAATTTTATCCATATCTATGTAGGTGATGTTAGGGTTGGTGGAGGATGATGGATCAGTTTCTAGAATGGGGATATTGATGATTATGTGCAATACATCAGTATTTGAAGTATACATAGCATGTGAGGGTCCTACAGATGAACCATAATAGATTGTCTATATCACACTTATAGGATTAACCATAGAAGTGGAAAGGAAATATGTGGAACGCTCCACGGATGGAGTATTTTAGCTAAAGGAGAATTAACTCAAAATATTTTCTTGGCGTTGGGTTAAAACCATAAGCTAGTGATTTGATTGGGGATGGTGAATGTGTGGAATGTGTAGAAAAGATGCAATGGAAATCACATAGAATCAAACAAGCAACTCAATCCTATGTGTAACTACCAAATTTTTTCACACTTCAAAATTTCTAATTCTTATTAAAATATTCTAAACATCCTAACAACATGAAACTTACCCTGAAATACCCTTGCCTTGATATTCGTGCCAAAAAAATAGAAAAATAACTTAATTTTTCCCTTTATGATAAATTTGGACAATCCCAACAAATTTAGACACATCTGATAAAATCGGATGCATCCGAATTTATCTAAATCCCACATGCACCTAATTTAGGCACCCAGTTGGATTTTGAATCTAATCTGAGTGTTACCATATTCCTGATAATTTTGAATAATCCACTAAAATCGAATGGATCTAAAATTTTCTAAATGGAGCCAAAACCTAATTTGGCTTAACAACCCTACCGAATATCACCAACCTACCGGATTCTTGGAATTGTAGCAACCATTTAAAACTCCAACCTCACATTAATTTAGTTATGGATGGTGATATTTGTAGAAAATTTTGAATTGAAGAAGATAGTTTTGGAGCTTTTTTGCAGGTTGCAGTGAGGAACTTTATCGTTGGATCACCATTCAAAGAGTGCACATACATGGAGATACTTTCAACATACACAAATCTAGTTTATATTTAGTTATTATTTGTATTTTTGCATCATTTTTATAAATTTGGATGCGTTCAAATTTGTCATTGTGTGTTCAATTTCGTTCTCTATTTTGTAAAACTAGTTATTGGATTATTTAAGCTTCAACCATAATTCAGACACAACATCCGAAATCATACATTGCATTTGAATACATACTAGTAGCCCATTGGAGGTAAAATTTTGATCGTTAGATTGTTAATAGCATTTTATTTGTATTATATTCTATTTATTATTTCAATATTTTATAACATATTGATGTTATCATTAGATCTACTGCATTTAGTATCACATGTTTCATGCTCAAATAATTCATATTTCATTTTCTTTACGATTGGCTAAAAGAACCAAGAGGATTTGACTATCACAGACCATGATCTACTATGGCCTATGTAGATCCTCCATCCTTGACTTCAAATTTTAGTGTTCTATTGTGCAATTGTAGGTTTTTGATAGATTTGTATGCATCCAAATTTGTTTGATGAATTCATACGGTCGAATTCATCCTCTTTGCATTTGAATTCATCCTATAAACCTGAATGCATCCCAAAGCAAATATCTAGATCAGGTAAGGACTTGAAATTATTTCTTAGTATCTAGATTTATATTCTTCTATCTCATAGGCATCTGTCTTAATCAAAAGAAAAATAGAAAATTTCAAAAACATAGGTTTATATCTCTTCACACCCAAAACATAAAAATACAAAAAGAAAACATGTTGACATAAATAAAACCTTTGCATCTTAGTTAAATATTTGAAAAGCTTTCTAGATAGCTTTGTATGTTTTGTATTCATTTAAAATTGAATTGCATATAGCTAGGTAGAAATTGCATTTTTGCCAAATCCTAGGTGTATGCTTTCAAAACAAAGAAAATAAAAACACATAAAACTACTACCTCACCTAGGCATGGAAGCCGCCATAGCAAGTATTTCCTAGTGAACCCACCCAATTCATCGACAAACACCAAGGAGAGTGCAACTCAAGTGCTTCTCATACGAGGTGTAGATCCTTTATTTTCCTTCCCCTTTCAGGCATAGATCCATTAGCCTAGAAGAAAGGGGTGCAAAAATTTTGAGCCAACAATATTTGGTGAATCCAACATGAACTACACAATTATTATTAACCTTTATTTTCTTTACAAAAAAAAAATCTCATTAAATGGTAGAAAATAGTCTTAACAAATCCTTATTTATAGATCTTAGGAGAAAACTCAGAGAACAAGAGGTTAATATCTTCAATAAAAATGATAACATTGAACATCAAGTATATGTGTGGCAAAAATTTGGCATAATTGAAAATAAATAACAAGAAATTAGATTATTTAAGAGAATTGATGTTGCTAGAGATTTAGGACTAAGTTTCCACTCTCCTTAATTTGAAATTAAAAGAGGTTGTGAGCATTCGCTTGTAGATAAATGAGCTTGTGTCCACTTAAACATTTATCCTTTGGATAATTACTTGGAAGAAGCCTTAAACATCCACAAATTCTTAGCATACTTAGAAAACAACGAGTTGATCCTAGAATAGAGAAAAATATTTCATAAAGAACCTAGGGCAATTATATTTCAATAGTATTGTTACAAATTACAAGTCCAACCTTTTGACTCAGAAACCACGGAATTTACCTTTGTCCTCTTCATCCAACTCTTAGTAGATGATTTCTCTTTTGAGGAAGAACGCTACATGGGTCCTGAATATTTAGAGCCCATCAATGACATCCACAAACTCTTTAAGAAGTATTGAAACCACTTAGCATTGTATTCAAAAATATTGTAAATACTTAAGTCAAGAAATAGATAGGTTGTTTTCCTAGTTTCAAGAAAAAAACCTCAAAAAAGTTAAAACACTAAAAAAACTACATAAATAGTCAAAAAAAAATTTAATTAGCATCGATAGGAAATACGCCTAAAAATATAAGAAGTGGTAAACAAGTAATAAATGGATATGAATATGAGCTAGATAATTACCCTAATGCATAAGCTAAAATAGAAGAAGTCTTAGAAGAACAAAAACACCAAACAGGACAAAGTGAAGAACATGAAACTGTCAACGATATGGACCCAAAAATAGGGCCTCAAGGAGACATTCATTTTCAGTCCATGCAAAATTTCCGTGATTTCTTATAATAAAATTGAGTTGCCATCACTAATGTGTTAAATATAGAATATCAGCTCGCAAAGAGTGATTTCTCTATGGAATAATATTTAGAAGTGGCTTTTTGACTTCGCTTAAAACCTAAAATATACATAAACACTTCATTACAACATGCCACTGACAATGATATCTCTTTAGATAATACCAAAAATATACCTCCTCTAGAGGGTGATTCCCAAACACAAGCATATGAACACATCATAATTGAAGCCATGGTTGGGCACACATATCTAGCCTAGAATACTGTCAAACCTATTAATATCCCCAATATCCATGACATTACTTAGGCTACATTGAAGGTCTTGCTCTCCTATGATGGTAGTGAAAATATAACCTATGAATATTATTAGGATGGCATTGCTTTAACTACCATTGATGATATCACCAATGAAGATGTAATGGTAAGATTGCTTTCATTGTATTTAAAGGTAAAGTATTGGTATTGTACTACTCAATATAGGAGAGTAGCATAGGCATCTAGGATGATCTTTTTGAACACTTCATTTTAGATTTCAATAACATAGGGGATCCTTTCATATTATTCACTCAGTTTTCATCCATTCAAAGGTATCCTCTAGAAATTATTATTGATTTCAACCTATTGTTTAACAAAATTTGGCAAAGACTCCCTTAAGACATAAGGCCACTACATGCCCAAGTATACATCTTCTACCTCTATGATTTTACCCCAAACTTAGGTCTTCAGATCCAACAGTCCAATGAGATTAGATTCTCTCAAATCTTCCAAGTCACTATCATGGCAAAAAATACACTCACATTAATTGGAAAACTTCTTCCAAGAGTCTTAATGCCTAAAGGTTATCAACCAAACCAACAAGCTGCATTTTTAGATCTATCTACACCTTCTCTATCTACATCATCTAAATCATACCCTCAACATACTATTATGGAAAAGTTTTGTGCCCACCCTACCCACTCTAGAGTCAATAGAATCTATAGAAATACAAAATCTAAGAGCTATGATCTGAAACCTAACATACAAACTTGATACCTTGGAGAAACAAAATGTTGATAATGGAGATAAAAAAATAAGAGCAACAATGTTAGCTAGATGTATCCCAAAAGGTAGAAGAGTAGTCAAAAGGGATTTTGGGGGCATTTATTGATCCAAATGTTGTAGAATAGAGAAGAGTATCCTCAAATGGAGATAGAAGATTAGCTAAAAAGTATGGAGCTAAGGGAGGAATATCCAAAAATACTAGAGGATCTCATGGAGGATGGTTTTTCCATACTTAATATCCACATGGTGATCCATATAGATATGGGAATTTAGCACAGGCCAAAGTCACCCAAAAATTAGTGTTAGGGATTATATAATCACGTACTCCAAAAAATTATTTTTAAGCATCTAGGGAAGATAACATAAGGATTTCTAGAAATACAAGAGTTTTTCATGTTTCCTTTTAATACAATGATTCATATGAACCTAGAAACTCATAAAAAATAAGGTATTGATCTAGAAAAGAAGCCAAAATACCTAGATAATACAATGGAGTAGTCACAAGCTAAAGGTAAGCTATCCTTGTTGGTTTTCAATGCCATAATTCATATAGGCTTCGAAACTCACTCTTTATCAAAACCAACTGACAATAATTTTTAGCTCAAACAAGTCACATGTTCTAATAGACCAATAGATGGAGAAGTAGAGGTTCAAAACATTATGGTTCAAATATTGTAGATTCTATTAAAAAGTGGTATGTGAGAGAGCTAGCATGAAAAGGCACACTAAATTTCTATGTAAATATATGGCATATAAATAAATATGAGAAAAACTAAATGTTGTATGGCCTTTGGCTAAAGTGAAAAATAGAGTAGCACTAACAAGAAACCAATTTTGGAGGAAATGTAATAGGTAGTTCATATGCATGATCAAGAAGGTATAGATAAAGAGGTCCAAGGATCAACAAGGCAACTAAGAAGGAATGGATAACCATGTTTTTGTTGAGCTAGCTAGAGAAGACTAAGTAGGAGAGAGTGTTAATTAATTAAGTGAGTGTAATAACTTTTTTAGTAAAAATAATATTTATAAACATGTCTCCCTTTTCTTCATCTCATAAGCCCTGAGGAAAGTTGTCCTTCAAATGAGATAGTTCACCTTCCATCCTCTTTTGTGCTCAAGATTCTAATATTTACTTCCATATACTTTGTACCCAATAAACAAGGCTTCTATCCAATCTAAGATAAATTTTGAACTGAATTTTTGGCTAGTTCCAAATAAGATGGGGGGCCTTGAAGCTCCATAAATCTATCAAGTGACCAATGCTAGAGAAATTTCCAATTTGTTTGTAAGGGAAATCTTAGGAAGAAAGTTACTATCATGTTTAAATCTCCCTATGCCATGAGGTTATGCTAATCCATAAAACTAGGAACACAATGTTCCATAGCATTTTTGGTGATAGCTAATCCATGTTCTACTATTGGTAAGAGTTATAAATTCATTTTGGTGTTAGCTAAAATGAATCTACCCTTAGAAAGACATAGTCCTATTCAAAGATTTAGGATTCACTCCTTATCCTAAAGGGTGGGTTTGAAAACCAAACTATACTCCAAAAGCAATGGGATCGTATAACATTGCAAAGATTTTAGATGAAGGTTGAAGATATTTTATTTTTAGTAGTAAGTAAATTTTATTTAAATAGAAACCTATTTTAGCTTTATGGAAGTTAAAGTTTGTTTTAGCTTTTTGAAAGTTAAATTTTTCTTAAATAGAAACTTCTTTTAGTTTAATAGGAGATAAATTTACAAAAAAGAAATCTCTAGTTGGTTTCATATTTGCAAAATAGAAGTTGAAGTTTATAAAATGAACTCTTTTAGTTTCTATGCTTTAAATTTTTTTGTTATATGACTCTTCTATGGTGATGGTAGTTCATTTAAGAATGATGGTTTGGATATTTTGATTTAAGGAAAAGAAACTATTATAATGATTCATAAGACTTTTGTAGGTTAAGGGATTATTATAAAGAGAAGTATGGGATTATCTTTTGTAAGTTGGTTTATTTGTGCTTAGTTTTGAAATAGAAACTATTATAGTGATTCCCAAGACTTGTGTAAATAAAGGGACCATTATAGGGAGAGAAGTATGGGATTCTCTCTTTGGTTTGTTTTATTGTGTTTTCATGTATGGTTGTTTGCATAACATTTATGGCATGATTAGAATGCATTGCATTTGGAGCTTCCCAATCCCTAAGTTTTCCTCAAGTTCCATGGATGGATTTTCCCTTCATGGAGAATATTATAGAATATAAATGACTTGGATATTGTCATGGATGACTTCATGATATATTTGAATGTAATTTTTTTAAGGAAATAAAAGGTATATAAAAGAATGCTTCGTTAGGTGAATTTGTGAGCTTGATATTTGTACAAACTAAATATTATTTTTAACTTTTTAAAAGTTACTTTGGGTTTTGCTTAATGTTGTGGGCCAAACACAGGTTAAATTTGATCCTATTTTGTCACTTCCCGTGCATTTAAATTGTCAGACCAGGGAGCTTCGTAAACTTTAGAAGTGTCTCAAACAAGATCATTTACAATACCCACTTTTGAGATGAGTCCAGCTAATTCTATCATTGGGGGGTTTAAAAGAATGACATTCATTCATCCACACCACAATAGTTTACATATGAATAATTAGATCCTTGGAAATTAAATACTCATACGTGCATAATTAAATAGACATGAAAATAATTCTACTACAACAATGAAAATAACAATGCAAAAAGCAAACCTATGAAAGTAGGAAACTGATCTAGGAAAGCACAAGAAAAAGGGAAGGAATACTAGCTTGGAGTGGGCCCAGGCTCCAGTAGCTCCCTTCCAACTGAACACGCGATTAGGAACTCTTGAACTTTATTATAATTGCAAGATAACTATTACAATACTTCTATCTCCTCAGAATAATCAATAAATTCTGGATGATCTTATGGATATCTATCAGAGAGGTCTGTGTGTGTTTATATAGCACACACACATATCTTCTATTACAAGGAAGTTACAACAGTAGTTCAGTCTAGACTAAACTGGGATAGTCTAGTAACCGCAATCAACATCTGCTAAAAATAGTCATCGTTCCTAACGGTGGCGCGTTCGCTGATTGGTTCGAGTTGCTTGAGCTGGATCATGCTTCGCCTGGTGTAGGTAAGATGTTCTCGTCCATTGGTGCAATTCCCAGAATTGTCTTGTGTGACATGGAACTGGAACTGCACCGGTCAACACTACCCACGTCGCTTTATTTGGTCAACTAGTGAAGAATGGAGGCACCTTCTCTATGAGGAAGGTGCCTTCCTCAAGTGCTTTGGTAGAACCTTCTTTATGTGGAAGGTGCATACTGATGTTGAGCGCCTTCTTCATGCGGAAGGTGCCTATTGAGGTTGGGCACCTTATTCATACGAAAGTGCCTACTGATGTTGGGTGCCTTCTTTATGCGGAAGGTGCCTTGCCTTGTATGGGGTGCCTTCCTTATGCGGAAGGCACCTAAGTATGTCAGGTGCCTTCTTTATACGGAAGGTGCCTACCTTCTGTTGGAGCCTTCCTTGAAGAGGAAGGCGCCTAACCACCATGCCTTGATCCCAGGAGAAATAGAGTGCCAGGTCCATGAAGGACCTCGACTGATCCAAATCTGTCAAAACCAACTACATTTCCACACAAACACACTAAAACACACAAATTAGATAACACACACAATTATATTAAATAATTACATAATAATTCATAAAAGTACATAGTTCCTATTATATTGCCGCATAATAATCAATAAAACCCATACAAAATATGAGCATTTCTAGGGCTCATCATCCCCCCATGCCTAACATATGCCACGCCCTCGTGGCATCAAAATTGCAGGTAGCCCTTCATACTCATCATCATCATTTTCTGGCTGTACCTACGACCTGTGATTACTTTTTCTGTGGACCGACATCGGGAGGTGCGGTATTTCTTTTTTGGCATGGAACTATGGTGTTGAGGCGGCTAGCTTCTGATGTCTGCCTCTACTCAATCCGTTGACTCCACCTATTTGGGTTTCCCACCCCAGTTGTTACTGGATGTGGCATAGCTAATGTAGTCCCTGCTACCTGGAATGCAGCTTCTGCGGCCTACCAGAGATCGACATCCTGGGGTCTGACAACTACATCCATTGTTTTACTGCCTTAGATTTCTTAGGGAGGTGCCTTCTTATACAAAAGGTGCCTACTCCTGGAATTAATTCAATTTTTTTTATTTGGGGGTTGATAGGGTACGTTTCTCAAGCCATAATTTTAGCATAATGTTTTGGTCATGGAGGGGTACGTGATTTCTATGGTGGCATTATTTTTCAGAACTGCATAATTTATGAAAAATTATATAAAAATTTAATTTGAATTATGCACGTACCTGATTGGATGCTTCATGCATCGTAGAAAATGGTGATTCATTGGTCTGTGACATGGAGGATGCGCATTTTGCATGTGCTGATTACGTTGGACTCATTGCTATGTTGTTCGAGGTTCGATGTCGAAGACAGACTCATGATTGGCTTAAAAATCATCTGTCCATCATCCTTGGGGTGTGTGCGAGGATCCCACCCCGTAACTCTGCAAGATTTTTGATTGGGGTGGATTTCCATCATGTGGGATGATGGTGGTAATCTGGTGCCACCCAATCGTGTGTTGATCTCATTCGAATCGAGGTGCACATGAAACCAAAGCATTGGCTATATGCGGAAGGTGATTTGAATGACTAGCACCTTCCTGAGGTGGAAGATGCTTTTGCTTGATGGAACCTTCCTACCGTGGAAGGTTCTTTAGAAAAATGACATCTTCCTGTTGTAGAAGGTGCTTTGGAAGAATGATGTCTTCCTGTTGTGGAAGGCACTTTTGAAAGAATGACACCTTCCTACTGTGGAAGGCACTTTGAAATAATGGTGTCATCCTACTGCAAAAGGCACTTTTGGAAGAATGGCACCTTCCTGCTGTAGAAGGAAATTTTGAAAGAATGGTGTCTTCTTGCTGCAAAAGGTGCTTTGAATGGATGTGCCTTCCTGGTGCGAAAGGTGCCTTCATCATTTTTTTTTCATGGCACCTTCTTGATGTAGAAGGCACCTTCTCTCAATTTTTTTTTATAGGAAGAACGACGGGCGCCTTCTTTATAAAAATTTTATAAGAATTATTTTTAAAGCATTTCTTTATAAGGAAGGCACCTTATTTCTATGGGTACCTTCTTTATAAGGAAGGCACCTTATTTCTATTGGGCGCCTTATTTATAAGGAAGGTGCCTTATTTCAGTTGGGCACCTTCTTTATAAGGAAGGCACCTTATTTCTATGGGGCACCTTCTTTATAAGGAAGGCGCCTTGCCTCAGCTTGGTACCTTCTTCATGATGGAAAATGTCCACCCTAGTTAGGTGCCTTCTTCAAGGAGGGAGGCACCATTCCTTAAGTGGAGAGTCTTCTTTGAAGATGAAGGCATCTTGCAAGGCATTTCTCTTAGCAGCCATGTCGTGATCATCCGGGCAAGGGTGATCAAGCCTCCTCAGACTTACTTCATGCTGCCCCAACATCTTCCTACCAGGCCTGGCATGTGATTTTTCCCCTAGAGGAGAGTTTGTTGCCTTCGTCCGAGCTTGGATAGATGTTGCTTCTAAACTACGTGCATAGGTGTCGGGATGCTGAGCCGGTTCAGGCCTGGTTTCCTAGATACCTATTTTTCGTGCTATCAGGCCCTTCACCTACAAAAAGCAAACAAAAAGAAAAGAAAATACAGGCAGTTAGACGCAATCCGTGCCTGTTAGGCCCTGGCCTTAGGATGCCTACAGCTTGCATGTGGGCGTCGTCCCTACAAAACACATCGTAAGAAATAAATAAACCTAAACTAACTAATTTTGGTGGACACCTCCATGTCCACCATATTATTGTTGAGAGTTTTGTCCAGATTTACAAGGATGGGGTCTCCCCCATGCCTACTCTGGATTCCACCAATAAATTCTTGGACGTGTTGTAGGGCCACAGTCGGTGGCCATTAACTGTCAACATAGTGTTGCTGTCATCAATGGTCCTGATGTGCACAACACCATTCTTGATAAGCTCTACCACCTCATACGGTCCCATCCATCTCTACATTAATTTTCCCTTTCATTCCTGGAACCTAGAATCGTACAACAACACCCATTCTCCCTCCTAGAACTGCTTTAGCTTAATGTGATGATCATGCCACTATTTTCTTTGCTTTTGTATGATCTTCGTTCTTTGTAAAGCATCCATTCAGATTTCGTCCAACTGATTCAGCTACCGAACTCTTTCTTTTTGGGCTTCTTCCAAGCTCAGATTTAATTCTAAAGTAGTTCTCAACGTCTTGATTTCAAACTCGATGGGCATCATTGCACTCTTCCCATAGACCAACTGGAAGGGTGTGAAGCCTGTGGTCGATTTCCACGTGGTGTTATACGCCCATACTACCTCCGGTAATCATGCAGCCCAATATTTTATGTGTTGCTACATGATTTTTGTTAGGATGTTCTCAATCTCTCTGTTCGTCACTTCCACTTGCCCATTTGCCTGTGGGTGGTAGGGTGTAGTCTTATTGTGCCGAATCCTATATTGCTTCATTAATTCCTCGATCAACTTGGAGGTGAATTGAGGCCCCTGGTCTATTGTAATCTCTCTGGGGACCCCGAATCATGTAAAAATATGAGCAAATAAGAAATCAGTGACTATTCTTTCCTTCGAATCCCTCAATGCTTGAACTTCAACCCACTTGGTGACGTAGTCTGTACAGACTAAAATGAATCTCCTTCCTATTGAAGGTGGATTGATTGGCCCCACAAAATCCATGCCCCACTTATCGAAGGGCTCTAGGTGCACTTGAGGTTGAAGGGGTATTTCATCCCTATGGGTTGGTCTACCCATTCTTTGGCATTCATCGCACTTGTTGGTGTAGGCGGTTGCATATTTAAATAGAGTGGGCCAAAAGTACCCAGCTTGTAGGATTTTATAGGCAGTCCTTTTCCTGCAAAGTGTCCTCCGCATGGTTCATCGTGACAAGCTTTGAGTATTTCTGAAAACTCTTGTTCTGCTATGCATCTCCTTATAATATGATCACATCCTATTTTAAATAGGAGGTCGTCAACCCATAGAAAGGAGGCACTCTTCTCTATCACCATCTACTTTTCTCATGAAGAGAGAGCAGGTGAAGTTCTTTCGATGGCTAAGTAGTTGGCTATGTCTACGTACCATGGTGTTTGTTCACTGATGGTGAACAAATGTTCATATGAAAACTGGTCTTCCACTGTCGCATGATCTGCTGGTATCAATCTGGATAGAAAATCTGCTACTATGTTGTCTTTTCCTGGTTTGTCAACTATTGTTATGTCAAATTCCTACAACAGTAGGAGCCATCTGATAACTCTTCCACCAATAGCCGGTTTGCTCATTAAATACCTGATGGTTGCGTGGTCCGTATGGATGAACACCTGGTATCCGATGATATAATGGTGGAATTTATTGATGGCATGCACAACCGCAAGGAACTCTTTCTCCGTCACTGTATAGTTGAGCTCGACCCCTGCTAAGTTTTTGTTGACGTAGTAGATGGCATAAAATTCCTCGCCATCCTTCTACCCAAGGACTGCTCCAATCGCATTTTTGGATGCATCACAATAGATATGGAATGGTATGGCCCAATTTGGTCCCCTTAAAATAGGTGTAGATATCAACTTTTCTTTGAGCGACTGAAATGCTCTTTCACAGTCTTCCATCCAGTTGAACTCCACATCTTTAGACAATAGAGTGTGCAGTGGTTTTGCAATCTTACTAAAGTCGACGATAAATCATCGGTAATACCCGATAGATCCGAGAAAACTTCTCACCTCTCACTGCGTTCTAGGGCTGGGTAGGTCCTTGATGACCTCGATATTTCTTTTGTCAACTTTTATTCCTTCCACGGAGAGATGGTGTCCCAATACGATGCCCTCTCGCATCATCATAAAGCACTTTTTGTTACTGAGGGACAAATTATTTTCCTCGCTTCTTTTGAGCACTCTTTCCAAGTTTGTCATTGCTTCTTCAAAGGTTTCTCCATAAATGGTGAAGTCATCCATGTACACTTCGACCACTTCCCCTATCATGTCTGAGAATATGCTAAGCACCACCCTTTGAAAGGTGGTTGGTGCGTTGCATAACCCGAAAGGCAACACCCGATAAGCAAACGTTCCCCATGGGTAGGTGAACGTTGTTTTATCCTGATCTTCTTCTCCTATCTGGATCTGGTTGTATCCACTGAATCCATCCAGGAAGGAGAAGTACTTTCACCCAAAAAGTGTATCCAAGACCTGATCGATGAATGGGAGTGGGAAGTGATCCTTTTTGGTCGCTTTGTTCAACGCCCTATAGTCCACACAAATCTGCCACTTCCCATTCTTCTTGGGGACCACCACAAGTGATGACACCCATTCACTATCAAAAATTGGATAGATGAATCCGATAGACAAGAGTTTTTGCAGCTTCGCCTTGACAATGTCTTTCATTGTTGGGTTCATTCTTCTCTGTGGTTGCCTGCTTGGAGTCGCCTGCTCTTCGAGGTATATTCGATGGGTACAAATTTTTGGGCTGATACCTTTCATATCCGAGTAGTCCCATGCAAACGCCCATTGGTGTTTTACCAGGAGCTCTTTTACTTTTGTTAGTTGTGTGGGGGTCAACCCACTGCTGACGTTTAACGTCTTTCTAGGCCCAACGTTTATCTACTGAATGTGGTGGTCTTGGGCACCGACCAATGGTGACTCAAGTGTTGTGATGGAAGATTCTCCTTGGAGGAATCCCATGATAGCACCATCTTCATCTTCATCCTCCACCAATTCATCTAATGCCATCACCGACTGGATTATGGACAACTCATTATCTCCATGCTTGGTCAACATGGGCTCTCCCAATGAATCCACGGACTACGCGAGGGGTGAAATAGTCAATATTTTGATATTTTATCCATTGGAGATAGTCATCGACCCATCACGATAGTTGATGTAAGCATCGGCTGTCGCCAACCATGGTCTTCCCAAGATAAGCGGGTAGCCACCCAGCCTTGTTTTGGACTGTAAAACCAAGAAGTCGATCGGATATTCCCATGCATCAACCATCACTATTATATCTTCAAGCATTCCTTCCGGTGCTATGGTTGATCGATCGACTAGTTGCAGCACCATTGTGGTGGGTCTCAGGTCTATGAGCTGTAGCTTCTGCATGGTCTCTTGAGGCATCACGTTGATGGCTGCACCGAGATCGACCAACGTATTGGTCAAGGAATGTCCCCCAATTCTTACAGTCAACACTGGGCTGCCTGGGTCTACGTATTTAGGATGACATGCCTTCCCCATCATTAAATCTGCCAACTTACCCATGATATTGATAGTCTGGGTTACTTTTCATCCTGGATTTCTTAAGCACATCTCCTTTATCGCCTTAGTATATATCGGGACGTCTCGGATAGCTTGAAAGAGTGGAATTATTACTGTAAGATTTTTCAAGCTGGAAAGAATATCAAACTCTGGTTGCATTAGTTTCTTCTATTCTTGCAACCGGTTAGGAAATGGAGCCTTTGTTCTCTCAACCACTTCTTCTTCCACCTCTTCTATAAGAGGTGTTTCTCCTACATCTGCCTCCTCTTCTATCAGTGGAGGTGCCCCTACTCCTAGTTGTCTACCTGATCTAAGCTGAATAGGATTGCAACTAATATGGTACATCGGATACATCTCACCTTCTACATTGTATGTCGATTGATTTACTTTATTATTTGGATTCGTCGTCGGTTGTGTAGGTAGTTGCATAGGTCTCACAGTAGGCAAGGCCGGTAGGTTTTGCTGGGGGTGAGCTGGCGCTACATTCTATGGAGCTGGATTCCATGGAGCATGGCCTCTCCATTGTTGCCCAAAATATTGATATGGCATCCAGGGCTGCTGGTTCAGAAATGTTGCTCCTGGGGGTGCATTGGACCAAGGTGATGGCCCCCACCACCCCATGTTAGGTGGTTGAGGCTGGCCTTGTGGCATGTAGGGTCCTCCCCCATATGATGGCATTCCTGTTGGCATACTCCCCATAGGGGGTTGTGGCCAACTCCTCCGATTGCCTATAAAATAGGCTTCAGTGACATCAGCATCCTCCTTGATACTGGGCAATTGTGGGCACAATCGAGTCTTATGATTTAGTTTGCAGACCATGCATACTCTAACTTTGTTCTCTGGGCATGCATTCTTTGCATGCTTCCCTCTGCATTTTGGGCAGAAATAGGCCAATGTTGCTTCATTTTCTTGCTTCTTTTTCTCCAACAGCAGCGTGTCCATTTGCAATGCCAGAGATGAAAGCATCTCACTTTTCAAATCTTCTAGCATGTTGCCTATCTCTATTTTTGTGACCGAAGTAGTTGCCTTCATGGTTCTAGAAGTGGTCTTGCCTCTCCTTCTTGAGTAGTTTCGACATAATTGTCGGATATCTTCCATAGCATGCTGGTAGACATCACCTCCAAAAATCATATTGAGAGCCTCTAATGATTCATTGTTAAGTCCTCTCAAAAAGATGCTTTTAAGAGACTTATCAGCTAGCTTCACGTGAGGAGATCATTGAAGATTGAAATTGAATCTCTCCCAGTATTCCTCCAAAGATTCATCCTCCTTCTGCATCATGCTCAGGACCTCTTCTCTGGAGTCTCTTGCTCTCCCGAAGTCTTGATATTGCTCTAAAAAGAGCTTCTTCATTTGATCCCATGTAGCAATGTGTTTATCTCCCAGATCGATGAACCATCGCAGAGCTACATCATCTAATGTAGAAGGAAAGAGCTTCAGCTTTTGCGTATCAGATTTGTAATCCACAGACCTGCACAAAACATCAAACTTAAATAGAAATAGGTCAGGGTCTTCGGTTGGGTATCCTCTGAAGGTAGGAAGGTGAGCAGGGGATATGTTTTTCATTTTGGTTTCTCCTACTCCTTCCTCTATCGGGAAACTAAAGCCAGATGAAGTCTCTTCTTCGGCCATTTTTTCAAGATATGTGGTTTCTAATGCAGTTTCTATGGCCTCACGGTCATTCAAAACTTTTTGGGTCAGGGCCTTAAAGTCGGTTGGTGATATCGTCCAATCCTCTACAGCTTTCCACAGTAGGGCTTCCTCTGAGGGTGTCCTCCTAAACAATGGGTTTACAATGGTTCGTTCTTCCCCAGGTTGGTGGGATGAGGAAGCACTTTGCACAAAGTGAGGATTCTCACTCCAGTGGACTGCTGGTGATGAGTCGGGTGAATCTAATTCAAATTTAGAGTGTTCGACTGACTCATATTTTTGTGGACTTTGTTTTATGAAATGACCGTCAGGTCCTCTCTTCCTCAATGGACTCATACAAAGTCAGATGGAATTTTTTTGGGTATTGCAATTAATCTAGTAGAGGCGCTTCCCTGACAATGGTGCCAAAATGTTGTGGGCCAAACACAGGTTAAATTTGATCCTATTTTGTCACTTGCCCGTGCATTTAAATTGTCAGACCAGGGAGCTTCGTAAACTTTAGAAGTGTCTCAAACAAGATCATTTACAATACCTACTTCTGAGATGAGTCCGGCTAATTCTATCATTGGGGGGTTTAAAAGAATGACATTCATTCATCCACACCACAATAGTTTACGTATGAATAATTAGATCCTTGGAAATTAAATATTCATACGTGCATAATTAAATAGACATGAAAATAATTCTACTACAACAATGAAAATAATAGTGCAAAAAGCAAACCTATGAAAGTAGGAAACTGATCTAGGAAAGCACAAGTAAAAGGGAAGGAATACTAGCTTGGAGTGGGCCCAAGCTCCAACAGCTCCCTTCCAGCTGAACACATGATTAGGAACTCTTGAACTTTATTATAATTGCAAGATAATTACAATACTTCTATCTCCTCAGAATAATAAATAAATTCTGGATGATCTTCTGGATATCTATCAGAGAGGTCTGTGTGTGTTTATATAGCACACACACAGATATTCTGTTACAAGGAGGTTACAATAGTAGTTTAGTCCAGACTAAACTGGGACAGTCTGGTAACCGCAATCGACATCTGCTAAAAATAGTCATCATTCCTAACGGTGGCGCGTTCGCTGATTGGTTCGAGTTGCTTGAGCTGGATCATGCTTCACCTGGCGTAGGTAAGATATTCTCGTCCGTTGGTGCAATTCCTAGAATTGTCTTGTGTGACGTGGAACTGGAACTGCACCGGTCAACACTGCCCACGTCGCTTTATTTGGTCAACTGGTGAAGTATGGAGGCACCTTCTCTATGAGGAAGGTGCCTTCCTCAAGTGCTTTGGCAGGCACCTTCTTTATGTGGAAGGCGCATACTGATGTTGAGCGCCTTCTTCATGTGGAAGGCGCCTACTAAGGTTGGGCGCCTTCTTCATGCGGAAGGTGCCTACTGATGTTGGGCGCCTTCTTTATGCGGAAGGCGCCTTGCCTTGTATGGGGTGCCTTCCTTATGCGGAAGGCGCCTAAGTATGTTGGGTGCCTTCTTTATACGGAAGGCGCCTACCTTCTGTTGGTGCCTTCCTTGAAGAGGAAGGCGCCTAACCACCATGCCTTGATCCCGGGAGAAACAGAGTGCCAGGTCCATGAAGGACCTCGACTGATCCAAATCTGTCAAAACCAACTACATTTCCACACAAACACACTAAAACACACAAATTAGATAACACACACAATTCTATTAAATAATTACATAATAATTCATGAAAGTACACAGTTCCTATTATATTGCCGCATAATAATCAATAAAACCCATACAAAATATGAGCATTTTTGGGGCTCATCACTTAACAAGATGGTATTGCAATATTTTAGAATGATAGATAGTATTGCTCTCTATCAATTTATTTGAAAATATATTTACATGGCTTTATGCTAAGCACTTTGTTTATTTAATTTATGGCATCTAAATTAATGAAATGCATCTTTAGATAGTGTTATGTTAAGAATTTGAGTTAAGCAGATCATGGCTTTTACTTAATTCATTCTTTAGCTGATATAGCCTTTGGATGGCTTTCAATTTGATTAAAATTATTATGAGATTATGTGATGAATGATGCTTTATTTTTAGATGTATGTTATTCCAAGTGTAATAAAGTTAATTCTAGAGGGATAAGGTTATCTTGGGTTGGTTATAGAATCTTTTGTGGGACCCAAGTCAACAAAAAGCCCAATCTTGGGAGGAGTTGCATGTATGCAATAACCAAGTAGATATGAGTCTTAGAAGGATTTGTGAGAATTCAATAGCTAAGAGTTCATGAATCTGGAAGGATTTATGTGAATACAATAACTAGGTTTTCTTGTGAACCAATGCACCTTGAACATGAAGGATCAAGTGTATTTCGACTAGAAGTTGTGGGATCATTCATAAGACAATAGTGGTGATTCCTTGAATGTGTAGGTTTGAGTAATCATGTCCATTACAAAGTAAGTGGTATTGACCTTAGTTAACCCATGAAGGTTTGGTAACTAAGCACCAAGGCTTTATGCCTAATTAAACTACCTATTTGTACTTAAGTTAAGGTTAGGGAATAAGCATTCCCCTTTAAGCATTATGGATCTTGAAGGATAATCCCTACACCATGGTCACATTATCCTTTACCATGTAGGGTAGAGGAAAAATAGAATGACCACTTTGGCATCCTTCTAAATGGTGAGGTTTAGTAAGGTGAACCCCATAAACTACGAAATGTTAGTTACTTCTTTCCACTGGGTGTCATCTATAGTGACATAGAACTCAAATGTGATGAAGCCTTGAGAATGCTGAAAGAAAAGTATTAGGAATTCTTGAGAACCTTGCTTGTGTTAGGTTTAAAAATATTATCTCTTAGGATGGTAGTTTTGGGTTGTTACATAAGATGATATTAGGAAACAAGATTGATTTTAATTTTGAAGGTATGGTTTGAGATTAAAACATGAGAGATCAGAGGAGGTAATGGGATGAAGGAATCTACATACCTTTGGTTTATACCATAGAGATTCTTCTCATGTTAACAAAAGTGCCACAACTAAATAAAAGTGCCATTGTTGCTTTTAGACCTGATTGGCTACTTTGATCAATGGTCAGGTTGACTGGTCAAATGATCCAAAATGAGTTATTTTCAAAAGTGCCACTCTTGAACAAAAATTCCATTGGTGCTTTTAACAACTCATGACATTTTTGAAAATGTTTTGATTTGATGTCTAGGCTTATTATACTGAGATGATTTATTACCGATATGATGTCTAGTGTCTTTGTTTAGGGCTAATGTAGTTAGGCATATCAAAATTGGGTGTCTATATTTTACCCTATTTTGATGTGATTTTTTTGAAATAATTGCATTAAAAATAAGTTGTAGGAATCCATTTTTGACACTATGATGTTTGTTGATGTCTTGAAATGCTATGCCAAAGAAATAATTGCAATTAGAGTTTATTTTAAAAATTGATGATTGATCAGTGTCATTGTTGCATGTATGCCTCAAAATTTATGCCCCATGGGTGCCCCTTGAGAATTGTTGCCAAATATAATTTTGAGAGAAGTTTTGATATGATGGAGAAAGTGAGTTAGGATGGGTTGGGTGGGTTAAGAGGTGGAAGGAGGTGAAAATAGATTCATTTTCACCATGCAATGTTGCTAGCTTGGAAAGCTTGTGTGACTACATAGAATTTGATGGTGCAATATGACTTCCCTTTCTAAAACTTTCTCTTTTTGTAGATCTTTGACAACAAGAGCATCTTCATTCTCTTCACTACTACTGAACCCATTACAATGAGCTGCATTGTGACCAAGGATACCACAATCAAAATGTTCCTCTTCTTCTTCACTGCTACTATACCCAACTTTTGAATAATGATCTGCAAGGTGACAAAAGTTACCATAAATAAAATATCTGAGTATTCTTAGTTCCTTCCTTTTCCCCTTTTCAATGTAATTTTTCTATTTACTATTATTATACCCATTTTGTGGACAATAGAGTACCATGTGACCAAGTTTACCACATTCCACACATCTCACAAAGTTTTCATCTTCCCTCCTTTTAGTATCAAGATCAAATTCATCTTCCTTTTCTTTCATGGCCATGTGTGTTCCTTCCTTCTTAGGTCTCATGGTTCTTCTCTTGCCTTTCTTTGCCACATGTGTTCTTGTAGATCTTTATTCAATCTGTTAAGCTTCCCTAAAGGAATTCGCTCTGATACCAATTCAAGAACACAATATTATATTAAGAGGGGGGTGAATAGTATAAGATCAAATTTTACTTTTCTTTCCTAAACAATATTATCCAATGTTATAAATTTGTAATATCTATAGTAGTAATAAAATCAATGCACAAATCATCACACACATGAGAGACACAAATTTAACATGGTTCACCCAATGTGGGTTACATCCACAAAGAAAATATTTCTTCTAAATTTTCTCAACAAATCTCTTGGGAATCAATTCCCTATTACAATGTTTATGGACCTCTCGTCAAAAAGAGATCTCAATCTCCAATGCTCTGATTTGTGGATCTCTCTCCATAGAAGAAATATATACCCTTCGCTCTGGTTTATGGACCTCTATCCATAGGATAACTTTATCCCCTCTGCTCTGGTTTATGGATCTCTCTCCACATGAGACAATTTTCCCTTTAGCCGATTCTTGGACCTCTATCCATAAGAGAAATCTATGCCCTCAACTGATTCATGGACCTCTATCCACTAGAGAACTTTATCCCCTCACTGATTCATGAATTTCTATCCACAAGAGACTCTCCTTTCTGCTTTGGTCAACCCCAAAGCCTACTCAAATATTTGCTCTAATCTGCCACAAGCCTTCACACAAGGCTTTCTAAAATTAGCAACCAAACCTGCTCTCAATTCTATCTTAAATATACCTCAAGCCTTAAAACAAAGGCTTGCTCAAAAATACAATTAAACCTGCTCTCAATGTTGTCCCAAATCTACACCAACCTTTGTCACAAGGCTAGCACAAATCTACTCCAACTCTACTCTCAAATCTGTCTCAAATTTGTACACATTACATGCATAAATCTGCTCTTAACTCTGTCCCAAATCTGCACACATTACATGCACAAATTACCTCGACTCTATCTCAAGTCTTCTCACAAAACTTGCTCAATTCTACCTTAAACATATTTCAAATCTTCTCACAAAAATTGCTCAAAACACATGCTCAAATATTACTCAAAACACATACTCAAATCTACTCTATGTTCCTTTTCAAATTGACCATCAATAATGCGTAAATTATGTCCTTTGTTTCTTTTCAAACAACAATAGTAATGCTCAAGTTTTACCCTTGTTTCGTCTCAAAAAGAAACCAACAATGATGCACAAAACCTGTCCTTTGTTTTCTTCTCTACACAACCAACAATGATATATAATATCGGTTTTTGTTTTTCTTTCAACCCAAACAACAATGGCATACACAATCTACTTTTTGTTTCTCTCTTAACACACCCTGCAATGATGCACAAAATTTGTTCTCAACACTACCTCATATATTTCCAACAATGCAAACAAATTATGTCCTTTGATTTACTTTAAAATCAATCAAAGATCAAACACATATTTTATCCTTTTGTCTATTCATTTTTATACAGCATAAATCTGCCCTGGATCTCTTAACTCAATCATATGTAATACATCAAATCTACCCTTTTGCTCTCTCAAATCAATTAGATGCAATACACAGAAATCTGCCCTTTTAACTTTTCAAAATATCTCAATAATATTACATCTTTCAATTTTCTTAATCAAAAATGCAAACCAATTTTTGTACCTTGTATTATTTGCATAAGACTTTTGTTGCAGCACAATATAGCACACGTCTGTTGGAACTCGTGAATTTTGTTTTTGTTGTTCTGAATATGAAGCACTTGTTGGTTTTATCAGACACTGTGAGGTGAGCACCACAAAATGCAGCACCCACTTTTTTGATCCGGAAAAGCGTGGATTTTCACATAGATTGCTGCTACCTCATTTGAATGCCCTAATTTCTGTAGACTGTGTGTTCAAACGATTTGATTTGGCTCAATCTTCGGTGTTGGTTGAATGTCACAAGAGATTCTTCTTTTTCTCAGATAATTCTTGCCTTCCACAAAATTTTCTTTCAGTCAACCTCAGATGATTCTGACCTCTCCTTGCACTGTATGATTTTTCTCTTCACGTTCACATATTTCAATTAATTCTCTTCCCTGGGCAGCACGATCGGAAAATGAAAACTTCTGGGGTCAAAGCGAGCGATGAAAGGATGATTTCACGATGAGCGAGCTTCTTTTCAGTGAATAATAATATCATGAAAAAACTCAAGTAACATTAACCTCAATCTTTTATTTATACTCTTTTATATAGTTTGCTCTTTAATACCAAGAGCATCGGCACACTTAATGTACTTTTTGAAATTCATTTTGAGCTTGAATACATTGGCACCAAAAAGGACCTTACATTATACTATAAAACATATTATAATAAAAACTTTTGACCCATAGTTTTAGTAAATCGTTGGTGCAAAGTTGCTCACTTGATAATATTTCTTTTTTAAATATTTGCACCTTCAACCTTTTATATTATAATATTATTTTAAACCTTTTTTTTAATTTGCAAATATTATCATGGATTTTTTTTTTTCCTTTTTATTTGCAAACACAACCACGAAGAATACCTTTACCATAACAATTATTGCCTCGTGTGCCCTTTCAATATACTTGTCTTGCACATAGATATTTCAACCTTGAAGATTATTCTCACCTATCTTTCCTTTGACATCAATGACAACAAATGTACTCAATATTTCCAAAGACAACCAACTTGTCTACTTGTATTTGTTATATTTACCCTTTGGGCCCATGTAAACCTTGAAAAAGGTACTTTTATAAATTTTTATAATATTTTATTAATGAGGGTCAATCTCACAACCATGACCTAAAAGCATCATTTATTGGGTATAAATAAACCTTCATACCAACCTTTTTCAACAATTGATTGGAGTGTAATTTCATTTCTTTTTAATGAGATTATTTGTTATCCATGGACACCCCATCATATTTCGTTTTCTATTTTTCATTGTGTATTACATTTGTTAAAGCAATTTTCGCTAATGTTTGATTCCATTTATTTTTGGAAACTACTATGAAATTAAACATGGTAGAAGAGTTGGTGTGAATATTCATTTTTAAGTTGCTTTCATTGGTAGGGGTTTCTTCTTCTAACTTCTCTTAATGGTATTTTTTTTTTGAGCTAGTGAAGGAGATTTTTTGAAGGCTGATGACATAATTTAAAGAAGGTTTTTTTTGATAAAAAATTAGATAGAATTAGATCATGAGGATCTCACTAGAATTAGTAGATTTTGTCTAAGAGAATTCTTCACCAATAGGTTCCTTTTTCTTCTCATTGGTACTCAATATTACTTTATTGCAAATGTTTTTAACTAGATGGATGCCCTAGTTTCGACATTTGGTTTTTTGAGGTTTTTCTAAAGCCTCACTTGTCTTCTATGATTTTTTCTAAAAGATCCATTTACTTTTATCTTCTAGCATTTTTTATCCAAGAGTAGCATAGACAAGAGGGAAGGTTGCTTGGTTACTATGAAAGAAAAAAGAATAGGATGCTTATTTTTAATATAACTTTGGTGTTAGTGAAGCTATCGGAAGGATTTTGTGCTTAGAAAATACCGTCCAACTACTTGAAAAATATAACATGATCTGGCAACCTTTTTGCTACATATGCATGAGAGGATGTGTTGACTAGTTATGTTTAACAAAATGGTTGTGTAGGGAATAACCATAATAGATATGAAAAAACCATTAGAATTTATAAATTGTTTATAAAAAATTTAGTAGGGTCCTAGTTTAGCACTTTGTTCATTTTTCTTCTAGGTACCTCAATTTCCACTCAATAAACTTTGCTTTTCTTTTCCTTTTTTTGAAATTAAAAAATTTATAAGGGTAATATTCCCTAGAATATTCCTTGAGAATATGGTAGTTTTTTGTAATGGAAAGGATGCATGTTCGTGCTTGTATTAGCACATGGCACAAAAGGGTAGAGAGTGTCATTATAGTTTATTTTAACTATAATGCTTACTATTTATCTCTCAAGTATGATGCTTGAGGAGATGACTAGAAAGAAGCAAACAAGGCTTTCATCCATAAGAAATATCAAGTTCAAACCCCCCCTCTATATTTTTTAACAAATATGATGATGTTAGCACATATACAACACATGATGATGCTACAACCTATGATGATGTGGCACTAGATGATGTCATCCCTTTGTACAAAAATAATGATATGATAGGGTTGTATGAATGTCAAGTGGTAGTCTATATGGCTAATATAGTAGTACATATAGTTGATGTAGAAGCTAACACATGGATCTTGAGGTGACACATGACTATTTGTATGATTGATGTGGTAGTCCATATTGACTTGGATATAGGTTAATGAATCACTAGGTGATATTTGGTACCTGATATTGTAATCCATATAATTGACTTGGTGATAGTGTATGAATCCCAAGGTGATACATGCTAATCCATACAAGTGATATAGGACATGTGGTAGCTAATAGAGGCATTAGCTTAGATAATGATATGGCATAAATCCTAAGGTTCCACATGCTAGAAAATGAAGAGGTTGACATAAATGCTACCATGACATTCTATGATTGGGTTAATGTGTAAAGCCCTATAATAGTTAATATGGTAGGGCCTATGCCAATAGGTGTGTATAATATATTTTCATCAATCACATTCTACCAACTCATCAAACATGATAAACAAATTTTATAGTATGTGCCATGCTTGGATATGCATGAATTTGAAAGTAAATCAAGACATGAAGTAGAGTATTTTTTCCAATAAGTGGATTCCATTATATGATATTCTCATAATTGATAGCTCTTCTACTTTGATTCAAGAAATGAAGTAGAGTATTTGACATGAAGTAGAGTATTCGAAAAGCATAAGAACCTCCTTCAAGGCTACAATAAGACATCAAGTTGAGAAACCTTTGGTGATTCCATTATATGATATTCTCATAATTGATAACTCCTCTAATTTGATTCAAGAAATGAAGTAGAGTATTTGTTCCACATTTTATATTACAAATTTGGGGTTTCTACATTATTTTCAGGAATTTAGATCGATTAGACAAACTTTGGAATCACCATTTCTTATCCTAAGTATACTTTGGATCTTCTTTAGTGGATTAGGATGGAGGAGTATAATCCTATTTGTATCCCTTTTGCTTTAGGTCTAAAACTTTAGGGTTATTGCACCACACCTTTGGTTGATGCCATGTTGTATGAGTCTCTTATGGGGAAAATTTCCTATATTACTCACACTAGACTTGATATAGCCTTTATTGTTAGCTGTTATTCAATAGACATTAATAAAGCATGGGATAATCACTAGATAGTAGGTAAGAGGCTTTCAATTGCTTTAGAGGGACCTATTAGATGTGAATTTACTACTCCATTAGTTATCCTCCACTTTTTATAGATTTTTAGATGTTCATTGGGTAGAATATTTTGATGAGTGGCAACCCACCATAGGCTTTGTGTCGTATTTAGGATTTAACCTAGTTTGTTGGTGTTGTAGATACCATTACCTCTATGAATGTTGAATACACTTCCAATAAGGTAGCTAAGCATCTTAGGTGGATGTTTATAATTTTATACAATATTGGTATTCCTAAAATATTTTAATTCATCCTTTAATGTGTTTATCAAAGGACTATCTAGCTTCTTAACAATCTAGTGTTCCATCAGTAAATAAAGCACATAGATATATGAATACACTTTGTGATATGGATTCATGTTAATAGGATGCTTGATCCAATGTTTCTTCCTTCATAAGAATAGGTAGCAAATATTTTGACCAAGGTAATGCTTGAGGCCACTTTGTACACATGTGAGAGCTTCTTGAAGCTAGAAAATACCCCTTAAAGAGAGATGCAAAGTAAGGGTTTCTCTCTGTATTCACCATTGATCTTAAGTATTATGTTGGAATGTGTGGTGGATAAGATTCTCTTGAGGCCATGATAAATTTGTTTTTTTAATATTATATTTAACCTTTTGTCCTATGTAACCCTTAAAAAATATACTTTTCTAATTTTTTGTAAAATTATATTCTTGAGGGCCAGTATCACAACCTTGACCTAAAGAATCATGTATTTGGTTATAAATACCCTTTCATACCAACATTTTTTAGCTATCATTTTGAGTGTAATTTCATTTTATTTTATTAAGACTATTTTATGTCTACAAACACCCTATCATATTCAATGTTCTATTTTCATTGTATGTATTCTTTTTATTAAAGTAATACTAGGTGCTACTTGATTCAATTTATTTCTAGAAACTACTATGAAGCCCAACAATTTAACCAACTATATGTATATCTTTTATAATCGATTTAAAGGGTTAACTAGGATATCCTTTTATCCTAGAAGAAGGGATATAATTCCAAGATTGATTTCAATATTAGGTTGAATTTAGATTCAATTTTAGGTGTATGGTTGTATTTTTCTAAGTTATTAATTTATTATTTTGAAACATAAAAATACTTCCCTTCTTAATTTTAAAAACACATTTTTTACGAGACTATAATTAAAACAATAAAATCTATAACCGAAATAACCCTTTAGGAAGAGCCAAACAACAAGAGCTATCTTTAATGCTTTTCATCTTTGATGATGATAAAATATTATTTTAAGGTAAAGGAATAGGGATTAAAGTTTATTTACTTCTTATTTTTAACAAGTATGTAAATACCAACAAAGAGGTTAACATATAGAATGCACAATATAAACCTTAACCTAAATGTATTTTAACATTCAATGAGTATGCAAACTAGTAAAGAAAGATCAAAATTTACTATATTTAATAAAGATATAACTAATTTATTCAACTATAGTTTTTTGGGACCATAAATGGTCCTTATGATCTAGGATTTGTGACCAACCACAATGTATTTTCAATAGGTGTGTCTGATGCTTGTACCTCATTGGAGTACCAGTTTGGAAAGTCTAGAGAGCATGGGATGCAACTTACTTGGATGACCTTCAAGGTTTTTTACCAAGTATGGCTCCTTGTTCAAATGCAATGTTTACACTCCTCATAAAGTAGCCTAATCTATCATGTTCTTACCAAGGAAAATGGATAGATGAAGAAAGTAATAAATCTCACTAGTCTAACTAGCCTAGACTACACATGGCATTGCACCAAAGATTACAAACTCCATATCGCATACCAATGGGATTGGTGAACACATGCACCAATATAATATAGCTAAAATTAATATGGTCACAATTAGAGTATGACTATTAATCAACATATCTCCCATGGAAAACATGGTATAAACTAGTCACAACCCTCCATAGAAAGATATATGCACCTAAAGACTAAGAAAAAATTAGTAGTAGTCACATCTTGTATTAATATTATAAATATAATTAGAGTCATATCAAATTGATAAAGGCTTAGTGACATGTACATATAATAACTCAAGACTTGAGTCTATACTGATATACAAAATGGAAGTTGAGAGAAAAACTACCTAAAGATAGATACAAGGCATGAAATTAATTCAATCTCATTTATTTGCTTCAAATTTGGATATTTATAATATTTAGATCAAAATTCAAAATCCAAAATTTCCTCCCAAGTTGCCATGGGTAATATCATTAGCATAATTCGTGGTTGTTGAGCTAAGGGAACCATACTACATTTATTTTTGGAAAATATAGATTTAATTGGGTGGTCTAATCATCATAAATGTTTCTACAAATGATGTGGTTTCCTTGTAGATATGCTATTAATGAACCCACCTTATCTCATGGAATCAATATTAGGTGGTGGCTATCAACCTACTAACATGACCCCATTATGATGGTCACAACCTCATCCCTTTCTAGTTTTTTTTCCTTTGGTAATTTTCCTCCTCATTAGGCTAGTCTATTGGGTATTGGAAATAAATTAGATTTTAGCCATTCCTTTGATGGTTTAGTTGATTTAGTAGATCCATTTATATATTCCTTGTTGGACTCCTAGCCTAGTTGATGCCACATTTGATGTTTACTAGCTACTTCTAATTGTTGACTAGCTAAAGACTCCTCTACATGGGATTTTATTGGACCTTGTTTGATGGGTATATTTCTTGTTTTATGTCGCTTGTACATACTATTATTGCACATATTTCCATGATTCCTCTAGGGGATCTATTTGTGGATTAACAAGATCAGGTGATATTATTGAATCCTTACTTGAATCATCCCATCTTCCCTTTCTTTTCCCTCTATGGCCCTAGGGTATTTATTAGTGAATACATTGCTTGTACCATTAAGTAACTACACTTGGGTATATGGAGTATTGTGACCCAATTACCAGAATACTGAAGCTTAGTTTTAGGTTCCACCCACTAGGTTAGCAAATGGGCATAGGTGAACCAAGCTAATAGAGGTCCTACCATCAATAGAAAACTTTTAGTTATCATCAAAAGGATTTTGGGGCTCTTATTGATGGTGGGATGTGACTTAGTCACTACTAAAAAGGCTATGGTCCTTTGTTGGTCTAATCTAGGTGACTGAATTTTCCTCATGGTGTTGAAATATTTGAGCATGCTAGTAGTCTCTCACACATACTAGCTCTACTTGGTGTCTTCTTCAAATTAGTCACTTTATATATTGAGAGAGATTTAGGACCTCCTATTTTTATTAGCTCTAAGTAGCTGTCCTACTCATAAATTATCTTTTGGGTAGGGTCCTACCGATGTAGTGAGGCTTCACTATAGTTTTGGTGACTCATAGGGGAATTTTTATTATAGGAGTTGAGGAAACCAAAAGTGATAGCCTTATCGTTTGGGTGTAGAGTCTATGGGGAAAGTCTTGGAGGTTTTAGAGTCTGAAAGGAAATAAATGAAATATTTGATAGGTCTACTTGGGAGTGTTGGAAATTTTGAGTAATTATGTTGTCATTGATGTCAAAAGTCAGTTCATCTCAGTGCAAGGGAATTGATAAAAAGAGGGTTAAAATATTTATATTTTAAGCCCAAGAGATTTGGTATAAAGCTCCACATGGTTGGTCAAAATATTGTCTAAATACCCCGAAGGAAGGAAATACCTAGGCCCAAAGGAAATAATATTATAATATTTATTATTATAATATTAAAGTTGTTAAGATAAAGCCTAAGGTTAAGGAAGGAAATACCTAGGCCCAAAGGGAATAATATTATAATATTTATTATTATAATATTAAAGTTGTTAAGAGAAAGCCTAAGGTTAATTATAAAATAATTATAATATTTATATTATAATATTTTATAACCCTAAGTGGGTTTGGTGCCAAGAATAAAGTTTAATTTATTAAACTCCATCGACGTCCGAGCATGGAGAAAAATTGGTATTTATATGATAAAGTTTGGAGGCCAAAAGATAAGTCTCTCGATGCATGTTGTGAATGATTGATATTAATTGTTGATGCAAATTTCGTGAGCAAGGTGGAAGAAAGTTTTAGTTTGGAAAACAAAGAGGAAAACGTGGATGAATAAAGAGGCAAGGTTGTATGCCCCTATCACCAACCACACGGTTGGCCTAGCGGTAGGCTTGGTAGCGTTAAGACATTGGCGGATGGCAGATCTCACGTTCGATTCCCGATGGTAGTAGTTTGTTTGTTTTGTTAGTGAGAAGGGTGAGCAGTGGTTAGATAGCGCATGGTGGTAATTGGTCCTTGTGTGGACGGTTGGTCTAGCGGCAGCCCATAGCGTGCTAAGGCGCTAGCGGATGGTAGGTCCTGCATTCGAAACCCGATGGCAACATTTTTATTTTACAGGTAAGAAGGGTGAGCAGTGGTTAAAGAGGGCATTGTGGCAGTAGGTCGTTGTGTTTGAATCCTCACGATAGCATTTTTGGTAAGCGCAAATTGATTTTGGTAATTGCTAAGGTTGAAGGTAGGCGCATGTGGTTTAATTGATTATTGTGAGCGTTGTTGGCCTTGGGAGATATAAGGGAATTATTTTTTATTATTATTTCATGCATTTATTTTTGAAGGAAATTATAATGAATTAGTTTGAAAGTGAACTATTGGAGTAATAAGAATCCTTGTTGATTTTGTTATGAATGTGTTTAGAAGTTAAGAGGGAGTTAAAAGGTGTATGAGGTATTTTAATTGTTTGGATTATTGCTTATTTGTGAAGGGTTTGATTATATGAGTTGATGCTATAATTTGAGAAACCAAGAGAGTGGTTTGGAATTTAATTGGGCACACATATTGAAGGATTGCTAACTCATAAAGAAGTGTTGTGCTAACCTTTTTATAGTTGCAAAAGATATTGTGTGTGAGATAGATTTTTGAAGATATATCTCCATAAAAGCAAGCAAAAAGGTATGGGCATATCATCCCTTATTTAAGGTGTTTGGTTGAATGAATATTTCTGAAACATAAGGTGGAGTGAAAAGGTTTGTTTGATAAGCATTGTTGGAAATATTTGAATTAAGTGTTGAGACCTATTTTGTGCTCATTATTGAAAGAAGTTGGAAGAACATTTGTCTAGGGTTTGTGAGACAATTATGCTTCATTGGTTGAATGTATGTGTGAAGTTTTGAGCATTGGTCTTGAGTGATATTGAAAGTGAATGTGCAAACATTAGAAATCAGATTTGTGAAAGCGACAGACTTAATGATTGAGTAGAACATATTGAGCTATTTGCAAGTGCATATTATTCTCTATATGTTCCAGAGGTTAAATGAATTCTAGATAGAATATGTCTAAACTGCTTCAAGTTAAAGGAATTACTTTGAATATTAGACAAAGCATTTGATAGCATTGTGTGCAAGATTTGAGATTATTTGAGCATATCTTGTGAGTTATTTTGAGCATGTGTTAGAGCAGGTTTGAGCATGTGCTATTGAGCAAGTCTTGGTGAAGACTTAAAGGTAGATTTGAGCAAGTTTTTGAGAAGACTTGAAGGTATATTTGAGCAAGTCTTATGAAGACTTGAGAGTATTGGTGATTTGTTCAAGATTTGTGTTAAGGCTTGAGGCAGATCTAAGAATTGATTGGTGATTTGTTCAAGCTTTGTGTTAAGGCTTGGGGTAGATCTAAGCAGAGTTGATTTGTTCAAGCTTTGTGTTAAGGCTTGGGATAGATCTAAGTAGAGTTGATTGATGATTTTATCAAGCTTTGTGTTAAGTCTTGGGGATAAATTTTAGCAGATTTATATAGAAGATTTATGCTAGACTTGGGATAGAGTTTGGTGTAGATTTGAGATAGATTTGAGAGTAAGATTTGGAGGTGATAGAGTAAAGAGGATAATAGTATCCAGTGGATAGAGATCCATTAGCTAGTGCAGTGGGGATAGAGGTCTCCTATGGAGAGAGATCCACAAGCCAGAGTAGTGGGGGTAGAAGTCTTCTAGAAGATCACCAACCAGAGTAGAAGGGGAAAGAGTTCTCCTATGGATAGAGATCCACAAAACTAGAATAGAGTGGAGTGGTGTCCATAGAACCAGAGCAAGGGGAAAGAGTTCTCCTATGGAGAGTGATCCATGAACCAGCTAGGAAGATAGAGTTCTTCTATGGAGAGAGATCCACAAACCAGTTGAGGAGATAGAGTTCTCCTGGATCAAGTTCCATGAACCAGAGAAAAGGGGAAAGAGTTCTCCTATGGAGAGAGATCCATAAATTAGAGCATAGGGGATTGGTGTCTCCTTTGGATAGAGGTCCATAAACATTGTAATAGGGAATTGATTCCCAAGAGATTTGTTGAGAAAATTTAGTGGAAATATTTTCTCCGTGGAGTAGCCCACATTGGGTGAACCACGTTAAATTGGTGTCTCTCTTGTGTGTGATGATTTGTGCATTAATTTGATTACTGCTATTGATATTGCCATTGATAATATTGGATAATATTATTTGAGAAAGAAAAGTGAAAGTTGATCTTATACTGTTCACCCCCCTCTCAGTATAAGCTTATGTTCTTCAATTGGTATCAGAGTGGGTTCCTTCGAAAGAGTTTAACAGCTTGAAGGAAGAGGTTATAGGAACACAGATGGCATCTCAGAGTGGATCTTCATCAAACAAGGCACCATTGTTTTATGGGAACAATTATGCTTTCTAGAGCATAAGAATGAGGACTTACTTGATGTCACAAGGGTATGAGACATGGCAAGTAGTTGAGGATGGATTCACACCTACAACTAATCCTCCCATAGATAAATATGGTAAGCTCTTACATGTAAATAATTCCAAGGCTATGCATGCAATCCTAAGTGGATTACGTGAAGTAGAATTTGTGAAAGTTATGCATTGCAAATCAGCAAAAGAAATTTGGGAGAAATTGAAGCAAGCCTATGAGGGAAATAAAAAGGTCAAGATGGCAAAACTACAAAATCACAAGAAAATATTTGAGGATTTGAATATGGAAGAAGAGGAAGATATTGCTACATACTTACTTCATGTGGATGAGATTTTTAATACCATGCATGGACTTGGATTTGAAATTGAAGAATCTGATGTTGCTCAGAAAGTTTTAAGGTCACTTCCTACAAGGTATGATGGAAAAGTTTTAGCTTTAGAAGAGATAAAGGATATTGATAAGTTGACTATGGATGAGCTACATGGAATTCTCATAACTTATGAGATGAGAATAGTAAAGGAACCTAACTCCAAGAAAGAGGTAGCCTTCAAAGCATCAAAGAAGACAAAGGATAAGAAACCAGAATCAAGCGGTGAATCAACCAGTGATGAAGAAGCTAACTATGGCAGAAGAAACAAGGACTCAAGAAAGAACAAAGGTATGAAAATAGTGAAATGTTTCAATTGTGGAAATTTTGGTCATTATGCATCTAATTATCCAGAAGCTGGAAGTAGTAGCAGTGAAGAGAAACAAGATCATAAGAAAAAGGAAGCAGGAAAATCTAGGTATGAAAAGAAAAATAGGTATGGTCAAAACAAGCATGAAAATAAATTCTTTCAAAGGCACAAGAAGAGTTTCTATGTTGATAAGGGAAGCAAGGCTTCAAGTGACAGTGATGGAAGATCCTCAGATAGTGAAGAAGAAGAAATTCTATTTTTGGCAATAGAAGAGGAAGGAAGTACTCATGTTGAAGATAAATCTGAAAAGTATGAAGATGCTCTTGAAGACCAAGAAGTAGAAAAGGATTCAAAAAATGAAGAGGAAGGTGTAGTAGATCTAGAAGCAGAACTTATTGCTGCTCTCAAAGAATTGAAAAAGGTTAGAAAGTAGAATTCAAAATTCAAGGCTCAAGTTCAAGAATGTGATGAAGAAAAAGGAAAGCTTATACAAGATCTGACAAACTCAATAGCTAAGACAAGGAGATTTAAAGAAAATTTAGAGGTAAAAGTCTTAGAATGTGAAAGATTAGAACATGAGGTAGCTTCACTAAGGATGGAAGTAAAAGAGTCTAAAGACAAGCTACACAGGTATGGGAAAATTTCAAAGACCTTGGATAAGATTATCAATGCACAAAGACCTTCATCTATCAAAACAGGACTTGGTTTTGAAGAAGGACAAGGGAAACAAGAAAAAGGTCAAGCTCAAGTGCACAAGAGGAAGAAGTTTCAAAGGAAGAGAGTGAAGGAGAAAGTGAGACTTATGTGAATAGAAGCTTCACCAAGGAAGGAAACAAAAGGAACATGGATCATCACAGAGAAGAAAGGACTAAGAGACCAATGGGTTCAAGGCAAGATTTCTTCAAAGGACATTGCTTTTCATGTAACATATTTGGTCACAGGGCTATGCATTATAGGACACATGGAAAGGAGTATGGTGTTACCAAGAGGAACTTCAAATATGGACATCTATTTCAAGGGTATTGCTACTCTTGTAATCGATTTGGGCATAAAGCAATTCAATGCAGGGTTCATGACAAAAAGGAGTATGGCTTCACCAGGAGGAACTTCAAGATATTTGCACCTTATATGAACTACAACATTAAGTGTTACAAGTGTAATAATGTTGGACATAAGGCCAAGTGGTGTAGAACAGAGTTTCCAGAGACAAGCAGAAATAGGGACACTCAAAAGGATCAAAAGGGCATGTTGAGAAAGAAGGTTGACAAAGGAAAGGAGCATTGTATGTTGGGAGTAGTTTTACTCCCACCCCAAAATTAATCACCTCAAGGAGAGGAGGTGGGGAGGGGGCTGAGCTAAGAGTCTTATCTTTAGCCCCAAAGGAGTCCCTTTGCCATTGATGTCAAAGGGGGAGATATTTGAGTAAGGGGAGAGCATTCAGTTAGGGGGAGCAGATTTGGAGTCAAATGGTTTGAAAAAGGAAGTTTTAGAAAAGGGTTGCCATCAATGACAAAGGGGGAGATTGTTGGAAATTTTGAGTAATTATGTTGTCATTGATGTCAAAAGTTAGTTCATCTCAATGCAAGGGAATTGATAAAAAGAGGGTTAAAATATTTATATTTTAAGCCCAAGAGATTTGGTATAAAGCTCCACATGGTTGGTCAAAATATTGTCTAAATACCTAGGCCCAAAGGAAATAATATTATAATATTTATTATTATTTATTATTATAATATTAAAGTTGTTAAGAGAAAGCCTAAGGTTAATTATAAAATAATTATAATATTTATATTATAATATTTTATAACCCTAAGTGGGTTTGGCACCAAGAATAAAGTTTAAATTATTAAACTCCATCGATGTCCAAGCATGGAGAAAAATTGGTATTTATATGATAAAGTTTGGAGGCCAAAAGATAAGTCTCTTGATGCATGTTGTGAATGATTAATATTAATTGTTGATGCAATTTCTGATAAAAAGAAAAAAGTTTTAATTTTAAAAGAAAAGAGGAAAACATGGATGAATAAAGAGGCAAGGTTGTATGCCCCTATCACCAACCACGTGGTTGGCCTAGTGGCAGGCTTGGCAATGTTAAGATGTTGGCAGACGATAGATCCCACATTCGATTCCCGATAGTAGTAGTTTGTTTGTTTTGTTAGTGAGAAGGGTGAGTAGTGGTTAGATAGTGCATGGTGGTAATTGGTCCTTGTGTGGATGATTGGTCTAGCAGCAGCCCATAGCATGCTAAGGCACTAGCGGATGATAGGTCCTACATTCGAAACCCGATGACAAAATTTTTATTTTATGGGTAAGAAGGGTGAGCAATGGTTAAAGAGTGCATCATGGCATTAGGTCCTTGTGTGGGTGGTTGGCCTAGTGGTGGCCCAAGGGAAGCTAGTGTGCTGGCAAGTGGTAGGTGCTATGTTCGAATCTTCATGGAAACATTTTTGGTAAGTGCAAATTGATTTTGGTAATTTCTAAGGTTGAGGGTAGGCGCATGTGGTTTAATTGATTATTGTGAGCGTTGTTGGCCTTGGGAGATATAAGGGAATTATTTTTTTTATTATTTCATGCATTTATTTTTGAAGGAAATTATAATGAATTAGTTTGAAAGTGAACTATTGGAGTAATAAGAATCCTTGCTGATTTTGTTATGAATGTGTTTAGAAGTTAAGAGGGAGTTAAAAGGTGTATGAAGTATTTTAATTGTTTGGATTATTGCTTCTTTGTGAAGGGTTTGATTATATGAGTTGATGCTATAATTTGAGAAACCAAGAGAGTGGTTTGGAATTTAATTGGGCACACATATTGAAGGATTGCTAACTCATAAAGAAGTGTTGTGCTAACCTTTTATAGTTGCAAAAGATATTGTGTGTGAGACAGATTTTTGAAGATATATCTCCATAAGAGCAAGAAAAAGGTATGGGCATATCATCCCTTATTTAAGGTGTTTGGTTGAATGAATATTTCTGAAACATAAGGTGGAGTGAAAAGGTTTGTTTGATAAGCATTGTTGGAAATATTTGAATTAAGTGTTGAGACCTATTTTGTGCTCTTTGTTGAAAGAAGTTGGAAGAACATTTGTTTAGGGTTTGTGAGACAATTATGCTTCATTGGTTGAATGTATGTGTGAAGTTTTTGAGCATTGGTCTTGAGTGATATTGAAAGTGAATGTGCAAACATTAGAAATCAGATTTGTGAAAGTGACAGACTTAATGATTGAGTAGAACATATTGAGATATTTACAAGTGCATATTATTCTCTATATGTTCCAGAGGTTAAACGAATTCTAGATAGAATATGTCTAAACTACTTCAAGTTAAAGGAATTAATTTGAATATTAGACAAAGCATTTGATAGCATTGTGTGCAAGATTTGAGATTAATTGAGCATATCTTGTGAGCTATTTTGAGCATGTGTTAGAGTAGGTTTGAGCAAGTTTTTGTGAGAAGAATTAAAGGTAGATTTGAGCAAGTCTTTGAGAAGACTTGAAGGTAGATTTGAGCAAGTCTTGGTGAAGACTTGAGGATAGCTAATTGGTGAATTGTTCAAGATTTGTGTTAAGGCTTGGGGAAGATCTAAGAAGAGTTGATTTTTTCAAGCTTTGTGTTAAGGCTTGGGGCAGATCTAAGCAAAGTTGATTTGTTCAAAGCTTTGTGTTAAGGCTTGGGGTAGATCTAAGTAGAGTTGATTGATGATTTACTCAAGCTTTGTGTTAAGGCTTGGGGATAGAGTTTAGTGCAGATTTATAGAGATAGAGCAGATTTGTGCTAGACTTGGGATAGAATTTGGTGTAGATTTGAGATAGAGTTGAGAGCAAGATTTGGAGGTGATAGAGTAAAGAGGACAATAGTCTCTAGTGGATAGAGATCCATTAGCCAGTGTAGTGGGGATAGAGGTCTCCTATGGAGAGAGATCCACAAGCTAGAGTAGTGGGGGTAAAATTCTTCTAGAAGATCACCAACCAGAGCAAGGGGAAAGAGTTCTCCTATGGATAGAGATCCACAAAACTAGAATAGAGTGGAGTGGTGTCCACAGAACTAGAGCAAGGGGAAAGAGTTCTCCTATGGAGTGTGATCCATGAACTAAATGGGAAGATAGAGTTCTTATATGGAGAGAGATCCACAAACCAATTGAGGAGATAGAGTTCTCCTGGATCAAGTTCCATGAACCAGAGAAAAGGGGAAAGAGTTCTCCTATGGAGAGAGATCCACAAATCAGAGCATAGGGGATTGGTGTCTCCTTTGGATAGAGGTCCATAAACATTGTAATAGGGAATTGATTCCCAAGAGATTTGTTGAGAAAATTTAGTGGAAATATTTTCTCCGTGGAGTAGCCCACATTGGGTGAACCACGTTAAATTGGTGTCTCTCTTGTGTGTGATGATTTGTGCATTGCTTTTATTACTATTGATATTTTCATTGATAATATTGGATAATATTGTTTGAGAAAGAAAAGTAAAAGTTGGTCTTATACTGTTCACCCCCCCTCTTAGTATAAGCCTGTGTTCTTCGAGGGAGCCCATGGGATGTATCAAGAGGAGCCCTCATTCTATAGACCTTTGCTAATTATAGTCATTGCCTTGCCACTCCTCAAACCTTTCATGTGGTTAAACCAATGATGATAATGTTACCCATTGTTTTGTCATGAATTTAGCCATAACATATATATTTTCATTGGTTTGATGGCTATTGAATACTTTATGGAAACATAGGGATTGATTATCTTGAGCTATTTTCATCGATCATTAGTCCCCCTAATCCATGCAACCTTTCTTCACTCATGTATTTTGTTTGGTGGTGTGCTTTCCAAAAGTATTTTGTGCAAGCATTTTGAAAATTTTCCCCTCTATATATTGCTTATTTACTTTTATCAATAACTATCGTACTTATATCTTATCACCTTTTATTTAAATACCATCTATTTACATTATGGTACATAGTTTTATGTGTTTCCACATGCCATATGTTATGTGTAGAAATTCCTCATCAAAATATGTAATGTCCTAACCAAAGCAATTTGAACCTTTGTCAGCTTTAGTTGTTTGATTTTTGGTATGTGTGGTTTTCTAGTTTAGGTGGGTGGGACACCTTTGTATTCAATGTAATTTCTATAATGGAAAGCCCCTATTTATAGAATGAATATATTTTAGCTTTAGTTTATCTTAGCCCATCATTTAGATCTGCTCCCCATGTTATGATGGCCCATTCATCCATCTAGTTATCTGGTACTTGGGTATGTACTTCATCCCAGACTATATCGGGCTTCAAATCCTCTTCTAAAATTAGGAAATCCCATTTAAATTTGGTCTTGATTGATAAGATATGTTCCACATGATGCATGTGAAGGGTTTTATAAAGAACCTTTATCTTGGTGCTATAATGTATCCTCAAGAACATCTGAGTCCAATCTACGAAGAGGTGTTCTCCAATATTTGTAGTAAAATTATGAGAGGCATATGTGTAACAACTCTCCTTGGTAAAAATATTTTTTTACAATGAACTATGTATTGGTGTGAATGTTTAATTGTATAGCTTCATTTTATGATGTCTATATGATAGGATGATTGCATTATTTTGAGCTTGGAATGTGGTATTTCTAATGAATTATTGGGTGCATGACTAGGTGCTCTCTCTAGTGGGATAATATGGGTGAACCACCTGCAACGAGAGATATTTTAGGAAATTATGATGATGACTTGTTCATAAATAGCTTAGGGTAACCAAATACCGTTCATGTAGATGCATTTGCATTTTTCTTGTTTTCATGTTCACACCATTGGGCCAAAAAGTTGCTTGTGCAATGAGTCTTCTTAATAGGTTGGTGATAGCATTAGACTATCTTAAAGGAGATTGCCTACTTAAGGATAAAATAATGGTGTGTAATATTGTTGGTGTGAATCTATGTTTGTTTGAGGTATGCATAGATTTTTTTGGTAAGAATTATTAAGTGTTAATTAATACCTTGGAAATTAATTAAATGATGGATTTAATACTTTAGACAATTAGATTGGTGACATTAATATTTGGAAATATTACTATCAATATTAAAATTTAATATGAAAATTAATAAAGTGAATTATTGAATTAATTATTGAAGATACTTTCATTATTGCATTATTACTCTAATGTTTGGAATAAAAATAGAATGTCTTGAAAAATTTAGTTTTAGCCTTCTTTCATAATGGTCATGCTTAGATGGTGTCTTTATGAGCAAAGGTAACAATGTTTAAGTAACACCTTCTTGAGCTTGAAATAAATTGCCACTTCCTCAATGCAAGAACCTCATTCTATTTGAATGTAGTAGAGTGCTTTGGGAAAAAAAGAGGGAAGAAGGTGGTTTTTTTGGGAGAGTTTGGAAGGCAAGATGAACTCTGGGTAATGCAATGTCGATTAGAGAATATTGGAAAGATTGTCTTAGGTGCATTTTTTATGCTTGGCTGAAATATGTATTTCTAAAGATTTAATATTTCTTTTATATGTTGGTTCTCTTGTGTTGGAATTTTTTGTATCACTTCCCTCTTTTTTGTGTTGCTTTGAGCTTAATCTGAGTCTATCTATGTATTTTCTGGTAGACTCCCTATTTTCCATCTGATTCTTGGATGTTAGTCTTTCTTCTATGCTGAATTTTTTCATTGTTAGGGACAAAGGACATGCTTTTGTTAGTACATTGATGTTGGTACTATCTTCACTTGTGGTTATGGCTATCTACCTATAGCAACATTTTTTCTCCTTGTTGTCATATTGGTTAGCATTATATTTAATCTATGCACCACCATCTCTTTAACTTGCGTAGAAGTATTGAGTAAGAAAATTAAGGTAGCTCAGTTTTTCTTGTAGTCATGGGTCATCTTGGTTTGGATCGCTATCATCTTCGTTGGTAGTAGTAGATCAACATGACTTTATTTTTAAGCTCCTTGTACCAATACTTCCCTTACATTCAAAGTTTGATCTATATGTGGATATTGGAGGTTAATCATTGGTGGTTGTGGTCTAATCATTAGTTATCTTAGATGTGCTTTATTTTGGAATTAATCTCTTTTAAGTTGTAATGTTAAGAATGTGGAAATCTACTTCTAGGTATGTTTCTTTCTTATAATGGTAAAATTATTAGTTTTAGAGAATTTAAAGCTTTGGAAAGAGATTTGTTTTGTTGGATATTTTTTTTGGGTAGTTGGATATATATATGTGTTTTGAAAGGGCTCCAAAACCTTATTACAAAGTGATTACAAAAACCATTAGGTCCAAAGACTAACAAGGAAGGTCAGGACATGCCACTAGGGTGGTCCCAAACCAACACAAGCAAAAGCTAATCAACAGGAAGATGGTCTTGATGGGACGATATCGAAATCCAAAATTTAAAATTTAAACTCAGATTCCCACTTGAAATCTTAGTTGAAAAAACCATAAGCGAAGAGTAATCCTAGAAACCAGCAAAGTCGTAAATTCAAAATTAAATTTTAAACTTAGATTCTTGCCTAGGAAAGGCCCGAGATGGAATCCCATACAAAAGGGGTTCAAAAAACCAAAACCAACAATAACAAACAATAGGAAAAATAGATTTGAAAAACCTATCTAATGGAAGCTTGGAAAAAGTAGCAAGAACAAAGAAATCCCACCAGGGATTAACCATAAGGTAGTAGCTACAACACAGGAGGATCCCATCCAAGAAGGCACAAGACCATCATAGACTGACCCAGCAAGAGAATTCCATCCAAATGCATAGGAAAACCAGACTAGTCCATTAAATAAAATACCATATAGAAAGCTATAGGAAGACCTAAGACCCATCCAAAATGGGCCAAGAAAGAAAGGCCATGTTGAGTGGTATTTTCACCCGATTGTGAAAACACACTCTCCGATAGGATTTGGGTTCTAAATCCTCTCTTGCAAAGAAATTTAATAAAAAATTTCTCCAAGGTTCCGCTATGTTAGCATTTTACATCTATGTATTAATGATCTCAAATGAAGATATTCGATTAAAATGCTTGGAACACCTTAGTGGTTGCAAGTAACTGAAAACAAGGGGCAATGCTTGGTTTATTTTATCGTGAAACTTTAATGATTGTTCTTTGAACCCTAATAAAGCAAATATGATTTGATCTCTATATGACCAAGTTGTAATTTCAAAATGGAAACCGATGAAATGCCTTGAAACATAACCCCTTCAATGAAATTGGAATTTTATGAAGGGAATATCATCATCTCGCTCATGAATGAAAAACAAAACTCGTAAAATGAAATTCTGGCCTAGAAATGGAAATTTTCTATTTTTCGACTTTGAGATTTTTTAGTTTTTTATTTTTTTATTTTATTTTAATGCCTCGTAAATAAAATAAAGTGCAAAAAAAAATGAAAATAAAATGCAAAAGTAAAATGAAATGCATTCAGGGTGATGCAATCCTATTCTGACAAAACCGAAGCTAATGAGGTTTCCATGCATGCAACCTAACTTATTGAACCTACAAAACATGCACAATCCAGATAAGTTAAGTGCTGGTCTCTAGGGTTTTAACTGTGATTTCAGATTTAGACATTCGCATGAAGCAACCAAGAGAACTTGCATTAAACTTCACCTATAAGCCTAGAAATCTGAAAAGGGGAAAGATAAACATTTAATCCTGCATGCAAAAAAAACTCCTTCTTTCTTGCCAATGAGGTGCAACTCTCTGAATTTTTTGTATTAAAAATTGGTCATTTTACAATAACAGAATCTCTAGTTTTCTCAAAACCAAAAAAAGGGGAAGAAAAACACTCCTAAGCAGGCCCAGAATGGCTTCTCGCCTTCGGCACTGCAACTCTGCTCACAGCGGTTTTTGACCCCTGTACCAATCTGTGCCTCTTTAAATTGCTGGCAAATTGCTTCTCCTTCCATGATGGTTCTTTTCATCTTCCAGATTGCTTCGTTTCACCTTCCCCGCCTTTTCGTTGCTTTTGACTTTATGCTTGACATTGAGACGCTTGATCTTCTCTATGAACTGTAATGCCTCTGTAGCCCTTACACATGTATGCCACCTGTTCCACACTCTTTTGCATGTTCTGTAATGGCCCCTTGTAAATCATGACAAAAAAAATAGCATGTCACGATATCACGACATTTTTATGCATGCAACTTTGCTCCTCTACTTTCACCGCAAAAACAAGACATGTCGCGATATCGTGACATTTTCTCGACCAACAGCCTTGTCCGCCTTCATGCACACGAAAATGAGACATGTCACGAAATCGTGACATTTTCCTGTCATGAATACATGTTGTGAAATCGCAATTTTTTCCTTTGAAGATGCTACATGTCACGATATCATGACAATTTTCTGCTATTGGTTCGTGTGGATGCAACCTATCGTGAAATCGTGACGTTTTTCTCTATCACTGTGTTTTGTTGCACTTAGCCACAAAAATGCGACATGTCACGAAATCGTGACACCTTTTCATTCCGTACTATCTTGTTTCTTTCTGTTGTGAAATTGCGACACTTTTCTATTCTGTACCACTTCATTGCTTTCTATCGCAAAATCGTGACACTTTTCTCTTTGACACCATATTGTTGCTTTCTATCGTGAAATCGTGACACTTTTCTATTCTGTACCACTTCGCTACTTTTTGTCACGAAATCGCGATGCTTTTCTCTTCGTGATGCATTCTGCTACTCCTAGCCGCAAAAACATGACATGTCGCGATATCGTGACAACTTTTCATTTTTGGTCGCGATGGAGCAACATGTCGCGATATCACGACAACTTTTCATTTTCGGTCGCGACGGAGCAACATGTCGCGATATCGCGACAACTTTTCATTTTTGGCTGCGAGGGAGCAACATGTCGCGATATCGTGACACTTTCTTTTTGTGATATTTTTCTTTTTCCTTTGATTTTTTTAGCATCTGGGCCACCGTGGTCTTCTTTGAAAGCATGCAAAAAAGGTGGGTCCCCAATTTTGGGGTGTGTTGTGGATCAGCCACAACAAATGGCGACTTCATTGTCAAATGCTCCCGAGCATTTTGGTGAGAACCCAACCTGAAATATAGAAGCTTAGATACAAGCGTCAACACATAAAGGATAAACTAATACCGATAGATCAAAAATACATGAAACATCAGAATCATTAAGTATCAGCTCGGTGTGTGCAATGTGTTTTCATTCCCTATCGCTTAAACTTGATCAACATTCCATTGTCAGTTTCACTTATGATTTGTATGCAAGGCTATGAATAATTTGTGCAGGATTTAATGCATGATGAAGATGCTAAAGATATAACAACCTGCATTGCAAAGGCTCAAACCTTCTAATATCATGAACAAACATATCAAAACTATCAAACCCTCTTAAGGCCAAATAAATATATGTATACTAAATTAATTTATTAGATCCCAAAGTTGGTTATGTGTCACTACCATCTTGAACCCATGTGCAAGTGTAAGTGAAATCAGAACTTTGGGAAATAGGATTCCCAACCTAAGCGAGATGGGAATTTAACCCTATCCTTACTATTCTGATTTGGAGTTCATTACCTCATCTTAAACAAAATGATTTAACCTGTTATGGATGAAATGGTCAGGCTAGTCTATCCATATGAGCAATCAGTGGTCTTGCTTTTAGACAAGACATGTTGCCATGCATGAGCATACTTAACCCCATAATCCCTGGTTTGGCTTCATTTATTCTTTTTCTTTTATTTCTTGGACCTTTGGGATGACTACCCATCCTTGCTAGGGACATGTAGTACGATCCTTCCAATCCAATATTGAGATGAAATGGGAAATATTAATTTTTTACTTCTTGGACCTTGGGGATGACTACCCATCCTTGCTAGGGACATGTAGTACGATCCTTCCAATCCAATATTAAGACAAAATGGGAAATATTAGTTAATTTTATTACTTGGACCTTTGGGATGACTACCCATCCTTTGTAGAGGACATGTAGTACTATCCTTCCAATCCAAGCTTTATGATGAAGTGGGAAAAATGGAAGCTTTGGGGAATCGGATTCTCAACCTAAGCGAGATGAGAATTATGTCCTATCCTTACTACTCCATGTAGGTCAAATCAGAGCTTTGGGGAGTTGGATCCTCAACCTAAGTTCGATGAGGATTTAACCCTATCCTTACTACTCTGGTTTTAGGCTTTAAGCTTTTATGGGAGTGGTAAAAACCACTTTTTCAAGGATTATGTTGCATGATAGGACAAACATGAAATATTCTTTTCACCTCACCTTTTCATCCAAGTATGGTTTTGACCATTTTGCTCAAGATTCTTTTAATGTGCATGGAATGTGCTTGGTTCAAGATAGTTCGGACATCAGTTCCCAACCTTAGGATTTTTTTATGTTTTATGTTATAGAATAACCCTAAGAGGATTCGACACCTTCTCAATGATTGCACATGAAATGAAAATGTAACTTGAGATGACATGTATATGCAATGTGGAATGTGACATGAGATGTGAATGCATTGCTTCTTTTGGAATATATCATCTACTTTACCATAATGTGCAAAACTGACAACTTCATGCATCACAAGATTCAAACGATATTACTTAAAATGTTTGTGTTACTTGTGGAGCTTTCTACAACACAATTCCAATGTTTCATATTCTCCTGATTTTAGGCATAAGTTGACATCTCAAAACCAACTTTTCATCATTTTTTTTTTCATAAACAAACCAAAAATGTCCAAAGGGCCAACACACAACTTAAATCCAAATCCAAATAGCAATCCCAAAATGAAACTTGAAAACACAAACCCAAACCAAAACCAAAATCTATATACAAATGTACACTATAATACAAGATGATGCAAAGCTTGGACTATCACTTTCCTGGATCCCAAACATGATTAGAACATTTTAACAAAAATATAACATGATATGCATGCCAAATGTTGTGGGAATCCAACAAAAACAAGACAAGACCAAACAATGCAACCCACTTCAACTTTCCTCTCTCACCCCACCAATTAAATTTAGTTCCATTAGTATTCCCATAGGTGAGCTTCAAATTTTCAAATTGATTAGACAATGATTGATATTCAATTTTATCTTGTCTATTCTCTAAAACTTCCATTTCAAAACTCAATCTTTGATTTAGAATTAGGCTATCTTCTTCCAATATGCAATTTTGTAAGTAGGAGCCTATTTCTACAAATTTTAAAGCCAAATCATTTTCCAAATTTGTAGGCCAATCAAATTTGTGTAACAATTTGCAAGCATCTAGGATATTTACTAAATTAGGATCATTAAAAGTTTTTACCCTAGATTCGATTAGCAATTGTTGATGAATTTGATTTAACAATTCAAGTGCATCAACTTCTTTTCCATTCATTAAAACAATGTTATTAAAGGTGTGATTAAAAATTATACCTTGTTTTTCATTTACCTTTAATGACATTTCATCATAAACATTATTTAAATTCAAAATATGGTCATCATTTTCAATCCTCAAACATTCTTGGTCAAAGTGTATGTCCCATGACTCATCTTGATGATCCTTCATTTGAGTTGCTTCCAATTGATCAATCTCTTTGTCATTTGGTTCCAATTCTTTGTTCACTATCCATGGTATCTCTTCATTTGAATCCTCCAAATCATCATGCAAACTTGCATCCGCACCTTCAATGAATTTATATTCAACATGATCGAATTTTGTCACCTTTTCAAATCTTGTGAATATGAGACTTCGTATGATGTAGAAGGTTCAAAATCCTGCATATCAAGTGAAATATGAGTTTCATCTATAGGGATGTGAGAAAAGAATGCATTATCATATCTCCCCCAACCATTGTGAAAATTGTCATCCAAATCCATGAGATGAAACTCCATGATATTTGTGACATGATCTTTTGATTCATTCATCAATTCATTTTCTTCTTTGTCCTTGGTAATAGAATCATTATAATCTTCCAAAATTTGATGAGATTTGAAACCCTCTTCCAAAACATCCTCAAATTGTACAGGAGTTGTAATATCTTCCTTCAAGTAGGCGATTATGTTGTCCTAGTATATCAATTGGCACACAAGTTTCATTAGTAGTTTTGGATTGAGTGTAGTCTTCCCACTTCTTCCAAGCATCATAATAATCCTCTTTCAAAATCAAGTGGTGACGTTCAACTACTTCTTCAACATCTTCCATTTCATCAATGTGTTTCTCATCAAATTCATCTTCACCTTCCTTAGATGATTCAATTATTTCCAAAAGTGGGTCATTTCTTGAATTCAAATTTGTAAGGCTATCATCGTCCAAATTAGTAACCCATGATTCAATTTTATCATAATTTGGAGGGTGAAGAATTTCTTGATCGTTAATTTTACACATCTCATCAATAGTATCTTCCAAGAACAAGTGGTGAAATTCTATCATATCTTCAAATTTATTTATTGATTTTCTTTCCATTTCACTTTCAACCACTTCATTCAATTCTATGGTGGGTTCCATCCTATCACATATATCAAACATTGTTGAATTTAGAACCCCTTCATCCGGATAATCGTGTATCTCTATGAATGAGATCATTTCTGCATAATCCTCACTAGCGGATGTTGGCTTAGCAATTTGCACCTCCTCGTGGACTACATCTAAGGTGGTTGTAAAATTTGGATATTCAAATTCATCCCCTTGATCATTTACCTTAGATATCATTGGAGTGGAGGGTGCTATATTTGATGGTTGGTGTAGGTTGGCATCAAAAGAACAATCTCTCATATGAACATGTTGTGCCTTTTCTTCTTCAAGACCTTGCCGTTCTATCTCTTCCAAGATCTCATGGATTTTCTCTAGAGACAAACCACTCATTTTTTTCTCAATGTGTGAAGCAAGTGTGGGGTGTATGGCTCCTAGGTATACTTCCATGGCTTCCTCTTCTAATGTGTTAAAATTTTCCCACATTTGGGAGTGCAACTCATGAAATCTTCCATTGAATTGACTCAAGGATTCATTAGGCTCTTTACATATGGAGGTAAACCGATTTTTCAAGATTTCTAAGTCAACCTGATTACCAAAATGATAAAGATAGGCTGCTTCTAGTTGTATCCAAGAAGTCCTAACCTCCATGGGTAGTTGGCTATACCAAAAGAATGGTTTATCATCCAAAATGTATGCAAATAACTTACAAGCCACCTCCTCATAGAAAATCTGGAATTGACACAATGTATTCTTGTAGACATGCAGTCTTTGCAAGTATCCTAGTGGCACCTCTTGATTAAAACACCGTAAAAAATCCAATAACATTTTAGGAATTTGATAGGGTATCACATGTATAGACAAACCCTTATAATGATCCTCCATTGTAGATACCATTCTTTCTCTTAGAGATGCTATTTGAGCTCTTAGGGATACCATTTGCTCCTCAAGTGTTGCCATTAGTGAAACTTAAAATGTAATTTTAGAACCAAATTTGTTGAATATTCAACCTACAATGTATAAAAAAAATCAAGTTAGCATCAACTAAGAGATGTATTCATTAAAATCAAATGAAAATTAATTGCATGAAAACAACACTTTGTTAGTCAAAACCAAAATTTTCAAAATTAAATCAAATCACATTGTTTCTGTATGAACAATCAGAAAAATATACAACATACCTGAATTGCTTAAAATAGAATAAAGTAAACCAATTCAGGCCATCCTTTTAACAATCTGTCGAGTGTTAGAGGAGTAAAGATAACAATTAACAAGGCATGAAATATTCAAAATTTAAATCCCTGTAGCACTTAAATCACCATGAAATAAACCAGTTCAGGCCCTCCTTTAACGCCAATCGTTGAGTGGTGTTAGAGGAGGCAGTAAAAGAAAAGGAGGCCGAAGATGCTAATCAAATGGACTTGAAATATTTAGCAATGTAAAGCTCTTAAACAATTATAAACCCGTAGCATCTAAAATCACGATAAAATAAACCTTTTCATGCCCTCCTTCTAGCACCAATCTGTTGAGTGGTGTTAGAAGGCTAAAGATAACAATCAGTAGGGCATGAAATATACAAAAATTTTAAATCTCACTAAAATAAACCCATCCGACCCTCCTTCTAGCGCCAATCTATTGAGTGGTATTTTCACCCGATTGTGAAAACACACTCTCCGATAGGATTTGGGTTCTAAATCCTCTCTTGCAAAGAAATTTAATAAACAATTTCTCCAAGGTTCCGCTATGTTAGCATTTTACATCTGTGTATTAATGATATCAAATGAAGATATTCGATTAAAATGCTTGGAACACCTTAGTGGTTGCAAGTAACTAAAAACAAGGGGCAATGCTGGTTTATTTTACCGTGAAACTTTAATGATTGTTCTTTGAACCCTAATAAAGCAAATATGATTTGATCTCTATATGATCAAGTTGTAATTTCAAAATGGAAACCGATGAAATGCCTTGAAACATAACCCCTTCAATGAAATTGGAATTTTATGAAGGGAATATCATCATCTGCTCATGAATGAAAAACAAAACTGTAAAATGAAATTCTGGCCTAGAAATGGAAATTTTCTATTTTTTGACTTTGAGATTTTTTAGTTTTTTATTTTTTTATTTTATTTTAATGCCTGTAAATAAAATAAAGTGCAAAAAAAAATGAAAATAAAATGCAAAAGTAAAATGAAATGCATTCAGGGTGATGCAATCCTATTCTGACAAAACCGAAGCTAATGAGGTTTCCATGCATGCAACCTAACTTATTGAACCTGCAAAACACGCACAATCCAGATAAGTTAAGTGCTGGTCTCTAGGGTTTTAACTGTGATTTTCAGATTTAGACATTCGCATGAAGCAACCAAGAGAACTTGCATTAAACTTCACCTATAAGCCTAGAAATCTGAAAAGGGGAAAGATAAACATTTAATCTTGCATGTAGAAAATAACTCCTTCTTTCTTGCCAATGAGGTGCAACTCTCTGAATTTTTTGTATTAAAAATTGATCATTTTACAATAATAGAATCTCTAGTTTTCTCAAAACTAGAAAAAGGGGAAGAAAAACACTCCTAAGTAGGCCCAGAATGGCTTCTCGCCTTCGGCACTGCAACTCTGCTCGCAGCGTTTTCGACCCTCGTACCAATCTATGCCTCTGCATTTTATACTTGTTGGTAAATTGCTTCTCCTTCCACGATGGTTCATTTCATCTTCCAGATTGCTTCGTTTCACCTTCCCCGCATTTCCATTGCTTTTGAATTTATGCTCGACATCGAGACGCTTGATCTTCTCTATGAACTGTAACGCCTTTGTAGCCCTTACACATGTACGCCACGTGTTTTGCACTTCTTTGCATGTTTCGTAATGGCCCCTTGTAAATCGCGACAAAAAAAATAGCATGTCACGATATCGTGACGTTTTTATGCATGCAACTTTGCTCCTCTACCTTCATCGCGAAAACGAGACATGTCGCTAAATCGCGACATTTTTTGGCCAATAGCCTTGTCTGCCACCATGCACAGCGAAAATGAGACATGTCACGAAATCATGACATTTTCCTGTATATAGCCTTGTCAGCCTTCATGCACATCAAAAATGATACATGTCGTGAAATCGCGACATTTTCTGCCAGCAGCCTCGTTCGTCCTCCTGCATCGCGAAAATGATACATGTCATGATATCGCGACAATTTTTTGCTATCGGGCCGTGTGGATGCAACCTGTCACAAAATTGCGATATTTTTCTCTATCGCTATGTTTTGTTGCACTTAGCCGCAAAAACGCGACATGTCGTGAAATCGCAACACCTTTTCATTCCGTACTGTCTTGCTGCTTTCTGTCGCAAAATCGTGATGCTTTTCTATTCTGTACCACTTCATTGCTTTCTGTCACAAAATTGCGACGCTTTTCTCTTCGGCACCATCTTGCTACTTTTTGTCGTGAAATCACGATGCTTTTCTATTTCGTACCACTTCGCTGCTTTCTATCACGAAATCGTGACACTTTTCTCTTCGTGATGCATTCTGCTGCTCCTAGCCACGAAAATGCGACATGTCGCGATATCGCGACAACTTTTCATTTTTGGTCGCGACGGAGCAACATGTCATGATATCGTGACAACTTTTCATTTCTGGTCACGACGAAGCAACATGTTGCGAAATCGCGACAATTTTATGTCGCGATAACGCGACACTTCTTTTTTGTGATATTCTTATTTTTTCTTTGATTTTTAGCATCTGGGCCACTGTGGTCTTCTTTGAAAGCATGCAAAAAAGGTGGGTCCCCAATTTTTGGGTGTGTTGTGGATCAGCCACAACAGGCCATAAGTAAAACACCGGTCCCACTCAACATTGGAATGAGATTACCCACCAAAATAAGTAGTGTTCTCCAAGCAAGATATTGAGTAAATTTGAAATCCCAATTGTAGCAAGAGGAATCTCATGGAAAGTTAAACTAGAAACAAGTCCTGGAAATCAAATTAGAAGACATTAGATATCTTGAAAGGCCAAAATATCTCTTTATGAAGGAGACTAAATATACAAGATATAGGGGAAAAGTCCAGAGACACCAACCACCAAGATGACCCATGACTAGAGTAAAATTGAACACGAAGATTTTCAATCATAGCTTAAAAACTACAGTAAATGATGAAGCATGAGGTCCCATTCCATGACCTTTAAAACTATAGAACCGAACCACCAATAGAATACCACCCGCATTAGAAAATCATATAGTCCCAAAAAATTTAGCATAGGGATGAAACCATAGAAGCTAGATCTATAGGTACATAAAAAAGCATAGGGTCCCACCCTAAGATCAAAAATATATACTGTAGCAAGAGGCTCTACCAGAACACCCATAAGAAAACAAACATTGGATCTACTAAGAGATCCTAGAGGTATTGCAAAACTTGATCTAGAGCTAGAAGGGATGACCATCTATAGATGCTAAGCATGGGGTCCCCCTGAAGCCATGAAAAATGTAGATAGTGATCTTGAGCAACAAGAACATATAAACAAATGCTAAACCATATTTCGAAATCCACAACCCCCCAATTGGGCTAGTAAAAAACCAACCAAACCAAATCCACCTAGGATAGGATCTCTAGGTGGTGAAGGGCTACTCCATCCAACACTCACACAATACTCAAAATCACAACAAATTTCAAAAGAAACCCAACATATAATATTACTTCAATAAAATGGAAATACAGAATCAGAGATTACAATGTTATGACCATAAGGCTGATTTTATTACAAAGAGAATCTACTATAAATATGCAAGTTGGAGCCACGATATGTAATACTGGACTACCTCTAGTAAATCTATGTTCCCCCTTTAATAACTTCCATAGAATATTCTAGAAAATGTAACTCCCATTTTTTTGTCATTCATTTTCCCGCCCAGGAAGATATTCATTTGAAATTTAAATTTTCATTTTCCCACCCAGGAAGATATTCAATTGAAATTTGAATTTTTATTTTCCCACCCAAGAATATATTCATTTGAAATTTGAATTTTGGTGGCACAGCTTCCCGGAGTCATAACTTTTGACTCGGTTTTTTGATTGGCTATTATAATATATCGTTGGAAAGATTTTGAAAATATCTTCAAAAAAATGATCTAAATATCATTTTGTTCAATTTTCATCCTTTTTCAGGACCTCTAAGGTCTTCAAATTTTATTTTTAAACTTTATTGATGATATTTCTTGGGACAAAAATTTTAATCTCTCAAACCGTTCAGGATATTGGGGTGATTCTTTCACCACCGGATACATTTTTCAATTTTGATCCTTGGGGTAAATTTTCAAGTCCATACGTACCCATTTAGGCTGACTTACTAAAAATAGTAGGTGATTGTTTTTGCCTTTTTGGACTTCTAACTGACTTACACCTCTCAAGTGTCATCATGGACTCCAAAAAAACTAAAGAAACCTACAAACGAAAGAGAAAATGTAATTTTTTGGTGATGCAAGATTACCCTTACACCACTGGATGCTCCTGCATCATACACCTAGGGTAAATTGATAAGTGACCTTCACTTCTCTAGTGTTGGAGGAAAACAAATATGGTCAACCTCTGCCTTAGATAACCATGATGAATATTCAATAGGACTTCCTTTCCACTTAAACAGATATTCTTCATGTTGTTTTTTTCTTATACTTCTACACATATGGCTATTCAAAATTTCTTCTATCTCTTATTTCTCTAGAGTAGATGTTGGAATATTCCATCATTCTCCTATTGGTCCATCCTCATTATCTCCTTCATGATACTTTGTCAAGTTAGAAATTTTGAACATAGGTGATATGTTAATTCCACTTGGTAATTCCACCTCATATGCATTTCTTGAATCATGTTTCTTTATGATATTGCATGGTCCAAACTTCTTCATTTTCAACTTGTTATATGTTTTAACAGGAAATATTTATTTTCTTAGGTGAACCATAGCTTCATCTCCAATATAGAATTCCTTAAACCTCTGCTTTTGGTCTACCTTTACCTTGTACTGAGTATTCATCTTATTAATATGCTTCCTTACCTCTTCATGCAAGTTCTTCAAGTGCTCTACAAATTCCTTGACATCAACCACATTCCCTATCTCCTTTGTCCATATTTCTCAACTCATAAGCATTCCTTGGACTGCTTCCATATACAATATGGAATGGGGATTTACTAGTACTCATATTGATAGAATTGTTGTAAGAAAATTATTCCTGTGGTAAAATCAAATTCCATCCGTTGGGATTATATCCTACTAAGCATCTCAACAGGTTTCCCAAACTCCTATTCACCACCTTTGTTTATCCATCAGTCTATGGATGGTATGCAAAACTGAACTTCAAATATATCTTCAAATTTTTCCATAAGGTTCTCCAAAAATAACCAATAAATTTGGTATCTCTATCTAAAACTATACTCTTTGGTAGACCATGTAGTCATACCACCTCTCTAAAAAACAACTTTGCAATGTGAACTGCATCATTAGTTTTCTGGTATGGAATGAAATGTGCCATCTTAGAAAACTTGGCAACCACCACAAATATTGAGTCATGTCCTCTCTATGTCCTTGGTAATCCAAGAATAAAATCCATGCTAATATATTCCCATGGTTTCTCTAGTATAGGTAATGGCTGATATAGCCCGGTGTTCTATCTTACACCTTTGGCCATTTGGCATACTCTACAAATTTGTACAAACTTCTTCACATATTATTGTAACTATGGCCAATAATAGTTTTCACTAACAAGGGCAATGGTCTTATCCCAACCAAAGTATCTAGCCAACACTCCACTATGCTTCTCCTTGATCAGGTTATCTCTCATAGAACTCCTTGGAATGCACAACTGGTTTCCTCTAAACAACATTCCATATTGGATTAAGAAATCCAACCATTTCATTCTATCCAAAGTAATAGGTTCCAAACAAGCTCTCCAAGCTTCTAAAAAATATGGATACCCCCTCTCCAGTTCAATATTCATGAAGTACTTGGATCCACTCAAACAATCCATAAGATCATCCATCCTTGGCAATAGAAATCTATTGATTGTAATCTTGTTAATGGCTCTAGAGTCTGTACACATTCTCCATTCTCCATATTTCTTTGGTTCTAGTACTGCAGGTACTGCACATGGACTCGAACTCTTTTGAATCAATCATTTCTTCAATAGCTCTTGAACTTGTCTATCCAGCTCCTCATTCTCTGCAAGAGTCATTCTATGGACTTCCTTATTTGGTAAACTGACTCCTGGTATTAAATCCATCTGGTGACTAATCTTCCTCACTTTTGGTAACCTTCAGGTACATTATCTGATACAATATCTTAGAATTTTCCTAGAATATTTGAGACTTCTACTGGTATATCTTCACATTTTTCATTAACTCTAGGAATCAACACAGCACATATGCTCATGCTTCATACTATCCAAAAAATTTATACCATCAATTAAACAAATTCTTGCACTACTACATACCTTTTCTTCCACCTCCTTTAGGGGCTTCAACTTGTGGTGAACTCCATACTTTTTTAGGGAATAAGTGTTGGCAATTCCATCATGTACTACACACCGATAAAATTTCCATGACCTCCCCAATAGCATATGAAAAGCATCCATAGGTATGATGTCACACAATACCTCATCATGGTAATTCTAAATGTTAAAATTCACTAAATATTTATCATTGAACAAAGTTCTATTGGGAACTAAATTGCACCAAGTTTTCACTCGATAATGTGGCTATCTATCTTCCTACTTTCTGTCCAGGCTTGCACCGGATAGCTACAACTCAACATTCAACATTGGATGGACCAAAATAAGTGTTTCCAATCCAACCTCCAGAGTAGGTTGGTTCCTTGTCAACTTAGCAAGTTGTTGACTCAATTATGCTCACTTAGGGTTTGGATTTTAAGGTAAGAGAAGGTTAAGGTTAGAGAGATGTAGATAACAATGGATAGATAGGTTAACAACATTGCACTACCATAAAAAGCTCCTAAAAAACCAGACTAAGGACATACACTCAGATCAACATTTATCCCAAAATAGATCATTTCATATATTAAAGCATAACAGAGAAATGTTATAGAAAGTAATTTCAATACCCAAGGAATGATAATCCAAATAATAAAATTCACCAAATACCTAGATTTCATAGAAATGTACTTTCCAACAACATAGAATGAACTCAAAGCAGATTTCAATTACTTATAACATCTAGTAATCCAAAATAGGCACAAACTAACCATATAAGTATTTACAGAAATGCAACTATGAAATCCAAACCTCTGACATCAAGCATGAGAACGTGAACTTGATGCAAAGATCAATGTATTGCTTCTTTCATTCATCTCTTCAGGAATATTTACAATGGTATAGGCAAACATGCTAAAGCCGACCCTTAAAAATGATGGTTCGACCTCTACTTATAGTTTTTCAAAATACAGTAATCAAGAAATAATACACAAAATCTTGTTACAATAGTACAAAAAATATTTTAGCTGGCATTAGCTCATTGGTCCGTCCTTTGGGAAATCCACTGAAAGAAAGTCTATCATGATAGCTCGGGGTCTTTGCAACTTGCTGATCACTCAATGGAACTGAATATCAGGTCGTTAAAGATCATGTGTTTCCATCGATCCTTCTTGGGAGTGAATTACCATCGTCAATCTGTAACCGCCTATGGTTTGATCTTTTTGGAAACCCTTGATGCTTCATCTTTCGACTAAAAATTACAATTTTGACATAGCAATATCTTTAAAAAAACCAATATTTGGCAGTTTAACCTCCACCGATGATCTTCTTCATCACATGATTCAGATTCAATCCGACACAAGTTAAATGCCATTTCGCTTTAAAATTGATGATGTTGTCTTTCTTATCAAAAACAACAAAATCTCCAATTCGTATATCTGAACCTCGAATATACTTTGGGATCTTTATCTTCTACCTCATATTATTCAATCCACATTATAATATTGATGACGCCACCTATTTCCATTATCTTTTGTAGATTTCATTTCGGATGGAACGAGTGCATCGTGTTAATTGCCAATCCGGGTCTGAAGTTAGTCACATACCTTCTTCTGTCACAAATCCACATTTTTATTATTCCGTTGTCCCGTCTTATCTTCATTCCAGAAAGGAAATACTTGTTCATTCCCCGAATCACCAATCCACACTTTTTTGCCAGTGACGTCATCATCTCTTAGGAACTTTTGCGGATTTGAAGATAGCGCCAATCCAGAGCTGAAAACAAAAGGACCTTACCAAAATCAGATATTCAACAGACAAAAATGCCATTTTGCACTTTTTTGTCACTGATGTCATCATCTCTTAGGAATTTTTGCGGATTTGAGATCTGCCATTATTTTGGAGCCGGATTGAAGTCACCCAGAATCACTTCAAACATGCGAACTTTACTAACTGTTGAGAGAATTCATATCTTTTGACCTGGTTTCGCTTCAAAGCGTATTGTAAGCTTAGTGAAATGATAATTTTATTACTTAGTCAAAATTATACAAAATTTTACTAAGTATGTGGCCATTTTGGGCCTACATTCTGGCGCCTCCCAGGTGGATTTGCTTGCAAAGCCAATCGAATCCAAAGTCTTATCCATTGGTACTTAGGAGTCAAAACAATACTTATATTTGAAGATATATTTTAAGGATTAACTTCCATACAAACACTACCCTCTAAAAGATCAAATTCTGCCTAGAGGGTAAAGGTTCATATAGAAATCATGCCAAAAAAATCATAGAACTCACTTGTTCAACTAGAGACTGTGTCTACAATATCAGTATTACTACTGCCTTCAGAAACTATACACAACTCTACGTCCTTTATAAGTCTTCATTTCAAATAATTTCTTCACACAAAAATACTGCACTGTAGGATTCATGCCTTTATTGCTTATTTCTGACAATTGTCAGAGTAAAAATAGAAATACAAAACTGATGTATAGAAACACAAAAATTATGTACATGTACAAAAAAAAATGAAATGATTTAAGTGTGAACTCTTCCTGGGCCTGTAAGTGCTCAATATTATCCTTATCCTTCTATAGTCTCTTCCTCATGATCTTATCCCGAAGCCTGTAGTCTCTGATTATCTTCACAAGATGTGTCCCTAAATACTTGGACCATTGATTCCAAATACTGAAGAGTCTATTTCCAGGCTTGCTCAGAAGGATTTGATATCTTTTTAAGTTGCTTATAAACATATTGTAGTTCCCAAACATCCTCATAATTAGTAGCATTCCCTCTAGTCACCATATCTTCCATGAGATATCTTAAGAGGGTGTAACCCATAATTAATTTGGCAACTTGTTCTTGGGATAGTGGCTCTTCCAATGAATCAATTTCAGCCTCATCTTGTAAGTTCTCCTTGATTCTTTGTTGGGCTTCTTCCATAGATAACAAGCTATGATCCTCCTTTCAGAGTCCTTTGAAACCAACATGAACCATTTCATCATTTATTTCAATAATGTCTTGAATTCCTCTTTCCATCCTATCAAAAAATAGCCAGGCTCTCTGAACTACCCTATGTTTTTTCACCACTATTTTGGAGGCTACCCCATCTAGATTCCATTCTCTATTAGAAATTGGTTTAGCAACATCATTGAGCCTACTACCAACCAACCTATACATTTATTCCACCAAAATCACCATATGTTGTAACTCTCCAGTGATTTTTTGAGCAAGGTGTTCCAAGAAGTTTGTCATTGTTGTCAACACAGGCAGTTAGATCCAATGATGCAATGGATAGACAGTTCAGGAGCCATTCAGATGCGAGAGAACAGAAATTCAAAGGATAGTCAGATTATGTAAAGTGCAATTCCAGGAAAACAAGAGTGACCCAGTTTCAAAAATTCGAAGAAAAAGACAAGTTAGAAAACTGTCGCGATTTCGCGACAGGTCGGAGGAGAGAGAAAGCGCAGCCGAAAATGTCATGATTTCATGACGAAAGTGAGGAGAGAGAAAGCATAGCCGAAAATGTCACGATTTCACGACGAAAGTGAGGAGAGAGAAAGCGTAGCCGAAAATGTCACGATTTCACGACGAAAATGAGGAGAGAGAAGGCGCAAGGCAAACTATCACGATTTCATGACATGCTGGAGGCCAAGAAGCTAAGTCGAAATTGTAGCGATTTCGCTACATGTTGAAATTTTAAGAAGAAAGCGTTAAGTTGAAAAGTTGTAGCGATTTCGCTACATGTTGAATTTTTGGCCAAAGCGAGGAGAAAGTGTTAAGTGAAAAGTTGTAGCGATTTCGCTACGAATCAAAAGTGCACAAAGCAAAGGTGTAGCGATTTCGCTACGTGTCAAAATTGCACAAAACAAAGGTGTAGCGATTTTGCTACGAGTTGAAAAAGCACAACACAAAGGTGTAGCGATTTCGCTACGAGTTGAAAAAGCATAACACGAAGGTGTAGCGATTTCGCTACCAGTCAAAAATGCAGAACTCAAAGATGTAACGATTATGCTACAAGTCGAAAGCACAAGGCACAAAGTTGTAGCGATTTCGCTACTGCATGAAGCAAGAAATGTACGAAAGCCGAAAGTGTCACGATTTCACGACAAAGATGAGGATGACGTCAGCAAAATTGAAAGTGTCACGATTTTGCAACAGGCTGCAAGAAAAGCCTCTGGAAGCCGAAAGTGTCACGATTTCACGACAAAGATGAGGATGACGTCAGCAAAATTGAAAGTGTCACGATTTCATGACAGGCTACAAGAAAAGCCTCTGGAAGCCGAAAGCGTCACGATTTCATGACAAAGATGAGGATGACGTCAGCAAAATTGAAAGTGTCACGATTTCATGACAGGCTGCAAGAAAAGCCTCTAGAAGCCGAAAGCGTCATGATTTCATGACAAAGCTGAGGATGACGTCAGCGAAAGCTGAAAGTGTCACGATTTCATGACAAGGTGCAAGAAAAGCCGTTGGAAGCCGAAAGCGTCATGATTTCATGACAAGAATGAGGATGACGTCAGCAAAAGTTTGAAGTGTCACGATTTCATGACAAGAACGGTGGCAAAGCTATCAAAGGCCAAAATGGTCACGATTTCGTGACAGCAAGGACAAGAAGGCGTACGGCTACAAAAGGTGTCGCGATTTCGTGACATGTTATTATTTCACGGCAATAAGCTACAGGGAGGTGACAAAGGTGGCAGAGAGGTTTGAGGCCGACAAAGTTAAATCTGGGCCGACGGATTTTAGGGTTTTGCTATCGATAATTTCTAGGGTTTTGCAGCCGACATTCTTAGGGTTACAGTCGATGGATTTTAGGGTTTGGCAGTCGACATTTCTAGGGTTTCTCAGTCGACGTTCTTTAGGGTTTGTTCCTGAGATTTCTTCTATATAAGGAGGGCTTCTTCGAGTTTGAAAGATTGCAGCGTGAAGATTGAGTGCGAATGCGAGCAGAGTGATTGCGCAAGTGAAATTCGTGTCGAGCAGAGTGCGAAGTCGTAGTTAGAGTTGAAGCGAAGTGTGCATATCGTGATTGTGTAAATTAAGAGCGCATTGTGCACAGGTGGAGTTATGAGTGCGAAGTGATAGCGGCCAGACAACAGAAGTGGATGATCATCCGATTGCTACAGAGAGTGCGAAGAAGTTCACAGAAGTGTCGGACAGTGCGAAGCATGTTGTGCAGAAGTAGCAGACTGTAGAGAAACAACAGACTGTAAGAAATAACATGAGAATTTTATTCTATAATTTTCTTAATCATTTTTAACTTCCAAGTTGCAGCTTGGCATAAGGGGTTGGTGCCTCTTTCCAGTAGGTGCTGGTAAATTAGGAGTTGGTGCTCCATTCTATTTGAAACAGATAAAGCAAAGGGGTTGGTGCTCCTTCCAGTTGGTGCTGGTAAAAGATGTTGTAAAGTTGTAGCTTTGCATTGACTGGATTTGGATGGTAGTCCAAGCAGTCATTTTGAGGAGTAGCCACATTGGTGAACCTCGTTAATTTGTTGTGTTGTGTGTCATGCTTTCTTGCTGCATTTGATATTTCGTTTATCAGTTTTAAATAGTTGTTGGATTTAAAACTATATATATTAGAAATTTTAAAGATCACACTGATTCACCCCCCTCTCAGTGTCACTGTGATTACAACAATTGGTATCAGAGCCAGGTACCTGAACAGGCTCAATCAGCTAGGGTGATCCCAGTAGTGACATTATGGCAGGTGGTGAAGGTTTCTCCTCAAACAAGGCACCACTATTTGATGAAACAAATTATGCTTTCTGGAAGATCAGAATGCAAACATATCTCCGAGCTTTGGGATTTGACATCTGGAATGCAGTAGTCAATGGTTACACAGCTCCTGCTACTGCTCCAACCGATAGCACCGATAAAAAGGAGTTTGAAAATGATTCTAAAGCTAAAAATGCCATCATGTGTGGATTAGTGGACAGTGAGTTGGTCAAAATCATAAACTGTGTTTCAGCAAAAGATGTGTGGGACAAACTGGAGAATATTCATGAGGGAGATGACAAGATCAAGGAAGCTAAGCTGCAAACTCATCGAGCTCAATTCGAATCACTAAAAATGACCAACGATGAGAACATAGAAGCCTTCATGCAAAGGGTAAATGGAATCACTAATTCAATGAGAGGTCTCGACGAAGAGTTGGATGATGCTACTATTGTGAAAAAGGTTTTAAGGTCGCTTCCTCACGGGTTTGATTCTAAAGTCTCTGCCATAGAAGAAGCTAAAGACTTAAATCATTTCAGTATGGATGAGATGCATGGTTCCTTGACGGCTTATGAAATGAGAATAGGAAAGTCTAATCCTACAGACAGAGAAGCAGCATTTAAAGCCCAAAAAGGTAAAGACACAAAACAAGAGTCTGAAGAAGAAGAAATTTCAGATGAAATGGAAGCAAATTTTGTCAGAAAGTTGAGAAAGGGCAAAGGAAAGTACAAAGGAAAACTACCTTTTAAATGTTTCAACTGTGGGGGAATTGGACACTTTGCAACCAAATGTCCTCTCAATGAGAAGGACAAAGGTGAGGAAACTTCACATCAAGAAAAAGGTGAATGGAGAAAGAAATCTAACTTCAGAAAAGGCAATTTCAAAAAGAAAAGCTTTATATCCAGGAATGCATATTCCTCAGAAGACAGCTCTAGTGAGGATTCTGAAGAAGGAACAGGTGAAGCTCTATTCATGGCATTTGAAGTCAAAAATTCTGAAAAGACAGAAATCTCAGAGAAGGAAGAAGGTATGAACTCTATACTGACTGTTGAAAAAACTGAGGCTGAAGTTGATCTAGAAGGTGAACTAGTTTCTGCTCTTATAGAATGGAAATCTGAGAAGAGAAAAAATAAAAAACTGTCAAGGAAGCTTGAGGATGCAAATGACATTATAACAAGTTTAAAAATACAGACAGAAGAGTACAAGAAAATGTCCGAAGATCTTGAAGTTCAGGTGACCATGAAGATAGATTGCTGCTGTAAACTGGAAGAAGAAAATGTTGGTCTTCGAATACAGATACAAGAGCTGGATCAAAAAATTAGCTGCTATTACAAACGTGAAGAAAGTTCGATGAAGCTGGACAAAATTTTAAGCGATCAAAGACCCGCAGGTATCAAATTTGGTCTGGGCTTTGTTGAAGGAGAATCATCAGCCAGAGATGTTGAAAGGAGTGAAGACAAGAAACAGGCTGTTGAAAGAACAACTAATCAGGCAAAAGAAAGAAATGATGCCAGGCCTGAAAAGAGGACTGACAATGATGGTTTTACCAAGGTCACACATCAAAAGAAAAGAAAATCTATGACTCCTGCAACAAACTGGCAAAGACCATCTTTCAGGTTCAATCATTACTTTTATGGTTTCTGTTTCAAATGTAATGCTTATGGACATAAAATTGTTGACTGCAAGTATAATGTAGGACCAAGAAGTTTCACTAGTAGAAATGCTTTTGCTCCTTTAATAAGTTATGCAGTAGAATGCTTCAATTGTCACAACTTTGGGCATATTGCTAGAAACTGTCATAGTACCTCTATTTCAAATCAAATTCAGAAAAGAAGAGTTCAACCATATAGGGCAAAACAAAGTAGAAATCATTCTGAAAGATATGTGCAAGAGTCTGAAAAGGGGAAATCCAAGCTAGAATCCAATACCACGGTCAAAACAGAATGGAAACAGAAAGAACAACTCAGAGAAGAAAAGGAATCTCTAATAGTACAGACAGATTTCAAGGCTCAAAATAAATGTGTTCCATGGATTCTTGACGAGTGGTTGCTCAAGTCATATGACAGGTGATAAACAGAAGTTTGAAAAACTACAGAAATATGAGGGTGGCTCTGTAAAGTTCGAAAACAATGATGGAGCCAAGATAATCGGAAAAGGATCTGTCAAAATTAGTGATGGGAAAATTAAGTCAGAAGAAGTTCTATTTGTGGATGGTCTGAAACACAATCTGTTAAGTGTGAGTCAAATCTGTGATAAAGGACATGAAGTAGTCTTCAAGAAGCAGGGTTGTGAAGTCAGAAAAATAAACAGCGGGAAATTAATAGCAACCGGCTCAAGGACGTCTGGCAACCTGTACACACTCTCAGAATCTTCAGAAGGTATGTGCTTCATTGGACAAGAAGAAGAGAACTGGCTGTGGCACAAGAGGCTTGGACACATAAGTTTCGACAACTTAGTGAAAATCAGCTCAAAACAAGCAGTGAGAGATATTCCAACCATTAGAAAACCTTCAAATATTGTCTGTGCCTCATGTCAGAAGGGAAAGCAAACCAGAGTTTCATTCAAAACAAAAGAGTACCACACTAGCAAGCCTCTGGAACTTATACATACAGACTTATGTGGACCCATGAGAACACAAAGCATAAATGGAGACAAATATTTTATGTTATGTATCGATGATTATTCCAGAATGACCTGGATATTTTTCTTAAAAGACAAAACAGAAGCTTTTCAAATGTTCAAATCCTTCAAACATCTAGTTGAGAATGAAACAGGAAAAAGGATTAAATGTTTACGATCAGATAGAGGAGGAGAATTCATTTCAAATGAATTTTTAGAATACTGTGAAAATCATGGCATCAGGAGACAATATTCAGCAGCTAGAACTCCCCAGCAGAATGGTGTAGTAGAAAGAAAGAACAGAACTATTCAGGAAATGGCACGCACTATGCTGGCAAAAAATAAAATAGCAGACAGATTCTGGAAAGAAGCAGTTCACACAGCAGTATACCTCCAAAACAGATATATGTTAAGGACTCATGAAAGCAAAACTCCGTATGAGTTGTGGTTTGGTAGAAAAGCAACAGCAAAACATCTCAAAGTATTTGGCTGTAAGTGTTATATCAGAAATATTGATGACAATCTCGAGAAATTTGAAGATAGAGCAGATGAAGGTGTCTTTGTTGGATATTCTCCAAAAAGTAAAGCTTACAAATGCTACAACAAGAGACTCAAGAAAATTGTGGATAGTGCAGATGTTAAATTTGATGAAGGTAGAACACGGTTAACTGACTTTGAGGAAAACTACCCAATCTATGAAGATGTTTTTGAAGGAGATGAGGTAAATGAAGAAGGAAACAAACCTACAATTGATTCAGTTGACTTAATCGATGACTCAGAAGCACAAGAAAATAAGAAATTTAAAACTGGCAGCTGGCAGAAAAATCATCCAACAGATCAAATAATTGGGGATCCCACAGCCGGTGTTCAAACAAGAAGGAAAGTAATAAGTAATTACTCTCTTTTATCAAGCATTGAGCCCAAAAACATAGATGAAGCCAGCAAAGATGATAGCTGGATGAAAGCAATAAATGAAGAGTTAGATCAGATTGAAAAGAACAGAACTTGGGAACTGGTACCTAGACCTGCAAATAAGAATGTAATCGGCACCAAATGGATATTTCGAAACAAATTAAATGAAGACGGTCAGGTCATTAGAAACAAAGCAAGACTGGTTTGCAAAGGCTATGCACAGGTCGAAGGCATTGATTTTGAAGAGACTTTCGCACCAGTGGCCAGACTAGAAGCTATTAGAATGTTTTTGGCACTAGCAGTTCACAAGAACTTCGGAGTTTATCAAATGGATGTAAAATCTGCCTTCCTAAATGGGAAACTTGAAGAAGAGGTCTATATTGAACAACCAGATGGCTTTCAAATTAGTGAAGATCCTAACCTTGTCTGCAAATTAAAGAAAGCACTGTATGGATTAAAACAAGCACCACGGGCATGGTATGCAAGGCTAGATAATTATCTCTCTCAACAAGGATTCAAGAAAGGTTTAGTGGACAATAATCTGTATGTAAAAATAGAAGGTGGGCATCTCATTGTTCTAGTTGTCTATGTAGATGATATCATATTTGGCAGCAACAAAGATGAATCTTGTAAAGACTTAGCAAATAAGATGCGAGAATGAATTTGAAATGTCTATGATTGGTGAAGCTGTCTTACTTTCTTGGGCTACAAGTTAATCAAAATGAGAAAGGCATATTCATTTCCCAAATCAAATATGTGAAAGAAATGCTAAAAAGGTTCACTATGGAGGACTGTAAGCCAGTCAGCACTCCCATGACAACAGGCTGCAAATTGAGTAAAGAAGACAAATCTCCACCTGTAGACCAAACCATGTACAGATCTATGATTGGAAGTCTACTATATTTAACAACCACTAGACCTGATATTCTACAGGCAGTTTGCATGGTAGCTAGATTTCAGGCCAGTCCCAAAGAGACTCATGTGACAGCAGTTAAAAGGATTTTTCGGTATCTCAAGGGCACCATGGAGTATGGGTTGTGGTACCCAAAAGGCAAAGACTTCACTCTTATATCATATTCAGATGCAGATTGGGCTGGATGTGTTGATGACAGAAAGAGTACCAGTGGAGGAGCATTCTATTTGGGGGACAGATTGGTTGCATGGCACAGTAAGAAGCAAGAGTCAGTTTCTTTATCTACGAGTGAGGCAGAATATATTGCAGCAGCAACATGTTGCACACAAGTCTTGTGGATGAAACAAACTTTGAAAGATCTAGGTATTAATTTTAGTGAACCAATATCAGTAAAGTGTGATAACACCAGTGCAATCAACATCTCTAAGAATCCAGTAATGCACTCACGGACAAAGCACATTGCTATAAGGTATCATTTCTTGAAGGAGAAAGTTGCAGAAGGAGAAGTTAAATTGGACTATGTCCCAACTACAGAACAAGTAGCAGATATTTTTACAAAACCTTTGCCCAAGGAAGTATTTGAGTACCTTCGAAGCAAATTAGGAGTAGTCACACTTCCTAAGAAGTGACTAGCTACGGGGATCACTTTCTCAGGGGGAGCATTTGAGTATTTGACTATTCTTTTGCTCATGATCATAATTTGTGCCAGATGCAACAAATTGTGCCTGAGAAGTGTGAGGATGGACTCAGGGGGAGTCTGCAGCAGCCCTTTGGTATTATTGACAAAGGGGGAGAAGAGTTACAGGAATGTATACAGGTGTTGCCAACAATTCCAAAGGGGGAGATTGTTGAGCAAGGTGTTGCAAGAAGTTTGTCATTGTTGTCAACACGAGCAGTTAGATCCAATGATGCAGTGGATAGACAGTTCAGGAGCCATTCAGATGCAGAGAACAGAAATTCAAAGGATAGTCAGATTATGTAAAGTGCAATTCCAGGAAAACAAGAGTGACCCAGTTTCAAAAATTCGAAGAAAAAGACAAGTTAGAAAACTGTCGCGATATCGCGACATGTTTTCTGTCGCGATTTCGTGACAGGTCGGAGGAGAGAGAAAGCACAGCCGAAAATGTCACGATTTCATGACAAAAGTGAGGAGAGAGAAAGCACAGCCGAAAATGTCATGATTTCACGACGAAAGTGAGGAGAGAGAAAGCACAGCCAAAAATGTCATGATTTCATGACGAAAATGAGGAGAGAGAAGGCGCAAGGCAAACTGTCACGATTTCGTGACATGCTGGAGGCCAAGAAGCTAAGTCGAGAAACTGTAGCGATTTCGCTACATGTTGAAAAAAAGTTAAGTTGAAAAGTTGTAGCGATTTCGCTACATGTTGAATTTTCGCTGGCCAAAGCAGGGAGAAAGTGTTAAGTGAAAAGTTGTAGCGATTTCGCTACGAATCAAAAGTGCACAAAGCAAAGGTGTAGCGATTTCGCTACGTGTCAAAATTGCACAAAACAAAGGTGTAGCAATTTCGCTACGAGTTGAAAAAGCACAACACAAAGGTGTAGCGATTTCGCTACGAGTTGAAAAAGCATAACACGAAGGTGTAGCGATTTCGCTACCAGTCAAAAACGTAGAACTCAAAGATGTAACGATTATGCTACAAGTCGAAAGCACAAGGCACAAAGTTGTAGCGATTTCGCTACTGCATGAAGCAAGAAATGTACGAAAGCCGAAAGTGTCACGATTTCACGACAAAGATGAGGATGACGTCAAAATTGAAAGTGTCACGATTTCCACAAAAAGCCTCTGAAGCGAAAGTGTTATTTCATGACAAAGATGAGGATGACGTCAGCAAAATTGAAAGTGTCACGATTTCATGACAGGCTGCAAGAAAAGCCTCTGGAAGCCGAAAGCGTCATGATTTCATGACAAAGATGAGGATGACGTCAGCAAAATTGAAAGTGTCACGATTTCATGACAGGCTGCAAGAAAAGCCTCTGGAAGCCGAAAGCGTCACGATTTCATGACAAAATGAGGATGACGTCAGCAAAAGTTGAAAGTGTCACGATTTCATGACAGGGTGCAAGAAAAGCCGTTGGAAGCCGAAAGCGTCATGATTTCATGACAAGAATGAGGATGACGTCAGCAAAAGTTTGAAGTGTCATGATTTCATGACAAGAACGGTGGCAAAGCTATCAAAGGCCAAAATGGTCACGATTTCGCGACAGCAAGGACAAGAAGGCGTACGGCTACAAAAGGTGTCACGATTTCGTGACATGTTATTATTTCATGGCAATAAGCTACAGGGAGGTGACAAAGGTGGCAGAGAGGTTTGAGGCCGACAAAGTTAAATCTGGGCCGATGGATTTTAGGGTTTTGCTATCGACAATTTCTAGGGTTTTGCAGCCGACATTCTTAGGGTTACAGTCGATGGATTTTAGGGTTTGGCAGCCGACATTTCTAGGGTTTCTCAGCCGACGTTCTTTAGGGTTTGTTCCTGAGATTTCTTCTATATAAGGAGGGCTTCTTCGAGTTTGAAAGATTGCAGCGTGAAGATTGAGTGCGAATGCGAGCAGAGTGATTGCGCAAGTGAAATTCGTGTCGAGCAGAGTGCGAAGTCACAGTTAGAGTTGAAGCGAAGTGTGCATATCGTGATTGTGTAAATTAAGAGCGCATTGTGCAGAGGTGGAGTTATGAGTGCGAAGTGATAGCGGCCAGACAATAGAAGTGGACGATCATCCGATTGCTGTAGAGAGTGCGAAGAAGTTCATAGAAGTGTCGGACAGTGCGAAGCATGTTGTGCAGAAGTAGCAGACTACAGAGAAACAGCAGACTGTAAGAAATAACATGAGAATTTTATTCTGTAATTTTCTTAATCATTTTTAACTTCCAAGTTGCAGCTTGGCATAAGGGGTTGGTGCCTCTTTCCAGTAGGTGCTGGTAAATTAGGAGTTGGTGCTCCATTCTATTTGAAACAGATAAAGCAAAGGGGTTGGTGCTCCTTCCAGTTGGTGCTGGTAAAAGATGTTGTAAAGTTGTAGCTTTGCATTGACTGGATTTGGATGGTAGTCCAAGCAGTCATTTTGAGGAGTAGCCACATTGGTGAACCTCGTTAATTTGTTGTGTTGTGTGTCATGCTTTCTTGCTGCATTTGATATTTCGTTTATCAGTTTTAAATAGTTGCTGGATTTAAAACTATATATATTAGAAATTTTAAAGATCACACTGATTCACCCCCCTCTTAGTGTCACTGTGATTACAACATGATTTGATCTAAATCCTTCTGAATGGTAGATAGCAATTGGTTGGCATCCTTTAGGTAGTCTATTATGAGTTGAAGACCTAAAAATTTTTCTTGAACTTCAGAAAGCAACTCCTGCTTTATCCTTTTCAAATAATCTTTGGAAAAACCTGAGGACCTGGCTTTCTCAATATGAAGATGATGCTTTAAATCTTTAATTTCTTTTGCCTGATCCTCATTCAGCTTCTTTTGTTCTTCTAACTGGTCTTTCCACTCATTAGACTTTTGAAACCTTTCCTACCAATTTGATGCAAGAGCTTATCTTTAGAGGGTTTTTTAAAAGAATTTTTAAAGTAAATTTTTTATTACTAAAAATGGAATTATTTGACGTAAAATATAATTTGCCGAAAATGGTAATTACTAAAAAAGGTAAATTTTTATGAAAAAATAATTTGTCGAAAATAGTAATTACTTAAAAAGTCATTTTTTGTTAGAAAAATCAATTTGCCAAAAATAATAAATTTTTTATTTTTAGGGTTTTAAGCTTTAGGGTTTTCTTTTAGGGTTTCTTTTAGGGCTTCAAGTTTTAGGGTTTTCTTTGGGGATATATATTCCCTTGGTATTGCATTGTAAAAGGGGAAGTGAATCCAAGAATGAGAAAATAAGATATTTATTGGTTTATTTCCATGTATTATAGTTTTTATGTGAATGGAGGGTTTTACTGATTATTTTCATTTATTACAGTTTTTATGTAAATAGAGGGTTTTACATATTATTTTTATTTATCGTAGTTTTTATGTAATGGAAGGTATTTTGTTTTGACCTCTTGAAGCTGGATTTACATCATTTGGTATCAGAGCAAGTTGGATCTTGTTGAGAGGAGAAAAGAGAAGAGAAGAAAAGAGAAAATGAGAGGAGAGCAAAGAGGCTCAAAAAAAAAAAAAATTGGCACCTTGTGCAGTGCTTGCAGAAGGTTTGTAAAACCTTGGAGACAAAAATTGGCACTCTATTTAAGTTCTTGCAGGAGATGTTTTTATGTAAAAACCTTAAAGAAAGAGATTGGCACTTTGTGTAGTGCTTGCAGAAAGTTTGTAAAACCTTGGAGAAAGAAATTTGCACATTGTGTAAGTGCTTGCAGGAGGTTTTTTTATATAAAACCTCAGAAGGAGGAATTGAAACTTTGTGTAGTGCTTGCAGAAGGTTTGTAAAACCTTAAAGAAATAAATTGGCACTTTGTGTAGTGCTTGTAGGAGGTTTTTTTCATTAAAAACCTCAAAGAGAAGAATTGGCACTTGGTGTAGTGCTTGCAAGAGGTTTGCTATTTTAAAACCTCAAAGGAATAAATTGGCACTATGTGTAGTGCTTGCAGGAGGTTTAAGATATAAAACCTCATAAGAATATTGGTACTTTGAGGAGTACTTGCAGATGTGTGACACTCTATGGAGAGTGATTATGAGTTTGATCAGAGGAACTCGTAGGAGCAGAGTTCTTTTCAACCAAAGGAGAATGATGCAGGAGCCTATCTTTAGAGGGTTTTTTAAAAGAATTTTTAAAGTAATTTTTTATTACTCAAAATGGAATTATTTGACGCAAAATATAATTTGCCAAAAATGATAATTACTAAAAAAGACAAATTTTTATGAAAAAATAATTTGCCGAAAATAGTAATTACTTAAAAAGGCATTTTTGGTTGGAAAAATCAATTTGTCGAAAATAGTAATTTTTTTATTTTTAGGGTTTTAAGCTTTAGGGTTTTCTTTTAGGGCTTCAAGTTTTAGGGTTTTCTTTTAGGGTTTATTTGGGGATATATTCCCTTGGTATTGCATTGTAAAAGGGGAAGTGAATCCAGGAATAAGAAAATAAGATATTTATTGGTTTATTTCCATGTATTATAGTTTTTATGTGAATGGAGGGTTTTACTAATTATTTCTATTTATTGTAGTTTTTATGTAAATGGAGGGTTTTACATATTATTTTCATTTATCGTAGTTTTTATGTAATGGGAGGTATTTTATTTTGACCTCTTGAAGCTGGATTTACATCACAATTCTTAGCCTCTTTTCTCAGAGCTTTCTCTATTTCCTTTTGATCATTGAGGCTCCTCTTAAGCTTTTCAACCTATTTTTTAGCTTATCTACCTTCTCTTTAGCTATATCAGTTTTCACATAAAAGGTATCTAAGTGAGCCTTGGAAATCCCTAACTCATCCTTAGCAGGAAGCTTGTCAATATCTTCTATGATTTCCTTTGCTCTATAATCTTGAGCAGTCATTTCATTTTCAGGTTTGCTCACTTGCGAAATCATAGACCTTGAAATCCTTTGCCTAGTGACAAGGTTAACATACATAATTTTCCTTGTCACGACCATCCTGTTGGAATTTCGGGTAAGTTTCTTTGCCCAATAGTCATTTATGCTCTAAATGACTGCCTATTCGTTTGATACAGTAATAGTCTTTGAAAAATTAGCAACCAAAGGAAATAATGGCATCAAAAACATGAGGGTGGACTGACTTATTTTTGGTGGGGGTGAAGATATATTAATAGCATCCTTTATTACAATGGTAGATTATGTGACTACCATTGCTGTTGATATACGTAAATTCAAAGAAATAGGGACATAACTGATAGTAGAAGGGATGGATGAACTCGAAACGCAGTGTCCCATGGATGGTGGTAATGAAATAGATGAGGATGCAATAATGGTGGATATTGAAGTGGATATATCAAAAGTGGAAGGTGGGTTTGGAGGAGGCTATGACACAACAGAACTGATTGGTACCTCCATAGCTATTGATGGGATGAGGGAAGAACTATGAGGTGGAGGAGGTAAATTTACCACATTTTCTTGACTAGAAAGGGAGGGAAATCCTTTTGGGGATTCATGGAGATGATAAGGAGAAGAGGGATTAGAAACCATACCTTCGCCTACAGATGTAGGGTGTTCTTGTTCAACTTTTATCTCAAGTTGTTGTTCTTGCTCAACTAACCCTTCTGCAGTTGAAACAACTACTTCTTTAGAAATTTCTTCCATATTCATATTATACTTCTTCGAAACCTCTCTCTCCTCTATTTTTGGTGCCCTCTTAGTCCTATAAACTAATTTATAAGTAGCCATCTCCCCTTCAAAATTTTCCCCCTATTCATCATCTTGTACCACTCTTGAAAGTAGAGACTACTCAGCTACGGGTCATAATTCAATTGATTCTGTGGGGACTATGGAAAAATGTGGGGATATTATTTCAATTAGTGAAATATTGATAGCTCTTTATTTGGAGTATTGTGTTTCATTCATCAATTTAGCCCTCTCGAGAAACTTCTCTACCTGCTCAGATATAGGATTGGAGATTTTGAGTGCTTCAGCTATGGTTGAAGGAAATTCTTGCATCTATGTTCGAATCCTCTGATATGTAAGAGGAAGGAGGGACTTAGAATCATTCTGGGGTTTTTCATCGATCAATACTATATTTTTGACATCCTTTGGTCTCCAGGCTTCAACGTTCTTATTATAAATCCTTGAAAATTCCTTATCAATTTTCATTCCAAACTTTGATTTGGGTTTTCCAATTTTGACCCTCATACGCCACCAATCTGCAATCTTTGTTATCTTCCATGGTCCTTTCTCCTTTGGTATTCCTCTCTCTACTACCTCTTCTTCAGAAGGAGTGTCTTTCATATTGGTAGATTCAACCCTCACTTTATTAATTGTATCCTTTGTAAGCCGATGGATGAGCTCATGCTCCAGATTGAAATCCATAACCTGTTCGTAGAAATCCAACCATGGAGGTAACTGATCTATCTTTGAGATGTTCCACTCCAAAAGAGTAGTTTCATAATTATTCCTTCCCAATTAAAAATTAGCCTTGGGCCTTTTTTCAAATTTATAGGCCTTGTCTCCATTTAGGGTTTTATTTTTTGTAGTGAAAACACCATCAGGATCATAACTCCATATCTGAGGAATATAAAACAGGTATAATTTGTCAATGCATTGATCAATTTGTTGGCTATACCACTTGGATACAATAATATTATCTTTAGTGCGGTAAGTAATTAAAGACTTATTTTTTCTTCCCAAACCATAGCTTGCGTCAATGTATACCACCTGCCTTAGATACTCCAAGGAAAATAGCCTTTCCATGACAAAGTGAGGTAGGAGAAAGGGTTTATCTACAAAAGCATATAACCTAATTACCGTGCCCTCTGTTAGTAGATACCAATCTCCTTCCTCAGCATATTTCTTCCTCAAAATTTGCCTAGCTAAGGAGGGCAACCTAGGGCACTCATTGTACATTATTTTTAGGGCAGGTTCCAAAAATTCCAAGTTGAATTTGTAATAGGACCCACTACTCTTCAAACCATCCATCCAATAATAGACCGACAAGGGTTCTCCATCACTAATTTTATCCTTAACCAGAATCCATGACATTCTGATTTTGATAGCTGCATAGAACATCCACACCAAACTCGAGCAATGTCTAAAACTGGGAGCACCAACACTCTTCTTCATGTTTACCAGCTTCTCATGGATCCTCTGAGTGAGAAAAGCTGGCCAATAAAAGTAAATTACTCTAGTACCCCTCTCTCTCGCATCTTTCTTGTACATCCTTTCATCAAAAATACAATATGTCACCATATTTTGCCAACCATTAACCATCCTGCCAGAGTCCAAACCCTCCACACAAGCCAACATAGAAAATAATTATGGGTTTGAAAATTCATCAATGTCAATTGGGACTTCGGGCATTTCATCTTGATTCTTATCCTTATAAAATTAAGATGAAGCCATTTTTTTAGTGCCTCTATTTTTTCCTCTGAGGCTATCATGTTAGTGTAAGCCTTGTCTAGATTTGCTACGTTAAACGGTCTAAGATTTGAATATAGGCATACCCCTATGGCAAATAACTCATAGCAAGTCTCTCTTGTGATGGAAAATATAGGAGTGCCCTCAGAGGTTCTGACTGTTGTATTTTCAGGATCAAAGAACTGAATCATAGCAAAGACTAGTTCGGGGTTGTGATGCACAAAATCATAGATATAAGAGAAAAAAAATGAGTTTATGGCTATCATACCTTGTCGCCGAATTGGCTTTCCTTCAAAATATGGAAATTCAAAACCTATCCTTAGGCAAGTTCTTCCCACTCTTGTCATCACTGTATCTACAACTCGACTGGTCCGATGTACATGAACCTGCAATCTTGTCGCTATCTTCGATGATTCAGTGGATGACTTTTTGGGTGCCATATTGACAGTAGCAAACCTCATCCTCTCGAATTGTAGTAAATTCTCCAAGGTATTGTTGTACTTTTCTACCTTCCTATAGACGCAAGGGACTCCCAAATGGATTCCATGTATGTTTTCTCTCCTCTAGAGCCCACGTATCTTTTGCCATTAATGTAGTTGCTGCACGATATCTTTGTTGGCACACTTTTCAATATTTTTTATTATTTAATTTGATGGCTCAAAGGTGGCACCCTATCTCCTTATTGGTCAAATTTTGAAATTGCACTGTCAACTCATCACATCCATTCAGCTACTCTTAGTTCCATGTGCAAGTTTGTTAGAATTGAATGCGGGAGCACTCTTTGTCCTCCATGTGTTAAATTAAAACTTTGTTGTTAAGCTTTGGCCTGATTCCGCTCTAGTGTATTAAGAAACTCCTGAGTCTGCCTTGGTACTTAAACCTTGCATGCACGACACTCTACCTCGATTTTGCTTTGGCTATCTCCAAATTTGAAAGATTCTCAGATTAGCATCATTATTTATCCTTCTTTACGCGGGATAGAAACTGATAGACCACTTCATGGAAATTCATATTTAACCGTGCAAACTTAAGGACAGAATGCCATTCTAGAGAGTACACAACACCGTGTATGGAATGGAACATTACCATGCATTTTGGCCAACACTTAGTCATTTCTTGCAAAATTTCTTCTCTTTTTTTTTTTAGCATTTCTTTGAAAAGAACTAATTACAAAGTGCAGAAAATAAATCAAATACAAAGTGTAGAAAGGAAGGGAAATATTTTTACAGTGTATATACATACCTAACAATGAGTTCACTTCTTACATATAGTAAATATTTAGTTGGAAACCATTCACCGAAATTGGTTGTATGTTTCCCTCTGGATCCTTCAACTGAAATACATTAGACTCTTTAGATTCCACTATTTCAAAAGGACCATCCCAAAAGGAATCAAAATTTTCATGCTTTCCTGGTTTTGCCCTGTCAACATTCCATCTGAGAACTAATCCTCCAACTTGGAGCTTTCTGAACATGGATTTTTTATCAAACCATGCTTTAATGCCTGATGAGTGCTTTTGAAAATGATCATATGCTTGAGTTATGCTCTCTTCCAATTGTAGTAGGTGTGTCAACCTGGTTTTTACTGGATCCTCTTCTAATTCTGCTTTTGGACTGATAAGATTAAGCGTTGGGATCTCTAGGTGAATTTACAATACCACCTCTTTTCTATATACCAGTGCATAAGGAGAAGTTTTGATATACTTTTTAATAGTAATCCTATCTACCCATAGAGCATGGTCGAGCACTAAGTGCCAACTCCTTTTGTTACCCTCCAGATACTTTATCAATATCATTAATAGGTTTTTGTTGGTAGATTATGCTAGTCCATTACCTTGTGGGTAATAATTTGAAGTATTTTTAAAAATGATGCCATACTTGCTGGAAAACTCAATGTAGTTGGCTCCTATGAAAGTAGGGTCATTATCACTCACTAAAGCTTATGGGACTCCAAATCTAGAAATCAAACTCTCCATAAAGTTGATCACAACTTCCTGGTCTACCTTCTTTGTAGGAATGGTCTCTACCCATCTGGTAAGATAATCTATAGCTGTCAAGATAAACTTGTGCTCTATTGAAGAATTAGGATTTATAACTCCTATAAAATCTAATCCCCATTTTTGGAAAGGCTCCTCAACTTGAATAGGCTTTAGGGGAGATGCAGCATTTCTAGTTCTTCCAACGTACCTCTGACACTTGTCACAAGCCTGGGTAGTTTTAAAAGCATCATTGAAGACATTAGGCCAATAATAGCCTACTCTTATTATCTTCAAAGTCGTAACTCTGCCTGAGCTATGACCACCTGTTGATCCTCCATGAAACTCTTCAATGACTCTTTTTTGTTGGTCCTCCTTCAAGCATTTCAAGAGAATACCATCGAAGTTTTTTTTGAACAACCCTTCAAGTAGTAATACATATTTTATAGCATGAATTTTATACCTCCTTCTTTGAGAAAGATTTAGATCGGGCGAGCAAATCCTAGTTTAGAAATACCTGGTCATTTTCTTTATCCAATAAGAATATGGAGTGTGTACAATTTCTATTTGATCCTCTTCTATCATTTGACAATTTGTCATTTCGGCCAATGTTGAAGCATGTGTCAATCCTTGGCACAAATCTCTACGTCTTACCAGCTTGGTGGGATGTATTTCTACATCATATTCATGGATCTTAGTAATCCAACCAGCCCTTTTATCTCTCAAGTCACATTGTAAGATAAAGCTTCTTACATCTAGATGAACCACATATACCAGGGTTTTACTTTATACTAGATATTGTCTGAATTTATTTAGCAACTTCATCATAGAAAACACTTGTCTTTAAATAAATTTATATTTCACCTGATAATCATGTAAATCCTGACTCCAAAAGAACACAAGGTGTTCATCCCCTTGATTGTCTTTCTGGGTGAGCACTGAGGCATAACTCTCTTCAGATCCATAAGCATAGAGAATAAATTTTTTATTGAAATTAGGATTTATCAAGACTGGAGCTATTGCAATGGATTGTTTGATGATCTCAAAATCTTACTTCCTAACCTCGGTCCACTTGAATTCTACCCTTTTCTTAAGTAGTTTAGATATAGGCCTCACTTTCTATGTAAAATCAGAAATGAATTTCCTGACGAAATTGATTTGACCTAGGAAATACTGCAAGGTCTTCTAATTAGTAGGCAAAGGAATAGCTAGAATTTCTCTAATTATTTTTGTATATATAGCCATACCTTCCTTTGAGACCACATGGCCTAATAGTTTTCCCTTATGTACTGCAAAAAATGACTTTTTAGGATTTAGTGAGATACCAAATTCTTTGCATTTTTGAAAAAACTGTTCCAAATGAGATAGAATATCATTTTTATCATGAGAAAACACCGTCATGTTGTCTAGGTAAATTAGAATAACTTTGTTTATAAGTGTATGAAAGGCATAGTCCATGGCCCTCTAAAATGTAGCTCCAACATTAGACAACCCAAAGGGTATTCTCTGATAGGCAAATGTACCTCATTTTGTGGTGAATGTTATTTTGTATAGGTCTTCGTCTTTTACCCAAATTTGGTTATATCCAAAGTAACCATCCAATAGTGAGAATATTTATGATCCAGGTACCACTTGTAAGATCTGGTCAATCTGAGGGAGGGGGTAGTGATCCTTGAGGGATGCTTGATTCAGATTTCTAAAATCTACACATAGGCGTATATCCCCATTCTTATTTCTTATGGGTACCAAATTGGCTACCCAAGTGGAATGTTTTATTGGATATATTATCCTAGCATTTAGTAGCTTTAAGAGTTCCTCTCTCATAATGGCTTCTATCCTCGGATTGACAGGCCTCTATTTTTTTCGAATGGTTTAGCATCGGGTTCTAACTCAATAGTATGCTAGATAATCCTTTTTTCATACACCTTAAGGTCTTCATATGACCAAGCCATAGTGTCTTGGTATTTTAAGCATAAATTTTTAATATCTTCTACTTCCTTGGGTGAACACTGGATCCCAACATTGAGCTTCTTTCATATTCTGACCTCCACTTATTTATAGATCTTTTTATCGACCTTCATAGCTCCAACCTTATTTCTATATTCATTATCAAATATACTTTTAAGGGTGACCAATCCCCTTGGAATATGATTATTTCTTATTTGGATAAAGTATTTCTAAGCTATTTCCTCCAAATATTCCTCTTGGACAATTGAGAAGCATGCTTCTCTTATCATAAAATCCAAAATTTTTTCATCACTTTCAAAAACCTGCCAGAATATATGCTTGTCTGGCACTTCAGATCTGAAAACCATTTTAATTCCCTTTGTATTCTTAGTTCCAAAATCAATAGGAGGATTGAAATTATCTCCCTTTGTTGCCAATGAATCTTCCATCTGATTCTCTTCCCTAGGCACAAAAAATATATTCAGGGCATAAAATGAATCCATTAGGTCCCATAACCTATTTTTGTAAGATTTTAAGTAATGGTGCTTATTGCTGCACTTATTCCTTACATGATGGACTATCAACTTAGAATCACCATATATGTTTAAAATATTTATGCCCATACTTTTTACTTGCATCAATCTGAGGCACAGAGCCTTGTACTCTGTAGCATTGTTAGTACATGACCATGTCAGTTTGTAAGAAAATTTCTTTATCCCTTTCGACTGTGATTGTATAACCACACAGTACCTGCACAATTTCTACATTAGCACCATCAAAATGCATAACCCATGTTTCCTTATTTCTTAGAGATTGATTATAAATAGCAAGGAGTTTCTTTTCCAATTATATTGTGATGTTGTATGTACCCATACCAATTCCAAATTGACTATAGTATTCTCTGAAAGGCAACTCATATTCAATGTCTAGATCCTCAATATTTTCCACTAGCTCAAATTCCTCCAAAGGATTAAGATTGCACAGGTCTTCTTCAATATTTTCAATATGATAAGCAACTATTTTCTCAGGTGTTATACTTATCGTTTTTCTTTTAAAGGGATTACCATGCTAGAATAATCCATGTACATACATCCCCTAGCTTTGCAGTAAATTCTCTTAAGAGGCATAACCTAAAATAGGGTTCTAAATCCACCACCACTATTTCCTGTACCATTGTTACCTTGGGAGCTCTTTGCAACCTCATCAGTACATCCTTAATGATCCCAACCATCTTGATAGGTGTCCCATGTATTTGTAACACTCCAGGACAAGATCGGGTATATTCCATACCCATTTCTTCATAGACCACCTTAGGCATAACTATGGTTGATGCTCTTGAATCAATCATACAATTTTAGACTACCCATCCTTCCATTCTTAGGGATATGTAGAAAGGGGAAGGTTTGTTCTTTAGAATAGTAGGTGTCATTTATTTCTTTTCTTATGGTATACCGAGGATGGTAGTGGCTGGTCTATTCTGGGGATTTTTGCTGAGGGAAGCTTTAAGCAGGTCAATATGACCCGAAATGAAAAGAGTGTCATATAGGCTAGCTTTTGATGGAATACTTTTCATATCTTCAATAATGTTATACTCAGACTTGGTCAGGGATAGTCTTTCCAATCCTCTATCTGGCTCACCATATTTCCTTTTGTATTATTGGGTTGCCTCTAATCTTTATCTTTTGGTAATAGAGGGGAACCTGAGCTTTTCTTGATCATCACCCTTGGATCTCATTATGTCTCCTTCCATTTCTCTTTTCGGGTTTTTAGGGAGACTATTTGTTTTCTCCTTCCCTCTAGCTCGAGGAATAGGAAAATTTTCACTACTTTGATGGGGGAGTCAACTTTCTTTTGATTAGGGACCTAAAATTATCCCATATTTTGAGGGTCTACTTGTAGAGCTTTCTTTCCAGACCTTGTCATAACAACAATGGAACTTTCTTCTTCTAACTTATTTTTGGCCATGATCTGATCAGGGTGCCATAACATGTTAACCCTCCCCTTATGATTACTTTTAGCTTGATCCATGGCCTGTTAAACATGGTTTTGATACATAACACAAGACTGTGAGTCATAGGGGTCATTATTTGCAAGAGTGGTATCTGCAAAACACTCTAGATCCTCATATGTTGCATTCACTCTAACCCTAGTCTATTACTAGGACCAGGTCTTTGATATTTGTTTACATATGGGAATATCCTTTGTTGTGACCTTTCCTGATCTCTCTTTCCCATTGAATTCATTCTGTTACTCAAAGTCTTCATGGTATTTTGTATATCCAGAATAGCAGATAATTCTTGAGAAGGTTGAGAAGGAAGGAGAGGAAAAGGAGGTGTGGAAGATACACGTTTAGATCGAGGAATAAGATTCATTTGTGGAAATGGATATCATAAAGAAATGGGGTCCATGTAAGAGGGATTTGTGGATTGATCATGGGTACTATTGATTTTTGAGTTATAGGGCAACACAGTCTTGCGGGGAATTATTCCTACATTGATTAGGATATTTTCAGCATGGATGGTGTAGACACCAAAACAACACCAATCTGATTACGGGATAGTGCTTTGGTTATTTCCCGTTTGCTTTCTTCGACCGCTCCGCCTTCCCTGGTGAGAAGGCCCAACTATCGAATGTATCCTCCAAGTCCAGCTCGGGTTTGAGCTTAAGCAAATGCTGCTTTAAGCACTTAAGCAAATGTTGCTGTTAGCACTTAGGCAAATGTTGCCTGTCGTGATATCGCGACAGTCACGATATCGCACTGTCATGATATCGCACTGTCGCGATATCACGATAGTCGTGACATCGCGCTGTCGCGACGTCACGCTGTCGCGACGTTGTGCTGTCACGATATCGCGACAGTCGTGACGTCACGCTGTCGCGATGTCGTGACTGTCACGATATCATGATAGCTCCTACCCTGTGCCTTGTTTCTTTTCATGGTGTCGCGATATCACGGCAAAACTTCGCATTTATGTCGAAGGTGGATTTTAACCAATAAAAGCAGAATTTAAACCAATGAAGGCAGATTTTAACCAATAAAAGCGGATTTTAAACCAACGAAGGTGGATTTCAACCAATTAAACGTGGACATTAAACAAATAAGCATTAAACGTTTGAAGGTGGACTTTAAACAACTGGAAGTGGAAGTCAGTCAAGTGCGTGGGCCGTTGGAGGACTGTCACAGTGGCATTCATGAAAGCCCAAGTCATGGAGGACTTTCCTCTCTCGTGGGGAGACATGACCGCCACATGGCACCTATGACCAACACATGGTGCTTATGCACGCCTATCCAAAGAGACCCCCTGGGTCTATAAAATGGTGGATTTTTCCACCCAAAAGGAGGAGAGAAGAAACGTTTTGAAGCAGCGAAGCCCTGCCAGTTTACCGCCAGACGTTTTAAGCCTCAATTCACGTCATCCGCATCCGTGATTTCTTCTGCAAGGGAGGTCATTGGGTGCTTACGGAGAACATGAATCCGGATCCATGGATTCATCAATTTTCCGACAAAGCTCAGTGTTCTGATTTTATTTCTTTTGCATCATGATTTCGGGATTTTGATTTCAAGCGTGCATTCATCAGATTTTATTTCATTCGAAAGTGATGCAGACCTAGTTGAATTTATATGTATTATGACATAATTATTCTACTATGTTTATGTTATGATTTTGATCTCAAGCATAAGTTCATCGGGTTTTATTTCATTTCGTGTTTTTTTTATTTCTTTTGTTTTATGGATCGAATGCTTCAGTTTAACTTATTTTAATCTATTTCTTTTGTTTTTGCAAGATATCAACATGCAGGTTTTATGTCATTTCACTCTCACGAATGTTTCATTTTAACACAGGTGCTACTAAATGGTTTGATGTTTCTTTGAACGCAGGAAGAACAGCAAGGATCGAAGATTCACCAGCACAAGCGGCGGCGACATCTTGGCCCGCCCGTTTTAAATGTGGACACGTGAAAGGAGGACTGCTAAAGACAGATTGTAACCGAAACACGCTAATCCTCCTAGCCCTTAAAGGGGACGGAGAGAGATTGTAACTGAATCCAAAATTATATTAATAAAAAGGGTTGTGCTCTCGTTTCTCCTTTTATGTTAATTTTGATTCGATTACGTTCATCTTATTTTATGCATGTTCATTTGGTATCAAGTTAGTATTGTTTTTATTTCGAAATCTCGTGTTTTCAGATGGCTACATTATAAACTTGGGGGAAGTTTTGTACTCCATATTGTTGTATTTGGAGACCTAGCTCTGATCCCAAGGCACAAATATAATATATATAAGTCAAACATGTAGCTGGTCTAGCAGTGGGGGGAATTCTCTTCCATGTTCTGTTAAATCTCAAATTAAAATCTGAGATAGTTTCTTGCTGGGTTTTTTGCATGGTTGTAAACTAATTCAGCAGAGAAAAGAGATCAGTAGATTCATTAAATTCTTCTATGAATGGCCCAGCCAATGATTACCATGAAGTGATAGAATTATCTTCTAGATTTCTAAACCAATGCAATATCTTTCCATGAAAGGACAGGGCTAGAATTATGACAATAATATATTTTTTTTTTATGTTGTGGATTGCTGCCAAATTTAGGATATCTTAGCAGTGCTCGTAATATGTTTTCCCAAATCCATCATATGTGGCGGTTTACTTAGATACAACCTAGGGAATGGCATCCATTTAGGCTAATATAAGGGGCCCAGTTGAATCCTAGTTAGGGTACTTCTGAAGTTTCTGATTAGGAGCCACATTATATGCCATATTTCTGGTTGTAGGTCTTCTTGGAGGAACTATTGGATTTTATTCCATAAGCTCTTCTTCTTCAATAAAATCTTGATCCCAAATTTTGATAACAGCAGCCCCTCTAAGAGGTAACTCACAATGAAAGAAAGAATCAGGGTTGTTCCTGTTGGTCATCAAATCTGCCTAGGTAAGGATTTTTGTGTAAGTGTATGCACCCTAGACCTGGACCAACATTGAAAGGCCGAAGGGAAGAGATGCCCTCTATGCCAATCTCCGGAGAAAGGTCAGCTCCTATGCTAAAATACTTGGGTGTTTGAATATAAGAGTGCAGGAAAGAGATAAAAGGGATGAGGGTTAGAGAAATAAATAAAAAGGGGTAAGGGAAGAGAGATTGTTGATTTATGGTGGGAGAGAAAAGGAAGCATGATCGCTAATAGACAACTTGAATAGCAGCAAAGAACACCAAGAGTAAAATGAAAGAAATGTAATATCGACTTTCCTATGTATCCTCCTGAACGAGTTTCAGGACACTATCCCCGATTGCATTCCGGATGCAGAGTTCAGCATCTCGGTCTACAAACAGAGAGAGATAGAAGAATCAAGCAAGGCAGGCAACATAAAATAAATTCGATGCAACACTTTTCTACTCCTATGTATCCTTCCAAACGAGTTTCAGGACACTGTCCCCAATCTCACACTAGATGCAGAGTTCAGCATCCAGCATACAAACGAGGAGAGATAGAAGAATCAAGCACAGAAGGCAGCATAAAAGAGAAGAATTGAGCTCAAAGTCTCTTAGTATTAATCACAGGACATCAAGTTACAGCAGCTTTCTAGTAGATAGTTCCCCCATTTTACATTACAATACTTGGGTTTTTATAGAGGACCCGACCCTCTGAGTCATTATCACAAAATCAATGAAGTGCATCCTTGAGCTTTGAGAAGTCGACTCCTCGTGGTTGTTGCGACTGATCTCTCAAATCGGCTACTAAGAATAGCAACTGCAACTGGGTCCATCAGGGAAATAGGCATTCAATGGGCTGCCTGAACTGTCCTTAGTTTCTGGGTGCAATACTCGAGTAGCCACCGTGCTTGATAGGTTCTCCTTCTTGGACTGGTACTTTGGGTCCAATTTCCCAAAATGATCAGCGAACTTTCCGGGAAAGGAAAAATGTATTTATGAAGCAACTGACCACCTCGAGAAAATACTTAGCTTGAAATGCGTGCCTTGGAAGCGCTTCACTATATCTCTTCTTGCAATTCTACTTCACAGTGGGTTTGGGCCGAAGTAGATTCTTCCTCTAAGTTTGGCACTTTGGATAGTTGAGCTTCGTGGCAAAACTTCAGGAGGTTTGAGTGCTAAAGTAGATCTCTTTTGGTGGGGCCCTTCATGCTCTACTACTTCAATGGTTGAATTACTTCGCCTACACCTCAAAGAAATGCTTCGCCGTGATATTTCTTTGAAACTATGGTTCAGGAGGCTTATGGCCGAAGCAGAAATGGTTCGTAGGTGGAAGGCCTGTGGTGGGTATTTCGGCGACTTTCTGGCGAAGCATTTTCAATGTTTGCTTTGAGATCTGCTTCACAATTTTTTGGGCCGAAGTAGCCTTTGGAAATGCTTCGGGTTTGAAGTAGTTCTTCTACCTTAGCGACTTTGGAATTTGATTTTTGGGCCTTCCTTCTTTGGGTGGAGTTGTCATTTGAATATCTCTTCGCTAGGTTCCCATCCGAAGTAGTTTTGGAAATGCTTCGGGTGCAAAGACTTTCTTGGCACTTTCCTCGTGTTTTTCTTCTACAAAACTATTTTGCAAAATTTGGGGCCGAAGCGATCACTGGGAATGTTTCAGGCCCAAAGTTATTTTCTTGCCTTAGCTAATTTGCCTTGCATCTTGGATTTTATCTTTTCGACAGGAGAGTTACTTCGCAAAACTTTCACCCAAAACGCTTTTGGGAATGCTTCGGGTGCGAAGCTTTTTCTGGCGCCTTCCTCGTGTTTTTCTTTGGCAAAACTGCTTCGCTGATTTTCCTCCTGACGTAACCTTTTGAAATGCCTCGGGCCTAAAGTTCTTTTCATTTTATTCTTCCTCTCCTCAGCGAAGTTATCCTAGCTACGAAGCTCCTCCTATCTTCTTTGGTGTACAAGGGGAATGGCTAGGAAAACCAAAATTGCTATAACTTACATACATTTTAAGAGGTAATAATTAATATCATACAAAAATTTTGCTATTTTTCCACCGCTTGTATAATGTGACAAAAAGTGTCAACATTCTTCGTAGCTCGCGGGGTGACGAGCTTGCCTCGGTAAGAGAACCCTTTAACCCTGATCCATTAGGCTACTGAGTCACTGATCCCCTTTAGACCCTTCTCCTTTTTCTATCTCCTGGGGTGCTTCTGCGGTTTGCCCTTCCTCTGCCTCTTCTCTTCCTTCTGATTCCTCTTCCTCTTCTTCTTGCGCGGCTTCCTTTGGCACAGCCTCTGGCTACGGTGATGGTTCAAGGCGATCCCGGATATGTTTCATCGTTCGTCGAACATGAGCCCAGGCACCCTTCTAAAAAGGCTCCTGATCTTGCAATGCCTTTATTAGAACACAAAACCGATCAATTTGCCCGATGTCAGCATGTTTGGCCCTGATGAATAGATCGTTTAGGCATGCTACCATCTTGTAGTATCTTAAGATGAAGTCGGTTATCTTCCCCTCTGAGATTAGCTCCGCCCACCCGTCTATTTTTGAGACATCGCTCTCGAACTGAAGCCAGACTGGTTTGAGCTCGTCTTTAGTCAGAAGATTTCCATCATCATCTATGAAACTCAGGAAACCCAAGGAAGAAAGGTCCTGAAAATAATTCATTGAGGTGCGCTGCTCATTGTCAAAAATGTCTTGGAGGCTTCTAGCTTTCTAATCTTTTCGTACCTTGGAGAAGAAGGCACGGACCATGGCCTGGGCCGTGGACCAGTCCCTAGCTGTCCAGGTCATTGCAGTAAATTATGAAAACCTAAATATTAAAGTAAATTATGTCCAAGAATTCAGCAAGAATGATGAATAAATAAGGGGATAGCGGGTCACCTTGCCTAATACCTCTGGAGGCTGGGAATTACTGAGAAGGCCTACCATTGATAAGAACTAAGTAGGAAACTGAAGAGATACATCCCATAATCCAATCCATCCAGTCCTTAGAGAAACTAAATTGCCTAAAAACTTTGATAAGGAAGTGCCAATCCACTCTGTCATAAGCTTTGGATAAGTCTAACTGAATGAACATGGAAGGAGATTTTTGCATGTCCATGGAATGGATGGCTTTATAATCAATAACTATCTCATATACTATTTGAAATCCTTCCATATAACCCCCTTGCTCTGGGGAATTAATCTTATGCAAAAGAGGCTTCAACCTTTCTACCATTATTTTAGTAATAATTTTGAGAAGAACATTACATAAAGCAATAGGTCTAAAATTTGAGATATGATCAACCTCTTGAGCTTTTGGAACAAGAGTAATATAAGTTTTATTGATAACCTTCAAAATTTCTTTGGATTTCTTGGTTTCTTCCACCACCTCTAATAAATCAACATGAAGGATATCCCAGAACTCTTGATAGAACTCAATGGTAAAACCATCAAGATGTGGGGTTTTTCCTTTTTTCATTTTAAAAATTACTTGTTGAAGCTCATTGATAGTAACAGGAGCAATCAAAATAGAGTTCTCCTCAAAATTTATAAGAGAAGATATTTCTTGAAGAACATTTTGTTGTGAAGTTGAGTCAAGAGGAGTAGCAGAAAAAATATTGGAAAAGTAATCAACAACAATAGAGTTCATGCCATCCCAAGTATAAACAACATCTCCAGAATCTGATTTTAAGGAAGAAATAAAGTTGTGAGATCTTTGAGCTAGAATATATTTGTGGAAGAAATTTGTGTTTCGTTCTCCTTCTTTGAGCCATTGAATTCTAGATTTTTGCTTCCATAAGATTTCTTCTTTTTTTTCCCATTCCTCTAACTGAGTTGTGAGTTTAATTTCATTTGTAGTTCTCTTCTTTGTGAGGCCATCTAAATGGATTTTCTTATTCAAATTTTCAAGATGAACAATAACTTCATGTTTTTTTTTATGAACATCCCCAAACTCTTTCCATTTCCAAGTCTTGATTTTGGATTTAATATATTGCAGTATTTTGGAAAAATAGAACATCTTAGTCCCATGCCTAGGTTTACCTTCCTTCCACAATTGTTGCACATGAGGTCTGAAGGAAATGTCTCTAAGCCACATTAATTGAAAATTATAAGGAGAGAAACTCACATTGGTTTTCCACATTTCCACCATGACTGGCCAATGATCCAAACCAACATTATTAAGAGTCTTCACTTTAGGAATGTGACCATGGATTAAGAAATTTTTAAAGAGAAAAAACCTATCCAATATCTCCATTATACAAGCTAAGCCTTGCCTTCTATTAGACCAAATCATAAGGCCATTATCTGGTTGGATATCCACAAGATGGAGGTTTGCAATATATTCGCTCATGAGGTCAGTGCTTTTGTCTAAATTTCTATTTCCCCCCCTTTTCTAGTAAATTAGAGAAATATCCTTCGATTGTCTTCTTTTTTCCTCCAAAGAAGTCGGAACATAAACAGTAATGTAGAGCATAATCTGGTTGGAATGTCTACTTTTAATAACTATAGCCAACAAACCCCAACTGCTAACCATATGGTGAATAACTACCTCTTTTGGGTTCCAAAGACAATCAATGCCACCAGAAGTCCCTTGGGAACTGAGGGAAACCACTTTTCCAGCTAGCCAAATTTTACTAGCAATTGAGTCCATATCCTCCATTGACATCTTTGTTTCTTGAAGGAAAACAAGATGTGGATGATTTATCTAAATCATTCTTCTAATTTAATTTTGTTTTGAAAGACTCCCTTTGAGTCCTCTAATATTCCAAGTGATGATCTTCATTAATACCAGGGTTAAAAAATTTGGGAAGGACATTAATCTTACCTTCCTCTACAAGCTTTTCACCTTCTTTTACCATATGATATTGATTGGTCTTGTGACCTACTTTTTTATTAGAATCCATATTCAATTTTTTTTTCCTGTTTCTTGACTTATTCCAATTGAATCTGAGATGGCTTCTAACCTTGAAGAATGCTCATACATAGCCAAAATTTTACTAGATGGTTCAACGGAGTCTATATTGGGACTTGCATTATTTGAAGTTTTGACATTTGAAAGATTGTTTTTCTTGTGTAAATTTTCTCCCTTTTTTTTCTATTGAAAAACTTTGATTTGTTGGTTTATCTTCGAGTTATTCCCTTTATATTTAAATTTTGTTTCTAATATTTTAGTTTCCATTATTTCCTCTTCCTCACTTGGGACATCATTTTGTGGAAAGGATTTCAAACATATTAGTAGATGACTTTGATTGATCCTTCATAACTAGTTTTTTCTGAGTGTTCTTCTTAGGTATTTGGAAACCTGTCGAGTTTATATCTTCTTTCTTTTGATCAAGAATTTTATTTGGGAAAGCACTGGCCAAATGACCATATTCATGGAAAATTCTACAATGAAAAAGAATGTTCTCATAGTCCACTACTTGCTCCCAAGTGTCTTCCCCAAATTGTAATGTGATATTTTTAGGTAGGGGTTTGTCAAAATTCATTAAAACACAAATCCGAGCATAAATAATATGTTCAAAATTTTGAGTACAATCAGCAGTCATCATAAAAGTTCCTAAAGAGTTTCTAATTGAAGAAAAAATAGTAGGATTCCAAAATTCAATAGGGAGGCCAAAGAGTCTAACCCACACAGGAGCTATAGAAGGCATCTCTTCTTCGGCTTTAAATTTAGTATGCCAGGGCTTCATGAAAAGCCCTGCCCTTCCAAAAAACCAAGGAACCCTTGAAAATTTTTCTCTCTATCTTCATTATTAGTAAATAAAACAAGAAAATAACCATTTGGATAAATAGAGATTTGTAACTCAAAAAAACTAATCTATAGTGGAAAACACCCCTTTCGAGGTGTCACTTTCAACAGGTTGGGCATAGGAGGAATGGAGCCTTGTCGGCCTCTACCAAAACATAGGACATTCCTAACTATACCATATATCTGTAGGATGGAGACAAGGGGAATGGAACTTGGGTCGGCCTCTACCAGCACCCAGGGCATTTATCATTGCACCACAACAAGCAGATAGATTCGAAAAAATTATGTCCAAAGTAAATATTAAATAAAACCTAAATGTATGCACCCCATTAAGAGAGCTGGCCAAGGAACCTATTTTCCTATATAAAGGGTCATAGAAATAGAGCATGATATAGCAGTAGGAAGTAGTGTAGAATAGTGTGGTGTGATATAGTAGAGTGTGATGTAATGTGATGGAGTATGATATTCTCAAAGCTCATTCTTGAGTGGTAGCTTTATTCATGGATTTTTCATTTCCTCCATAGCTACTCTGTATACATTTCCATAATTTCTATTTATAGTATATTTTTAGTCATCTCGCAAATTTACTTTATGTCATATTATTTTGCATCTTGTGATTGCTATCTCCCATTACTTGCTACATTAAAATCTAACATAGAGATAGTAAGTCCTATAGTAGAAACTATGGGTATGTTACAAACCATTTTGTAAAATTTTCAATGGTTATGATAATAAATTTATGGATGCTAAATGATAAAGATAAAATATTAGAAACAAGATCAACTTCCCATAAGGAAGAAATCCAAGATGCATTTGCAGGATTGCATTATTATATAGGATTATGTATAGTATTTTTATTTTGTTTACAATAATCACATTAAGACATAAAATTATTAAAATTTAATTTCCATATTAGACCAATAATACCCCATCCTAAGAAGCCTGTGAGAAGTAGAATGAATCTAAAGTTCCCCCTAAAATATGCAAAATGAGATTCATGTAAGGTAGTTGGCACTTTGTCATTAATTAGGAATCTAAATAAGGTACCATAATATTTTATATAAATGAGTTATATCCTAAAATGAATGCTTAATAGATTTATTATTAATATGATTTCTTTACTTGACACTAGTTCCTTTAGGGTAGGCATGGGACTTAAGGTATGAGATGATAAGTTTATACTAAATGGAGGAGTTATGACACTCTATGTTGTTGAATTTTATCATGGAAATAAATTCCAGTTGAATTTAGGAATTATGAATGACAAATTCATGGGAAATTTTTGTGATGAATATCTAGTATCATCAATATTTCAATGAGGACCAAATGAGAAAACAAAGGATGAAAAGGAATTCATAGCTTGATTTTATAGTCTATGTACATGTTCTAATGAAAGAAAAAAAAGGAGTATGAAATATATTTTAAATTTGAAGATGCTTTAATACACTTGATTTTGAATTGATATTCATATTTAGCTTTATTAACAATTAACTGAGTTTCTAATTGATGGGCATATTTTGTACCTAATTGCTTGGAAACTAAAAGTACTAACATAAGGCCTTCATAATCAACATCATTGGTTGTATAAAAAAAAATTAATCTAATAATAATGGGATAAATATATCCATCAATGGTTCATAAAAATTCCTTGGCTCCAATCCTAATTTAGTTCTTACCTCATCAAAGTTAAAGATCCATGTATTAGTATATAAAATGATTTTCTCTTGGTGTTCCTCTAAATCAGTCTCATCTTTGGGTTCCTTAGGTTTGTTATTAGAAGAATTAGACCATTTAGTTCCATATTCTCAAAATAAAACTACCCCCAAGTATATTTCTATGGAACAAGTATAGATAATCAATAGTCTATATTGCACAAGTGGCTTGAGGGTGGATGGTTTAAGTAAATATTCTTTTAAGTTCATCAAAGGATTCTTTACTCTCATGGTCCATTCTATCTTAATATCCTTCTATTTTAGTGATAGGGTAAGTTTTGTGAGAAACTTTATGGATATAAGAAAGGATATGTTTTGCTTGATTATAGTAGGGAGGTGGTATTTCAAGCATGGAATTTACTTTGAAAGATCTACATCAAGGCCATTTTTGAAAACTAGATAACCTAAAATATTGTCTCTTGATACACCAAAAATATGCATAAATGGATTAACTCAAATATCATATTGTCAAATATCTTGAATATGGATTGTATATCCTTTTAATGGTATTCATATTTTGTTTCTAAAAGTTCATCTACATGGAGTTCTATTTTTATCAATTATTTAATAAAAATCATAGGTTGTTATTCTTTGATAATTTTTACAAGCATTTTTGGATCCCAAAATGTATGAATATATTGTAAAATATATCCTACTCTATGGTGAAATAGGTTATATGTTGGTAATTAGGAATAATATTAGTTTGGTCATAGCTAGAAAATTCCTCTATAAGGTAAAGTATATAAAATCCCATGAAATATTCAATAATTTGGTCAATAAAAGGTAATGGAAGTTATCCTTATGATAAGATTTAGTAATATATCTAGATTCAATGCATGATTTTAAGGTATTAAACTCTTTTTATTTGCATGGATAATATTTGAATCTAAATCAATATAGTGAAAAGGTTTTATGAAACTATATTTAAGATATTTTTTAGCTCCTATTGCATTAGTTTACTTATTATGGGGCGAGGTTTCCTAATTGTTTATCGTATAGGTTTAACTTTTGGATAGGTAACAATGTTATGCATGATGATTATTGGGTATGTTTTATCCATGTATATATAACTCTAAGCTAAAATATGTTTGTATTTGGTAATGACCTTGGTGTATTCATCGATTTATTATGGATTTAAATCTTTGGCCAAGTTGGTCATTTTAAGATCATATTGGGTATAAACATTGATTTGAGTAGTCTCATCAATTAGAATGTCATTTCCATATTGAAAGTGGTAAGTTGTATAATGTATATTTATTATTTCAACATCATATTTGTTAAAATTAAGGACTCTTAAGGGATATTCTTCTTCTAAGTTCCAAACCTATTATATTTTCTTGAAAATATTTCTTATCTTGAATCGAGAAATTCTATGATGATATATTTATTTTTTATTTTATAGATTTATTATATTTGTACAATTTTTATACAAGTGGAAATTCATTTGTACCTATATCATTAGTATTGATTTCAAATAAAGGAAGCGGTTTATCTATCAACACAATTATCAATGATTATCATCTTTAGAAATGATTACTATATTGTAAATAATATTTACTTCTACTACTTTGAGTTGGAAAATATCAATTTTGAAAGATTTTAAAGGTGATCTCATATGTTTCTTACATAGAATGGCATTGTATTATTAAACTCTTTGATTCATCTATCCTAGGTGTTTTGAGTTCAAAAAAATTGACTTTATGTGATTGATTATTTTTTAATCCCATTTGTATGGGTGCTCAAGGTCTTATAGATGATATTGAATTAAGTAAGCATTAGAATAATATCCACTAATAATTTTCTGAGTGGGACGTATATGAGGTTGATTTTTATATGGCTCAAATAAAAGGTGTGTACACAATTTTAATCTCATATTCAAGAACTCTAATCTCAAGTGAAGCCATTAAAAAAGGAATACCATTTAATATGAGAGATTACCTACAATGATCAGGGTCTCCTCTAATGATAATCACATGGTTTTTATAATAAATTTTATCATTAGTATGTAGTAGAAGTAATATCTCTCATTCAATAAGTCCAAAGCATCTTCAAAGAATTTTCAATTGCAAAGGAAGAATATTAATAAGGAAATGTTTTTCATTTCCTAAGCCTAACTTTAATGAAAATTTGTATGCCTAAGAAAAATAAAATTGAGCACTGCATTTTTTGAGAGGGAAGAAGAAGCACGCGAGTTTTGTTTTAATAGAAGGAAGCAGTTGTGTTTAATTTTGATTGGGGTGACTAAAATATCCTAAGGCATTGGGTAGTGCAGACGATGATCGAAGGTGTGGCTAAGGCACTTGTAAGGAGCAAGATGTGGTTTTTAATCCCACCCGATTCATTTTGATAAAGGAGGTGAGGAGTTTTATTTTCATCAAAACTCATGTGGTGGCATTAGTGGGTGAGCATGGACTTTTGGTTAATGTGTGGACATGTAGCATAAGTGGCATCTTAGCCTTGGGCTAAGGTGCTATGATGGCATAGGTTGTGGGTTCGAGTATGTGCAGTGGTCGCTGAGCACTGGTCATTGAAGACGTGCACATCCTTTTGGTGATGTGAGCTAACAATAAGGTATGCATATTTTATTTTATTTTACCAAAGTTTAGAATGCAGAAAAATGTTTGAGGCTGCGTGATAATTAAAGGGAATGTGTTAAAATTTAGGGAGTCATAAGGATTGTTGAAACAATATTTTATTTTGATACTTAGAAAAATGGAGGATTGGATATTATAAAGTGTTAACAAAGGAGCTTTGTTTATTGTGTTGAATGTTATTTTGAGAGGATTGGACATTATAAGTTGTTAACAAAGGAACTTTATTTTTATGTGTTGAATATTATTTTGAGAATATTGGAGATAATAAGGTGTACTTCAGACTTTATATTTTATTGTAAATCTTCAATGGTGAAATAATTGTTGAGGAGAATATTTATGTGGAAATTTTGAACTAGATTGTTGCTATCTAACCTAGAATTGACAAGAGGGTTTTATTGAAAGTAAAACAGGTTTTGAAGAAATATTTCCATCAAAGCAAAAAGGCATGGGCACATCATATTTTTTTTGATATGTTGAATGAATGTTGTGAAATATAAGGTGGAGTGAAAAGGATTGTTTGATAAGAATTGTTGGAAATATTTGAGTGAATTATTATATGATTCATTGATGAATGTTTAGAGAATATTTGAGATAGAGATTGAGGACTATTTGAGTTAGGGTTTGAAATCCATATTGTGCACCTTGTTTGAAGAAGTATGGAAATACTTTTTTAGGGTTTGTGACCAAGGTATGTTTCATTGGTTGAATAATTGAATAAAACATTTGAATTTTGGTTTGAGTGTGTTTATGATTGAACAAGTCTTGGTGAGGGCTTGAGACAAGATTTGAGGTAAGCCTTAGTGAAGACTTGAGAGTATTTTTAAGGTAAGTCTTGGTGAAAAATTGTGAGCATAGTTGATTGATTGATTTTTTCAAGCTTTGTGTTAAGGCTTGGGGTAAATCTAAGAAGACTTGATTTGTGATTTTATCAACCTTTTTGTTAAATATTGAGGTATATTTGAGGATAGATTTTGGTGCATATTTGAGGGCAGATTTGTGCTAGAGCAGAGATATATTGTAATAAACTTTGTACTAGACTGAGGATAGTGTTTAGTACAAATTTGAGATAGGTATTGAGAAAATTTTAGAGCAAAATTTTGATGTGACAGAGTAAAGGACAGTAGTCTCAAATGGATAGAGATCCATTAGCCAAGGCAGTGAGGATAGAGTTCTTCTATGGAGAGAGATCTATAAGCCAATGCAGTGGGGGTAGAAGTCTTCTAGAATATCATCATAGAGTAGAGGAGAAAGAGTAATCCTATGGATAGAGTTCCACAAATCAAAGAATAGGGGATTGGTATCTCCTTTAGATAGATGTCCATAAATATTGTAATAGGGAAGTGGTTCTCAAAATATTTGTTTGAGAAAATTTAGTAGAAATATTTTCTCTGTGGAGTAGCCCACATTGGGTGAACCATGTTAAATCATGTCTCTCATGTGTGTGATGATTTGTGCAATTTTTACTATTTTAATATTGTTGATGCTATTGATTGAATTAAAAAGTAAAATATTTTATCTTATATTATTCACCCCCCTCTCATTATAAGCATATGTTCTTCAATTGGTATCAGAGCGGGTCTCTCCATGAAAAGACTAACAACTTGGAGGAATATCTGAGAGGAACACACATGACTTCAAAAAATGGAGAAGAGACCATGATCAAAATAAAAGAGGAATTCTTTGCTACTCTCAAAAACTTGGAAAATGTTAGAAAGGAGAACTCAAGTTTGAAGGATCAAATTCAAGAGGATGAAGAAGCAAAGATGGAACTTCTATAGAATCTCACAAAACTCAAGATAAAGGTGGAAGAGGGAAAGAAAATTGAAAAGGATATGATAGATATATTAAGTACAAGAGAAGCAGAGTGTGAAATATTGGAATAAAAAATTGTCTCTCTAAGGAATGATGTTGAAAAGACTAAAATATGAAAATATATAAAGTTAGGGAAACAGAAAGAGGAGTTGAGCTCTCAAAGAATAGAGACATAAAATAAATATAATCCCATGACTCATACTAATACTCTGGAAGGAAAAGGTATTAGTAAAGAAGAGGAAAAATAAGATCCATGGACAAGAGTAATCACAAGAACAGCAAAATAAGAAGCACTCGACCATATTTTCCAAGGAACTCAAACAGGTTACAAAATCTCTTCCATGGATATTGCTTTACATGTAATAAATATGGTCATATAGTTGCACATTGCATTGGTTATGTGAAAAATAATGTTAGTATAAATTTCAAATATTTTGCACCTCTTATGAATGATGATGTCATATGTTATAAATGCAATAATTTTGTGCATAAGGCTAGATGGTGCAAAATGGTATTTCCTGAGTCAAGTAAAAAGAATACAACTTCAACAATTAGGAGAGAGATAAAAGAGCATGAGAAAGTTAGATCAATGTTAGTACAAACAACTCTTCATGTTCAAGATAAGGAAGAACAATGGTTTCTTGATAGTGGTTGTTCTAGTCATATGACGAGATAAAAGTAAATTTCTTGTACTTAAAGAAACTGATGGAGGATTTATAAAATTTGGTGATAATGAATCAGCAATAATCTATGGAAAAGGAAATTTGAGTTTAGATAATGGAAAAACAAATATAGAGAATGTTTTGTATGTCAAGGGGTTGAGGTATAATATTATGAGTGTAAGCCAACTTTGTGATCAGGGGCACATGGTTACATTTCATCCAAATAGGTGTGATATTAGAAAGTCTAAAACTGGAAAACCTATCACAAATGCAAATAGAACCACAAAAAACCTCTACATGATAAGTGATATTAAAGGAGAGAATTGTTTTCTATCACAAGAAGATGAGATTTGGTTGTGGCATAGAATAATGGATCATTTGAACTTTGAAAATATAGTTAAAATAAACAATAAGCAGGTTGTCAGAGATTTACCCAAGATAAAAAGGCCACAAAACATAATTTATGCACAATGCCAGCATGAGAAGAAAGCTAGAACAAGTTTCAAGTCAAAAGGATTTATGTCATCTGAGACATTGAAACTAATACACACTGACCTATGTGGTCCTAAAAGGACAAAGAGTCTAGAAGGTGAAAGTTATTTATATTATTTATAGATGATTATTCCCGAATGATTTGGGTAGCTTTCTTGAAAGAAAATTTTGAGGCTCTTGAGAAGTTTAAAGTTGTAACATCCCAATTTGACCCCCTATTTTATGATTGTTTGCTAAATATAGTGATGAACTAAAATATTTAGCTAGGAGTTAGTTAATGATTTTAAGAATAATTAAATGTAGCAAATGGGCAATTTAAAGATAAGATGTTTTGTTGTTTTAATTAGTGGTTAATTTGTCTTATTAAATTTGGATTAGCAAGTTAAACCTGGGATTTAAGTGAGTCCAACTTGGTGGGTGGACTGTATTTAATGAATATTTAATTAGACGATAATTTGTCCCAAGTTTTGTGTTAATGAAAACATGTTTTAGTTGGGTTTAAACCAAAGTAATGAGGTTAGTTTCTAGAAAGGATAGGTGTGAAGTTTTTATTGGACCGCCTTGGGTGCAATGGTCAAAGTAGCATCGAGTTCAAAGAAAACATTAATGAGAGGTTTATCCCACCCAATTTTATAATAAAAAATAGATCATGGGGTAGGGGTCAGAAAGGTTATAAATAGAGCTCTCCAGGGTATTCGGAAGGATAATGAAATCAATGAAAGCAAGTTAGGGAATATGCTCTCTGAGAACTTTGGATCAGAAACCAAACACTTGCATTTTCTATTGATTCGACACTGAGAATTCGATATCTCCTAGGGAGTATGCTCTCCGACTCTATCAAAACAGAAACTAGATGGAGTTTTGAATCTCTCGCTTAATCCTCCTCTCATTTATCTTGTGGTCTGAAACAAGGGAATCTCATGGAAACAAGCTCAAAGTTTTAACTAAGGCTTAGATTTAGAAGATTTTCTTATAGCGAGTCAGGTTAGAGCCTTTCTAGTTGATGATCTATTGTTGTGTTGAGTTAAATGAGTCAAGGGTTGAAAAATGTTTATGAAATTATGATGTTTAAAGGTTTATGTTGAATTTGAAAATTATTGATTTGTGAGATGTTGTCATAGTATGTACTAAAGGAAATGAAAATGGCAAAGGTAAGGTTATTTTGTTATGCATGTTGTTTGAGTATAAACGATTTCCTTCTTTGAGAAGAAAACGTATGTTGTTCATGTCTGGTTATAATAGCTTTGTGAGTCTCTAATGAAAGAATACTTATGTAAATGCTAAAGTAATGGTGGTTGTAGGGTTTGGGTAAAGTAGAAGAGTTGTGTTTGATTGTTTTTAAAAAAATGATTAAATTTCCTTGTGAAACCCTATTACGATTTTGCCATAGAAGAGGTTGTCTTTGCTTGATCTGCATAGGGTCTCCACGATCGCACCCCTGAAGCCACGATAACGTGCACAATCAGCATGAATAATGGCAATGTAGATGGTGCGCTCAAGAATTCATGGAGCTGCCTTTAGGGTTGTGTAAACTGGCTATTAAAATGTCAAACTCTACCCTGTAAATTAGTTAAAATATCAAACTCTACTATGTAAACTAGCTGTTAAAATGTCAAACAATGCCTTCATTGAAACCTTGTGTCATGTCTTGTTATTATGCTAGAGGTTATAGTTAAAGAAAAATAATAATAACAGTGGACTATGTGGTTTAATGGTTATAATGAGGGTTTTGAAATATTATGTATTTTGGGAACAAGTTTATGTATTTAAGTATTGTTGATTCTTGAGACTAAACTATGGGTTGGAAAAGTGTTAGGGGAAATGTTAAATTATACATTACCCTAGGTCTTTAGGAACTCAGCTAAAGTTTAGAAAATAGTAAGAAGAGATAAAAATAATACTTGTGTGTGTGTTTAAAATAAAAGTCTCTAAAAGCTAAAGATGACAATAGTTACCTAAAGAACTATGGTAAAGATATAGTAATATGAATTTAAAAGGTATTAGGAAGGAAATATTATTATGGCCCATTGATGGCCCCAAGTTTACCAAACTTGTTATGTCTAAGTGAAGTAAACAAGGGGGTTTAAATTTGTATAAAGGGCTAGGATAATGGGGATCTTGAGACTTAAATAGTTGGTAGTTGTAAATTGATTATCAAGCTTAAAAAGGATCCTAAAAAAAATTAGAGATTAAATATGGATGTATATAGATAATGCTTCTAAAAAGGAATTGTCTACTACATTGTGACTTTGGTAAAACATCATATTATGTTTAATTACCTGAGGAGATGTTGCTTGTGGATTATTAGGTACTATGAAATAATCTTGCTTGATTTATTTTGGTAATATGGTTGTGTTGTAATGATTTTTGGATGGGGGAAATTGGTAACAGGGTTACAATTTCTCGAGAACTTATGGAGGTTCCTCATAGCCAAGTTGATGTTTACATTTTGCATAGACAAGGGCATGTTGCTTTGTGGATAAAGAACATGGAATGAATGGAATAGGAAAGATTCATTCTTAGGGAAATTTATGGGGTTTCCCTACTCTTGGATGAAATGAATGATTGTTTTCTGAAATGATATTGTTATCTGCATGATTTGCCTGCATATCTTTGATACAATAGTGCAAGTGCATTATGATAATTAGGCATATATCATGTGGTGGATTGTCCTGATCCCGAGTAGCCAATCTTCTAGTACTGGGAACTTGAGACAAACGAACCAGATGCTCCTGCTGAACCTGAAAGTGAGTTGAAGTGTTGTTGTTGCTGTAATTTTACCTCAAGTATACTGTAATTACTTTGTAACAACAAGGATTGATTATGAGTAGAATATTTTGTTTAGCTAATAGGTGTTGAGCAAATGTTGTAATGAGTTCATTGTGGCTTTGTAAATACTGAAAGGATTTCATTGTACAATGTGCCAATTGTTGATGTGTATAATAGAGTTAAATTGAAATGTAATGCTACAATTCATTCTCTATGTTGTATTTGAAATGTTACATTTATGACTTTGAAAGGATGAATGTGCAAGTTAATGATAAGGAAATATGGAAACTAATAATGAAATAAACATGGATAAGTGAATCTAGCAACATGAAGTAAACCTTGAGTTAAAATGGTAGGTGCTAGCACACCTATGTGAATCCATGGTTGATTCCCTTAACAAACCATTGTTGATATGGTTAGAGATGTTAAGCATTGCACCTTAAAGTTAATTACATTGTCCAATGTGTAGTGTAGTTAACAAGGCACACGCTCACTGATTAGATTGTGTAATACCTAAAGCTATAACAAAGAGTTTAACATGGGTTGAACTTGTTGGGAAAAGAGTATTCCAATTGAAATAGATTGGTAAACTCTCATGATCATTATGGGGGATTTGGCCACTCCCATACACTAGGATAGACTTTGATCAAGTCGATTCTAGTGTGGTGCTTGCCTGAAACACTCAATGGTTACTCAACTATAGTAGTTGCTAGCATGATTCTCTCAATGAAATAAAAAAAATGGTTGGTTTTGTAATGGGTAAATTTTGGTTATTACAGTTGGTATCAGAGCCAGGTTGAGATAGGCATAAAATTCTGAACTAGATAACTCTAAAACAAGCGCAACAAGTAAGGTGTGAATGGAGGTACGGATGTGGAAAATTGTGCAAGTCTTGCCCCCCATGTGAACCCCTGGTGAATCAGATTGGAAGAGCTAGATGAACCCTCCATTAATTTGGGTTTTAAGTGGTGTACTTGATGCTCTTTTGGGGATCGTACTTGCCAATTGATGCTCCAAGCCAAAACTCCACCTTATTCTATTTTTGTGCATCTCCAACTCGAGTTATCTTCAAACAATAAATATATGGTGGGTAGAACTATTAACAAAACATAGTTAAAACCCTAGAGAATAACAAAGGTTTCATAGCTAGGTATATGAAAGTGCATATTAAAATAATTTTGGTATAAGACTATGAACTAACGCATTCCTTAAACTACCAAGAAATATGCCACCTAAGCTTGGGAGTGGATCGAAGATGCCTCCTCGAAGACCTCGACTAAACCATATGGACAATATTGTAGAAGGGCATATCGGTGAAAGCTCTAGGAACCCTGATGGAATTGAGAACCTTGCCAACATGGTGCAAGATATGCAAGGTGAAATGGCCAACTACCATGAGCAGATGAACCACCAAAACAACCTATTGGAAGCCATTAGGAATGAAATTAGGAGAAATGATAGAGCCCCTGAAGCTCCAGCTAAGGTAGCTATGGAAGAACCAGTTGACCCCGACCAGGCAGCTAAGATCCAAATTAATGCTGAGTTGGAAAAGGATTTGAAACATGTCAGGGTAAGAAAGTTCTCAGGAAAAGAAAGTAGAGAGTCAACTGAGTCATGGTTGAACGAGTTGGCTATTTATTTCTCCATGAGAAATTACTCGTCCACTACAAAAATAGTCTTTGTTACTAGGATGTTGGCTGAAGCTGGACTGGAATGGTGGGAAACCTATTGTAAAGACAAACAAATTAACATCATACACTGTGAGTGGGAAACTTTTGAGAAAGATTTTAGGAAAAGATACCTCATAGAATAATATTATGCCAAGAAGTTATATGAATTCACTCAACTCAGACAAAGGGAACAGTCAGTGGATGCCTATTACAGACATTTCACTAGACTCCTTAAGTACATTCCAAATTATGAGAAGGATGATAAGATGAAGGTGCATCAGTTCTTAGCTGGGTTAGACCACCAACTCAGGATTTTGGTTAACATGTTTAAACCTACTAATCTGGAAGTAGCATATGATCTGGCCTATTAGGCAGAATATAATCATGGAAAAGGTAGCAATCCCACTCCAGGACCTAAGAAGAGTCAACCCAATCCACATAAAATAAAATGGAGCAATGAGCCAGCTTCTAAGAATAGAGAAGGGTATAAAACTGGTAAAGTCAATGTTGGTACAACAAAAAGGTTCAAAAAGAAATTCCAACCAAAGGACAAAAACTCTACCAATGCTGAGAAAGTTAAACCCGTAAACCAGGTAGAACCTACTCCTATAGAGAATAAAGAGAAGTCAGTACAAGGCTCAACTCAAAGTTCCAATACTGGATGTTATGAATGTGGAGGCCCTCATTATGCTAGGAATTATCCTCATCGAACTGGAACTAACCCAAGAAGTACAGAGAAAGGACACAGAATCTATGCGGCTATAGGAAACCAGAACCTTGATGGTCAGGCAACCCCTATGCTCTTACAGGGTAAGATATTTGGAAAAAGTGTTAGAGTTTTGATAGATAGTGGTGCTACAGATAATTTCATTTCTAGTAGCTTAGTCAGGGACATGCTAGAGAATCCTAGATCTTTGATAGATGGGTGGAAAGTCGAGTATGGTTTTAGATAGACCTACTCAGTAAACTAGTACTACCCCATGATAGAAATATCCCTACCCACAAACTCTATCACTTGGCAATTCTATGTTGCTCCGCTACATGCCTTTGATATAGTTTTAGGCATTGATTGGTTGAAGGACCGCAAAGCCATGATCAATTTCTCTGAAATATGGGTCGAGTTTACTGACACTAATGGACAAAGAACTAAGTTGCATAGTGAACAACAGGAGTTCAGACCTTTGTTAATCTCCGCTATGCAACTTAAGAAAGTGATTAGGAAAGGCGAAATGATGTACATAGTCAAAATTAAGGAGAAAATAGAGGAAAAAAGGGTGGAAATGTTGGAAAAATTTCCTATTCTAAAGGAATTTGAGGATGTTTTTACATATGATCTACCAAGATTACCATCGAAGAGAGAATTTGACTTCACAATTGACTTATTTCTAGGAACATAACCGATACATAGGGCACCGTATAGAATGAATCCAATTGAGATGCAAGAATTAAAGGTGCAATTGTAGGAATTATCGGATAAGGGATTAATCAAACCTAGTGTGTCACCTTGGGGTGCACCGGTTTTATTTGTTAAGAAGAAGGATGGATATTTAAGGTTATGCATTGATTACATAATGCTAAATAAAGCAACAATGAAAAATAGATATCCCTTACCATGTATAGAGGATTTGTTTGATCAGCTTAAGGGTGTGACTATCTTCTCTAAAATAGACTTGAAATCTGGCTATCATCAGCTAAGGATTAAAGAAGAAGATACACATAAGACAACCTTCAAGACTCGCTATGGTCACTATGAGTTTACAGTTTTACCATTTGGTTTGACAAATGCACCCGTTGCCTTTATGAACTTAATGAACAATGTATTCAAAAGACAATTGGATAAGTTTGTTCTAGTATTTTTAGATGATATACTGGTTTATTCTCGTAATAGAGAAGAACATGAAAAGCACTTAAGGATTGTACTAAGAATATTAAGAGAAAACCAGCTATATGGGAATTTTTCCAAATACGAATTCTATGTTTCTCAAGTACACTATTTGGGGCATGTTATCTCAGTAGATGGTATTGCGGTCGATCCTAAGAAAATTGAGGTGATAATGGATTGGCCACCTCCTACCAATGTGATAGAAGTCTAAAGTTTTATGGGACTATCTGGATATTACCAAAGGTTTGTGAAAGACTATGCTAAAATTGCTTGCCCTATTACCAACCTTCAAAGGAAAGGAAAGATATTTGAATGGATAGATAAGTGTGAGTCAGCTTTTCAAGCACTAAAGAAGGTACTGACCACCGCTCCTATCTTAAAAATTCTAGATCCTTTAGGTGACTTCTCTATCTATACAGATACATATTTGGAGGGTTTGGGTGGTGTTTTATCACAAGATAAGTCTATGGTAGCTTACGAATCTAGGAAGTTGAAGAAACATGAAGGTAACTATGCCACCCATGACTTAGAATTGGTGGTAGTTGTGCATGCATTGAAAATTTGGCATCACTACCTAATAGGAAGACCTTTTGAACTTAGAACTGATCATCAAAGTCTGAAATACATTTTCACTCAACCGCTACTTAATGCTTGACAAAGAAGATGGATTGAATTCTTAGCGGAGTATGACTTTGGGATAGAGTACATCAAGGGCAAAGAAAACAAGGTAGTTGATGCACTGAGTAGAAGAAGACATATTACCACCTTGACTAGAAGTCATGTTGACCTTATGGATCAGGTTAGGAAAGCTCAATCACAGGACCCATACTACTTGAAAGTGTAAGAGAAAATAATCAAGGATCCAAAAGTGGCTCAAAAATTTGGGTTCAAATATGGGTTTTTGTGTTTTAAGGAGTGGGTTGTGGTTCCAAAAGTAGGTAACCTACGTAGACTCATTATGAGAGAAGCTCACAGATCTCCCTATTCTGCTCATCCAGGAGGATCTAAGATGAGGGAAAACATGAAGAAGACATTCTACTAGCCAGGGATGAAAGGTGATATTACTAACTTTGTGGTGAAATGTCTTGAATGTCAAAAGGTGAAAGTAGAACACAAGCACCCAACGGGTCTGTTATACCCTCATGATGTGCCAACAACAAAGTGGCAAGTAATATCAATGGATTTTATTGTAGGGTTACCTAAAACTCGGTATCAACATAATGCCATCTTGGTGGTAGTGGATAAACTAACTAAAGTTGCTCATTTCATTCCTAGTAGTACTACGGATGATGCCTTTACTATGGCTAATAGGTTTGCTAAGGAAATCTTCAGGTTACACAGGTTTCCTGAAATGATTATTTCTGATAGGGATTCAAAGTTCACATCAGATTTCTGGTAGGCTCTCCATCGAGAAATTGGGACTTCCTTGAATATTAGTTCAGCATATCATCCTGAGATAGATGGTCAGACTAAAAGGGTTAATCAGGTATTAGAGGACATGCTTCGCATGTACTGCATGGACCAAAAATCTCATTGGGAAGATTTCTTGCATCTAGTTGAGTTTGCATATAATAATGGGTACCATGCCTCTCTAAAAATGGCTCCTTTTGAGGTATTGTATGGCCGAAGGTGCAGAACCCCATTGTCTTGGGATAATCCTGAAGATCGGGTCACTCTTGGAACTAAAACTTTGAAAGATATGGAAGAGCAGTTGAAAGTAATTTAGCAAAGGCTTAAGGAAGCTTCAGATCACTAGAAGAAATACGCAGACTTGAGGAGGACACCTCTAGAGTTTTTGGTAGGAGACAAGGTGTTCTTAAGGGTCAAACCTATGAAGAGCACAATCAAATCCACCAAATTGGATCCTAGATATGTGGGACCCTTCACCATAATGGCAAAGATCAGTCTTGTTGCATACCGTCTTGACTTGCCACCTAACCTAGCAAAGATTCATGATTCTTTTCATGTGTCTTTGCTTAGGAAGTATTTACATGATCCATCTCATGTTTTGGATGTTTCTAAGTTGCAGATGGTGGACCCAACATACATCGAGGTCAAGCCCATGAAGATCCTAGAATTTTGCACTAAGCAGATGTGGAAGTGGAACCTGGAGCAGTGCAAGGTCCAATGGGATCTATATTCAGAGAAAAATGCCACCTAGGAAAAGGTGGAAGATATGAAGAAACATTTTCCATATTTGTTTAATGACACTGATTGATGATTAGATGCAGAAAACAATATATTTTGATGACAGGATTGGTACTTACATATAGTACGATGATGGATGTTAGTATGTTATGGATTGGTGATGTTTATTTTTGATGATATTTGGAATATGGATTTATCAAACTATAAATGGCACTTTATATTCAGTATGTAGTATAGATACTTTATTTCTTAGAATATGGTACTACTGAAATTTATTTGCTACATTTCAGGACTAGAATATTCTCATCAGGTGGAAGAGGTTGTTCTTCTCAATTGGAAGAAGGAGTTGCTCAACCACCAGGAACGAGAATTGGCAAAAGGGAAAGGATGACAAAGACAATCCAGAGGGTAAAAAAAAAGTGGTTGGCAGGAAAAATTTACCCTCACCTTTCATCGCTACACTATTGGACTATGATGTCCTAGACTAGTCTCCTAGAAGGTTGGTGATAGTTGACTATCTTAAAAATGCCAGCCTTGGGAAAAACAATAGTGTAGAGATGAAGCATTGCATGAGTAGTTTTCATCATATAGGTTGCATATAGAAATGTTTGACTTGTTTGATTGCTCTTTGTATGAATTTTAAGTTTTATTTTATACTAACTCCGGAATGAAACACAGAGGACTGTGTTTAGTCTATGGGGGGAGTATGTAACATCCCAATTTGACCCCATATTTTATGATTGTTTGCTAAATATAGTGATGAACTAAAATATTTAGCTAGGAGTTAGTTAATGATTTTAAGAATAATTAAATGTAGCAAATGGGTAATTTAAAGATAAGATGTTTTGTTGTTTTAATTAGTGGTTAATTTGTCTTATTAACTTTGGATTAGCAAGTTAAACCTGGGATTTAAGTGAGTCCAACTTGGTGGGTGGACTGTATTTAATGAATATTTAATTAGATGGTAATTTATCCCAAGTTTTGTGTTAATGAAAACATGTTTTAGTTGGGTTTAAACCAAAGTAATGAGGTTAGTTTCTAGAAAGGATAGGTGTGAAGTTTTTATTGGACCACCTTGGGTGCAATGGTCAAAGTAGCACCGAGTTCAAAGAAAACATTAATGAGAGGTTTATCCCACCCAATTTTATAATAAAAAAATAGATCATGGGGTAGGGGTCAGAAAGGTTATAAATAGAGCTCTCCGAGGTATTCAGAAGGATAATGAAATCAATGGAAGCAAGTTAGGGAATATGCTCTTCAAGAACTTTGGATCAAAAACCAAACACTTGCATTTTCTATTGATTCAACACTGAGAATTTGACATCTCCTAGGGAGTATGCTCTCCGACTCTATCGAAACAGAAACTAGATGGAGTTTTGAATCTCTCGCTTAATCCTCCTCTCATTTATCTTGTGGTCTGAAACAAGGGAATCTCATGGAAACAAGCTCAAATTTTTAACTAAGGCTTAGATTTAGAATATTTTCTTGCAATGAGTCAGGTTAGAGCCTTTCTGGTTGATGATCTATTATTGTGTTGAGTTAAATGAGTCAAGGGTTGAAAAATATTTATGAAATTATGATGTTTAAAGGTTTATGTTGAATTTGAAAATTATTGATTTGTGAGATGTTGTCATAGTATGTACTAAAGGAAATGAAAATGGCAAAGGTAAGGTTATTTTGTTATGCGTGTTGTTTGAGTATAAACGATTTCCTTCTTTGAGAAGAAAACGTATGTTGTTCATGTCTGGTTATAATAGCTTTGTGAGTCTCTAATGAAAGAATACTTATGTAAATGCTAAAGTAATGGTGGTTGTAGGGTTTGGGTAAAGTAGAAGAGTTGTGTTTGATTGTTTAAAAAAAATGATTAAATTTCCTTGTGAAACCCTATTACGATTTTTCCATAGAAGAGGTTGTCTTTGCTTGATCTACGTAGGGTCTCCATGACCATACCCCTGAAGCCATGATAACGTGCATGATCAGTGTGAATAATGGCAATGTAGATGGTGCACTCGAGAATTCATGGAGCTACCTTTAGGGTTGTGTAAACTGGATGTTAAAATGTCAAACTTTGCCCTATAAATTGACTATTAAAATTTCAAATAATGCCTCTGTTGAAACCTTGTGTCATGTCTTGTTATTATGCTAGAGGTTATAGTTAAAGAAAAATAATAATAATAGTGGACTATGTGGTTTAATGGTTATAATGAGGGTTTTGAAATATTATGTATTTTGGGAACAAGTTTATGTATTTAAGTATTGTTGATTCTTGAGACTAAACTATGGGTTGGAAAAGTGTTAGGGAAATGTTAAATTATACATTACCCTAGGTCTTTAGGAACTCAAGCTAAAGTTTAGAAAATAGTAAGAAGAGATAAAAATAATACTTGTGTGTGTTTAAAATAAAAGTCTCTAAAAGCTAAAGATGACAATAGTTACCTAAAGAACTATGGTAAAGATATAGTAATATGAATTTAAAAGGTATTAGGAAGGAAATATTATTATGGCCCATTGATGGCCCCAAGTTTACCAAACTTGTTATGTCTAAGTGAAGTAAACAAGGGGTTTAAATTTGTATAAAGGGCTAGGATAATGGGGATCTTGAGACTTAAATAGTTGGTAGTTGTAAATTGATTATCAAGCTTAAAAAGGATCCTAAAAAAAATTAGAGATTAAATATGGATGTATATAGATAATGCTTCTAAAAAGGAATTGTCTACTACATTGTGACTTTGGTAAAACATCATATTATGTTTAATTACCTGAGGAGATGTTGCTTGTGGATTATTAGGTACTATGAAATAATCTTGCTTGATTTCTTTTGGCAATATGGTTGTGTTGTAATGATTTTTGGATGGGGGAAATTGGTAACAGGGTTACAATTTCTTGGGAACTTATGGAGGTTCCTCGTAGCCAAGTTGATGTTTACATTTTGCATAGACAAGGGCATGTTGCTTTGTGGATAAAGAACATGGAATGAATGGAATAGGAAAGATTCATTCTTAGGGAAATTTATGGGGTTTCCCTACTCTTGGATGAAATGAATGATTGTTTTCTGAAATGATATTGTTATCTACATGATTTGCCTACATATCTTTGATACAATAGTGCAAGTGCATTATGATAATTAGGCATATATCATGTGGTGGATTGTCCTGATCCCGAGTAGCCAATATTCTAGTACTGGGAACTTGAGACAAACGAACCAGATGCTCCTATTGAACCTGAAAGTGAGTTGAAGTGTTGTTGTTGCTGTAATTTTACCTCAAGTATACTATAATTACTTTGTAACAGCAAGGATTTATTATGAGTAGAATATTTTGTTTAGCTAATAGGTGTTGAGCAAATGTTGTAATGAGTTCATTGTGGCTTTGTAAATACTGAAAGGATTTCATTGTACAATGTGCCAATTGTTGATGTGTATAATAGAGTTAAATTGAAATGTAATGCTACAATTCATTCTCTATGTTGTATTTGAAATGTTACATTTATGACTTTGAAAGGATGAATGTGCAAGTTAATGACAAGGAAATATGGAAACTAATAATGAAATAAACATGGATAAGTGAATCTAGCAACATGAAGTAAACCTTGAGTTAAAATGGTAGGTGCTAGCACACCTATGTGAATCCATGGTTGATTCCCTTAACAAACCATTGTTGATATGGTTAGAGATGTTAAGCATTGCACCTTAAAGTTAATTACATTGTCCAATGTGCAGTGTAGTTAACAAGGCACATGCTCACTGATTAGGTTGTGTAATACCTAAAGCTATAACAAAGAGTTTAACATGGGTTGAACTTGTTGGGAAAAGAGCATTCCGGTTGAAATAGACTGGTAAACTCCCATGATCATTATGGGGGATTTGGCCACTCCCATACACTAGGATAGACTCTGATCAAGTCGATTTCGGTGTGGTGCTTGCCTAAAACACTCAATGGTTACTCAACTATAGTAGTTGCTAGCATGATTCTCTCAATGAAATAAAAAAATGGTTGGTTTTGTAATGGGTAAATTTTGGTTATTACAAAATATTTTAAAGAATTAGTGGAAAATAAAATTGGTAGAAGGAATAAGGGTTTAAGATCATATAGAGGAGGAGAATTTAACTCAAATGAGTTCATAGATTTCTATGAAGAACATGAGATCAAGAGAGAATATTCAGTAGTAAGAACAACTCAAAAAAATAGGGTAGTTGAAAGGAAAAATAGGATAGTTGAAAATATGGTCAGAGCCATGTTAAATGAGTCTAATATTTCATATGGTTTTTGGAAATATGAAGTACATATAGTAGTGTATATCATCAATGGATCTCAATTAATAGTAAATCATCACAAAACTTCATATGAGCTTTGGAAATGAAGACCAACCACCATAAATTATTTCAGAATTTTTGGAATAAAATGTTACATAATATGGAAAGAGAAAATTTGGGGTAAGTTTGACTCAATATGTGATGAGGGTATTTTTCTTGGCTATTCCACTAAGAGAAAAGCCTATAGATGCTATAAAAAGAGGACACATACTATTATAGAAAGTATAAATGTAACAGTTGATGAGAAGATAGGGTCAAGAGAACCATATCGAGAAATTGTGTATCAAGAAGAAGAAAGCTACCAAGAAGATTTAGGTGAAGAATCATAAAAATAAGAAGAAACACAAAGAATTTTTCCTAAGACTCCATTGAGGTATGTGCAGAAAAATCATCCAAGAGATCTAATCATTGGGAATCCAAATGAGAGACAGACAAGGAGGAATATAATAACAACAAATGACCATGCTAATTTCCTCTATTATCTAAAATTGATCCAAAAGACTTCAATTAGGCAAGTGAAGATGAGTTTTGGATCAAAGCAATGAATGAGGAACTAGATCAAATAGAGAAAAGTGAGACTTGGGAACTTGTCCCATGACCAAAAGGTAAGAATGTGATTGGCACTAAATGGGTATTCAAAAACAAATTAAATGAATATGGTTAGGTAGTCAAAAATAAAGCAATATTAGTATGCAAAAGTTATGCACAGGTGGAGGGAATTTATTTTGATGATATTTTTTCTCCAGTTGCACGACTTGAAACTATAAGAATATTCTTAGCCTTCTCAAGTTTCAAAAACTTTAAAGTATATCAGATGGGTGTTAAATCAGCTTTTCTAAATGGTGTTCTAGAAGAAGAGGTTTACATTGAGCAACCAGAGGGATTTAGCATAACTGATAAACCAAACTATGTATGCATATTTAAGAAGGTACTTTATGAACTAAAACAAGCTCCTAGAGCTTGGTATTCAAGACTGGATAAGTACCTTCAGGAATAGGATTTCAGGAAAGGAATAATGGATAGTAACTTATACATCAAAAATGAACGAAATGACTTACTAATTGTGGTGGTTTATGTGGATGATATCATTTTTTGAGGTAACAATGATAAGATGTGTCAAAAATTTACAAAGAGAATGCAGAATGAATTTGAGATGGCAATGTGTGGTGAGTTGTCCTTCTTTCTTGGACATCAGATTTCACAATCAAAGAAAGGTGTATTTCTCTCACAAACCAAGTATATAAAATAAATTCTAAATAAATTCAAGTTAGAATATTGTAAACTAGTGAGTACCCCCATGGTTATAGGATGTAAGTTAAGTAAATATGATGAATCTCCTAAGGAAAATAAGAAATTGTACAGATCTATGATTCGCATCTTACTGTATGTCACAACTACAAGACCAAATATAACACAACTAGTGGGACTAGTGGTAAGGTTTCAAGAGGCACCAAAGGAGACATATGTAGTAGCAGTAAAAAGGATTCTCAAGTGCTTAAATGTGACTATGGATTTTGGTCTCTAGTACCCCAAAAGCAAAAATTTCACTCTCACAACATATACAGATGCAGATTGGGCTAGCAGCATTAATGATAGAAAAAGCACAAGTGGATAATCATTATTATTGGATATTTTTTAGTCTCTTGGCTAAACAAGAAACAGACATCAGTATCCTTATCTATAGTAGAGGCAGAGTATATTGTAGCAGTTGCTTGTTGTACACATGTATTATGGATGAAGTGAACTTTAGAAGACTTCAAGATAAAGCATAATCACCCTATTCCCATACTGTGTGATAATACATGTGCTATAAATATATCAAATAATCTGGTGATGCACTCTAGGACCAAGCACATTTCGATCAAATATCATTTTTTGAGAGAGAAAGTGATAGATAAGCAAGTCATATTGGAATATGTTACTACAAATAAGCATATTGCAGACATATTTACTAAGCCACTTCCAAAAAATACTTTTGAGTATCTTAGAAGAAAATTGGGAGTAGTGCTACTCCTACCCAAAATTAACCACCTCAAGGAGAGAATGTGGGGAGGGGGCCAAGCTAAGAGTCTTATATTTATCCCCAAAGGTGGCCCTTTGCCATTGATTTCAAAGAGGGAGATATTTGAGTTAGGGGTAGAGCATTTAGTCAAGGGGAGCAGAACTAAAAATGTAAAAGGAATTTAAAAAAAAAATGTTGCCATCAATGACAAAGGGGGAGATTGTTGGAAATTTGAGCAAGTTTTGTTGTCATTGATGTCACAAGGTTGATTTTACAAAAGGCAAGTAAGTGGTTAAAATAAAAAAGGTATAATATTTATTTTAAATATTCTATACCTAAAGAGGCCTAAAAGGTAGAAGACCCAACCAAAGGGAAGAAATCTTAAAAAGAAATAATAATATTATAATATTTAATATTATAATATTTGGGTAAAATAAAGAGGTGAGAAATAATAGGGTCCAAGGAATCATTAAAAATATATATCCTCGACAAGACCCATTGAGCAGATTATAAAGGTTGGCAAAGGTTTTAATTTAATTTATTTAAATTAAAATATTTTAATCGTAAGGTTAAAATTTTAATTTAAATAATTAAAGGCACCAAGTTTAAAGTTTTAAATTTGAATTCAAAATTCAAAAGGGCCGACGTATTTCAATTGCAAAGGAAGAATATTAATAAGGAAATGTTTTTCATTTCCTAAGTCTAACTCTAATGAAAATTTGTATGCCCAAGAAAAAGAAAATCAAGCATTGTATTTTTTGAGAGGGAATAAGAAGCATGTGAATTTTGTTTTAATAGAAGGAAGCAACTATGTTTAATTTTGATTGGTGTGACTAAAATATCCCAAGGCACTAGGTAGTATAGACGATGATCAAAGGTGTGGCTAAGGCACTTGTAAGGAGCAAGTTGTGGTTTCGAATCCCACGCGATTCATTTTGACAAAGGAGGTGAGGAGTTTTGTTTTCACCAAAACTCATGCGACAAAATTAGTAGGTGAGTGTGGACCTTTGGTTCATGTGTGGGCGTGTAGACCAGGTGGAAGATTAGCCTTGGGCTAAGGTGTTGTAGTGACATAGGTCACGGGTTCGAGTTTTTGTGGTGGTCACTGAGTGCTGGTCGTCGAAGACGTGTGCATCCTTTTGGTGACGTGAGCTAACAATAAGGTATGCACATTTTGTTTTATTTTTCCAAAGTTTGGAATGTGGAAAAGTGTTTGAGGCCACATGATAATTAAAGAGCATGTGTTAAAAGTTAGGGAGTCATAAGGATTGTTGAAACAATATTTTATTTTGATGCTTAGAAAAATAGAGGATTGGATCTTATAAGGTGTTAACAAAGGAAATGTGCTTATTGTGTTGAATGTTATTTTGAGAGGATTGGAGATTAAAATGTGTTAACAAAGGAACTTTGTTTTTATGTGTTGAATATTATTTTGAGAATATTGGAGATAATAAGGTGTACTTGAGACTTGATATTTTATTGTAAATCTTGAATGGTGAAATAATTATTGAGGAGAATATTTGTGTGGAAATTTTGAGATAGATTGTTGCTATCTAACCTAGAATTGACAAGAGGGTTTTTTTGCAAGTAAAACAGGTTTTTAAGACATATCTCCATCAAAGCAAAAAGGTATGGGCACACCATATTTTTTTTGATATGTTGAATGAATGTTGTGAAATATAAGGTGGAGTAAAAAGGATTGTTTGATAAGCATTGTTGGAAATATTTGAGTGAATTCTTATATGCTTCATTGATGAATGTTTAGAGAACATTTGAGATAAATATTGATGACTATTTGGGTTAGGGTTTGATACCTATATTGTGCACCTTGTTTTAAGAAGTATGGGAATACTTGTTTAGGGTTTGTGAGCAAGTTATGTTTCATTGGTTGAATAATTGAATACAACTTTTGAATGTTGGTTTGAGTATGTTTATTATTGAGCAAGTCTTAGTGAGGGTTTGAGAGCATATTTGAGGTAACTATTAGTGAAGATTTGAGAGCAAATTTGAGGTAAGTCTTGGTGAAGACTTGTGAGCAGAGCTGATTGATTGATTTGTTCAAGCTTTGTGTTAAAGCTTAAGGCAAATTTAAAGATAGAGTTTGGTGTTATTTTGAGGGTAAACTTGTGCCAGACCAAATATGGATTGTAAGAACATTTGTACTAGATCGAGGATATTGTTTAGTGCAGATTTGATATAGAGATTGAGCAGATTTTAGATCAAAATTTGGAGGTGACAGAGTAGAGGATAGTAGTCTCCAATGGATAGATATCCATTATCCAGGGCAGTGAGGATAGAGGTCTTATGAATGAGGACATAGGTCTTCTATGGAGAGAGATCCACAAGCCAGTGCAATGGGGGTAGAAGTCTTCTAGAAGATAATTACCTATATCAGAGGAGAAACAGTTCTCCTATGGATAGAGTTACATAAATTAGAGCATAGGGGATTGGTGTCTCATTTGGATAGAGATCCATAAATATTGTAATAGGGAAGTGGTTACCAAAATATTTGTTTGAGAAAATTTAGTAGAAATATTTTCTTGGTGGAGTAACCAACATTGGGTGAACCACATTAAATTTTATCTCTCATATGTGTGATGATTTATACAATGCTTATTGTTTTAATATTGTTGATGCTATTGATTGGATTAAAAAGTAAAAGGTTTTATCTTATACTGTTCACCCCCCCTCTCAGTATAAGTTTATGTTCTTCACCTTAAGTAGATGTATTATCTATATAACATGTATCTAATTGGGATGAAGATAACCATCCTTTGAAAAAAATTGTTCAATTTGAATGCCATGAATAGAATAAGTATTATATTGATCTTTGATAGACGTAGAAATAATTGGAACTTGGCCCTTTTGTGGTGGAGTTGGGAAATCCATTTTAGTTAAGATTATAATTATGATTTTTCTATATAAAGGATATGTTCTAAAGAGATATATCCAAGGTATATTGGTATGTGTAAAGGCTAACTATTTAATCATATCCTAAGGGTTAAATTAAAATAATATTAAAGAGTTGGGATCCTTAGAGTTGATGATTCTAGAATTTTTATACAATGCTTGATTATAAATGGGATTAGAAGTGGTTTTAGATTCTTGATTTTGAGAAACATAATTATAATATTGATATTGAGTAACATAGTTCAATTGTAAATATCGATCTTGTGAAGTATACTTGGATTCAAAAGCTTGGCTAGTGTGAGCTTAGGGATTTCCAATGACTCATGGTTTTATGTTGAACTTTATTGGTATTGAAATATTTAACTTTGTCTTTGAAAGGAAAAAATATTTTTACTTTTTTGTATATCTCTATTTATAGAATTAACATTCAAGTATTTCACCTCTTTGTTATCTTCAAAATAGAATACATTCACACAACCAATATATATGTAGTATATTTCATAGAAGTTTCCTTTCTCAATGTAGTTATTGAAAGCTCTTAATTTCTTATGATTGGTCATCTTGTTGATTGGCCATTTTATAATTATACTAGTAATTATATTTCATGGTTTTATTATTTTCTTTATGTTGTTGTTGAATGACATTAAAGTTTGTACCAAATACTATGTTATGGATAAATTTATTGAGTTGACAACAAGCAATGTTATAATGGTCAAGGATATTATGCTAAAAGCAAAATGTGTCTTCTTTGAACCATTATAGATTAGGTTTCTCAATAGCAATATTAGTTTATTTCTTATTTTAAACATAGATTATATAAGTTGATCTATAAGCTTATCTAAGGTTATACATGGGATGAGGGTAAAATACATCGATGAGATTTTTCCCTGCTATAAGTTGTGATATTTGTATTTTTTTTTAATATTTTTTTATGAGGTAGATAGGATGTGTTTCTTGTTTCCAACTAGGTAAAATTATGGTAGCATTTTGGAGCAAATAAATTTTAATTACTTCATCCCCCATGACTTCTCTATTAGGAGTAGGATTTTTGGCTTTGAATTCTTGTATAGAGGTTCTTTATTCTTACTCAATGTTTCCCAATGTTCTAACATGATCCATGCAATATTGCAAAGTTATCAATTTGTAGTAAATATTATTTCCTAACAATACTATTGGTAATAGGGCTTTGTCAACATTAATTTGAGGTCAACATCATCAATATTGTGTTTTTCTTGGTGAACTAGGTATTTCCATCTTCTAATAAAGGTATCAATGCTTTCACATTTATGTTTTTTTATAGTTATAGGTTGTCATAAAGCATCATTATAGCCTTTCCTAGCACTAAAAAATTTAGTTATTAGATACACCTTAGTTATCAAATTTGTTGAATATTTTATATGAAAATTTGAAAATCGTTGAATTTAAAACCTATCACATAAATTCAATGAGCAAACCCTAAATTCAGACAAAAAAAATTGGGTGAAAAACAAGCATAAAAAATCCAAAAATCAATTCTTAGCTATTAAAAAAAATACAGAAGAAGTGCTATAAACACAACAGCTATGCACAAACCCTCTTGCAACATGCAATTTGGAAGCTTGAAATTTTTTGCAGATACTATCGGAAGCAACCATTTTCAATCTATTCTCAACCTCATGGGGATGTTGTTTTCTTTATTTCTTTATCATCATTTGAGAGAATGGATAGCTCTGAAAGTTGCAATTGATAAACAAATATCCCATTTCAAGGCTTCATTATTTTTGCACCTACTATTTGAAATTCTCCTTGTCTCAAATAATCTGCGAGTTCTTCAAAATAAAATAAAAAAAAACATTGCTCTTTAACCCTAAAATAAAAGAAAAAATATTGCTCTTTAACCCTAGCTTCTAAGGATACATAAAATTAAACTTTTCTAATTTTTAAACTTGAATAATATAAGATATTTTAAGTGCTTTCTTTTAACAATTTTTTATGATTTTTATTATAATTGGTAAAAAACTTATTATTTATATTTCTAAAAAATTATTGATTTAACCTTTAAAAATATTCTCATGTGTTAAAAAATTACTATATTTACTTAAAGTTATAAAAAAATTTATATTTTAAAAAATATTTTAAAGTATATATTTAAAAAAATAAATAAAATAAAATTTTTTTAAAAATAAATATTATAATTTTGTATATTTGATTTTTAAATTTTATATAAAAATAAAAAATAAAATTATATGAATATATATACATTTATTATATATCAAATTTTATGTCAAATTTTATTACAAATTTTTAAACATGTCGAATTTCTTTCAAACTTTAAAAGTATCGAACTCGAATACGAACTCGAACTTGATAACTAAGAGATACACTAATTGGGTAAAATATGTAATATATCCCTTGTATGTAATAGAAAGCCATAAGAGAGATCCTTTGAAGGATATTTCTAATAAATTGACCATTGCATCAAGGTTAAAATATTAAAAATATTTATAAGTATTAAAAACTATTTTCGTAAAGCATTTAACATAATTTCTATCATATATAAATAGATATGTTTGATAAAGCGAGATTTGAAAGATAGGCTACAAACTCACTAAGACTTTTTTGGATGGTTGGATTATTTAATTGCCTTTGGCCTTTGGGGTGTGACTAGGTGAAAAATGTGGAGGCATCATGGTTTGTTGGCCAAAATAATAAATCATTAGATGCACTTGATCTCAATAGATTTATTACACTAGTTTTGCATAAGAGAGGAGTGAGGGAGCCTTCTATAAATGTATTCTAAATCAAATGTGACTTCAGTAATATCAAATAAAAAGGTGTTCATATGGAGTAAGTTCTCCAAATATGTATGTGATACCTATAAACCAACTTGACATAGTGAGGTTATTAGGAGCTTAAATAAAATTGTATAAGCACTAGTATATATCTTTATTATATTCAATATTGTTTCATATAATTCATTATAGAGCAAGTGTCACTTATCAAAAGAAGGATGTGATCTCGAGATGTTAACATTGCTATAATAAGATGGGAATATTTGAATAAATTCATTATTCATATATGCCAATCCCATTATGAGACTACTAATAATATAAATATGTGTTCAAGTGTACTTCCTAAATTTATGTGTTGCTCATGCAATCCTCTAGTATGTTTGTTTATCATGTGTCTATGTTGTTGCATTGTGGTATTCATTTACATGCATTTTTGGTTTGGTGAGATGGTAAATAGAATTCTTATATTATTCTATTTTTGTAATGTTTGTGTGTATTAAAAGGAGGTAGGTTGGTAAAGTCTTACATTAATTATGGTATTTTTAAGATAGTTGTAGGTAGAGGAGGAACAAAAAAATTTCCATAGGTGTTGGGCATAATATTTTTTTTTGTTTTGTATATTGGAATGATCTTGCAATAATAGAAAAATAATGATAATAAATATTTATTATACTTTCTATGCATCTATAAGACCTACACTATTGAATATTTACCATGTATTTATTTTCCTATAGAATAAGTGTACAAAAAATTTCTCTAATGGTTGGATTGTGAACACAATTGAGTTATTTTTTGTATGATGTATGGGAAAAATGACAAGTATGATTTTAATTATTGCATATGTGAACTAAAAATATCACATGAATGTCTTTTTTAATGGTAAATACCTTTAATGATTAAAATGGTAGAAGATGTCAAAAAAACATAGCCTCCAAAAAAAATGTGTTTGGATTGAGGGGTAAAAATAAGATTTATAGCGGAATTGAATATAGAAGAAAAATGACCTCAAAAGAAACATCTGCAACCCTGGAAACTTCAGGAAAGAATTCCCATGGCCTTTCAGGAGATCTGGAACAAGGTAAGTTCCCTCCTCAGATACATATCCCAAAATGGATGATCCCAAGGGCCCTGGCTCAGACCCTGGTGGGAAGGACGATGCCCCTCTGACTTACAGTGAGAGGTAACGGGTAAACCAAATCCTAGTTCTACTGGAACCCTAAATCATCCCACTGTGATTGCATCAAGGGAAAATCTGGTCATCCCTATCTCTATCATGGCAGAAAAGCTCTCTCTTGAATCCCTCTCCCTTGTGGGCAAGTTCATGGGAGGTAGACCCGACATGGAATCCATAAGGAAATGGGCCAGTTTCAAATGGTGCACAATGGGAAGCTTCCAGCTTGTAGCCCTATCAAGGGGTTTCTTCTTGATCCGTCTGAACAACCAGGATGACTATGCCCGAATCCTCACTAGTGGACCCTAGTTTTTTGGAAGGAAAAGTCTATTTCTGAGAAAATGGGGGGAATATTTCAACCCCCAAACCTAGGACATCAACTATGCACTGATATGGGTTCATCTTCCCGATCTCCCCATCTAGTTCTACCACGAAGACATCCTCCAATGGATTGGGGGATACATTGGGGATCTTGTCGCTATTGACTCTGCAACAAAATCCCATTCCTGCATGGCCCAAGCCTAGATCTATGTCAATGCTAATCTAGCATCCCAGCTCCCAACCCGCATCAACCTCATTTATGGGGACTTTCACTGGTGCCAAGCTATCGAGTATGAAAATAAACCAGCATTCTACATCGAATGCAAATCCTAGGGACACCTCAAATCCCAATGTCCATCTCTAAAGCCCCAGTAGGAGGTGCCAAGCACCAATATTCCCCCTCTTCGACACCAGAATACCCATTTGGGAGTGTGCAATGATCGATTCAAAGGCCCCTTTGGCAACAGGTGGGAAAAGGAGCCCAAAGGGAAGCAGACTGCTCACTAGGAACCACTCATCAACAACCCCTCTTCAAGCTCAGAATAGGTATGCTCTATGTTTGCTTTCCCCAATATATTTGGACCTTTATCCTGTTCAAACGATGAGGTTCTCTTCCCTGAATCCATTCCCATTCAACCCCCGTCCCCCCACCCCCATCCCCCTCCCTCCCCTTCCAAATCTGGGCCTTCCTTTCCCACCCCTGATGCTCCCATACCTCCCCTCATTCCCCCTTCAGATCCCTTGTCTGAGGTGAACCCTCTCCTTCATAATGGTGTTCCCTCCTCTTTTCCCTTAGAAGACCCTCCATCCCCAATCGGATCGTGTCCCGAATCCCTGGAGGATGCTTCTAGTCCCACCCACACCAAAGCGGACATTAGCTCCATCATCACCAGAAGCAAAAAAGGCCCCATTGACATCAGGGGTGAAAGGAAAAGAGGCCGACCTACCACCTATGAGCAGATCAGAAAAGATATCGATGACCAGGTTGCCAATGGAGTGCAGTTAACCCTCTTTCCAGAATTGTTCAACCAATCCAAGGACGAGGTAAAAAATCCCAAACCTCCCCCTCTACCAAGCAAGGGAGGCAAGAAACCCACCAAAACATCTAGATGAAGATCCTCTCTTGGAATATCAGAGGCCTCAATAGCATGAGCAAACAAAGGTTAGCTCGAACCATCAGGAAGGAGTATAAACCAACCATCCTCATTCTTCAAGAAACAAAAACTGATGCTGCCAGAACTCACAATATAGCTCAAAAATTTTGGAAGAACTACCAATGGGCCTCATCCCCGGTAGAAGGATCTTCGGGGGTCTCCTGTGCTTCTGGGACCCTAGAAAGGTGGAGGGCAGAGTTATATCCTTTTCCAATAGAACACTGAATATGGTTTTCTACTGCAAGGACAACAAAATCACTTGGGTGCTATCCAACATCTATGCTCCCAACAATCCCATGGAAAGATGCAATATGTGGAGATCTTTGTCCCTCATGAAGGATGCTTTTTCCAACCTCCCCTGGATGGTAGCAGGTGATTTCAATTCCCCCCTCTTTCATTCTGATAAGAAAGGGGGTGTTTCTACCCCATCCAAGAGCATCCTAGACTTCCAAGATTTTGTCACAGAGAACGAACTCATGGATATCCAGATCAGAGGCTGCCAATTCATGTGGAGCAATAAAAGGGTTGGATCGGATCATATCCAGGTCAAGTTGGATCAGTTTTTTCTTTCCCAGTAGGCCATTCCCCTATTTGGAGACACATCTCTCATCTCTCTCCCAAGAATCGGGTCTGACCATTCCCCCCTTCTCCTTGAATCTAATAAGGCCCCATCCTTTAAAACCCCTTTCAGATTTGAAAACATGTGGATCCAACACCCTGACCTAAAGCAAAGGATTGGTGAATGGTGGAGGACCCCTTTCTCAGGATCAGCCATATCCCAGGTATCCCAAAAACTGAAATCAATCAAAGAAAATTTGAAGACCTGGAACAAGGAGGTATTTGGAAATATTTTTGAGATCAAAGAAAAGACGTTGAGCAAACTCAAAACCCTGGAGCAGCAGATCCAACATGACCAGTGGACCCCCCAACTGTGGGATGAAGAGAGGCAGTTACTATCAGAATATCACAATATTCTAGCCAGAGAAGAGACCTTCTGGCATCAAAAATCCCGAGCCCTCTGGCTCAAATATGGGGATGCTAACACAAGATTCTTTCATGCCTCTACCTTGCAAAATAGAAGCACGAACAAGATTAGAGAGCTCACCTTGGCGGATGGGTTAGTCACTCAGGACATCTTCAAGATCCGAGAAGAGGCCTCCTCTTACTTCAGCAACATGATGGGAACCACCCTTCCCACCAACGTAGAAGCCCAGGAAGCCCTCCTGGAAAACATTCCCCCCTGGTCACCCTTGAGATGAACCTATCCCTGATCCAACCTCTTTCCACGAAAGAAATCAAGACTACCTTATTTTCCATGAAAGCTGACAAGGCCCCTGGGCCAGATGGGTTTCCCCCTTAGTTTTTTAGACCTTTTGGGATATAGTAGGGGAAGATATTTGCAATGCTATCATGGAGCTCCAATGTACCAAGATCATCCCATGAGGGACAAATTCCACCTTCATTGCCCTGGTCCCTAAAACCCCCCAATGCAAATCTATGAATGATTTCAGGCCTATTAGCTTGTGCAACATCGTCTACAAGATCCTAGCCAAATCCCTAGCTCTCAGGCTGAAAGAAAATCCTCCCCACCATCATAGATCCCTGCCAAGGTAGCTCAGTAGAAGGGAGATCCATCACTGATAGCATCATATCACTTCATGAAACCCTCCACTCGACTTTGTGCAACAAAAAAGTTGCCATGTTCCTAAAATTGGATATCAACAAAGCTTTTGACAGGGTGGACAGGGATTTCCTCCTGAAAGTCCTCTCCCGATTTGGCTTCCACACAGAATGGATTAACCTCATCAAAGGTTGCATCACCACTCCCTGGTTCTCGATTCTCGTCAATGGATCTACTGCAGGTTATTTCCCAAGCCTCAGAGGAATTAGACAGGGAGATCCCCTATCCCCTTTCTTGCTCATCATCTTGGCTGAGTCCCTTGGCAAAGCTTTCAAGCAGACTTGTTCCTCTTGGCATATAACTGGGATCAAGGCTTCTTCAGATTCCCCTCCCCTATCTCATCAACAGTTTGTAGATGACACCATCATTGCCACTTCAGCTTCTGTCGTCCAAGCAAAATTTGTAAAGGTTATCCTTGATACTTATGCTTCTGCAGTGGGCCAAGAAATCAACTATCTCAAAATCAAATGTTATTTCCTCAACACCCCGGGCAATAGGCAACACAAAATTTCTCGCATCCTCCAATGTTGCATCGTTGATCTCCCCACATCTTACCTGGGACTCCCCCTGTTCACTAAGAGCCCAAAAGAATCAATGTGGGATAATGTTATTGACCGGATCAAGTGCAAGCTCACTGCTTGGAAGGGATCCCTCCTATCCCAGGCAGCCAAAGTGACCCTCACCATGGCTGTTCTCCAGAGCATCCCGGTCTACTTCATGTTAGTATTCAAAGCTCCTACCTCAGTTCACTCCAAAATCGAGCAGATCCAAAAGAGGTTTTTATGGACAGGTCCAAAAAACACAAGAAAATTTCACCTGGTAAGCTGGGACAAAGTGTGCCAACCCAAGCCCCAAGGAGGCCTTGGCCTAAGAAGATCAGCTAACATGAATCTTGCCCTCCTGGCCAAGCAGGCATGGAAGCTCTTCACTAACTACAGGGTAGAATGGGTGTCAATTGTTCAAAGCAAATACCTCAAGCACATGTCCCTGATGGATAATGACATCCCTATTAATGGATCAGCCTTCTGGCAGGGCCATGATTCAAGCCAAATATCTTATCATCAGAGGTACCCAATGGCAGCTAGGCAAGGGAACATCGATCAATTTCTGGGAAGACATGTGGCTGAAGGATAAGCCCCTCAAGGAAATCCTTGAGATTTCCATCCTTAGATCGGGTCTGGAGGGAATATGGGGAAGCAAAGTGAAAGATTACATGGATAGGCAAGGCAATTGGAAGATTCCCCCAAATGGCAATGAGCATCTTGCTAGAGTAGGGAGCACTTTATCTGAGCTGCTAAGAACCACCATCATCCCCACCACAGTTACCCCGGATCACCCGATGTGGGCAGGAACCGACAATGGGGATTTCTCAGTCAAGACAGCCCACTCCCTTCTGCTCAACCCTCAAGTTCCCACTATTCCATTCAAAGTGGTGTGGATCAAGCGTCTTATCCCAAAAATAGGGTTTTTTTCTTGGACAACCATCCAAAACAAGGCCCTCACCACTGACAATCTCATGAAGAGGGGAATCCCTATCCCCAACATATGCCACCTCTGCCTATCCAACTGGGAATCTGTCAACCACCTCCTGGTGGAATGTGAGTATGCTAGGGAGGGTCTAGACCACATGTTTTCCACTTTTCAAACCTAGTGGGCCCACCCCAAATCCCTCTTGGACCTATTCATCCAATGGCCTACCCCTTTTAGGAATCCCAAAGTTGCTTTCCTCTGGAAAATCTACCTTCACCACTTCATTTGGCAAGTTTGGCTTGAGCGCAATCGCAGGGTGTTTTCCACCACTTCAAATAGCCCGATCTCCATGGCAGCCAAAGCCATGACCTATGCTTCCAAGAATTCCCAACTTTTTCCTTGGCCCAACTCTCCGCTTAGCAATATTGAAGTTGAGATTATCCAATCCCTCAAAATCCCCATTCCCACCCTGACCCATCCCACTCCCCATCCCAGAATCAAAGCCTATTGGAATCCCCCTTGGAAGGGTGGCTGAAGCTTAATTTTGATGGTGCCTCCAAAGGGAATCCTGGTCTAGCAGGGGTAGGTGGAGTTGTCAGGGATCACAGAGGGGAGATTGTCATAGCGTTTGCAAAAAATCTGAACCACCAAACCAACAATGTGGTCGAAGCTTGGGCTCTGTGGCGAAGCTTACACCTGATCAGAGACACTCGAATCAAACTCCACGTTGAGGGAGACTCCCTCAACATTATTGGCTATATGACCTCCGACAAAAATCCCCCGTGGAACATTAGATCCTTGATCCAAGAAAGCAAAAAATTAATGGGTCAACATTGCCAGGTGGAAGCAGGCCACGTGTACCGAGAAGCCAATCGGCTTGCTGACAAGCTTGCCAATGTGGGCATAGGCCAAACACCTATCTCGGTGTGGCATGACTCCTTTCCGCCAGATGTCCTCCAAGTTGCGGCTGCGAACAACCGGGGGGGGGCCCCCCCCCCCCCCCCCCCTTTTTTTTTTTTTTTTTTTGGGGGGGGGGGGCCCCCCCCCCCCCCCCCCCCCCCCCCCCCCGCCCCCCCGCCCCCCCCCCCCCCCCCCCCCCCCCCCCCCCCCCCCCCCCCCCCCCCCCCCCCCTCTCCCCCCCGGGGGGTCTTCTCCCCCCCCCCCCCCCCCCCCCCCCCCCCCCCCCCCCCCCCCCCGCCGCCCCCCCCCCCCCCCCCCCCCCCCCCCCCCCCCCCCCCCCCCCCCCCCCCCCCCCCCCCCCCCCCCCCCCCCCCCCGGGCGCCCCTCCCCCTCCCCCCCCCCCCCCCCCCCCCCCCCCCCCCCCCCCCCTCCACTTGTCTCTCTCCCATGACGCTCGACATGATCTTCCCGCTTCCCCCAACCTATTTATTTCCTCATCATCGCATGCACCTCGATGTTATCCACTACCAACCCATCCTTTGGTTCATTTCTTCCACCACCCTCCCCTTTAACCTCGTCCCCACCACCATGGCTTACCTGGAGCCGAGTTCATTGTAGCTTGACACCTTGTCTTTTGCTTTCCTACAGGGTTGTAGGCTTACCACCCTTCTATCAAAATTTTGAGGGGCCAAAGAGGATATCACGGTGGACTTTGTAAGAACGTGGTCGAACGGCCATGTCTACATCAAAAATATTTGGTTTAAAGTTACTCCCACCCTGATTGTAGAGGTTTCCAACTTGCCTCTCTTTTCGCTTGGTTCGATGTGACAAACACTTCTAGAAACCAGATTTGGAAGGCTTCCCCAACTATTAGGACTTCAAATGGACTGGAGTTTCCTTGGAGCACAAGTCCCTTCCCTCCTTGTGGCCCATCATTGCAATTTCCCTCATGCAATACCTCACCTGTGATGACCCATATAAGCCCATGTCCAGTTTCCATCTAGCCTTAGTCAACCATGTCCACGGGTACAAACCCCTGAATATCCCTACTTTCCTTCATTGGTCAATCCATCTATCGGTGTTCACAGCCCGTAAAAAATCTACCCCTCCCACCCACCAAGGGTTATTTGTTGTGCTTTACCGCCATATCCTGTCCAACCCTCCCATCGTGGCCACCCCCTGTAGTCCAATCCCCCTAATCCCCCTCCCACCCAAAGCCCTGCTCACTCTCTATCCAGTGAGCCCTTGGCTAGTGATGGCATCCCCAACACCCCTACCTCCAAGAAAGGTGTTGCTACTACTTCCCCTTCCAAGCCCACCCCATCCCCTTCCAAGCCCACAACCTCCCCTGCCAAGCCCACCCCCTCCACCAACAAGAAAGCTTCGTTGGGCAAGCGTAAAGTCAAAATAGAGGAGGTGCCCCCTCAGGTCCGTAGGTCTTCCAGAACTAAAAAACCCAGAGCTGAGTCTAGCCAGAATTCCCCCCTCGAGGTTGAAGACCTGAGCGGGGATTCGACTCCCACCTCTGGCATTTCCAATCGGCTCACCAGAATGTTCCTAAAAAGCTTCATCATGGCCTTCGAGAGTGCTGGCACGACCCTGAAGCATTCCCTGCAATAGAATGCAGCGCGCGTTAGAGAAGACACCCTGGAGATCGATCCCTAAATCTACTCCAGACCAGTTTGTTTTTTGAGGGTTGGTATGGTTGTTTCTCTGGTTATGTCTTCTAGTGCCCTTTTTGGAGTCCTCTGTATGTCTATTTTTTTGGGTTTCTCTGAGATGGCCCCTGTGTGGGTCCTAGCTATGACCGAGGGTTTTTTATTGTCTGCTTCTAGTAGCCCCTACGTGGGCAAGTATCCCCTGTTTATCGACACTACTATCCCCTGCGTGGGAATTTTGACTAAGATATCCCCTGCATGGGAATCTCTAAGATGGCATATGGTTCCTCTATCCCTCATGGAATGGGGTTTTGCAACAATGGTTTCTCTCTACCTACTGAAGGTTTTTGTATATCTGGGGTTGGGACCCAGTTAAAACCCTTATAATCAAAACACCAAATTACCAAAAAAAGAAATGATAGAAGATGATTTTGTATAAAACATATACATGATATTTAGTTGTTGTAAAAATGGAAAGTTATGTTAACTCTCTATGTAGTATATAACTTAATATATGAGTGAATGAAATGGGAATGTAAGCCAATAACTATACATGCTTTAATATCTAAGTGAAACTCAACTATTTTAACATCTTAAAAGGGAATATTTGAAAACTAGTTATTTGTGTAGCATGAAATCTATAATATGGTACTAAGATAAATAACTCTAGAACCATCTATATACTATGTTTTGATATTATTAACTTTGGAACCAACTATATATATAACATCAAAATCAAATACATATTCCTTCCAAAGGTTCCAACACAAGGGGTAACAACAACTAATATTAGACCCTTACTAAATCTTCTTGCATTACAAATAAAATAACTAACTTGTGGATTCTAAAATACAATGGAAAAGAGTTGATTTTTTTTATATACCAATTTGAATGGTATATTGACTACAACATAACATAAACCCTTTGATGAAGAATGCAAAATTATTTTGAGTGAAATTAAAGAACTCTTTGCTAAATCATATTTTAAATATGTATTAATCTAACCTTTAGAAATTTCTTCTAGGATATTTTGTGTCTCATTTGGTCCCAATTACATTAATATCAACACCTTTTTATCTCCTATGGTGTTAAGAATTCTAATTTTGACACTATTAATGGTACCATAATATTTTAGTGATAGGTTAGAACCAAGCCTTAAAGTATTACCCAGTTTATTGGCAATAATTCCAAGGTTAAGTATAGCATAGATAATGGAAATGGATGGTGCAAAAGTTATGTGGGTACCATGATCAAAGGAGGAATTTTCCAAAGGTATAATAGATAGCATAATCAATTAATATACTATTGTTGAAAATTTTATGGTACCAAGGTGTTATTAGCACCATGGATATATGGTCTTATATTTTCCAAATGGTTTGGCACTAAGGATGGAGTTGGTGCCATGTTTAGTTATGATGTTATAAATATTTATGGTGCTAGCATTTAAGGTAGTAAATTATATTGGGAATCAAGACCATTGTATGACTATGTTACTTTACTATGAACATATAAGCATATTTCAATCCTCATCTTACTCAAATTAGTTTAAGCCTTAATCATGTTAGTAAAGAGTGTATTAAAAATCAGCTTAGATTCATATTTAATCTCAAGGTTTGGGTGTCATCTAAGAGGAGTTGTTACATTAGGCCTCCAACATTGTATCTTCAACTTTTACACTTTATCATTTAGTGATTTTTTCTTCAAAATTTAAATCATTAATGGCATTATTTATGGGGGTTATCAACTTGGATAACTTTCAAGCCAAAGTTTAATACTTAGGTATCTTTTGAGCAAATGTGTCACTAAGGGTTTTACACTTTAGAATTCAACCTTTTCCTTTTGATATTTGATGCTTTTGCATTTGGAATTTGGTTCTATATGATTATATAATTAATTTAGGGGAGTTATTACTGTGTACTTTGAATTAAGTATATTCTACCTTCATGGCATAATTTATTTGTTGCTAAGCATACAAGTCTAACTAGTCAATTTGGTGTACAAAATCCCTTGTCTTTACAAATTATAGAAATCCAATCTCAAAAATTTAGATCTCAAATTATGGATACCCAAAAATCTAACTTTAGGATTATCCTTAGTTTTAAAGCCTTCAAACTGAAATATTTGGGCCACTAAAAAAAATTTAATACAACCTTGTAGTTGTGTTGGTTTTGGGTGCCCAAGTTTAGAACATGGATAACACTATGCTTGATATATATCTAACCTTTAGCCAGTTTAGATTGTCAAATTTAAATGTATATGCTATGAATAGAGATGGAGGAGAGGAGCAGCGGAAGCGGTCAAAGCGGCGGAGGAAATTCGAAAGCTTTGGGCGGGAACCTCAGTCAAGGCAGTAGAGAAGGTACGTAGGATGCGGGCGGGAACCTCGAGCAGGAGTCAGGTGAGGAACCAGAGGAAGGTAGGCCTTCTGTGACAGGAGAGGTTGTCCAAAGAGGGCCCGATCCTCCTCAAAAATATCTCGACAAAAGGTCACAGAAGGGCGACGCGGGTCCCAGAAGAGGCCCAACCTTTGCGGAAACCCTAAAGGGCAGAAAGAGCGACTTTCTTTCACTCCCACCTCTCATACCGGTAAATAATAGGATAATGGCACCTGTAAACTCTATGGGTCCTTTCCTATCCATGGAAGAGTTTTCGTTAGTGGGCAAGTTCCTCGGTGGAAGGCCGGATATAGAGACCATACGGTCCTGGGCACTATCTAAGTGGAGAACGGTGGGGAGTATGGAGGTTGTTGCCCTATCCAGGGGTTTCTTCATTATAAGATTCAATAACAAGGAGGATGTGAATCGCGTTCTAACTGGAGGACCCTGGTTTTTAGGAAAACGTAGCCTTTTCCTCAGACAGTGGGGGGAGGATTTCGACCCTAAAAAATAGAATATCAATATAGCCCCTATTTGGGTTCGCCTTCCTAACCTACCAGCTCAGTTTTTCAACGAGTATTGGCTGCAAGGTATAGCCAGAGCTATTGGGGAGCTGGTAACCATAGATCATGCAACCTTGGCTAGGACAAGGATGACGCATGCAAGAATATGTGTCAACGCTGATTTAGAATCTGAGCTGCCAAATTTTGTCGAACTAGGGTACGGTGACTACCTGAGAAAATAGGTGGTGGAGTATGAAAACAGGCCAGCATTTTGCTCAGAATGTAAAACCCAAGGCCATCTACGAAGTCAGTGCCCTAATCTAGCAGCTAGTAGAGAAAACCAGAGGACGAAAGGTAAACGACCAAATGATAAAGGTTACCCTAGGAATTTCCCTCCGAGAGGGGGCCCAGCTGGCAAAGGAGGGTTCAGGTCGGGTAAAAATAACTATGCCTATCAGGAGAAATCAAAGGAGGGTGAAGGGCAACCTCAGAATAAAGGCAAGCAACAAATCATCGATGGACAGGAAAATCAGGTAAGCCCTAAAATTATGAACTCAAATCAGTTTGAAATTTTAGCTAATCTAGAGGTAGAAGGGGAGATTGAGGTTTTAGAAGAAGGAAACCTTCAAGTCGAACTACCTGAAACCCTAGAATCCCCGTCGAAGTTGGGTCCTTCTAATCCCATAATCAAGAGTCCCTCAAACTGCCAGGTAGGCATAAATCAAAACCCTGAAGAATACAGGAAACATGTGGAGGGGTTAGAATCAAAGGAAATAGTCCTTCCCAACATCATAACCGGAAGCCCATCAAATCATCCAGAAGACTCAGTGCAAAAACCAGGAGAGTACAGGAAAAATATGGAGGAGTTAGAATCAAGGATTGATGTGGTAGAAACGAATGAGATTGAGGAATGTTTTAGTCCGGTTCTTCAGCAGATCGTTCCTCCACATTTTAGCCCCAAGCAGACCAGGAGCACTACCAAGTCGCCTGACTACGGCGGTGAGAAAAAGAGGGGGAGGATGTCAAATGCTGAACACAACAAAATGAGGACTGACAATGAAATTGCTAGCGGCAAACAGAAAACACTGATACAACAAGTTATCCCAGGACAGGAAGATAACAAATCAGGGAAACCTCCTCAAGGGAGGGGGAAAGCAAAAAACTCTAAACAATCTAAATGAAGGTTCTCTCATGGAATGTGAGAGGCCTCAATGGCCTACCCAAACAGAGGGTGGTTAGTTCAATAAGAAGGCAATATAACCCAACAATTTTGATGTTGCAAGAAACAAAAATAGACGAAGCTCAATAAAAAATAATAGCAAAAAAAATGTGGAGTCAAGGGGATATGGTATGCAAACCGGCAAGAGGAGCTTCAGGGGGGCTTATGGTTCTTTGGGATCCCCGGGTGGTGGAAGGGAACATTATCCAGGATGATGATAGGGTGTTGAGTGTTTTTTTCCATGACATTGACAACAATAGATCGTGGATTTTCTCAAATGTTTATGCCCCCAATTCAGTTCAAGGGAGAGCGTCTTTGTGGGAGTACCTGGGAAAATTGGGTGATGCTTTCAATGACATTCCATGGGTGGTGGCAGGTGACTTCAACACTCCCTTATACCCCTCAGACAAAAAGGGTGGAGCAGGGCTCCCAACCAAAAGTATGGAAGAGTTTAATCAATTTGTAAACTCAAATCAATTAATGGATGTGAGGCTAAGAGGAGCAAAGTACACTTGGAGTAATAGGCGAATAGGAAATCAACTTATCCAGGAAAGACTTGACAAGTTTTTCTTATCAAAGGAGGCTATTGCGGAATTTGGAGATTCTATTCTGCAAACTCTTCCCAAAATTGCATCAGATCACAATCCCATTCTTCTGGAGGTCCCAAAATCAAACTCCTTCAAAAAACCTTTTCGCTTCCAGTCAATGTGGATTAGGCACCCAAAATTAAAGGAAAACATCTCCAGATGGTGGCAGCAACCTTTTCAGGGAAGTTTGGCTTTCAAACTTGCTCAAAAATTGAAATTAGTCAAGGAAAACCTTAGAATCTGGAACAAGGAAGTTTTTGGGAACCTGTTTGAGAACAAGAAACAAGTGGGGGATAGGCTGAAGGCCATTGACAACATGATTCAAAATGGTACCTACGACGAAGCTACCAGGAAGGAGGAGCAAATCAAGCTCTCAGAATATCATAATATCCTGGCTTGTGAAGAGACTTACTGGAGACAAAAATCCAGGGCTTTATGGTTAAAGGATGGTGACTCGAATTCAAAGTTCTTCCACGTCACAACATTGAGGAACAAAAGCAATAACAAGATTAAAGAGTTAACCAAAGCTGACGGGTCCAAAACCCAGGATCTGATTGAGATCAGAGAAGAAGCGGTTGCTTATTTTAGCTCCCTCCTCGGGGAAGAATCACAGTGTAAAGAGGAAGCTAAGGACTCTCTCCTTCAGTTCATTCCTAATATGGTCGATGAGGCCATTAATGGCAGGCTTCTTGCTCCTTTTACTGATGAGGAAATCAGAAATGCTTTATTTAGCATGGAACCCGATAAGGCTCCTGGCCCTGACGGGTTCCCTCCTCGGTTCTATCAGACTTTTTGGGATATAGTGGGAGGGGATGTCATTTCAGCTATCAAGGAGTTTCAGGCTTCAAAACATATCCCGAGAGGGTTTAACTCCACCTTTATTGCCCTGATTCCTAAGGGCCCAACCCCTGAGACAATGGCAGATTTTAGACCTGTCAGTTTATGTAACGTGTCCTACAAGATATTGACAAAAGCCATTGCTAATAGGATGAAAGAAATCTTGCCCCTCATTATTGACCAGTGTCAGGGGAGCTCGGTTCAGGGGAGATCAATCCTGGATGGGGTGATCACGGTCCATGAAGCTCTGCACTCCGCTAGGCAAACCAAAAAGGTAGTCTTCGCCCTAAAGCTTGACATGAACAAAGCGTTCGACCGCATTAACTGGGACTTTCTGTCAGCTGTCCTTCTAAAATTTGGCTTTCATCCTCAATGGGTCAGACTGATAAAAGAGTGCATATCCAATCCCTGGTTCTCAATCTTGGTCAATGACATGACAACTGGGTATTTCCAAAGTCACAGAGGACTCAGGCAAGGAGATCCGATCAGCCCAATGTTGTTCATTATAGTGGCGGAGGCTCTAGGCAGAACTATAAAAGCAACATGCAATGCAGGATTAATCTCGGGGATCAAAGCCACCTCCCTCACCAACCCAGTAAGTCATCAACAATTTGTCGATGACACTCTAATGTTGACCCAGTCATCAGTGGTTGAAGCCAGAAGGATCAAACATATTCTCCAACTCTACGAGGATGCGACGGGTCAAAAAGTGAATTTTAACAAGAGTAAGCTTTACTTCCTTAACACCCCAATCCAGAGACAAGTCAGAATAGCGAGGATTTTGTGATGTTCTGTAGTGACTCTTCCTACCTCCTATTTAGGCCTTCCCCTTTTCTCTGGCTCTTCGGGTGATTCTATGTGGGATAGAGTGGTAGAAAGAATCCAAAAAAAATTGGTTGGCTGGAAAGGACACTTTTTGTCTCAGGCAGGGAAACTTACTCTTACTATGGCATCTTTACAGAGTATTTCGATGTATTTCTTATCCATTTTTAAGGCCCCAACCAAGGTATACCAAAAAATTGAAAAGCTCCAAAAGAATTTTCTATGGTCCGGGTCGGAGGAAAAACAGAGGATCCACCTGGTGGGGTGGAGCAAGGTGTGCAGGCCGAAAGAAAATGGGGGGCTAGGATTGCGAAGAATTGCTCACTTGAATACAGTATTAATAGCCAAACAAGCTTGGCGTCTCATAAAAAATGAGGAGAATGAATGGACAGCCATCATTAAAAGAAAATATCTCCAAGGCATTGATTTCCTAAATGACAGTATTCACAGCAGAGGATCGGCTTTCTGGAAAGCAATCTTGACCAGCAGGGAGGTCATAAAGAAAGGGATGAGATGGGTTATTGGGAACGGGTAAAATATTAGGTTTTGGGATGACAGGTGGGCTAAGGAGGAGGCTCTATCTCAGGTGCCTAACTTAGTTAGGATCAAAAGAACCACAGATGAACTCATCGGAAGGAGAGTAGCTGATTTTATGAGACAGGACAGAGGAAGACTTAAATGGAAACATATAATGATTCAAGGATTTGAAGCCGAATCAGAAGAGATCCAAAGCATTCTGCATCAACAATTCATACCTATGAGACCAGGACAGGATCAAGTAATCTGGGCAGCCACAGAAAATGGGCAGTTCTCAATCAAATCTGCATACAAACTAATGTTAGATCCTGAGGAGCCCATACTTCAGACTCAGTTGGTGTGGGTCAAAAAACTAATTCCTAAAGTTGCAATGTTCTCGTGGCTGGTAATCCAAGGAAGGATACTTACGATGGACAACATGATAAGGAAAGGTATGATAGTTGCTAACCGTTGTTTTTTGTGCAGGGCAAATTGGGAGTCTACCCATCATATTTTCCTTGAATGCCCTTTTTCCTTGAATATTCTCAATGGGGTATTCCAAGCATTTAGCATCTCCTGGGTCAGTCCAGCCACCATCATTGACCTGTTCCACCAATGGCCAAATCCCTTTGTCAGCCTTAGGCTTAGGTTTATGTGGAAAATATGTCTTCATCATTTTCTGTGGTAGGTCTGGCTAGAAAGAAATCATAGAGCGTTCCATGAGTCGAGCCATGATGTCACCTCCATTACCACTAAGATTCTTGCCTTTGCCCATGAAAACGTCAGCCTTATCCCTCATGATAGCCGAAATCCTTCCCCTATGGAAAATCAGATCGCTCGTTCCTTAAACATTACCTTGGTAGAGGATCCTGGGTCTATTAAGGCCAATCCCAGAATAGGTGTCAGGTGGATCCCGCCCCGGTTGGTTGGCTCAAGCTCAACTTTGATGGGGCTGCTAAAGATAATCCTGGCAGAGCAGGGGCTGGAGGAATAGTGAGAGACCATGAAGGAAACCTGGTGATGGCCTTTTTTGAGCATTTGGGAATAAGGACAAATAATGAGGCAGAAGCAAGAGCATTATGGAGAGGTCTTCAGATGGCTCAGGAGATTGAAGGTAAATTAATAATTGAAGGAGATTCACTGCATATCATAAATCTCCTCAACAATGGGAAAAATCCTCCATGGCGGGTTAAGACAGTCATTGAAGAGGCAAGGATCCTATTCCAGGCTAGGAATGACCGGCTAGCCCAACATGTGTTTCGGGAAGCCAATAAAATAGCTGATAGATTGGCCAATATAGGGGTGGAAGCAGATGGGCTTGTCACTTGGGAAAATGGGGTCCCAAGTGACGTGGATGAAATTATTCAAAACGAAATCGAGGACGAAGACGAAGAAGAATAGGGTCCTCATTGGAGGCTCCCAGTATAGAAGAATGTTGGTTTGTCAGCTCTGCTCTGCTCCATCTGGTGACAATTTTTGTTTTTCTATGTACTGGGGAAGGGGTTTCCTTTTGGGCATAGGTCTTGAATAGCTATGTTGATGTTATGAATATGGTCTGGGAGATATGCAGTATAGCTTGTTTTTACTGTCAGTGGCTTTTTGTGTATGTAAATATTGGTAAGGGGCGGTGTGCTCCCTCGGACGTATGTTCTAAGAAGGCTACTAGTAGCGGTGGACAGACTGTCCCTAATAAGGCTTTGATCCGTAACAACATAATGCTGATTTTTGTAATAGGTTTTGGGTTAACCTGTAAAACCCGGTATTAATGATAATATATCTTAACTACCAAAAAAAAATTGTCAAATTTAAAACTTAGGTAGAACCGCATTGAACATATATCCATATTTTAAATCTTCACCTTAATTTTGGAATCTTAAAATTTAACTGTAGGAGTATCACTTATTTTTCTTAGATGATATTACACAAATTGAGATATGGACCTAAAAAGTATTAGATAATATAGAGAAGATAATCCTTGTTGGTAATCAACATCAATTGACTAAGATGAATTAGTATATTCACCTAACCATGTGAAAACTTCCATTAATGTAATTTTAATTTTATTACACTAGCCATTTCTAAGTTGGATAATACCTATTGAGAAAATATTATATTTAGTAAGTTTAGATCCATGCTTAGTTATTTTCTATACCCAAGTTCTAGACTTGGGTAGCATCTAAATAGACCTTACATGAATATTAACATTTGGTCAAACAACTTACCCTTTCATAGATTTTTCTTCACTTGTTCAAACTTATAAACTATGGAAAATTTTGATACCCAAGTGTGTAACTTGTATAAATTCTACACAAGATTATTATCCATATATGTCAACCTTAAGAGAGTAAACCTTGGTCTTTCCAATATTTACATGAATGAGCTTCCTCTTGATAAATTTTTCTTTGTACAAGAATACACTAATTGTTTAAATATTGTTAATTACCAAATGCATAACTTGGGAAAAGACCAAATGAATATTTTCTTAATAAAATATTCTCCTTACATAGTTAAACCTCAATATTAAGGATATTTGGCCTCTTCTAGTTAATCCTTGTAGTTATCCACCATGCAACAAGTTTTATTTTTTGATCATGTAAAAGTATCATGGAAGGAGTACTGTAGTAGACTACACTACTATTGGCACAACTATTGATTGACTATAAGACCTAGAGTATTGTAATTGGTTAATATATTAAATGTTTAAGAATTAAATTGTTCTAGATCCAAATCATACCCTACTATTGGCACAACTATTGATTGACCTCTTACATAGATAAATTTAGCAATTGCATCTTTCCATTTTTTCCAAATGCTATACATCATGTTCTTAAATTATGCATCCTCGATGTAACCATATTTAAACATAGTTTATATATAATATATTTTAGCAAAAGAATTAGTTGTGATACTTGGTGCTTAGTATTTGGCATTATATATCATATTAGATCTTGGGTTGTATTATTTTTATTTAGATTGAATGAGTTTATCTTGAATGAGTGGTTGTGTCACCTAATAATTTGGAGAGGATCTTTTGATCATATATAAATTTGGAGGAAAATTTTGGGTTACCTAAGCATTTGGAAGAACTTTTTGGTGTTCAAATTTGCAATATTTTCCAAAAAACATCCAAATCATGCATTCATGACAATCATATGTTTAAAAGGGATAAAATAAAATTAAAAGATAGCAATACTAAATGATATAAATAAATGAATGGAAACAATAGGAAGAAGTATAAGGTGGGTGCCTAAGGGTACCTTAATATATCACATTTTATTAATACTTATTATACAAATGGATTTTAATTGAGGGGTATTTATAGTGATACCAAATCCTCGATGAGAGGTTAACCTTAGGTCAACATAAATTTAAGCTTAATATTAACCTTACAATAAAATAATAATAAATTATCCTTTTAAGTAAGGTTATCCATAAAGGTGGATTAACCAATACCACTAATGGTGAATTATGAAAGGGACTTATAAGATTACATGAACATGCCTATGGACTTACATAAATGATGAATGCTCATAGGATTACATAATCACATACCCATAGGATACATAAATGGTGATCTTAAGCACCTCTTCACACTATTTTCCTTGGCATAAACAAGTTATATTACACAAATTTCAATACCCCCCATACTTTGAGTTGAGAGGGCCAAAGACATAAGGCATTAGAGGTAACACCTTACCATAATGGATGCTCTAGTGGGCCTCCATTATTCATCCTTTGTCCTCATATTCATCATAAGAAAGATTATGTCTAGCCATCAAGACTTTTGACTAGATATTTTTTAGCCTTGTAATGTATCTATTGATAGAGCATCCCCACTTTTACAATAGTCATAAATGTTTGACTTCTTTGAAACCTTAGACTTTCTCTTAAGCAATTGAGACTTAGATTCCATAGACTTGAGGTATTTTGGATGAGCTTGCATATGAGAAATATATCCATAATTACTCATTGCCACTTCATAATGGATTAGAATCTTAAAATATCCTTCAATAGAGAAGGGTTGTGGCCCTTTGATATACGTAGCATTCACATAAAGAATAAGCCAACTATATGAAAAGTAAGGGAAATATTGGATGTAAGAGATTTGACATACTCTTCATCACTCTTTACCTTATCTTATATCATAGTTATATCATATTTTAGAGCTTTGAAGTAAGATATATAGCCTTCAACATTGCTAAAATAATTTTTTTTTATATTTTATAGATCTATCTCTATCCTCTTAACTTCACTAGAACTTACTTTTCCATAGAGATATTTCAAAGTAGACCATATCTCAATAGGCTTAGTTTTATCTCTAATGTAAAAAGTACATATAGTTCCACTAACATGAAGAAGAGTCCAAGAGCTTCTTCCTTTCTCTTACTAGATTCATTGTCATTAGTACTTTTGATTTATTATTAAATATGAGATAGATTTTTTTATTCTTGAATAATCTTCCCATTTAAACTAACCAAGTGCTATAATTTTTCCATTGAGACAAGTAACATACCCAAAGGAATATATTTTGCACAAAAAATCATAAATAGATCTATAATAGGTTTATACATTGATGTCACCATTATGTAGAGATTTAAAAATTATGCAATCTAAAAAAAAGGCTCAAAATATGTCCACATACAAAAGTTATAGCCTTTGAAACATTTTGGTTATATTAGCACTCAAACTAGAAAAATCAAATACAAAAATTTAGATATGTTTTATGCTAAATTAACAACTACCATTATCACCACTAGATTAGATGTTGTGTTAGTGAATCTGAATTTACCACTTGATATGATTGGTGGATTAATCAAGCTCACATATATATAGAAAAATTGAAAGGGTTTTAGAGTTGATGAGGCTTGTACCTATGATGACTTGCTTCAAAGAAAGTGAGCAAAACACTACACCATATGCACAACTTGATGAGAAGATAATAAATACCATATGATATGAAGATAGAATGTACCTGCTTGGAGGAAGAAAAAAAGGCCAACACTGAGTTTTAAACTTGGGCACCCTTCATCCATAAGTGGGATGCCAAACCATAGTACCACATAGTTGGTTAAGAAAAATTAAGACCATAATTATTATGCCTCATAAGAATCCATATTATAGAAATAAGACCTTCAAAATGAGATGTCTATGGGGATTTGACTTGATAACCTCCCTACTATAAGCAAGATACCCAACTGCTATACCAAATAGACAAATGTGATTGATATGGAAATAATATATGCCCTTATGATTATTAATGTCGAGATTAATTTCAAAATACATGATAATATGATTCAAATAAAAGACATTATCTAAACAAAGGGAAGGTCAAACTAGTACATCATTAGCATTTATCAAGTGCATGGTTGCAATATCCTCTTTGGCACATATGCTTATTCAAAAACAAAATTACAACTTAAAGATTCGATCTCATGAGTACCTCCCAACTAAGAATAATACCTACCAACATGCCACTCCATTAATGGTGGATGTAAGTACTACTATGCTAATATGAATAGACAAAGATGGTACCAGGATTTGAACATCCTTCCTCTGAGCTCTAAAGCACATGGTCTAGTGATGAGGCATTAAAATGTCTCATTTTTTTAGCAAGATAATATTTTTTAGGTATCTTAATGTGGTTTTAACAGATGGTTGATGATGGACTAATACATAATTTGCATTAATATTTGGTTAAACTTAGTAAATAATTAAATTACATTACTAAATTATTTTATAGAAGTTTTGGGTGATTTTAGAAATATAATTGTAAAAAATTGGTGCTAAACTAACACCCTTTGCACACTAGTTAGAATGGATCATGGTTTGCAATTTTTTGAAGGATATTTAAGAAAAAATAAGAACTAGAAATGGATGAATAGTAATGCACCAAAATGGAGTAGGGATGTGCTAGAATGGAGCATTGATACACCAAAAATAAATCATAGGGCATCAAAAAAAATGTTGGAGTGATGAGACAAATTGAGTAGGTAGGAATTTGGGATTTAATAAAAATTTATTGTCTTAGAAATGGAGGAAATATGGCATGCCAATGGATCATGATTTTCATGACCCTCCCAGATGGACCTTGAGCATGGAAAACAATGTATTAAAAAATGTGGCTAATACTCAATTTTTGTACAATTAAGAAACCTCACAATAATAAATAGATAATGAAGGATATGATACTGCTAATGAATTACCAATGTGTAGGATCAGGTGCACTCGTGAGTGGAGGGAATCGAGTCATCCACCAGAGATGAGAGTACTTGAGAAAGGGTAAATGATGATAAGGTAGCTCGAAGATAACATGGATAGATACCTTCATTTAGGCATGCATTCGGTTAAGGATAATCGTAAATATCTAACCACATTGAGCCCCAGACTAATGGCCTATTAGCTATCGTAAGTTCTAGAGGATGAGACAGGTGATTAGATTGATGGGAAGACTCCCTCTCTATTTGGTGCACTTGCATGATTATCTTTTACTTCAGTATTATTAACCTTGATAACCGATGAGCATGGAGTAAATGGTTTACCTATACAACTTCATGTGTGCTTTGTTAAATAAATAATTGATTTATTTTAAAAGCAAAAAGATATTGTTTAAATAAATGATTGATTTATTTTAAAAGCCAAAAAGATATTGTTTAAATAAATGATTGATTTATTTAAAAAGAAAAAAATATATTGTTTAAATAAATGATTGATTTATTTAAAAAGCAAAAAGATATTGTGTAAATAAATTATTTTTTTATTTAAAAAGCAAAAATATCTCATTGAAAATGAGTGGTTGATTATTTAAATGATGCTAGTAGATGTTATTTGAAATAAAAGGTTGATTTATTTAATAGCATTAGTATTTAAATAAGCAAAGAGGTGATCAAACCTATCCTAAAATAAAATAGGGAATATAAATGCAATTCTTTAAGCTCCAAGGTAAGGTCTTTACCATGGTGTGTCTAAAAAGTTTCCCTTCACCCGATGATCAATCCATATGGCGTAAATGCAATAAGATGGCCCTCAATAAAATGGTTTGGTTTTTTCCTTTGGAGGCCCAATGGGGTTAGATACACGAAGCTCCTATGACATGATATGAAATCTCTTTATAGAGATCACCTTGGGAAAGAGGGGAGGTATGTACGCCTACCACCTATCAGAGGTGGTCAAGGAGTAATGGTGGGTAGGCAAGGACGTAGACCAAGGAGGGAGGAGAGGACATGGATGGGTAAAAACAAGAGAGGGGGACAACATAAGGGGTAAGAGGGAGGGAGAAATAATCACAAGGAGGAGGTAGATCATCATGAGTGAAGGAACACAAGGAGGAGGAAGAGCACCATGAGTGAAGGAGCAGTGGATGATAGACATCCACCCGAGCAATGTAGGTAATCCAGCTATCATGGGTGAGCCAGGTTGGTCTACATCTTGAATTTGTTTGCTACATTCCTTTATTTGGTGCATTATAGATGCAATGTCATTGTTGTTTTTCCTCTACTAAATATCTCATTGAAAATGAGCGGTTGATTATTTAAATGATGCTAGTAGATGTTATTTGAAATAAAAGGTTGATTTATTTAATATAATTAGTATTTAAATAAGCAAAGAGGTGATTGATTTATATAATGATTACTCCATATAAAAAATGGAGAACCTATCTTAAAATAAAATAGGAAATATAAATACAATTTTTTAATCTCTAAGGTAAGGTCTTTACCATGGCATGCCTAGGAAGTCACTGCTCACCCAATGATCGACCCATATGGTATAAATACCACAAGATAACCCTTGGTATAATGGGTTGGGTTGCCCTTTGGAGGCCTTATGGGGATATATATGCGAAGCTCCTCTGATGTGAGAGGAAATATCCTTATAGAAATCACCTTGGGAAAAGAGGGGAGGTATGTCCACCCTATTTCCTATTGGAGGTGGTCGAGGAGTAATTGCGGGTAGGCAAGGACATAGACCAAGGAGGGAGGAGAAGACACGGATGGGGAAAGTAAGAGAGGAGGATGATAGAAGGGGGAAGAGGAAGAAATGAGCATGAGTATGGAGAGCACCATGAAAGAAGGATCACAAGGAGGAGGGAGAGAACTGTAAGTGAAGGAGCAGCAGAAAATGGACATCCACCCAAGCAGTGCAAGTGATTTAGCTATCAAAAGTAAGTCAGGTTGGTCTACGTCTTGAAGTTGTTTGCCATCTTCCTTTATATGGTGCATTATATATGCAATGGTATCGCTATTTTACCTCTACCATTGGAAGTTTAGCTTATGTTTTCTCTAGTACATTATAGATGCAATGGTGTCATTGTTTTACCTCTATTGTTGGCATTTTGGCTTATGCTTTCTATGGTGCATTATAGATGCAATGGCATCATTTTTTTACCTTTGTTGTTGGTAGTTTGGCTTATGCTTTATCTGGTGCATTATAGATGCAATGGCATCATTGTTTTGCCTCTGCCATTGATATTTTGGCTTATGCTTTCTCTAGTGCATTATATATGAAATGGCATCATTGTTTTTCCATTGTTGTTGGTAGTTTGGCTATGTCTCTTCTCTATGTTTGGAATACATGATGGCATTGTGGTTTGGCACTACTATTGGTAGTTTAGCTATGTCTCTTCTCTATGTTTGGAAGACATAATGGCATCGTAATTTGCCACTACCATTGATAGTTTAACTATGTTATTTCTCTATGTTTGAAAGATGCGACGACATCATTATATTGCCACGACTATTGGTAGTCGGGTTGATATTATGGGTGGTAGATAGTCGAGTAGCACCAAATTAAGAACTCAATTATCAGTTGGTGGCAATAGCTTTGCTTTTGGTTGTCTATTTGTGCCAAATATTCCCTATCCTTTTAACCATATTTGTAGAATGGTCATCTTAGAATAGAGAGTGTGAGAGGGTCTTTGGATAGAACGTTCAATTGGACACTATGGGTAACATTTCCATTGCAAGTTTTAGCGAGGTTGGGAAGTCCCCTCAGGTGTCGCTGACACCGAGGATGATCTACCCATGTCACACCAACTATTGGCACCATAGGTATGTGAGCATCATTTGTTCTCGAGCTATCAAGATGAAAGCCACTTTGGTGGAACCTTGGTATACATTGTGTCTTACCTTGTAATGTATATTGCACTAGCCTATCTACTGGATGCTTTGCCATCCAATAGTTTGTTGCAGTTAAGGGAATTTTTAATTATTTTTCATTATCTAAAATGGTATATTTTAGGGTAATGAAAGTGTAGAAGCTTTAATTATTGTTCATTATCTAAAATGGTAGATTTTAGGGTAATGAAAGTGTAGAAGCTTTAATTATTATTCATTATCTAAAACTATGGGTTTTAGGGTAATGAAAGTGTAGAAGCTTTAATTATTATTCATTATCTAAAATGGTATATTTTAGGTAGTGAAAGTGTAGAAGCTTTAATTATTGTTCATTATCTAAAATGGTAGATTTTAGGGTAATGAAAGTGTAGAAGCTTTAATTATTGTTCATTAATGAAAGTGTAGAAGCTTTAATTATTGTTCATTATCTAAAATGGTAGATTTTAGGGTAATGAAAGTGTAGAAGCTTTAATTATTGTTCATTATCTAAAATTGTAGATTTTAGGGGAATGAAATGTGATGATGGTTTGTTTTGTAATTTAAGGGTATGGGACCTTATGTTATGAAATGAAGAAAAAGGTTTATTTGAAAATTAGAGTAGATTAATTTAATTGGATAGTAAATGTGATGATGGTTTATTTTATAATTTAAGGGTATAAGACATTATGTAATGAAATGAAGAAAAAAATTTATTTGAAAATTAGAGTAGATGACTTTAATTGGATAATAAATTTGATGATGGTTTGTTTTGTAATTTAAGGGTATGGGACCTTATCTTAGGAAATGAAGAAAAAGGTTTATTTGAAAATTAGAGTAGATGACTTTAATTGGATATTGTTTTGTAATTTAAGGGTATGGTACCTTATGTTATGAAATGAAGAAAAAATTTTATTTAAAAATTAGAGTAGATGACTTTAATTGGATAATAAATGTGATGATGGTTTGTTTTGTAATTTAAGGGTATGGGACCTTATGTTATGAAATGAAGAAAAAGGTTTATTTAAAAATTAGAGTAGATGACTTTAATTGGATAATAAATGTGATGATGGTTTATTTTGTAATTTAAGGGTATGGGACCTTATGTTATGAAATGAAGAAAAAGGTTATTGGAAATTAAAGTAGTTGCTTTAAGTAGCGATATGTGTGAACCCAATTTATTTAGAAATTAAGGGTATGGAACTTTAGTTGTTAAGTGCGGTTAGTTAATTTATTGCAAATAGAGCATATGATTTAATGCATGGTTGACTGAATCTCATGAGTGGGTGATAGGGAAATGAAAATAGTAGTTTCTATGATAGTACTATGCATTAGTAAGTTGAATTGCTTGGGTTATTTGTATAGTTGTAATTTGGTAATGAAATAAGTAAGTATATTTAGAAGTATGTCTATCCGGATCCATGAGTTTCTTGATCCCCTACTATCCTCACTTGATCAATGGAAGAGCAAGAAGGCCAAAGTCATGAGATGGACCAATTCACAAGTTTGCTCTCTATCCTACATCTTGTTATTTATGCAATAGATTAGATTATGGGGAAATTTCTCCAATGGAATGGATGCAAAGTAATGTGGAAAGTATAAGGTGTACCATACTTGCTTATGTAATTAAATGAACATTGTAACTACTGCATTTAGTACCTCTTTATTTGGTGTATTGTACTTAAATATTTTAATAAATGCTTAATTGGTGATTGTTACTTTACACTTGATTTATCCTTGCTCGTTGAAAATTTATATTTGTTAGATTTAGTATCTTGACCTTTATGCTCTTGTGATGTTAAAAATAAAGAAACATTAGTAAGTTCTAGGTGAACATAAAGTTTAACCTAAGGGCTTGAGACCTCCCTAGGGATATTGGTAACTAGGTTTAGAATATTACACCAAAGTTAATATAGTTTGTCAGTGGACAATATTGATAGCTTAGCTCATAGTACACATAGCATACCCACACATAATGGCTTGTGTGGAATATGGAGATGTGTGTACACCTTCTAATGATTGAAGGTGGTAAGTCTAGCTCATCAATACTAATGAGAGGGATGGACTTATGTGCATAACATAAGATAGGCTTATGTAGAGGGACTTGCGTGAAGGGAATCTTGTGTGGTATATTTATTGAGAAAATTAGGTGATATCAAAAATTAAGTTGGTCTAAGGTTGGTTGGGGATTTATGAATCCTTCTCCTTATTCAAAAATATATATAAAATTTTCTTTTTTTTGTGTGTTTTATTGTTTCATGATTTTTGGGGTGTTACATTTGGTATAAGAGCTCTAGGTTCAAGGGTATAGAGCTTATTATGTGTTGTGAAAGATATTAAGGGATATACAATAGAGGTTTTATTAGGAATAAGTTGAAATTTGGAGTAACCTAGAGTCTCTACTTACTTAGGATCTAATGGAATTGATTTTGAGAAAGGATGAATATTATGATACCTCAGTATGGGCTTTGGTATTAATGATATATCCTAACCTTGGAACCTTATCCTAGTTAGATCTCTAATGATTATTGAAATAAGAATGTTTGTATCTCCAAGTTTTATGGAGAAGGGGAGGGAGATACAACTGAAGATTGGCTAAGATATCTGGAAGTCTTCTTCATAGTAAAAGGGTATTATTTGGGTACCCAAATGGTTTAGGCTACTATTTACTTTGAAGGAGCTGCCCTGGATTTATGGGAGAATTACTATGAGGAAACCAAGATTAAACCGATAGATATTCCATGGAAGGAACTTATAGTCATATTCAAGAAGATATTTTTCATGGAGCACTTCTATGCTTTAAATTTCAATGTGTTTTCTAGCCTAAGACAAGGGACTAACTTAGTGGATGTATACTACAAGAAAATGGTAAAGTTGTTGAAGTATGTACCTTCCTATAATGAGAAGATGCAAATTCATAAGTTTACTCATGGATTGCAATCTAGGATAAAGCATGACATAGATATGCATGAACCTAAGTTATTGCAAAAGGCTTATGATTTAGCAAAGAAAGCAAAGTCACATTTCTACTATAAGTATGAAAACTTGATCGAGCAGGAACATTAAGAACTAAATAAGAGGAATAGCAATGGGGTTATAAAATGGAAGGCAGAGCAAGAATGAAAGGCTAAGAACCCCAAAAATCTAGAGAAGAAATTCAATGGAAGCCAAAATAAATTCAAGAACTTTTATAAGAAAGGCAACAAACCCAATAATGCTAAACTTCCCCTATAGAAGCCATCAACTCTAGTATCGATGATTAAGGACAAGGGGTAGAAAATAGAAAAGAAACAAGGACCCAAGGATGGATGTTACCTTTGTAAAGGTTCACACTACACTAACTAATGCCCATATTGACCAGGGACAAGCACACCCAGCAACAAAGAAAAGAAACTGATGCATAAGATCTATGGTGCAACTAGAAATTAGAAACTTAAGGGGTAAGCCACCTCGTTAATCATCAAAGGTAATATTTTTGATAAGCAAGTAGATATATTAATAGATAGTTGAGCCACTGATAGTTTCATTTCTTTTAATTTAGCCAAACATATGCCATAAATACCAAGGTATTTGGCTCATGGATGGAAGGTTGAATATGGATTTGGATAGACCTACTCCATAAACTAATGTTTCCCAATTATGGAAATTACTTAATACAATGGAACCAAAAAATGTTTCTTGTACGTGGCCCCACTTCATGCTTTTGATGTGATTCTAGGAATGGATTGGCTATAGACCCATAAATTCGTAATCAATTTCTGAGATAGATGTATTGAGTATTATGAGGGAAATAAAGAGAGGCTACAAATCTATAGTAGGTAGAGAGAATTCAAACCCTAGATATTGTCAACTATGTAGTTGAAGAAATCCCTCAAGAAAGGAGGTATTATTAATGTGGTAAATATGAATGAATTCAAAATATATCAGAAGGAATATGTGGTTGAGACACACCCAATTTTATAGGAATTCCAAAATGTATTTCCAAAGGATCTACCAGGGCTCCCTTCTATGTGAGAATTTGATTTCATTATCGATCTTATACCAGGAGTGAAACCCATCCACCAATATCCTTATAGGATGTCACCTATTGAGATGCATGAGTTAAAGGTACAACTACAAGGGTTATTAGAAAAGGGGTTGATAAAACCAAGTGTGTCACCATGGGATGCACCCATTTTATTTGTAAAAAATGATGAATCTCTAAGACTGTGTATTGACTATAGGATGTTGAATAAAGCTACAATCAAGAACCGATACCCCCTATCTAGGATCAAAGATTTATTTGACTAGCTAAGAGAAGCCACAGTATTTACCAAGATATAATTAAGGTTAGGGTATCACCATATGAGTATTCGTTAGGAAGACACAAAAAGAAATTTAAGACAAGGTATGGGTATTACTATTTCACTATCCTACCTTTCAATCTTATTAATGCTCCCATTGCCTTCATGAATTTAATGAATAGTGTGTTTAGAAGGCATCTAGACCAATTTGTCCTTGTATTTCTCAATGAATCCTAATATATTCTTAGAACAAGGAAGAGCATGATAAACATATCAAGATCATGTTGGATTTGCTAAGGGAAAATCAACTTTACAGGAATCTAGCCAAGAGTGTTTTCTATGTTTCGGAGATGCACTATTTAGGGCATATCATATCAGCTAAAGGGATCACTATAGATCCAGATAAAATAGAAGCCATGTTAAACTGGCTACCCCCTACCAATGTTACTAAGGTAAGAAGCTTCATGGGTCTAACAAGCTATTACCGATGTCACATAAAGGATTTATCAAAAATCACCTTGATGATAACTAATCTCCAAAATAAGGGGAAGGAATTCAAATGAATGAAGAAATGTGAGGCCACATTTGCCATGTTGAAGCAAAAAATTACTACTGCACCAATACTAAATATTACTCAAGGAGATTTTATAGTATGCACTGATGCATCATTGGAAGGACTAGGGGGGGTGTTGATGCAAGGAGAGTTAGTAGTAGCTTATACTTTAAGGAAGCTTAAAAATCATGAGGTTAACTAGGCTACTCATGATTTAGAGCTAGCCATTGTAGTTCACACTCTGAAGATCTGACACAATTATTTGGTAGGAATATCCTTTGAGTTAAAATCAAAAAATTAGAGTTTGAAGTACATATTTACTCAACCAATACTCAACACGAGGTAGAGAAGGTGGGTCGAGTTCCTCATTGAGTATGATTTTGATAGTGAGTACATTAAAGGAAAATAAAATAAGGTTGTGAAGTCCTTGATTATAAGGAGACACATAATAGCCATAACTAGGAGCCACATAAAGCTCATGGATCAAGTAAGATAGGAGCAATATCAGGATGAATATTGTCAATAAATTTGAGCCAAGTTAAGAGAAGACCCAAAGAGCAATAAGGAATTTGGGGTAATAGATGACCTTTTATGTTATAAAGGAAGAATCATAATACCAAAATCAGGGGATTCAAGGAAGCTATTGATGCAAGAAGCCCATAGATATCCTTATATGGCTCACCCTAAAGGGGTAAAAATGAGGGAAAATCTAAAAAGGACCTTTTTTCTGGGTAGGGATGAAGAGGGATATTACAGATTTTATGGCTCAATGCCTTGAGTGCTAGAAGGTCAAGGTAGAACACAAGCATCCCACAGGATAATTTTACCCCCATAATATACCTACTCAGAAATGGTAGGTCATGTCAATTTATTTTATTGTAGGCTTGTCTAAGACCAGGTACCAACATGATGTAATATTTGTTGTAGTTGAAAAATTGACCAAGGCCACACACTTCATACCTGGGAGCACCAAGGATGATGCTCAAGTGGTGGCTGATAGGTTTGTTACAGAAGTGTTCTGATTGCATGGGTTTTCAGAAGTAAATATATCAAATAGGGATTCCAAGTTTACTTTAGAATTTTAGAGAGAAATACATCAGGCATTAGGCACAAAGTTGCATATGATTTCAGCATACCAACCTAAAATAGATGGTCATATGGAGTGGGTAAACCAAGTTCTAGAATATATGCTCTGCATGTATTGTATGGACCACAAGTATTAGTGGGAAGACTATCTACCATTGGTGGAGTTTGCCTATAATAATGGATATCATTCCTCTCTAGAGATGGCACCTTTTGATGCCTTGTATGGGTGAAAGTGTAGAACACCAATGTCATGGGACAACCCAGAGGATAGAGCGATAATTGGACCAAAAGTAGTTAGGGAAATATAAGAGCAAATCAAGGTAATTAGGCAAAGGCTCAAGGAGACTACTGATAGGTAGAATATCTATGTCGATTTAAAGAGGACTCCTAGAGAATACTCAGTGGGAGATAAAGTGTTCCTAAGGTTCAAACCAATGAAAAGTATGATTAAGTCCACCAAACTGGATCCATGATTTGTAGAGCCCTTTGAGATCACTAAAAATATTATCCTTATTGCATATTAAATCACCTTACCTCCCAATTTATCAAAAATCCATGACACCTTCCACATATATTTGCTTAGAAAATATATTGCTGACCCTGAGCATGTGTGGGATATCTCTAACTTGTAGATGGCAAATTCGGAGGCAATCGAAGTAATGCCAATAAGGATCCTCAAGTTCCACTCTAAGGCTATGTAAAATCAAACCCTTGAGTAGTGTAAGGTCCAATGGGATCGTTTCTCTAAAATAAATACCACGTGGGAGAATGTGGTAGATATGCAGAAACACTTTACTTTATTGTTTTATGAACTTTAAGATATTGTAACAAATTGTTTGATTGTATGCTGTATGAAACTAAGAAACATTGAGGATGATGTTAGTCTTAGTGGGGGAGGATTTCATGACCCTCCAAGATGGACCTTTGATCATGGAAAAATAATATATTAACAAATGTGGCTAATACTCAATTTTTATGCAATTAGGAAGCCTCACAAAAATAAATAGATGTTGAAGGATATGATACTGCTAATGAATTACCAATGTGTAGGATTAGGTGCACTTGTGAGTGGAGAGAATTGATTTATTTTAAAAGAAAAAAGATATTGTTTAAGTAAATAATTGATTTATTTTAAAAGCCAAAAATATATTGTTTAAATAAATGATTGATTTATTTAAAAAGCAAAAAATATATTGTTTAAATAAATGATTGATTTATTTAAAAAGCAAAAATATATTGTGTAAATAAATGATTGTTTTATTTAAAAATAAAAAATATCTCATTGAAAATCAATCTATTAGAGGATGATACTGAAGGATGGCGGGAGCAGGCGCTGGAGCAGGTGTAGGAGCAGAGGTTGCAGTAGGGATTGCAATGGGATCTGGAGTAGCAGGGACCACTACAATGAGATATAGAGTAGTGGTTGGCCTAGGATCAGACATGGGCCAGGTGGGGCCTAGCATAGAGCCCCATTCTTCTGAGGTCCTAGGACCCGATGGGAGCATAGGCATTCTTGGGAACCCCCTTTCGGTAAAGAATCCCCCTAAAAAAACCACAAAGGGGTCCACCAAACCCTCATTTGTGCAGTCCCTGGTGGGCAAGTCCAACTACCCTCAAGCCCCGTTCGTGGGGCTCTCCCTAGCAGGTGTAGACACCAAAACAACACCAATCCGATTATGTGACTGCAAACACTGATCGCTTTGACACACACAGCCCCCAGGGCAGCCCTCAGAGGTTAAACAGTGGTCCTAACCACTTTTGTAGCAATTTTGTAAGGTCAAAAGGCAATTTGGCACATTCAAGCACTTTGCTCAGTATTCGTCCCACCCAGGGACGAATTCTAACTGGGATCCGTCTCACCCAGGGACGAATTCTGAATTCGTCTTTGGTCAGGACGAATTCCAGGTTTAACGGGCAAAAAGAAGAATGGCGCCAAGTGGCAGCCGAAGACAGTCAATTATTGCCTCCTGCCTTGCATGCGCGTGTAGGTGGGTAGATTGGCCGTTGGAGGACTGTCACAAGGGCAGTCATGGAAGCCCAAGTCAGGGAGGAGTCTCCTCCCTCTTGGGAAGGCATGGCCGCCACATGGCACCCCTGCATGCCCCTCCAAAGAGACCCCCTGGGTCTATAAAATGGTGGACTTTCCCACCCAAAAGAAGACAAGTTGGAGGCATTTTCAAGCAACGAAGTGCTGCCAAATTGAACACCCCATTGCACCCTTTTTTGATTCACCTCTTCCACATCCTTAATCTCTTTCGCAAGAGAGGTTATTGGGTGGCTTTTGGAAGTGTGGATCCGGACCCAAAAACCTGACATTTGACCACATTAATCTACCAATTTTCCGACAACCCATCCCAAGAGATTTTGGGCCCATCCCAAGTGGATTGGTGCCAAAATCAAGTTCCAACGGTGGGCGGCCCACTTGGGCACCCCGCACTTTTTAAGTTTCATTCTAATTTGTTCTTTTATCATTTTTTTATCTTCCATTCCATTCTATGTTGTCTAGATAGTTTATAGATTCGATTTCATAATGTTTTGATCAGATTTCATCATGTTCTCGTCGCTTTTGTTGTCCCACTAACTTGCAGGTAGCGACGCCAAATTCCCATTGATGGAGGTCAAATTGGGAGAATCCGACCATCTGGGTCATCCCAAAATGGCCCCAATTAGCTAACCCCTATGTTTGCAGGTGTTTTGGAGATCCCGAGGTGTGACATTTGGACGGCATCAACTCGGCGTTTTAACACAATCGAATTCGTCCTACCCGGGGACGAATTACAGTAGAATTCGTCCTGCCCAGGGATGAATTTCAGTTGAATGCAAATGGGCAGAGTTTCACCAACTGTTTTGATGGCAGTGGCCCTCTGGTAATGTTTTCTGGTCTCTGTCAAAATTGCAGGTCACTTAGAATCATTTCATTCATCATTTTATTCTAATCTTATGCATGCATCTTTCATTAATTTTAGAGAACAAATGTTTCATATTTGCAGCAGGTGCTACTAACGCCTTTGTTGTTTCTTTGAACGTAGGAGTAGCAGCAAAGATCAAGGACTCATCAACACCAGTGGCGGCAACACTTTGGCCCGCCCATTTCGAATGTGGGCACGCGGAAAGAAGATCATTATTCACGATTGTAACCGAAACTATGTTAACGCTCCTAGCCTCTAAAAAGGGAGGAGGCGTCTTTGTAACCGAGGTTAAGAGAGTTAAATAAAAGGGTTGTGCTTTCTATACTTCTTGTATCTTTCATTTTTGATTCGTCTCTTTTCTTTGTTTCATGCATTTCACATCTTAGGATTAAAGCGTTATATTGTGTTTTGAATGCATCGCATTAGTGTTTCTTTTCTATTTCCGGAATCTCGTGCTTTCGGGGGCGATCACAGTGGGACTCTATCCCCTAATTTTTGAAGATCGATAAACTGATTGAAAATTTGTGTTTTGTGCTTGACAGGTACCTTTTTTTAAAGGTAGACTGTTATTCGTCTTTGCCTGTGGCGAATACCTTACTGTAATTCGTCTGACCCTGAGACGAATTCTAATTCATCTCAGACAGGGACGAATTCTGTTCTGTAATTCGTCTCACAGAGGGACGAATTTTTGTCTATAAATTTTTAGGGCCGAGGATCAAAAATAGCAGGTCTAGGCAGAGAAAGAGGTAAGGTTCCAAAACTGTTCCTGTCATTTTTTGATTTTTTGTTTCTATTTTTCTGTCAAATTTTGCTTGCTTAGGGAAAGTTGGTTGCTTGCATGTTTCAATTTTAATTAAAATAAACCACACACACATCACGTGGCATTTTTAAACCAAGGAGCTGGTCGTAAGACCCCAGCCCTTGATCAAGACCAACGGTGGGTTCATCACCACCTTGGCTTGATTTTTGCATCCATTTACCCCGATTGTCACTATTGTTAGGCGTAAATCCTGATGAAAGCTGATCGAGTGTCGCTGGGGTGATTCCCAGTGCACGAGGATAAGTCTTCTATGGTAGGTGTCATTAACAGGACAATCCCCCTTTCGTACCGCCTATGTACCACGTACCATCTGCTCTCACGTACCTATAGTTTCCCTCTCGTAAGGGCGGGTATATAGAGAGGTTGGTATATCGGTCAGGCAATGGTATATTGAAGGGGCGACCATTTATGGGAGTCATATGAGCCTTCATTATGCATTTAAACGTTCTTCAAAACTTTCAAAAACAAAACAAAATCATCAAAACGCACTAAAACCAGTCTAGGACACACCATTAATCTTTAAAAGAGATAATCACCATTTGTGTATGTGTGTGTTCATTTTTGCTTAGTGTAACAAAAAAAAATCAGAAAAATCATAAACAAAAGATAAAAATCTACGCATTTTGTCACTCGCTCCAAAAGCTCCAAGGATTCCCGCAATCGCTTGGTCACTCCAAAATGCCCCAAAGGTGTCCATGAACCCTTTGGTCAACCCAAAAGCACCCCAAAGGTGCCCATAAGTGATGCAGGAGCATCCAACAAAATATGGGAAATCTTATATTTTTCCCTAAATTTTAGTGCATCTTGTCGGGGCCATAACTTCTCAACCGTAGCTCCGATTGATGCAAAATTTTACAGGGAGTTAGTTGGGATAATTTTAAACAAATATAACTCCTTAGAGTTCTATTTGTCCAAAAAAACCAGTTTTCGAGGCCAAATTCCATCATCTAGTGCCCCGAAATTAGGTTTTAAAATTACTCACCTAATTTTTTATGCTTTTTGAGCTGTTCGAAGGTCAATATCTCCTAATGTATTTAGAGTTAGGACTTGAAACTTCATTTTTGTCTTATCTATTGTAAGAGGGATGCGCACCCCAATTTTGGGCCCCATATGACTCATTTTCAATTTTAGGGTTTTTAGAGAGACATCGTCATGGTGCTCACCCGTAGCCAAGCCCAATCACGGGCGGACGCTGTGGGGAATATCCAAGGAGGCACAAGTCACCTCCGGTATAGCCCCAAGGATTTAGTCATACCACCTTGGTGACTTGACACACAAGGCAGTCCCCTCCACACCTTAACGGAAAGGGACTATAGGGGCACCTCTTCTAGGGGCACTCCTGTTCAGCATAGCACCCAACACACACCCTTCCATGAGGGGTACATCCATAGGAGAGCTCCCTTAGATGCTCGCTATGAGTGGTCACCATGCGATGAAGTGCTAGGTCAACATAGGGTTCGACGGGAGGAACCACATGATTACACTATCCCTCCTTCACCCCCTCTAGTTGTCAGGACTACAAGGACAAATCCAGAGCACAAGGCTCCTCAAGCGAGGTGAGCCAACTCCGCCCGTTCCTTTTTCACTTATGAAAGAGAGCATGAGGAAAACCCTTACCTTCCTCAAGAGCAATATACATCATGGGAGCAATACGCCTCCGCAAATGCTAGCTATCAAGATCACCTACTGAGGCCAGAGCCTCGGATAAATGCCACTACCTCCAATAGAGGGAGGTGGCCTATAGAGATCTTGGATCACTATGACCGAGATAGATATCTAGGAGAGGCATCTAGGCCTTCTAGACATGAGACGGTAGGACCAACTATCTTAGAATCTGCCAAGCATATCGCACATCGGATGCAACTCATGCAACTTGAGCTAGAACGACAACAGTTAGAGGAATGGTACCATATTAAATAAAGAGCACCTTCAGTGCCAGAAGGATGAGTTGTTCCAACACACTATGCAGGAGAGGACTCCAACCCCTCACACGCATAAGACAAAACATTATGAGAGGCACAACCCCTGGGTGCGAGACAAGTCTCCATGACCTTATCGAGCACCACCCTCGATGCCTCCTAGACATGAGCGGGAGGCTACTCCTATAACCAATGATGGGCGCCTTCCTCAGGAACCCACTCAGGTTTATGGGCCACCCTTAGAAATTCATCAAGAAGCCTCTAAGGAATCAGAGCGAGAAGAAGAGCAGGATGAAATGCCCTACCAAGGCATGGGGGTGCTATCCGGCCACCCCTCCATAGGCCCCAAGTTCCTCAACAAGAACCAACCAAAGAGGAGGAGCTCAAATCCCTCGATACATGCAAAGCGCTAGAGCACTTAGAGTCGATAGAGACCAAGATTTTAGAGCTCCCAAGGCCCAACTTACATGAGGCTCCTTTCGAAGAGGATCAACCTCTGACCGTAAGGCTACCTGATGATGCAGTCCTCCATGTCTCAGAATCTCTAGATTCTGATGAGCTATACTCACTGGCCGAAGGTGAGGATAAAACAGAGATAGCCCACAACAATCACATGCGACAACATCGACATCCCATAAATATCGATGAAGCACTTCAACAGATAAACATAATACTAGGGCATGAGTGGCGCGTTAACCCACCATAGTGGGACCAAGCGTTACATCCACCACTTTGGGCACACAAAGATCAACTTCCGCCCAGAGACCTCATAGCAACATCAATATCGAGGGTAGACCCTGTCCTCCTATCCGTGCATAGGGCCGATCCATTCATGCCAATCCCTCCAGAGCTAGATCCGAAGCACAAATATCATCAAGCTGGGGGTACATCTATCCCCTGAAGAGCAAGCCAAAAGCTCCAAGGATTACCGCAATCACTTGGTCAAACCCAAAAGCTCCAAGGATTATCGCAATCGCTTGGTCAACCCAAAAGCTCCAAGGATTATCGCAATCACTTGGTCAACCCAAAAGCTCCAAGGATTATCGCAATCACTTGGTCACCCCAAAAGCTCCAAGGATTATCGCAATCACTTGGTCAAACCCCAAAAGCTCCAAGGATTATCGCAATCACTTGGTCAACCCAAAAGCTCCAAGGATTATCACAATCACTTGGTCAACCCCAAAAGCTCCAAGGATTATCGCAATCACTTGGTCACCCCAAAAGCTCCAAGGATTATCACAATCACTTGGTCACCCCAAAAGCTCCAAGGATTATCGCAATCACTTGGTCACCCCAAAAGCTCCAAGGATTATCGCAATCACTTGGTCACCCCAAAAGCTCCAAGGATTATCGCAATCACTTGGTCAATCCCAAAAGCTCCAAGGATTATCGCAATCACTTGGTCACCCCAAAAGCTCCAAGGATTATCACAATCACTTGGTCATCCCCAAAATGCTCCAAGGATTATCACAATCACTTGGTCAATCCCAAAAAGCTCCAAGGATTATCGCAATCACTTGGTCACCCCAAAAGCTCCAAGGATTATCACAATCACTTGGTCACCCCAAAAGGCCCCAAAGGATTCTCGAAATCCCTTGGTCACCATCAAGAAAATTCAAAAACAACAAAAATCATCAAAAACAACAAAAATTTGCATCTCATTTCTAGGCATGCTCAAATTCATCAATAAAAGCTCTTCTTACATCTCATCTTCATATTCACAAAAATCATTCCATCAAAAATACAAAAATATATAGCTGCATTAAGCATCGCATCCATACATTGCATATTTGTGGTCGTACAGGTCAAAGGCACCATAGGCTGTAATTACTCTGCTAGTCCATCTGGTTCCACATTTTTCCATTTTATAAGCAGTCCAAAAGAACAACAAAAATACACCATTTACTGCTTTTTACCACACTAGAGTCAGTGGTCTTATAATGTATCAAGAGTTTTCGTCTTTCAGTCATAATTTTGCTTTCTAGCCATGTACTGTACCAAGTCAGGCAGATTTTACGAAGGTAGAGTTCTACTTGAATCACACCTTGTTACGTAGCATCCCAACACAAATTAAAACACATAAAAATTCCCAAGTTGTGTGAACGAAAGATGAAACCTGCAAAGCAATCCAGGTCACCATAAGCAAAATGGCTATCTTGCTCATCCCCCTGTGCGAATGACCCAAAGAATGTTGAGAGTTGGCAAAAGGACAAGCATCCTCCCTACCCAATTCCCTAAGAATCCCAAATTCTCAATAGTTGCAAAACATCAAAAATTTGCAAAAGTCAAAACACCAAAATTTGACATCCCACAGTGCATACATCAAAAGGCACAAACAATAGTGATTCTCGTCACTCCATATCCAAATCCCTTGCTCAAAAAGAAAAACAAATAAAACAAAAATAAACAGTGATTTTATCACTACAAAGGAGCAAGTATCCCAATACAATTGAAGAAAAGAAGGGAGTCGAACTTGAATCCCTGGAACTCTTAGCATTTCGACAAGTCATGAGGCAAGCCTCAGTACCGGTTTGGTTGATAGCCTATCGGTCACTGGCGGTAAACTTCCCGCATGACGATATATCTGTCACATTAACCTGTGTACAGATCAATGTTTGCATGTGGATGAGCTAGCTTATGGTATCCTAGATAGCACCGCAGATTAATCTGACTAAATACAATAAAGGAGTTAGTGGAGCTAATTAGGTGATCCTCAGTACAGAGTTCGGTTGAAAGCCCATCTGGCACTGGCGGTATCCTGACAAATACCACATAAATGAACTCAATTGCACACACAAGGATGTGAAATAACTTGGTCAAAAACAAGTCCGATTCATACCTTGTTCAAAAGTCTTGTAAGATAAAGTACAGTCGTGGCTAGTGAGTTAAAACCGTCCGAGTCTCAGAAAACCTTAGCTACATTTCTAAACCAACTGCGCTACTTTTCATCCTTACAATACCATCAAAAAATACAAAAAAAACCACATGTATACATACAAAGTCATTCACCACAACAATCGCCTAAAAACAAAATAACAAAGTCCTAAATAGTCTATGGTGCCATAACCAAACAACACAAATTCATTTCATCCATTACATTTTGCATATCACATATAAATCAAAAACATTTGCATTTATCATACCATATACATCCATTACCATAAACATGCATCCATCAACATCAATCATTGTGCATAACATAAAATAATGACATATACACAAAGCAAGAAAATCAAAACAACAAAAACATCAAATATCCACAAACAATAGCAATAAAATTGCCGAACAAAGGCACCTTTGCACTTGACATTCAATGGCATAGAAAATCGATGTCGGGGTTTACATTGTCACTATCCTACTCCCTAAGAAGGCTACCATAGCCGGACCGCTCCACGGGAAGACGGATTTTCGACAATTTCACCCCCAAATGGCGTCACAAAAGGGTCAAAACCCACTCAAAAACAACAAAACAACAAAACAAAAACAATAAAAACAACAAAAAAATGCAACACAAACAACAAAAAGCAATAAGCATTGCCGGACACAAGTGCTCTTGCACTTAACCTCTTGGCATAGAAAATCGATGTCGGGGCTCAAATTGTCACTCTCCTACTTCCCCAAGAAGGCTACCATAGCCGGACCGCTCCACGGGAAGATGGGTTTTTGACAATTTCACCCCATTATGGCATCACCAAAAGGGTTTACACCCACCAAAAATAGGTCTAAATGTCGGAAAAATTGCACATGCTTAATGCTAAATCTTCGAAGGCACCCTTGCACAAGTCATCTTGGGTCAAGCGACTCGTCGCTTTTCTCACGAAGGTCATTCCCTCATCGATTCGTCGCTTGAGGGGGTAGTCACACTTAGTCACCAATCAACAAACACACACCCAATCAAGGCAATGACATGCATTCAAAGAATCATTGACAAAGACAATCACGCTCCTGCTTGGGGCAGCAAACAAGCAATAATCACAAATTGATCAAACACTTGGCATTCCTGAAGCATGAACACAAGGTTCCCCTATGGACAAAAGGTTGCGCCCTTTGCCTAATCATGACTGATCAATGTCCAAGCTCAAGTCACACCTCACCAAAATAGGTTAATACTTGAAATCAAATTCCTTAGCTCGTCAGAAGCAAGGATTCAAGAATGCATGCCCTTTCCATACTTGGGGCATCAAAATTTGGTTAGGTTACCAAGAAACCCTAATCATTAGTGCTTTGGTTATCTATTTTTGCTCGACGCTGCGCCATGCATAGCGCATCCCAAAAAGGGGCATCTGTAGACACCAAAACAGCACCAATCCGATTATGTGACTGCAAACACTGATCGCTTTGACACACACAGCCCCCAGGGCAGCCCTCAGAGGTTAAACAGTGGTCCTAACCACTTTTGTAGCAATTTTGGAAGGTCAAAAGGCAATTTGGCACATTCAGGCACTTTGCTCAGTATTCGTCCCACCCAAGGACGAATTCTAACTGGGATCCGTCTCACCCAGGGACGAATTCTGAATTCGTCTTTGGTCAGGACGAATTCCAGGTTTAACGGGCAAAAAGAAGAATGGCACCAAGTGGCAGCCGAAGATAGTCAATTATTGACTCCTGCCTTGCATGCGCGTGTAGGTGGGTAGATTGGCCGTTAGAGGACTGTCACAAGGGCAGTCATGGAAGCCCAAGTCATGGAGGACTTTCCTCCCTCTTGGGAAGGCATGGCCGCCACATGGCATCCCTGCATGCCCCTCCAAAGAGACCCCCTGGGTCTATAAAATGGTGGACTTTCCCACCCAAAAGAAGACAAGTTGGAGGCATTTTCAAGCAACGAAGTGCTGCCAAATTGAACACCCCATTGCACCCTTTTTGATTCACCTCTTCCACATCCTTAATCTCTTTCGCAAGAGAGGTTATTGGGTGGCTTTTGGAAGTGTGGATCCGGACCCAAACCCGACATTTGACCACATTAATCCACCAATTTTCCGACAACCCATCCCAAGAGATTTTGGGCCCATCCCAAGTGGATTGGTGCCGAAATCAAGTTCCAATGGTGGGCGGCCCACTTGGGCACCCCGCACTTTCTAAGTTTCATTCTAATTTGTTATTTTATCATTTGTTCATCTTTCATTTCATTTTATGTTGTCTAGATAGTTCATATATTCGATTTCATAATGTTTTGATCAGATTTCATCATGTTCTTGTCGCTTTTGTTGTCCCACTAACTTGCAGGTAGCGACGTCAAATTCCCGCTGATGGAGGTCAAATTGGGAGAATCCGACCATCTGGGTCGTCCCAAAATGCCCCCAATTAGCTAACCCCTATGTTTGCAGGTCATTTGGAGATCCTGTAGGATAGGGTCCAAGAGGAAATGGTGGACCCTGGTTTGAGGTAAGAGGAACTAAGGATCCTAGATGAATACCACAATGTCTTAGACTGCAAGGAGACATTTTGGAGGTAAAATTCAAGAGCCCTCTGGCTCAAAGAGGGAGACACCAAAACCAAATTCTTCCATACATCCACCCTCAAAAATTGGAGTACCAATAGAATCCTTGAGCTCATCTGTAGTGATGATAGGACAATGAGAAAAGAGGAAGAAATCATACTGGAGGTGACTAGTTTCTACCAAGAGCTCCTTGGCAGCGAGACCCACCCTACCACCCAAGTGGTCATGACCCTCCTTGATCACATCCCCCCTTCCATATCTCCTCATTCCAACTAGGCACTTCTCAACCCTCTCATGGATAAGGAGATCAAAGTGGCCCTTTTCTCCATGAAGGCAGACTCTGCCCCAGGCTTGGATGGCTTCTCCCCATGCTTCTTCTAGAAATTTTGGGACCTGGTAGGCCAAGAGGTGTGTGCTGCTATTTGTGACCTCTAGAATGATAGATCCATCCCTAGAGGTATCAATTCCACTTTTATCACTCTAATCCCCAAGTCCCCAATGGCCAAATCCCTACCTAACTTTCACTCCATCATTCTGTGCAATATACTTTACAATATCCTCATAAAATCCCTTGCTAATAGGCTCAAATACATCCTCCCCTTGATCATTACCCCTTCCTAGGGAAGCTCTATCAAAGGGAGAGTGATCACATATGAGATAATCCTAATTCATGAGGTCCTCCACTCTACCACCCTGCCAAAAGACCAACCTTTCTCCTCAAGCTTGACATGAACAAAGCCTTTGATCGAGTCAGCTGGGAGTTCCTTGCCAAGGTCCTCCTCAAATTTGGCTTCCATCCTACTTGGATTGATTTTATCCTTTGCTACATGTCATCCCCTTAGTTCTTCATCTTGGTCAATGGTTCCCTAGCTGACTTCTTCCCTAGTTCCAGAGGGCTCCGATAGGGTGATCCCCTATCCCCATCCTCTTCATCATCATAGTAGAGGCCCTAGGCTGCACCTTATTGAGTGTAACCAATAGCAGACTCATCTCTAGCATTAGACCTACTTCAGGGCTGGCCCCGGTGTCCCACCACCAATTTGTGGATGACACCATCCTCACCACTTTCACTTTTATAGCCTAATCTAAAGTCATCAACCAAAACCTCCACCTATATGAGGAAGCAATAGGGCAAAAAATAAACCTCCAGAAGAGCAAAATTTACTTCATCCACACTCCCATGGCCAAGCAAGCGATGATAGCCCAGGTTTTGGGATTCTCCCATGACACCCTCCCCACCACCTACCTAGGGCTCCCCTTATTCATAGGTTTCCCATTCAATGCCCTTTGGAGCTCCCTGGTTGAAAGAATTTAGAAAAAAATGGCCTCTTGGAAAGGTCATCTCCTCTCCTAGGTAGACAAAGAAACTCTCACATCCGCCTGCCTCTAAAGCATCCCAATTTATTTCATGTCTATTTTTAGGATTTCGACCTCGATAAGTGTTTGCATTGAACAGATCGAGAAGCATTTCTTGTGGTCCAAAAATGAAGAGAAGAAGAGGATCTCATTGGTCACTTGGCCCCTGGTCTGCCACCCCAAAAATGAAGGTGAAATCAGCCTTCGCCTGGTCTTCCTGATGAACAAGGCCCTTTTGGCAAAGCATGCCTAGAAGATATTTTCCAACTTCTCAGTCGAATGGATGACCATCGTAAAAATGAAATACCTATAGAATAACCCCTTCCTTAGTCACCACCAAACCTAGGATGAATATGCCTTTTGGAAATCCTTGATCCTCACAAAGGACCCCATCTATAAAGGGACCAGGTGGATCCTTAGTGATGGAACCAACATTTACTTTTGGAATGATAGATGGATTCAAGATGAGGCCCTGAGCTCATATCCTAACCTTTAGGGCTTGAGACAACACTTGGAGGCTTCCAAATTCCCCAAGGTGGTAGATTACATCATCAGGGGTTAGGGTAGAGTTGGCTAGGCACCCATCGAAGTCTTCTAGTTTTCCCATAAAGTTGGTAGTTTCCCATAGGATAGGTGTGTCTAGCAAGGTAACAGTAGCAGCTCTTTCTCGATCAAATTTTCCTATGGCCTCCTGAAGGACCCCATGAAGGCCACTTCCTTGTCAAGCAGGTATGGCCTAAAAAAATGATCCCCAATATCAGCTTCTTTTTTTGGATTACCACCCAAAATAAGATCCTCACCATTGACAACCTGGCAAAGATGGTCTTCCTAATTCTAAATAGATGCTACCCATGCTGCAAATATTGGGAGTTAGTTTCTCATATCTTCTTTAGATGCCATTTCTCCTCTAATTCCCTTGGGCATCTCCTCACTCAGTTCTCCATCTAGTGGGCCCCTCCTGGATCCATCCCTAACCTCCTCATCCAATGGCCCAATATCTTTTCCCATCCCTCCCTTCACTCCCTTTGGACCTTCTGCCTTCCTCACTTGCTTTGGTAGCTCTGGCTTGAGCGCAATGGTAGAGCATTTTCCTCCCTACCCTGGGATCCCAGGCAGTGGCAGTCAAAGTGCTCACCTTTGCATCTGATAATTATTGTACCCTACCCCTACTCTACCATCCTCAAAAATCTAGTGATCTAACCCTCCTTAGCTCCCTTAGAGTGTAGACTCTCCCACCTCACCACATTTTCCCCTAGAGCCTCAACTAGATGGTCGGCCCCCCTCTCAGGTGGGTCAAGTTGAACTTTTATGGGGTGTCTAAAGGGAATGTTGGCCCTTCGGGTGCAGGTAGCGTCATCCAAGACCACTCAAGACTTTTGATCCTTGCCTATGTAGAGCCCCTAAGCATCCAAACCATCAACTTCATGGAAGCTTCGACTCTCCTCTGTGGGCTCAGATTTCTCCAGGAGTCCCCCGGGAGGGTGATCATCGATGGTGACTCCCTCAACATCATCAACATTGTGACCAAGCAAGGAGAGCTATCATGGCACATTTTCAACACTATACAAGAAGCCCATGCCATCATCCAAGAGTTCCCCTAGGTTTCCATCTACCACATCTACTGAGAAGATAATAAGCTTGTAGACTTGATGGCAAAATTAGCAATGATGTCAATAGATCTCTGTATCTAGCATGATGACTTTCTTGATGCCCTTCAGGATGCAACATCCCAAGATCGATCTTCAAACCATAATGACAGCACAAAGGATTAGCTTGCTTGATTGCAGAGCCACACTAACATGGAGCCCCAAAGCCAATTCTATTTTTTTGAAGGGCATTGACTTGTATTTGAGGCTTTCCAAGGCCATCATTTCCACTGGGACTTTTTGAAGCAACCACCTCAGTGTGAAGGCAAACCCTCTCAGACCCCACTACTTTTGTGCTAGTCTTCCTGACTCCACCAAGTCTGACCTGTTGCCACTTCAACACATCAATCTCAATGCCCTTATCTTTTTTGCACCCTTTCTTGCCAAGGCTGGTCCCATGTGTAAGCTATCCACTTGGCCCAATCTCATCATGCCTCCTCATCCTCCATGATCTATGACTAGCCATACCCATAACCCTTTTTCCTATCTCTGCCACCTTTCATGCGTGCCACCCATCTCCACCGTTGTCGAGTCCCTATGCATGCAGTATCTTTTTACCCTTTTAGCTCTCCCTTAGGCTATTTCTTCCCCCTAGTGTGCATGACCTCTCCCTCTCCTATTCCTTTCTTGCCCTCTACTTCCTGCTAGAGCGCTCTTTGGTGATCTCTGGTTTCTTCCACCTCTCCCCATCATTGTTGGTCTTTGTCCCCACCATGTCTACATCCAAACCCCCCTAAATTGAGCCCTCCTCTCTCATCCTCATCGACTCTACCAAAGTTTTCATGGAATCCAAGTCCCTCACCCCATTCCTCCATAAGTTTATTGGTTTATACGATGAAATTACGTAGGCGTTTCTTAACACCTGGAATGGAGGCAAGGTGGTAATGAAAGGTTTTCACTTCAAAGTGACCAACGAGATCCTATTCGACATCACTGGGCTTCACCATGAAGATAAGAGGAAATACATCCATCATAATAGACACAACTGGGAGGAGTAGCTCTCCCATTTCTTGAAGCACAACTGGGACAAGATCACCCTTTATAGAAAGCACATGCCTAAATCCTATGATGAGGCCCTCGTGCCCATCATGCAGTTCATGACATACGATGATCCTGAACAAAAGCTCTACAGCTTCCACCTTAGTTTCATTAACCACCTATGTGGGGTCATCCTCCTGTGCACCCCCCACTACCTGCTTTACTCTCTCACCATATTGGTCAAGAAGGCTCAGAAAGCCCATACCTGGCCCTCTCACCAAGGCCTCATGGTAGTCCTTTACCAGCACACCCTCACCAACTAGTGCCTACCCATCGTATCCCTCCCCTCTCCTCCAATACCCCCACCAATTCTTTGGCCTCTTCCAACTTTGAGGCTAAATCTAAGGAGGATAGCCCTAGTGAAGATAACATCTCTCCCCATCACAAGAAGCGTAGGCCCACTCTAAAGTAGTTGGTATTAGCTCGAACCAATGGTAGTAGTAGTGCCCTTAGCGGCCCTTCCCTTACCTCGTTCCCAAGTACCCAGACCCCTGGTGGCCTTGGTGCCCCCAGTAGGAGCATATCATCTAGTCGGCTCAAGAAGCCAAAAAAAGAACCTAAAGGTGCCATCGAGATCATCTCAGACTTTGAAGATGAACTAGGGACCTTCCTCATTTGTATTCTTCTGGATATGATAATTAATTCCCTTACATCAGTTTCCAACGTGATGTTGACCTTGGTGTACATCTTCAAGGCGATCCGATGTAGGCTAAGGGATGGGTCTTATGGATACAAATAGCCATCCTAGTCCCATCCTAGGGAGGATTCCATCCCTAGGGTGGTGGGGGTGGTGGTGTTCTAGTGGAAAGGCTTCCTATCCATGCAGTGGTTTTGCTACTACATCGTTTTCCAGTTTTTTTAGCTTGATGGCAAGGTTTTTAGGTCGGTTCCCCTATTTTGTCCTAGTGGGGTCTGCCATGCCCCCGAGATAGGTGAATTGGAATGTTTTATTCAGATCCCAGATATCGTTGTCTGTTGTGATGTCCAACCCTGGTCTAGTATGATAGGGTTTTTGGTATGCTATCTTCCTTGGTTCTTTTTGTAAGAAGGTTTTGGGTCCCTTTAAAAAACCCTTGCATATAAAATGTTACTTATAAAAAAAAAGATCTCATTGAAAATGAGTGGTTGATTATTTAAATGATGCTAGTGTATGTGATTTGAAATAAAAGGTTGATTTATTTAATAGCATTAGTATTTAAATAAGCAAAGAGGTGATCGATTTATAAAACAATTACTCCATATAAACAATGGAGAACCTATTCTAAAATAAAATAGGGAATATAAATGCAATTCTTTAATATTAGAAGTAATGTCTTTACCATGGTGTGTCTAGAAAGTCACCGCTCACCCATATGGTGTAAATGTGACAAGATAGCCCTTAAAAGAATGGGCCAGGTTGCCCTTTGGAGGCTCGATGGGGTCAGATATGTGAAGCTCCTTTGACATGAGAGGAAATCTATTTATGGTGATCACCTTGGGAAAATAAGGGAGGTATGTCTACCCTACTACTTGTCAGAGGTAGTCAAGGAGTAATGGCATGTAGGTGGGGATGTAGATCGAGGAGGGAGGAGAAGATGTGGATGAGAAAGAGTAGGAAAGGGAGATGAAAAAAGGGGGAAGAGGGATAAAGGATCATGAGGATGAGGGAGAGCACCATGAGAAAATGATCATGAGGTGGAGAGAGAGCATCATGAACAAAGGAGTAGTGGATGATGGACATCCACCCGAGAAGTGCAGGTAATCCAGCTATAATGGGTGAGCTAGGTTGGTCTATGTATTGAAGTTGTTTACTATATTTCTTTATCTAGTGCATTATAGATGCAATGACATCATTTTTTTACCTCTATCATTGGTATTTTATCTTACACTTTCTCTAGTACATTACAAACATAATGGCTTCATTGTTTTGTCTCTACCATTGGTAGTTTAGCTTATGCTTTCTCTGGTGCATTATAGATGCAATGGCATCATTGTTTTTCCTCTATCATTGGTAGTTTAGCTTATGCTGTCTCTAGTGCATTATAGATGCAATGGAATCATTATTTTACCTTTCATGGGCATTTTGAATTATGCTTTCTCTGGTGCATTATATATGCAATGGCATAATTATTTTACCACTACCATTTGTAGTTTGGCTATATTTATTCACTGTGTTTGGAAGACATGATGGTGTCATAGTTTGCCACTATTGTTGGAAGTTTGGCTATGTCTCTTCTTTATGTTTGGAATATGTGATGGCGTTGTGGTTTGCCACTATTTTTGGTAGTTTGACTATGTTATTTCTCTATGTTTGGAAGACATGATGACATCATTGTCTGATGTAGGAGCATCCGGTGACAGTAAAGCAATCTTGCATCTACCAAAAATTTTCCTAAAAGTTTCTAAGTACTTTGCATTTGATTTATTTTTCATTTTTTTTCCAAGGAGAATTTTTGTAGAGCAAAGGGGGGAAGTTTCGCAAAGCATGGGGAGGGGTCACGAAATCGCAACATGTCATGATTTCGCGACATGTCACAAAATCATGACCTCAAAATGCGTTGGCAAGACTTGGGCCAGTTTCGTCATGATATCGTGACGTCGTGATATCACGACAATATTCGAAGCAAAGGCGAGAGGAGAAGTCCCATCGTGATATCATGACGGGTCGCGATATCACGACCAGTGGGAAGCTGCCACATGGTAGAGCAAATAAGGCAAAGCGGGGAGCAAAGAAAAGAGAAAGGGGGAGGGGGTCATGAAATCGTGACATGTCATGATTTCACGACATGTCACGAAATCACGACCCCAAGGGACTTTGACAAGGGAAGGGCAGTGGGGGTCATGAAATCACATGTCACAATTTCGTGACATGTCACAAAATCATGACCCCAAAGTGTTGTGACATTAGGAAGGCGCTTTTGGTCGCGATATCATGACATGTCACGATTTCATGACCTATCGCGATATCGCGGCCAGGTGAAGGCGCAGCCGAAAGAGAACCAGCGGACGGCCAGGCAAGGCCAAATTTGACACGTGGACAGCCACGTGTATCAAGGCAGTTGTGAGGGGCACGTGTATGAAAGATATTGCAACAAGAAGAAGGTGAAGCCAAATTAAACACGCGGTCAGCTACGTGTATCAAAACAAAGATGAAGGCTACGTATCTTAAATTGAAGATGACAGCCGCGTGTATTAAACAGGAATAACCATCGCAAGGATGTATTCTGACAAAGTGACAGTTGCAGACCATAGACAGTATGGGATGAGACAGTAGTGCAGATCGGGCAGTTGCCCATTTATGGCAGACAAATTCAAAAAACTCGACCGAGGGGGAAATCGAATTTGAATTTTTTGTTAGGCGGGGCATTAATTGCCTAGAGGATCGAGGCCTCGATAAAAACTCAAATTTTTGTATTAGTCGGGGAGGTGGACTGGAGAATAGGGCAGAGGAGTGAGAGTGGAAGAACCGAGCCGAGCATCGGTTAATGTAAGCCTGCGGGCTGTAATGTATAAGAATTTCCAAATTAATAGAAGAAAAGTTTGAAATTTTGTAGGAGTGTGTATGTGCATATTTTTCCCGTCCCCATCAGTGGTATCAGAGCCGGAAGTTCCTGAGTGTGTGACAGATCGTCGGACATGAGGCAGTCACACCAGGATCTATGGGAAGGCTCATGAGAGAGTGAGAATATGCCTCCGAGAAGAAACCCCGTTGGTGGGAGAGGCATGGCAGTAGGAGATTTCCGGGCTTTGCAGCGGCAAGTTCAGGCCCTACAAGAAGAACTATGTAGAGGATACGAACCAAGAAGAGATGCAGATAGTGAAGATGAAGTAGATGAAGAGGAAAACCAGTTTGAAGAAGAAGAAGTTGTAGATCCAGCACAAGCCAGACTGTACAAGGCCATATCCCAGATCGGGAAGAGGCCGAAGATAGAAGTTTCCACGTATTCTAGGAACTTGAATCCGAAGGAATTGATTGATTGGATAAATGACCTAGAAGAATACTTTGAGTATGAAGAAGTTGAAGATCCCGAGCGGGTCAGATTTGCCAAAACCAAATTAAAAGGTCATGCCAGCATATGGTGCAAGGGGATACAGCTGGAACAAAACATAAGAGGAAAAGAACGGATAACAAGATGGTAACGAATGGTTGAAAAATTAAAAATGCAGTTTATTCTGGCAGATTATGAGTTGGATCTGCTAAGAAAAATGCAGGGTTTAAGACAGATGAATAAAACTATTCAAGAATATACGGAGGAATTTTATAAAATCTCCATAAGAACCAGCCATTTAGAAGCAAGCAAAGAAAAGGTGGCCCATTATATTAATGGGTTGAGACCTAGTGTCCAGGAAGAGTTGAGCTTAGTGCGGGTGAGCACCATTGAAGATGCTTACCAGTTTGCTCTGAAGATTGAAGAAAAACTGAACAGAAGGTTTGAAAGCAAGAAAAGAGTAAAAGGACCTGGAGGAAAGACCGGTGGAAGGAAGGATGAAGGAAGGGAAGAGAAGAAAGAAGAGGTTAGCAGCAACCAAAATCAGAAAGAAGATGAAGAATCCAAACCGCAAGTTCAGAACAATGGCTACCCAAGAGGAAGAGGTAGATCTGGACACGGGTATGGAAGAGGAGTGTTTCGGGGAACATGTTTCCACTATGGAGAAGAGGGGCATCGGGCATATGAGTGTCCCCAAAACCCCGAGAGAGTGAACAAGAAACAAGTGGGTCCTGCCAGAGTTGTTGTGGCAGTGAAAGATGCTGAATCAGAACATTCTGAAGAAGCTGAGAAAGGAGAAGCAATGATTGTGAGGAGAACCATGCAGATTGAGGAAGACAAACCAGATCAGAGGAGAAGCCTATTCCACACATGGTGCAAAAGTGCAGGCAAATTCTATAATGTTATTATAGACAATGGGAGTACAGATAACTTAGTCTTCGAGGAGATGGTTGCTAAGTTATAGTTGGAGAGAAGGAGACACCCGCATCCATACCGGATTGCATGGTTGTAGAAGGACCACAGAGCATGGGTCCGTGAACAGTGTTTAGTCATGTTCCAGATTGGGAGATACCAGGATGAGGTCCTGTGTGATGTTTTCCCCATGGATGCTTGCCATTTGCTATTGGGAAGGCCATGGCAGTTTGATCGGAGTGCAGTGCATGATGGTCGTGCAAATACGTACTCCTTGATGAAAGATGGAGTGCGACACAAGTTGAAGCCATTACAGACAGTGGATGAGAAGGTGTGCAGCAATGCCAGAATTTTTTTGGTAGAGGGTAGAAAATTTTCTTGCCAGGAAACGGGATTGGAACAGGTTGTAAAGGTTGATGAGTGTTCGGAGATATTACAAAGGACGCAGACCGAACAACATAGAAGTGAAGATCACTTCTCCTTTTTACCTAAGGTGTCTGATGCAGGAGCATCCGGTGATAGTAAAGCAATCTTGCATCTACCAAAAATTTTCCTAAAAGTTTCTAAGTACTTTGCATTTGATTTATTTTCAGTTTTTTCCAAGGAGAAGTTTTGTAGAGCAAAGGGGGGAAGTTTCGCAAAGCATGGGGAGGGGTCGCGAAATCGTGACATGTCGTGATTTCATGACATGTCACGAAATCGCGACCTCAAAAGGCATTGGCAATACTTGGGCCAGTTTTGTCATGATATCACGATGTCACGATATCACAACGTCGCGATATCGTGACAATATTCGAAGCAAAGGCGAGAGGAGAAGTATCGTCACGATATCACGACCAGTGGGAAGCTGCCACATGGCAGAGCAAATAAGGCAAAGCGGGGAGCAAAGAAAAGACAAAGGGGGAGGGGGTCGCGAAATCATGACATGTCACAATTTTGTGACATGTCACAATTTTGTGACATGTCACAATTTTGTGACACGTCACAATTTTGTGACATGTCACAAAATCGCGACCCCAAGGGACTTCGGCAAGGGAAGGGCAGCGGGGGTCGCAAAATCGTGACATGTCACGATTTCGCGACATGTCGCGATTTCGTGACATGTCGCAAAATTGTGACCCCAAAGTGCTATGACATTAGGAAGGCGCTTTTGGTCACGATATCGTGACATGTCGCGATTTCATGACCGTCACGATTTCGTGACTGTCACGATTTCGTGACCTGTCACGATTTCGTGACCTGTCGCGATATCGTAGCCAGGTGAAGGCGCAGTCGAAATAGAACCAGCGAATGGCCGGGCAAGGCCAAATTTGACATGTGGACAGCCACGTGTATCAAGGTAGTTGTGAGGGGCACGTGTATGAAAGATATTGCAACAAGAAGAAGGTGAAGCCGAATTAAACACGCGGTCAGCTACGTGTATCAAAACAAAGATGAAGGCTACGTATCTTAAATTGAAGATGACAGCCGCGTGTATTAAACAGGAATAACCATCGCAAGGACGTATTCTGACAAAGTGACAGTTGCAGACCATAGACAGTATGGGATGAGACAGCAGTGCAGATCGGGCAGTTGCCCATTTATGGCAGACAAATTTGAAAAACTCGATCGAGGGGGAAATCGAATTTGAATTTTTTGTTAGGCGGGGCATTAATTGCCTAGAGGATCGAGGCCTCGATAAAAACTCGGATTTTTGTATTAGTCAGGGAGGTGGACTAGAGAATAGGCGCAGAAGAGTGAGAGTGGAAGAACCGAGCTGAGCATCGGTTAATGTAAGCCTGCGGGCTGTAATGTATAAGAATTTCCAAATTAATAGAAGAAAAGTTTGAAATTTTGCAGGAGTGTGTATGTGCATATTTTTCCCATCCCTGTCATTGTCTTACCATTATCATTGGCATTCAGGTTGGTATTATGGGTAGTAGCTAGTCTAGTAGCATCAAAGTAAGAACTCATTTTCCAACTAGTGGCAACAAATTTTCTTTTGGTTGGATGTCCACGTCGAAGCTTCCTTGTCCCTTTAACCATCATTGTAGAATGGTCATATTAGGATAGAGAGTGTGAGAGGGACTTTGAATAGAATTTTTGGTTGGATACCATGGTTAACCTTTCCATTGTAAGTCACAACTAGATTGGGAAGTCCCCTCGAATGTCACTGGCATCAAGGATGAGCTACCCATGTCACAAAAACTATTGGCATCATAGGTATATGAGCACCATCTATTCTCAAGATGTCAAACCAAAGACACTTCGACCAAACCTTGGTCCACCCTGTCTTACCTCATAATGTATATTATGCTAGCCTATCTACTAGATGCTTTGCCATCCAATAGTTCATTGCAGTTAAGGGAAGTTTTAATTATTGTTCATTATCTAAAATGGTAGATTTTAGGGTAATGAAAGTGTAGAAGCTTTAATTATTGTTCATTATCTAAAATGGTAGATTTTAGGGTAATGAAAGTGTAGAAGCTTTAATTATTGTTCATTATCTAAAATGGTATATTTTAGGGTAATGAAAGTGTAGAATATTTAATTATTGTTCATTATCTAAAATGGTAGATTTTAGGGTAATGAAAGTGTAGAAGCTTTAATTATTGTTCATTATCTAAAACTATGGGTTTTAGGGTAATGAAAGTGTAGAAGCTTTAATTATTGTTCATTATCTAAAATGGTAGATTTTAGGGTAATGAAAGTGTAGAGCCTATAATTATTTTTTATTATCTAATATTGTAGATTTTAGGGCAATGAAATGTGATGATCGTTTGTTTTGTAATTTAAGGGTATGGGACATTATGTTATGAAATGATGAAAAAGGTTTATTTGAAAATTAGAGTAGATGACTTTAGTTGGCTAATAAATATGATGATGGTTTGTTTTGTAAGTTAAGGGTATGGGAACTTATGTTATGAATGAAGAAAACGGTTTATTTGAAAATTAGAGTAGATGACTTCAATTGGATAATAAATGTGATGATGGTTTGTTTTGTAATTTAAGGGTATGGGACCTTATGTTATGAAATGAAGAAAAAAGTTTATTTGAAAATTAGAGTAGATGACTTTAATTGGATAATAAATGTGATGATGGTTTGTTTTGTAATTTAAGGGTATGGGACCTTATGTTATGAAATGAAGAAAAAGGTTTATTTGAAAATTAGAGTAGATGACTTTAATTGGATAATAAATGTGATGATGGTTTGTTTTGTAATTTAAGGGTATGGGACCTTATGTTATGAAATAATGAAAAAGGGTTTATTTTAAAATTAGAGTAGATGACTTTAATTGGATAATAAATGTGATGATGGTTTGTTTTGTAATTTAAGGGTATGGGACCTTATGTTATGAAATGAAGAAAAAAGTTATTGGGAATTAAAGTAGTTTCTTTAAGTAGCAATATGTGTGAACCTAGTTTATTTAGCAATTAAGGGTATGTGACTTTAATTGTTAAGTAGGGTTAGTTCATTTATTGCAAATAGAGCATATGAGTTAATGCATGGTTGACTGACTCTCATGAGTGGATGAGAGGAAAATGGAAAGAGTAGTTTCTATGATAGTACTATGCATTAGTAAGTTGAATTGCTTGGGTTATTTATATAGTTGCAATTTGGCAATGAAATAAGTAAGTTAATTTAGAAGCATGTCTATTTGGATCTATGAGTGTCCTAATATCCTACTATCCTCACTTGATCGATGGAAAAGAAGGAAGGCCAAAGTCATAATATGGACCAATTCACAAGTTTGCTCTCTACCTTACATCTTGTTATTTATGCAATAGACTAGATTGTGGGGAGATTTCCTCGAAGGAATGGATGTAAAGTATTGTGGAAAGTATGGGGTGTACCATACTTGCTTATGTAATTAAATGAACATTGTAACTACTGCATTTAGTACCTCTTTATTTGGTGTATTGTATTTAAATATTTTAATGAATGCTTATTTGGTGATTGTTGCTTTACACTTGATTTATCCTTGCTTGTTGAAAATTCATATTTGTTAGATTTAGTATCTTGACCTTTATGCTCTTGTGATGTTAAAAATAAAGAAACATTAGTAAGTTCTAGGTGAACTTAGAGGTTAACCTAAGGGCTTGAGACCCCCTTAGGGAGATTTTTTAACTAGGTTTAGAATATTGTCCCAGAGTTAAGATAGCTTATTAGTGGACAAGATTGATAGCTTAGCTCGCAGTACACATAGCATGCCCACACATAATGGTTTGTGTGGAATATGGAGATGCGTGTACACATTCTAACGATTTAAGGTGGTAAATCTAGCTCATCAATACTGATGAGAGGGATGGAATTATGTGCATAACATAAGATAGTCTTATGCAGAGGGACTTGCATTAAGGGAATATTGTGTGGTATAGTTCTTGATAAACATAGGATATGTCAAACATTAAGTTGGTCTAAGGTTGGTTGGGGATTTATGAATAATTCTCCTTAGTAAAAAAAAAAAACTTCTTTTTGTTTGTGTGTTTTCTTGTTTCATGATTTTTTGGGTGTTACAATGATAGTCCTACAAGATCAATATTTTGAAACTTTTTTTTGCTGGCTATTTTGCAACTCATGGCTTTTTCTCACCGACTGTTGTGTAGTCCATAGATTCTTGTCAATCATTTTGAAGTTTATCCCCAATATATGTTTTGTTATTTTTAGTTCTTATTATCCAAATAGCTACTTCATGATGAAAAATTCTTTACTGACTATTTTGCATCCCTTTTATTTTTCTAACCATTTTGTAGTGTTATTTGGGAAGTTACCTGAGTAAAAGTATTTTAGTTAAGAATAATATATATAAATATGAATGTCATGTGCATTTGGAGAGTAAGATATTATATGTAAGAAACTAAGTTGTTTAATTATCATATATTTATAATAAAATTTGACTTATATCATTTTTTCTAAGCATGCGAAAGTTTAGGCTAGTTTCATTCCTTGGTTCTTCTTCCTTCCATTGGACTTTGGATTAGGGGACCACTATACTAAGTGTAGTGGAAGGTTTATTTTACAAATATTTGTAGGAATGGATTTAGTATATAACTTATTGTTATAATCATAAAATAATATTTTAATATAAAGGTAGAAATAGTTAGTTTATTATTTTATTAAATTTTAATTTATATATATATATATATATACCTAGATAATTTTTATGTAGCTATTAAGATAGATTTATTGTTTTCAAAAAATAATTTTTGTAGATGCATTTTTATTTACATGTTAGATTTTATTTATGCAAAGTGTGTTAGCTTTTATTTTTGCAAGAATATTTTAAACTTTGGCATGGATTTTTAAATTATATAAGTGTGCTTTAATTTATGTGAGTGTGTTTCAATTTCCCTTTATGTGAGTGTGTATCTTTAATAAACCTTAGAAGATCCTATAGCAACACCAACTTCTTCTCTATAGCACATATAACCATCAGACACCACCCTAAATTGATAAGTTTTAAAGTGAGAGGATTAGTGACACTTTTAACTTTTTGGAACCATTGTTGGGGATAAGGCATTGTTAAAGAACTTTTAAGGTTGTTAAATATTGTTGTCTTCCTTGTGAAATATCACCTTATCCAAACAACATAAAAAGTGTGTACTTTAGTATAGTAAGAGAAAGGATAAGGAGAAATTTTATAATAGGGACAATAGTGTTTTCAAGAAGTAGTAAAGGTATTGGTTTATAATGTGAAAGTGTAGCTAAACATTAGGTCCTTTAAGGATTAGTATTTTTTACTACCATTTATTTTTCAACAAGTGGTTTTTCTTTAAGCTAAAATAGAATGTATGTATAGACCTAGATATAGAAGGGAAATATTCATTATTCAAAACTGATGAGCCATAGGAAATAGGCATCAATGCTAAGAGGTTGAACAAATCATTGATTTACCACTAGCTGAGATAAACTTAGGTGAAAGCTATGGTAAAGAAAAACTATCACTAACTTTTGAGTCTCTGGATATTGGAACCCTAAGGAATAGTTGAGTACTCAATCCTATAGTTTCCCCTTGCCAAGTCTAGATAAGACACCATCTTACCAAGTTTTCAAGAGAATTTATCATATTTTTTGGAAAAACATCATGGGAAAAGGATAAAGTAACACAAATTCCACCAAATAAGGTATCATTGCAACTAGAAAATTTATATACACAATTTTATTAAATATAAAAGTAGATGTACCTATAAAAACATCTCACAATCTATATTATGAAATTTTAGGGGAATCATATCAAAATATCTAGACCAATTCTTATTCAAATTCAAGGTTCTTTTTCAAACTTATGACTATGAATGTAATGTTCAAAAATTACTTTTTTCCCTTAAAAACTCAATGATTTATCTATGCGTTAATTTAAAGGGTTAAACTAAATTCCTTACAAATCTAGGGGGAAATGGAAAGCACATTTTTTATTAAATGCCAAGAATATTGTAGGATGAAGGACTAGAAAGAAGAACATTTTAGGATGAAAAAATTGGTTTATGAAAACTTGGAAGATTATCTTGATAGACTCTTGTTTATCCATAGAAGGTGTGGAACTAGAATAGATCAAGAACTTAGATAGTATTCTTTAGAGGTATATAGGAGGATTCATTAGAATATTTAAGCCTTATGGGGAAATATGATGTAAATAAACTTGATTTTGTAGATATTGTAGAACTTTATAGGAACTATTCATATACAAGGGTAGGAATTATAACATACAAGACTTGTAAAAATAACAATAATGTAAAAGGGCTTATGTAGGAAATTATGAACCTTGAAAAAATATCTTAGTACACCTCAATATAATTCTAGATGAGATGAAATCAAATAATAAATATAGTGAACCTCTATGTATATATTTTTGTAGGTGTAGGCAAAAGCATGCACTCCAAAAATGTCCCCTAAATAAGACCACTATTTGTAATATCTATAAAAAATGGCATTCTACTAATCATTGTGATATTTTTCCAAACATAAATAATTCCATGGGGAATAACACTCAATCAACTAAAGAGCTTAAATTTGTAGGGTAGAAACAAGGGAATAATTTTTCCTAAAACCCATATTAAAATAAACACAACCCAAGAGCTCTAATAAATTGGATGCCTAACCCCTAGTCCATGTCTTGGTCTATGCTATACCCATACAAAAATGAGGTCAATACCATTGGACCTCACCTTAGGAACGGTCCACTCCAAGTTGATCAGACCAACCTTGGAAATCAACCCACATCAAACAAACCATGGATACCACAACCCAAGCAAAACCAACATTGGGTATCACATTCCCCATATAATCAATAGTACCAAGGGAAATGGTAGTTCTAGAACTCACAACAAGAATTATTTTGTGTTCCCTCCAATCCCCTACAACAAACTCAACCACAATAATCTTAGAAACATCTATTTCTTGCATAACCTATGGCCAACCCAAATAACAGTAGATAGGCAACACCTATCTATGCTACCAAAATAGAATATACAATTAGATGCAATGCAATATGATATGATAATATTCAACTCCATTCAATAAAAACACTTCCTATTTTAGATATTTCCACTAAATAGAGTTTCACATTAATAAGACTAAACCCTAAATGCCACCTTTTATTGAATATCCTCCCCAAGGGGATAAAAATACTCAATAAAATGACCCTCCAAGTTATTCCTACCAAGCACCATATCTTGAGTACCTCAAGGCTAGATAATAACCATTTGTAGAAACTAATCTACTAATGGAACTAAAATTCATAAATACTATGATTCCTTTACTACAAGTTATTACATATGTGCATATTATTAATAAGACTTTTTGGGACTTATACATTAAAAAACTTGTAATATAAATAAATCAAGACCCTAAAACCATATAGGTGGATGATAAACTAGTAGATTTACTTGTTGGTAAGCTCATTCCACCTAAATATGGTGATCCAAGTAGCCCGATAGTAATAGTTTCTATAGACACTATAAAAACACCAAATATATTGACTAATGTAATATCCACAATCAATGTTATGACTATAAAACCTTGGAAAAACTATGTATATATGATATACATCAAAACTCCACCATTTTACAAATGATATATCAATCAATAGCAAAACTTGAAGGTATAGTAGAATATGTACCAATATCTATTGACTCATGGGAATACCGTATCGATTTCATGATTTTGTAGCCTAGAGACAAGGTGAATGTTTATCCATTAATATTTGTAGGCCATGGATTTCCATAGGTACTACATTCATTGACTATTGATAAGGAGGTATGACCATCTCAAATTGAGTAGATTCAAAGATAATCTCAAAATATCCTCTTGCTAAGACTTCAATGGAATTTTTTGGTTAGCTACGGATTGATGAACAAGATGAATATGACATCCCATCCTTAGGCATAATTATTGTGAAGAAGTCTATTGAAGAATTATATCAATAAAAAATATCTATTTTTTAGGATGAGATAGCTATAATTATTTGTGAGTCTCACTGGATACTGGTTGAATGGGCTTCTCTTCCCTAATTGGTTTACCATCTAAGCTTGCAATCAAACATACATCAAACTCTTACAAGCTATTTTTCAATTAATTAGCTGGATTGAGAAGCATCATTGATACAATATCTAGTAGACCTACAAATACTTGTAATCCTTACCAAGTACTGGATCAGTGGTGTCTTTACTTTTTTCTTGGTCTTATTGCAACATGCAATCATACACAAATCAAAACTTCATTGGCTACATTTCCAATAAACCATGCAGACTAGAAAACTTTATAGATCCAATATATTGTAGGCCTATAATTATTTTAAAGCTTTAACAAGCATTGTATCTATGGGATATTCTTAGTTGCCTAGTTTATGGTATTAGAATACAATCAAACACAAATTAAAATCTCACAAGTTTTTTGAATGAACCACTCAAACTAAGGAACTCTATCAATCCAGTGCCTTGTAGGTCTATAATTATTTGTAAGCCTCGCTAGACACTAGATCTATGGTGTCTTATTAGCTGCTTGGTTTACTACAATAGTAGATGATAAAAAAATTATATTGTCACCTCCTGCCACATGTCTAATAAATCATTCAAGTTATAATTTTCTACAAATCCAATGCCTTTTAGGCTTGCAATTAATTGTAAGCCTCACTAGATACTAGATTTTCAAAGTATTGTTAGATTGGATGGTTTATTATACATGTAATAAAAAATAAATTCTAAATAAAATACATAATAACAAATACATTTCTTCAAAATGGTTGTCAATATGAGTAGATATTCTCAATTCATTCATACAAATATTTATATTTTAGTTAAGGGATAGATATAACTTCTTCCACCTAAATCAACACCACCAACCATAATTTCCTATCATAACAATCCTAATTTTCCTCATATATCAATGGCACCTTCTATTGTTCATGTCCCATGCCTCACATACATATAATTTTTACATGCACATAAAACAAAGGATAGGTATGGTCGATGATGACTACTAATATATCAAGCAGTTCATAACATCATCACCTTAAAATTCTTGATCTATGATATCAAAAATCATCCAACATGTTGTCACGTGGACTTGAGTCCCTCATTTCAACACCTTGCATTTATACAAGGCCTTTGCATAAATGCTAGGTGAAAAAACTAGCGATGATGAATCCATCTATTGAAATGCTAGACAATTCAATTCTAAATTAGCATATTCTAAAAATATTCTCCTATAAAAATTCCAAACAACAACCAATAAAATTCATCAATTCAAAAATATCCTCACTGATTTGTAGGGCCTTAGGAAACATTATAATTTGATAATCAATGCTTTGTGTATCCATAATCATTTATGACTGCACTAAGCAGTAGATTATCAAGTATTTATGCTTCTTAATGGTCTATAAACTAGTGGATACATTATCTTCACAACCACAACAAATAATTTAGACAAGGGGCCATGCTACCATATGGACCTCCAAGAAAAAGAGATTCATTTTTCCCATGTTCTATGCATATACAATTCTTTGTACATACACCAAGCAAAGGATACATACTTCCTCTTTTCTTGGATTGTCCATATGAGAGTGTTATCCTCAGTCTATAAAATTTGTTGTTATACAAATTCTCCAATATTTTAACACATCATATGTGTTCTTGGATACCAAATCTATTCTTCACGTATCTATAAATCTTTGCATATGCATTAGGAAAGGGACCTATAATCTGGAAGTTGCATCTTATGTATTCAAATATTCAAGAAAATAATATCTAGCAAATCCTTCATCTTAACAACTAAAAGTATAACCTAATGTGCCTTTCAAAATAAACGTATCTATCATATCCATCTAAAACACATATTCATGATTGTATAATGAACACGATGTTGGACATTTTGAGTAGATAAAGTTGTCATTGATTTCAAATATGAATTCTCATTGATGTCAAAGGTTAAATGGATTAATGTAAAATGTTGGTGGGAAAAGAGCTTCATAATTTTTATTTTTAAATATTATGTGAAGCACAAAATAAAAGGTTTTTATTAAAACCATGGTTGGGCAAATCAAAAAGGTTTTCTAAAACCTAAGGAGGCTTTTATTTTAAAAATCCCAAAGGAGATTTAAATATTTAATTTATAATATTTAAATTCTTTTAAAATTATAAATAAATATATTTTGAAGGTAAATTTGGTAGCACCGATGACAGCATGTTTCCCCAATGAATTTTCCTCTTCGCAGATGTGTGTGACAAGGGAAGGCATATGTATAAATACCATAGCCATTCCTAAGGTTTGGCAGCCTTTTTATTTGCATTCTCCTTATGTAAAAAATATCGTGCAAATTCTAAAATGTGTGCTTCTCGAATAAGCATAGTGTGTGGTTATGTCGGCATCGAAGGAAGAGCCAAGGGCTCTTAAGGTTTTAAATAAGTCAGAGCACACATTGTTCTTTAAGGATCCAAGTGGAGCACATGGTTCACATGGTGTGGAAGCCATAGCCAAGGCATTGTGGGAGTATTGCACCAAGTTTTGAGCCTTGCAGATTGTGAAAAGTAAATAATTTGTGGTTGAGGCAGGTTTTGAAGTCTACTCTTCATCAAGAAAAAAGGTATCAGCAAATTCTTCTTTGGTTGAGTTGATTGGATGGTTTTCTAAAAAATAAAGTTTGGAGTGAAAAGGACTTTGTTAAGTTTTTCTTTATTGATTTTTTGAGTGGGAGTGAATGCTATGAACTTTATTTTATAAGCATTGTTATTGAAGTGATTGGTTGAGTGAAGAACTTGAACTAGGGTTTGCAAAGATCATGAGTATCATTGTTATGTGAGATTGGTTGATAAGAATTGTTGGAACATTTGAGTGAAAGATCATAAGTTTGGACTAGGGTTTATGAGTAAGTATTATTCATTGAGTGATTTGTTGAGTATAGTTGGTTGAGCCTAGTCAAGTGGTTGTGTTGATGTGATAGTTCAAGTTTTGTGAAATAAATTGTTCTACATTTTGAATTGATTTGAGAAAGAGGTTGAGGGTTGATGAATGTGAACCATATTTGAGTCTCTAACAATTCTCTATATGTTTCTATGATAAAAAGAGATATTGAAAGTGATTGATATTCTGTGAATGTGAAGCATATTGAGTCTCTAACAATTATCTTTATGTTTCTATGAGATTGGACATGTTCCAGTAAGGACTTGTTGAGTAGATTTGAGGTAAGTATTTGAGAAGAATTGTGGATAGATTAGTGTGATATTTTGTGGAAGCTTACAATACATATTTAAGAATATATATTGAGGATATATTTGAGGACTGAGATTGAGAATAGATTTTGGTGCAGATTTGAGGACAGGTTTGTACCAGACCAGAGATAGAGATTGAGCATATTTGTGCTAGATCAAAGAACTGTGTTTAGTGTAGATTTGAGATAGATTTGAGAGTAATATTTGGATATAATAGAGTGTAGAGGATTACAGTATCCAATGGATAAATATCCATTAGCCAGGGTAGTTCGTATAGGTGTCTTCAGTGGATAGAGATCCATTATCTAGCGTAGTGGGGGTAATAGTTATTCTAGAAGATCACCAGTCAGAGCTAAGGAGAAAGGAGTTCTCTTGTGGATAGAGATCCACAAACTTGATTAGGGTATTGGTGTCTCCTTTGGACATAGGTCCATAAATATTGTAGGAAAAGGATTCCCAAGAGAATTTATATGAGAAAAATTTATAAGGAATATTTTCTCCATGGAGTCGCCCACATTGGGTGAACCACGTTAAATCATGTCTCTCATATGTGTGATGCTTTATGTGATTTTTACTACTTTAATATTTCTAATGTTATCATTTGGATTAAAAATCAAAAAGTTTTATCTTATAATGTTCACCCCCCCTCTCAGTAGAAGCATATGTTATTCACATGATGGTTGGGAGCATATGATGTCAAAATAGCCTTCATTGACATCATAGACAATACATTTTAATCTAAAATCTGTAACACCATATCACATTTCAATAAAATATTTCTTCTATTAGGGGACAACATGCTCCTAAAATACATGTAATTCCACTCATTACACACATGCAATTCAAAAAGAAATCTCCATCTATCATTATACATACTCACATATTTTAATTCCTACTTAGGAAATACATATCAAGACAAAATATATAATTACTCATTTGCATAAAATCCTTTGGGTACACCTCTTAAATAATGCATAAAATCCTTTATGTATGCCTATCAAATTGTTCTTAAAATCCTTTAATACACCTCTCAAAGCATGCATAAAATCCTTTGGGTATGCCTCTCAAAGCATACATAAAATCCTTTGGGTATGCCTCTCAAAGCGTGCATAAAATCCTTTGGGTATGCCTCTCAAAGCATGCATAAAATTCTTTGGGTACGCCTCTCAAAGCATACATAAAATCCTTTGGGTATGCCTCTCAAAGCATGCATAAAATACTTTGGGTATGCCTCTCAAAGCATGCATAAAATCCTTTGGGTATGCCTCTCAAAGCATACATAAAATCCTTTGGGTATGCCTCTCAAAGCGTGCATAAAATAATTTGGGTATGCCTCCCAAATAATGCAAAAAATCCTTTAGTTATACCTCTTAAAGCATGCATAAAATCCTTTAAGTATACCTCTCAAGGTGTGCATAAAATCCTTTGGGTACGCATCTTAAAGCATTCCTTACTAACTACTAACAAATAACTCTACTAAGAACAAATATATATATCTTGTACATATTACATGTACCTTATCATGTCTTAAGTTCTTGTATTTTATATGGTATCTTAGACCATAATTTAAGCATTATGAGATTCTATTTTCATCTATTGGAAATATGTATGTGTTATCTAGGCTCAAAGGATAAAATTTTGCACAAACAAGAAACAAATGAGCACCCATATTTTATCAAGTCTAAAGACCACTGCTAGTAACATACATTTTAGTGTTTGTCTATTATTATACCCTTGTCACAACTCAACAAAACAATATTTTTCCTTTGTGTTTATTCTTTATATGACTTATAAGGTCGTCACTAAATAATACATTCAAATTTTTGCTATCAATAATCAACATTTTCATAATTAGTAAAGTAAACAATCATAACCATATCATATCATCATATCATCAAAACAACATCAAATCCAAACAAAATCATACCAAATCATCACAATATCATCACACAAATAGATAAAATGCAAAATATAATATCATTACTATATATAATACCTCAAAATCATACATGCCACTAGAAAAGGTATATCATAATGAGAAATTGATGCACTTAGCCCTCATAAATATAGGGTATACCACATCATAAAAATTGGTACACTCACTCCAAGCTCCCTAACTACTAGACTCCACATCTCCTTCAACTCTAGGTGGAGGTGGAGGTAGATGAAAACCAAATAACCACTATGAGTAATGGCTCATGGACTACAACCTCGACTGAGTTCATGAAAGAGGTGAAGGCTCTCACCACTCTAGAGGTACATCAACATGATAAAATTATTGGTAGTAAATGATCCTACCCCTCACCCTCTTCATGCACAACTTTTTAACTCATAGCTCCTTCCACAACCTATTTAAACCTACCTTTGCTCTCTAGTTTTTTCTTTAAGGGGTCCATCTCGTACCCAACCTTTGAGAGAGCATCATCTCTCTCCCAAACCACCCACTCTAGATCTGACCAAAGACTAAAAATGGTTTTTCTATCTATTACCATCTCCTCTATAAGTTGGGCTATCTACTCTCTAGCCTTAGTAGCCTCACTCTCTATCATCGCTAGCTTCCCTCTCACTTAGGGTTCAACATAGGATCTCCAACTCTATCTCTCTTCCCTCTACAACTATCCTACTAGGTCTTGCCTCAGTCAGCCTACTAGGTCATATCCTACTAAATATTAATAGTGGTAATGAGATCATAGAAAATAGGAGCATGTCTAAAGGAGAACCTACTACTACAATCCCTTGCCTCTTTTTGCCATCACCTTTAGTTATCTACCTCATGGATACCCTATCCCTCCACTCTCTCCTAAGCTACCATCACACCCCTCATAAATTTCTAGCCACATACTCCACAACCTGAGTATGATCCCTTAGCAGTGCCCTTTCTAATAGTCTACTAGGCCAAAATAACTCATACTAGATAGTATAATTTGTTGTCACCCAGAAATCATCCATCTAAGGAACCAATACCATGATATCATTAGCATATTCATATATAAAAGTGAATATATTGATAGGATCCCAAGATCTCTCTCGTATGACCCTCTACATCCATATCTCTCTTACCCTAGGTATCTCCTATACCTATCCATACTACCTAAGCACCTAATCATATCGATACAACTCATATGTTCAACTCCCATCATCCAACCATTAGATCCTCCTAATATGATATAGCACCCTCTAATCATCATACCACATAAACTAATCTCTCCACAACCACCAACTAACCTATGTTCCCTACAACTCATCAACATAAAACCTCATCTACTCTAAAGAAAAATAGTTAGGGAAAACATAGTGCACCTACTAGTACACTATTGACCTCTAAGGCCTAGGCTATCTTCCCCTCACCATAGGATATCAAATAACAAGATGCTCCTAGACCCAGATCTAAAGGATAGTGCAACAAACTAGGCTCTTACCTCTACAATACACCACTTGATATAACGTATGGTAGAGCCTAGCCAAAATGGGTACCCCAATCACCCATTTTGCCACACATCCTTGAAATTCATAGTAATATCTCCCATTTTTAATCTAAAGGTATTGGTTTAAGGGTACCAATATTGTCAACAATAGTCGATAAAACTCCAGCTTGGCTATAAAAGCCACATGCTCCAATCTTATTGCTACTAGTACCCCAAGCTTGTAGTCATGGACTATGTGGGTCAAAATATTATCTATAGCCTTTGAATAGTTCTCTTGGCTCACCAAAACTTTCATTTCCTACCAAATTCATATAAAAAACATCACTAGTCAATATTTCTAACCCTTCTTTTTAACTTGTAAAATGCCACTGATGTCAAAAACACTAGTGGCAAATTCACCACTAGTGACAAGAATACCACAAAAAAAATTTCCACTAGTGGAAAAAATTCCACAACTGATGGAAAAACATGAAAAATAAGCAAAATTGAAAAAAATTGAATGTGGTTAAAGGATGTACCTGTCAGACCCACTTCGGTACATGCATTGTCCCTCAAACTATGTCAGCATTATGAGACAATCTCCTATTGTTTGACATCACTATAGAGCATATTTTTCACCTCTCTCTCCAATTTTCTAATCATTTTGAGTGAAAATGAATACTATTTTCATCTCCCTCTCCATTTTTACCCCACCCTCACCCTCCCTTCATGACCTCACCACATTCCTTCATCAAATTCAATACTTCTCTCCAAATCAATTATGAAAAAAATTCTTGAGGGAGCACCCAAGGGGTAACTTGTTTTTATATGGAGAAATTTTTTTAGATATCAACAAGGCATACATCATTAAATACAAGGTATACATGAAGTAATGACATAAAGCAATCAATAAAATCACAATCACAGTCATTTCTTCAAAACAACATTACAACACAACAAAACAACACAGTGCCAAAATTGGAATCCTATTACCTAATTTTAATGCAATGTCATAGACATCATGTCAAAACTAGGGTGAACTATAGACACCCAATTTTGAAGACACAAAACAAGACACCTAGCATCAATAGACACTCAACTAGCTCAAACCCAAAGACTTGGGCACCTTTTTTACCTCTATCAAAATCGCCACTTAGTGTAAAAAATGCTAGTGGAATATTTTATCATCAATGACATTTTTGCAAAAAAGTAAAATTTTAGGTCTTGTCAAGTCAAACTAAACATTGGTCAAATTTTCTAGTCAATGGCAAAAAATGCCAGTGGCATTTTTGACCATGAGTGGTATTTTTTCAAAAATTACCAAAATCTCCTGGTATGAGCTAGTGGTATGCATATTCCTTCGTTCCACTACCTTCTTTAACCTCAAATGCATCATCAATGAACTAGACCTACAAAAAAAAATTATCCAATTCTTCCTCTTAATCCCTCCCTTAAAACCTATAAGTAGCCCTTGGGGCAAGGATTCAACAAGTACTCTAGCTAATTACATTATGCAAAATTTCTTCTAGCTTTTTCATTAGCATTCTTCATCAAGCATCCTTTGGAAACATGTCAACCAAGGCAAGGAGATATTAGGTGTAAGGAGGTTCTCTTGGAGGCAAGGAGGAATCATTTCTAGGTTGTATCATTCCTAGCACCTCTCTTCTCTTCATCCTCTTGTTTCCTTTTATGCATTTACTCTCCTAATTTTTTTCCTTGCTAACTTGCATTTTGAGCATTCACTTTCTTGCATTTCCCTTCGTTCATTTTGCAGGTCATATAATCTCTTAACCTCTATTTTTGGCTACTAATATCCTTATTTTAGATCCATTGGAAGTTATATTTCTTGCTACCCTCATTCCCAACCACTAACACTTTTATTGTAGATTTTTTTTGTGTTATTTTGTATAACATATTTTCATCTATTGATGTCCATTTTATTATTAACCATATCTTCTACTATCTATAGCATACTAACTTGTTGTTATCTCTTCCATGTTCATCTATTTTCAAACTACTCTCATTTGCAGATATTTAATCTTAGTTTAAACTCTCTTTTAATCATACATTGCATGGTTTTTGTCAAATTTTAGTCATATAAGCATTTACTTTCAATCCCAAGCTATTGTGGTGTAGATACAAGGCCTTCATTACATTTTATCTCATCATTCATAGATTTTTATCCCCCTTGTTTCATCTCCCTACCTCTTTTCCTTTTTTGTTGTAGATTCACAAGTTTATAACAACATTTACATTTCATTACATTAATATCTTTATACATTACTCTATTATTGATTTTGCTTTAGCAAGTGGTTAACTAGATTGTTGTGATCATTCATAATTTTATTTTTACCATTTAACATCCCTTTGCATACCTAAAACCATCTAATTTTAGTCATTTTGGGGACTATCCAGTCCCCTCATACATGCATTTATTTTTATCATTAATTTCTAGGATTTTGAAGCTTTAATCTCAAAATTTACAAGCTAAATATATAAAAAACCTCTCATAGAATCTTATCCTTCCATTACACCACAAAATCATCCAAAAAAAAATTCAAAATCAATGCCAAAATCATTCTAGCTCTGTTTTAGAGCAAAAAGCCAATTACTATAGTAGGTGGTGATTTTGAATCTTTGGAACCCACAGAGCAAAAACACCATTGACTGTTAAAAATACCATTGGTATTTTTGACAAGGCTTCATTTTCTTTCCAAGGAATGCATTCATACTCCATTTTTTTCAAAAATAGGGGGTCTAATCAATTGATAAGATAGAAATCCAACTTCACAACACTCAGACAGACTCCCCAAATTAGAGAAGCCTAATATTTTTGGTTTTCTCTTACAAGTTGCAAAAACACTAGTTAGAGTATAAAATGCTAGTGTAAATTTTGCACATTAGTGGTAATTTTTATCAGGCATCGATTGAGGTAATTATGCCACTTGGAACTTCTTTGAAACCTATTTTCTAGCATTTTTTTGTATTCAGATCTCTATCTCCATCTTTTGTTTGCTTAAAATCACATCTCTTTTGGTAAACCAAAGAATCTTAATCTAGATCAAATTTGTCTTCTAAATCACATTAATATTGGGCTAGAATTAAGAAAACTTATATTAGATTTGAACCTTTTCATTTCCAAGCACTTAGGCAAGAAATCATAAAAGCATATAGTTGCATCCTAGGCTAAATTATCTTCTTGCATCAGTCCTTATTTTCCTTGAAAATAATATCTCCCTTATGTTAGACTATCACCCAAATGAAAAATATTTTACATTAGTTTTTGTTTTCTCATAGTTGTGTGCATTAAGCTTAGAATATATTTTTAGTGATCTTCACCTTAAGTTTGAATAAGTTTTTAAGGCTCGATAAAGAGTCATATTAATAGTCCAAAACCTTAGGTGTTTGTTGAATAAACTCATAAAACATCATCAAGCATAACATCAACATTGACACCTTGAAAAATTGCATTGAGTAGATCCCACTCATATTGAATATACCCATATCTTTAGGGTCTCCTTTGGAAAGAGACTCTCAAAGTAGGGAAGTAGGGATAATCCTAGTGGATTCTTCTCCCTGCTACATGTGGTGTGAGGTTTTCGATATTACATGAGGCAGATGCTCTGGTTACTACATCACTCGTACATTTAAAGCTAGAAGATGAATAAGCAACAATCATCATTCACCAAATAAGATAACCAACAACCTTGTAACATAGTCAAGAGCCCCTAGCTATTTTTTCCATTAAACAAGTACCTATTCTTGACACTTGGTATAGAGAAGTATATGACTTCCTAAAGAGTGGAGTCATGCCCAAAGTTCTAAACCACAATCAACAAAAAATTCAAAGGCAAATGTCCTATAGATTTTTTATACTTGGGGATATGTTGTATAAGCATATGTTTGATGGCAATCTTCAACGATGCCTAAATTTAGATGAAGTCAAGGTAGTGGTTCAAGAGGCCCATGAAATGGCATATGGTGGTCACTTTACTAGAGCAACCATCACTAAAAATATTATGTATATCAGATATTATTGGCCAACTATGGAAAAGTATACCCATAATTTTATGCAAAAATGTAATTTGTCAAAGGTATTGTAGTGATAAATCACTACACCTTTCAAAAGTGAAAGTCTGAATTGTAAATGAACACATGTAGAAAGGACCAATCATAAATGTCCAATTAAATTAGGGGCAAATATCATAAGCAAGAAAATTTTGAAGGTCAAAGGTTCCTGATTCATGGACATAAGGCAATAGCAAAAAGTCCTAACATGAAATTGAACGTAGAAATTCGTGAAGATCTGAAGACAAGTAGTCCTCAATGATTTAAAAAATTCTCGAAGAAGAAAATGCCAATGCCTCAAAGGTTAAATCAATAAAGTGCACATTCTTTGAGGAAGATTGTCCTTTCTACAAAATATATCTTGTATCTTTGAGAAAGGACAACAATAGCATGGAGCCATGGCAGAAGCAGGTCAAATATCTAGAACATTAAATTAAAATAATCTTTTGCACCCAAGTGATGAGAATCCTCAAAAAATGGGTAGATGATAATTAAAGTGGTAGCTTTTCATCCAAGGGCTAGGATCGACTAACATTCATATCTTTAGATCTAGAGAATCCTAAAGGGACAAATAGTAAAAAAGGACATGACTCAATATCTAAAATAACAACCACCTAGAGATCTTTGCATGATTTTTGGAGGGAAAACCCTCCCTTGTAAATTTATAAATAGCAGTATTTTTAGCTTTATAAAGGATCAAGAAGTTTGTAATTCCATGTATTTATAATATTACCTTACATTTATTTCTATAAAAATAGTTGTGGTTCTTGAGTGGCTTGTGGGTAATTTTGAACCCCTACTTTTGGCACAATCTATGTAAAAATTTACCTACATTTATATATACATGAAAGCCTATGTCTATTTTTTAGCCTTTGCTTGTAGACCCATGGATGTGTATGTGTGTGTGTTTGTAATATTTTATATGAATATCAAGTGTGCTAAGTGTATGTGTGTGTGAGGGGCCTACATCTATTTTTGGATTGAGTCACTTACTAGCTTGGCTCTCCTACGGGACTTGCCTGCTCATATATGCATATAACTAGTAGATACTAATTGCTCTTCACTATGTCAAGGAGAGGAAGTGTTCATAACTAGAACATAGCATTTAGTTCTATTTTTGTAGGAGATATTAGTGTATCTCTTGGCACATTACCCTATTTTTATTTTTATTTGTTGAGTTTGCTTTATTTCTTGCATCTATTTTCATTTGGTAGAGTAGCAAACACCTTGAAGAACATATATTAACAATGATTTAGCCTATAAAAACTCTTAAAGGCCCTAAATTGAGACTAACCCTATGCTCTTGGCTACAACCTTCTATGTCACCCTGACATGAGATGTGATTTTCCTAGGCATGGATAATCAAATATGACAATAGTTTAATGGCACACCCAATGGGACTCCAATGATACATCATTGGTCCTATAATCATAACAAGGAGTAGGTCTAAGACTTGGTAAAGATCTTAGACTATTACTCACTTGCTAAAGGACCTCTTTCTCACCTAGAGACTCTACTCTACAAAAAACACTAGAAGTCACTTCTAAAGATACTAGACTAAGGTTTGGGTGAAGACAATTGTCTATCTGGTTTCTAGAAGTACAAAGTTGTATTCACCTAGTAACTCCATATCAATCCAAAGGATCCATAGGTCTAATATTTCTATCCTATCTCAATAATAATACCCCAAACGGGAAGAAAATAATCCACTGTGACCTTTAGATCTACCAATAGTTTGGAAAAATTTCTAGTATCCTTGCAAGATATTCTACCTAAATATACCAGTGAAGGCCCAAAACCCCCACTTGAGCACCTACAATAAATGGTTTTTATCTTTTAGATGCTGACCTATCCAAAAAGCAATGCACCTATCTAATATATCAATCGAAATCAACATAAAAGCATAAAATGATACAAGATTGCATATGATGAGAAAATGGATGCTTCTTTTATTAATATTGAAAATAATCTTGGTTACAATCATGCCCCTCTTAGGGTCACCCAAATATTGATACAATTGATGCAATTCCAAATCCCCCAACGGGGTAGGCACAATACTAATGCTCTCAAAATAGTCACAAATTTCTCTAGGGTGGATTTGACCCTCTTCTTCGTGTTGAGGAAGGAGTTAGATGATTGAATCTCCTTTGAATTTGTTCCCTGTGATCAAGATGTTAGAAACAATATGAGCAAATAATAATTATTCATTAACATTAGCTTTAGGAAGCTAAGTTCATATAGAATACAAAATAGAAATAAAACCAACTTTGGCTATTCCTATGCTAACTAACGCGCTCAAAGGATGGAGCGATAAACTAGAATAGTTACCCTAGGATATTTAGGACTAACCATAGTTTACCATTAGATATTTGAAATAGTAAATATCTACATGGTAAGTGGTAAAAAGTAAATGTAATAATCTATGTAGTATAATGCAATATACTACCTATTTTACCTAGTGGAGTAAAAGGGTAAATATCCCAAAGAATGGAATATTACTCTAACATCCCCCCTTATTACATTATTTGGGTAATGTATATAACTATCCCAATACAGTAAAAAAATATGTCGATCTGCTGGTTCTTGCTCTGTCACAGTGCTCTGGCTGCTCCTAAGCAAAAAGTGGGTCATTCCTCACTTTGTCTTCACACCAATGAATGTCCTTATAGTAATCACGTCATCCAACCGAATTGCATGGGTAACCAGCCACTATAATCGCTAGGTGTAGTAGAATAGATCACTTCATACGAGGTTCATTCATTTACAATATGAGTTTGCAAAATATAAGGTAGCTAAGGTGTCGGTCGCTACCGAAAATGCACCCTTATAAGTTCCCCCTTCTTGTTGCAAAACATGTTGTAATTAATTTCTGAAAGAAGTATGACTAAGGTGTCGGTCGCTACCGAAAATGCACCCTTATAAGTCTTCTTCCCTTTTTACAAAAAATTGTGAAGAAAAGAAATGTATATCCCCCTTAATTGCAAAAATATGTGCAACTCAAGAGTTTTGTGAAGGATTTTACAAATATTGCCTCCTAGGCAATTTTACACCAGAAAATTCCCTCCTTTTGTTACAAGTACTTCAAACATTGAGAGTTTGCTATTTATGAAGCCTAAAAGAGGTACAATCACCCCTTATTGCAAGTACTTCAAACAAAAACTTATGCTATTTATGAAGCCTAAAAAAAGAGAGAGGAAATGGTGTTTTGCTCAAGGTGACACATGTGTTTTTCCTCTACAATACTGTTTTAGCCATGAGCACTCTGTGTGCTCTTTTTGAACCAGAATCAGAATCAGAATGAGAATGAGACACTTCACTAGAAACATGGCTTCTGTGATGTGCCTTAGCCATTTTTAGTTTTGCTTGTTTTGAAACCAACACTGAATGGTGTCTTGGTTGTCATTTTTACAAGTTGTGCAAAACTATGTTTTCTAGGCAATTTTATCAAAAAAAGTTCACCAAATCATCCTTCCTTATTGCAAGTACTTCAAGCATGGTTGCTATTATGAAGCCTAAAAGAAAAAGTATAATTTTTATGACTTCTACTTTTGTGATTGCCTTTACAAGTTTTATCTCCCTCTTGTCAAAATTTGTGTTTGAAGGAAGAAAGGAATTATCCCCCCTTAGTGCAAAGGATTGCAACTTTTAAGGTTCCTTATTTTCAAAAAACTTGTTCTTTCTTTTGATATACCCTAAAAGAGTACCAAAAGATAATTCACTCAAACAGATATTTAATGGCGCCTGCCTCAACACCCTTCAAGAAGGATGAAAAGTTTGAGGAAATTAAGCCAAACAAATAAGAGTGAATTAGGGGTTTTGTTGATTTAGGAGAGAATATCAAGTGAATTTTGGCTTTAAATATGTGCAAGGATTTACACAAATTTGTGAAATTTTGGGGTTTAGTGTGTTCTTGATTCTATGACTTATAATTGCAAAAAGAAATAATGCAATAATCAAACAAGAATGCCCACAAAATTCTTATCACCTAGGTGTCGGATGCAACCGAAAATGCACCTAATTTGCCAATGAAGGTGTCGAGTAAAATCGAAAATGCACCTTTTTAATTTTTGCAACAAAATATTAATGTGTGATGTGCAAAAAATTGATATTTTTATGTCTCCTACTTTGTTTTACAATTTTGCAAAAGAAGTACAATGTTGTCTTCCCCCCTTTATTTTGCAAAATTAACAATTCGAGCACTCCTTTCAAGACAAGTCGACACACGACCCGCGTTTGAAAGGCTTCCAGAACTAGTCGACAAATGACTTAGTTTTTATAGATTCAAAACTTCAAATGCTTCTCAAATTTGGCAAAAAGAATGTGCAATTTTATGTCTTATATCCCCCTATGGAGAAAACAAATGCACAGTTTGTCTTTTGATGTTTTGCAAAATGTTAATTTTGAATCTCCTTGTTTTCCAAAATTTGCAAGTAAAGAATCAAGGGAATTTGATTTTGGCTCCTTTTATGTTTGCAAATTTAACAAGTGTTTGAGAAAAATGGAAGGTTTTCTAATTTTCCCAATAGAATATGGTTTGCAACAAAAATATGTTTTGTTTCTTGTCTTCTATTTTCCAAGATTTGGAAAAAAAAGAAATCTATTTGTTATAGTTGCAAAAGAAAATTTGGTCTTTAAGTATTTCTAATTTAAATGCAAAAAAAAAAATTAGAGATATAATTTTGAATAATTAAAATAGTTTTATGCCTTAAAAGAATCAAATTTTGAAAAAAAATGATTAAATAAAGCTTGAAACTATATAAAATTATAAAAAATTAATCTAAAAAATAATTTAAGCAATTAAAATAAAAAATTATTAAAAAATTTGACCAAATTTCTTACCATTATGCGCTCTTTTCCAAAAATGTCATCGCGCGGGGGTCGATCCGGTGACCTCGTGCTCGTCAAGGATCCCCCTGACCACTGCACTGTTGGGGCGGCTTTGCAAGGAAGCCCCGCATGCAGTTATTTAAAGAAAGGCAAAGATGTTATTGCCTTTTCATGGGAATAATCCCACATGCATCCCGTAAAGGGATGCGAGGGTGTTTAAAACCCTCAATGCTCGATTAAGAGCTTGATTGCCTATGGGCAATCACCTACCAATCATGCGACGCCCCCTCTACCACTTGTCACTTGGAAAACCAATGCCTCCTCGCCACGTGGTAGCTTGATGCCCAGACAAAAAGTTTTCGCGTCGTACACATGTCAGTCCTCCACCCAATCCGGCCTCGCCACGTGTCACCTCCGTTTTGTTGCCACGTGTCACCTCGAAAATCATGCCATGGGTGTGTTGAGTCAAAGGCTTAGGTGTCTTAGAATGTCGACCAGGTTTAGGTTGTGCCACGTGTCATGATCTAGGGCTGCCAAGTGTGTCGATCTTACGGTCGCCTGTGTCTGGATGTAGGGTCGCCTATGTCTGTCGACTCCATCGGGAGTGAGAGGGTGCTCCTGCCCTCGTGGCACTCCCGGTCAGGAGAAGCCACGTGGGAGCATGAGGGTGCTCCTACCCTTGAAGCACTCCCACTGGCTTGTCATGGGGGTGTTAGCCCTAGTGGTGGGAGCCTTAGTAAGGCTCCTGCTCAGGCCGCCATAGGGCGATCATCGATAGATAAACTGCCCGGTCGATCGAAGGCGGTAGCCTGAGATCATCGGGGGTTTGACCTGGTCGGTTATCTGCCTGTGGGCCGGCTCTAGTGGGCTGACCTATGGGCCGGTTCCTGTGGGTTGACCTGTGGGTCCTCCCCACAACCTGAGCTTGGGAGGTGGGGTTGAGGTGGCCTGGAAAAAAAATCCAGTTGTCCACCTCCTCTACCTCCGAGCTTAGAGAAATTGAATGAAAATAATAAATCAACTTAGCAAACTATAGGATCTTAGGAACTGAGGGAAAATAAATGAAAGTCACCAAATCGCCTTCGCCTTCTCCAGCGGAACGAAGATGAGCCTTCGCCTTCTCCAGTGGAACGAAGGTGTCCGATGCGCTTCCTCCCTCAGTTCCCTCCTGCTCTGATACCAATGTTAGAAACAATAGGAGCAAATAATAATTATTCATTAACATTAGCTTTAGGAAGCTAAGTTCATATAGAATACAAAATAGAAATAAAACCAACTTTGGCTATTCCTATGCTAACTAACGTGCTCAAAGGATGGAGCGATAAACTAGAATAGTTACCCTAGGATATTTAGGACTAACCATAGTTTACCATTAGATATTTGAAACAGTAAATATCTACATGGTAAGTGGTAAAAAGTAAATGTAATAATCTATGTAGTATAATGCAATATACTACCTATTTTACCTAGTGGAGTAAAAGGTTAAATATCCCAAAGAATGGAATATTACTCTAACACAAGAAACAACACAAAAGCATTAAACGAATAGGCAACCTCTCATGATGAGGCCCTTTGAGGAAAATATGCATAAAGATGTCATAACAACTATGAAATCAAGAAGATGGATAAAACATATTAAACTTGTGCAAGATTCATAAATATTGTTAGAAACATGAAAGCAGGAAGTGCAGCTATCTATCTACTTGATCAATTGCATGGAATGAAGCAAGTTAGCATGAAAATAAGCCATTGATGTCCTACTTGCTATAATGAAAACAAGATTGATTAAACCCTAAATATACTGGTCAGATTGTCTCTAAACATGAATTAACCCACTAAAATGACTAATCTAACCTAATTAAGCATACTAAAACAGAAATAGTAAGGAGATCTATCACCTATTGCAAACCGTAGCTCTGATGAGCGGTCTGCACTGTACACCATGGCTGTCAACCGTGATGAGCAATCAAGTGGCTTTGCCCTCCAAATCTAGGGTTGTGGGCTTGATCCTCCTTGTCAAATTGATGATCAAGGGTCGCCTCAGTGTCCTCTGATAGGTTTGGTGGTTGAATTCCATAATTGGGCCTCCGTTTTCCCGAATTAGCGTTTCTTGGTGTTCTAGCTCCTTAGGGCATCCATGGCATGAATTGTCATGATGCTTGATGAATTGGAAAGTGAATGGCAACTAGGCTCTCTCAATGCACTCAAGTGAGTCCACAATTCGACAAGGCTTCACTACTTCAAAATCTCTCCTTTTTCTCTCTCTTTGCCCTAATTCTAAGGGGTACTTATAGGACTACCCAAGGGCTAGGGGTGGCTTCATGGAGAAGCCAAGATCAAGAAGAGGTAGTTGGGATAGTTGGATTGGAAGCCTCTAGAATCTTCCATCCTTCAACTACCTTCTTCTAGATCAAATGGTCATTCCAACCGATTTGGCTCGGATGAAGGCCAACTGAACTTCAGTTTAGATCGTAGGTCACAGCTACGGCCTAGACTATGGACCACAAGTGTTAACCGTGGTTCAGACTATAGACCATAGGTCTCAACTATGGTTCAGACTGATTAGGCCAAGGAGCCCAAATTGAGTGGTTAGAACCATTGCTCTATCTTGGAGTCTATCCAAGATCTTCCATATGGTCTTGTAGCATGTCCCATATGAGTAGTCACCTTCGACATGACATGTTTTAGGTGTCTACAGATGCCCCTTTTGAGATGCATTGTGAGATCGAACAACGCTGAGAAAAAATAGACCTCCTAAAATGATGTCGAAGGTTCTATGATGATCATTGATCGGATCAACATTAGATGCCCTAGGTCCTGCAAAAGGATGCGCATCCTAGAATCATTGCTTCCAACTGGGTGAAAGGCTTAAATTTGAAAGAGTTTGCACTCATCATCAGACATTCGGGTAGCTTTGGTGCTACAATAGGAGTTAGGCCTATATAACCGAAAGGATGAGAGTTACAAACTAACTATCATATATGCTATTTTCCCCAAGCAAAGGGGTAAGCTTATGATAGTTGTTGACAATGATTCGTAAGGATGAACGCAATTTTGACAAGATCAAGGGATCTACGATTTCAGGGATCTTCTATTGATTTTGATTATGATTATGATATTATGACTACCCCCTCAAGTGACGAGTCGATGAGGGTAATGACAATGAATAAAGTGATGAGGTCGCTTGACCATAATGAATGATCTACACAAACTTAGATTTGAGCATTTAATTACTTGGCTAGGCCTAGTTCAGCGTATGATTGCAACTATTAATAGTAATTGCACATTCCTATCCCATGGAGCAGTCGGGCTGCAATAGCCTTCTTAGGGAATCAAAATGATACAATGCCTAATTATATTTGTGTTGAATCAATTTATCGATGATCTACTAAAAATATGTCATAGGAGAAATGACATGAAACACCTCGTTCCCATGGAGCGGTCCAACCTTGAAGGCCTTCTTCGGGATTGAAAAGAAGCATATCAAATCAACGATGACAATTTTACCCCAAATGTCCTTATGGTTATTTACTCATCTCGTCGGATTGCATGGAGCGTCAGTCGCTGCAACCACCGAGTGTATAGGGTAAATGACTGAATACGAGGTGCATTTGGCTTTTGATTTATTTAATTTTTTTTTGACTTTTTGAATTTTTTATTGATCCTGGTGCTTGTAAATCACCAAATTTGTTAATTTTATTGCTCTTATTGATATTTTGATCCATTAGGAGTCATTAATTTATCAATTAGGACCTTCCCAAGGTGGGATTTTAGTGCACTTATTACTAGTTGCAAATTGTGCTCATGGGCTGCAGTTAGCAATTATAAATTTTGGAACCGTAGATCAGACCTGTGGTTGAAAAACCCAAATTTTGGGACCGTGTTTGTCAGTTGCAGTCCACAAAAATTATGAAAATTATATATAATTTTCCTATTTGAAAATTTCATTATCACTCTTGCAAGCAACTGAAACTGAGAGAGCTCTGAGAGGTTAGGAAGTAAATTTGATGTGAAGCACTACTGAAACTACAACCTGACACCTCACACACATCCCGATGGTAGACCCTGGGCAACCTTCTACTAGAAGAGGCCTCGAAGTGGGCAAGGTAACTCAAAACCGAGACCTTACACTCTTTACCAACTTAAAAATGAACCACATTAATTAATGGGTTAAATCAATCTCACTAAACTATTGGCAATGAACCTCACCTTAGACTAGGCTAGATTTAGGATTTAATTTTTGGTCTGCTAGGCTAGGAAGTGACCCAAAAAAGGTCACATTCCTAGACCGCAGCTAGCAGATGTGGTTCCCAATTGACATATTGGGGACCACAGCTATCATCCATGGTGGGATTCAAATCCCAATGGTCAAAAATTTGACCATTATGCGGACCATAACTTTGACCCATGGTTAGCATCTTTTGAAAAAAATCAATTTTTTTGATTTTTTCTAAGGTTTTCTGGTAATTAATGCCATTTATTGCACTTTTGAAGTACATGTTTATTTTTTGTGAAATTTTTTGCATGTTTTTGTCTTTTTAACAATTTTTAAATTTGTTTGACATTTTTTAAGGTCATTTTTAGCTATTTTTGGTTGTTTTTAATCATATTTTCCCTTATACACTATTTCTTTTCAGAAATTGACTTCTAGATCTAGAGAGCCGGATATCCTATGCACCCTCCATAGGCAACTGACTAACCTAGAGTGGTAGTGGTTTGGTGTCATTGGCTTTGGCTATGTTTTGGATCTACCTACTATCAGGGTAGATCAGGCCTACATGACTACATTGGCCCGACGTTGGAATGCATGGACCAACACCTTTCACCTACCAATAGGTGAAATGACTATCACTCTGGAGGATATCTACTAGATATTTAGGATCCCTATTGATGGTGAGCCCATCACCTCTTCCTCCTTTCGGAGCAAGGAAGAGGTGTTTGATTCTATTTTTGGTGACCGGAGCCAGGATGCCCAGGGTAAGATTGATCATAGAGGCATCCACATCGGGTACTGGCAGAAGAAGGGCATCTTCTCTATTAAAGAGGTAGTATTCATGCACTTGGTCATGTAGATTGTTCTTCTAGACTCCTCGGTTGCAAGGATCCCCTAGAACCTTCTAGCCAGTGTCAGGAGGGTTACACAGAGCTCTATAAATCATCCACTACTCCTAGCCTAGGGGAGCACTCTACTATGCCAGTTGTACTGGGAGCTCTACCAGATTACTAGTAGGATCTAGGTAGGGATTAGCTGTAGTCTACTTCTCCAGATCTAGGGCTGGCAGCATATCAAGATCGAGCATCCTACGAAGCTACCCCTTGCTATTACTTCTATTGATGACGCTCATCAATGCTACACCGCATGTTGGCCCCATGAGGAGGAGGGGTTCTAGAGTAGGTCCCATGCTAGGGACGTAGAGCACTACATTGGTATATTTGCAGTGCTTCGATCGGATGACATTGAGTGGCACCCTTATATGGATTGCCCTACATGGGAGGAGGCTGGCGAGCGACTATGCCAAGCTAGATGAGATAGGTGGCTACTTGGCCACAAGGATAAGATCCATGAGTATCAGTACTACTCACATGTCTTGCAATAGTTTGGGATAGTTCAGGACATACCAGAGCTGCCCATCATCTATAGATGACTAGTACTAGAGAGGGATTTACCATGGATTCAGTCGACACCACTAGGAGACAAGGCTGATGACTTCTAAGAGTTAAGGATTGCTAGGGCTGGGACCACCCCAACATATGATACTTGGTGGTCCCTACTATAGTGGTAGAGATCAGGGCCCCTCGCCAAATAGATGATGAGGTGAAGGCTGATCCAGAGGTGTAATGTGCACCAGTAGACTAAGGGTGGATGGGGCATCAAGGCCACCATAGGGGAGGCTCCATAGGTTGAGGCTAAGGATGAGGTATCCGAGGAGGGTGAGGTACCTCCTAATAGTGAGGTAGGGTAGCTACTAGCTTAGGTTGCAGATTTATAGAGTCAGGTGGGTAGGCTTCAGACCCAACTACTATAGAGGGATACTAGTCTCACCATAGTAGAGGTGAAGCTTAGACATGGTCAGAGCCAATGGAGGAGCTATGAGGAGGAGACCTCTCCTCAAGGTATAATTGACTACAACTAGTACAGAGATCCAGAGGCTCACTACCGAGCATGATCTTGCATAGACACAACTGGATCTATTGAGGGCATCGAGGGGAGATCCCTCATCTACATAAGTTGTCATGGTACCTCCCACAACACCATCATCTGTACTACCAGGAGGCCATGACCCCATGGCCGAGATCAGGTGGCTCACTTCCCTCATTGAGGAGGGTAATAATATTCAGAATGTGAGGGTAGCTCACATCTCTCAGCTAGAGGGCCACATCAGGCTGATAGGTGGGGAGGTTCTAGAGGACATGTACTCTACCAAGACCCAAAGGAGCGGCTCTAGGACCAGGACTAGGGAGACAGGGCAGTCCTCTACCAGCTCTAGTCATAGGACCCATAGGACTGAGAGGACACATAGGTCCTCTAGCACTCATGGAGCTAGCTCGTAGAGGAGCCATAGGGATGGTGGAGGTGATGGAGGTGCCTCACAGTCTAGGGGTGCAGGCCCTTAGTACAGATTGCAGAGATATTTTGTTGTACTATTTTTGAGTGTAAGGTCGAGGACCTACACATGTAGCGTATTTTTGATATACCTCTTTTACTCATTTGGACACATATATATATAGATATTGATCATTTTGGCTCATTATGTGTACTTGTCATTTTTATATTTTATGTTTATGTTTATGCACATGGATGTAGATGTTTATATTGATGCTATGTTTATATGATGTGATGTATGGATGACATGCACTAGATAGCTATTTTAATTTATGATGATGATGATATGCAATGATCTAGATGTTTAGATATGCTATTTATGATGGATGCATATGGATGTGATGTTTACTTTTAAATGCATATTTAATTTTGCTTTATTGTATGCATTTAATTTGTGATGATGTCATGCTATGTTGGTGTAATGTATGTAATGCATTATTTACATGATGGTAATCTAATGTAAATGAACCTGTATGCTTTAATCACTTAAAACATAAGGAATGAATGTGATATGAGTTTAACAATCTAATGGATGACACCACAGAATGTGTAAAAATCATGAATGTAATTGAAAATCCTCATTACAAGAATTTAATCAATTAATCACCCATATATGAAATGCAATGATATGCCATGGTATGATGCAAATGATATAATATGTCATTCTATTTTCTTTTTGCAATTTTGAAAAATATGCACAATATAGTCAGTGGTCGTCTAGATATCATTTTTGATATCCATCCGATATCTATCCTATATCTTGATTGTGCTTTATGTAATGATGTATCATGGATTCGATACTTTGCAGTTTGATGATTTGAATGACTTTATTTTATATGGTTTGTGATATTTGGTATTTTGTTGCTATTAGAGAAATTTTTGAGGTTTTCCATGAGACTCAAACACCCTAGTAGACTTCTCAAACGTCACATACTAACTGTACAAGGCTTTTGTTGGACAAGGCTTTCATCATGAATGACCCAACTGTTCATTACCCCTGTGTGTGCACGTGAGTATTTTTAGATAGACCATAGGCATACCCCAGATGTCAGTCGGGACTCTTCCAACCCATATGTGAGATCGGGTTCCTCCTATGTTCGTATCATCCTTGTTTCAGACTTGATTGGACTATACTGCTAGACAACCCCAGGCACCTAGAGCTAGCTCATCTTGCAAATTGATCAAGACTACCCCTCCAAAAATAGTCGAGACTCTTTCAACCCATTGCTGCAATTGGGGATCACCCAATAGAACTACTACTCCAGAAGTAGGTGGGACTCTTTCAACCCATTGCTGCAATCGGGGTTCACTCTATGGCTTTGAATAGTGAACAATCCAAGGATTCAAGTTCTCACCCCATTTTTGATATTTGCTCATATGTAGTGATAAAAATCACTATTTTTCACGTTTTACTTTGAGTGATAAAAATCACTATTTATTCATATTTTACTTGAGCAAGGGATTTGTATAGTGCTTTTGATTCACTATATCACTTTAGATTTGAACTTTGAACTTTGGGTTTGAGATTTAAACTTTGTATCTATGTACGAGTAGGGGAAATTCTTGTCCTTTTGCCAAGGTTCACCACTCTAGACCGAACTATTTGCAAGATAAGCAGGTAATAAAACCCATCTCTCTAAATACCCAGGACCACTTTCATAGCTTTCATCCTCCCTTATCTTAGCAGGATTTTAAATGTGTCAATTAGTGATGGGATCCTGATATGCCAAGCACTATCACAACTAATGACCTCATCTACAAAAGCAAAAGAAGCTTTCTACGACATCTGAGAAACCCACTAGGTATGGTTGAGTGACTGGAAAACTTTGGTTATATACACACATATTTCATAGCAACAGGTGTTGTGTATGGATTATGATAAATGCAAAGGTGCATGATTAAAACACAAACGTGGCATCATTTGTAAGACTGACAAACACAATCCATCCTACTATGGAATGCAATGGATGAAGAATACCTATATGCAATGCAATGATGAAATGAATGCATGTGTAAATGAAAATGCATAATGCAAATGCAAATGTTTTTGGATTTTATGCTTTACCAATTTTTTTGGATTTTATTGATTTTATAATTTTTATTGATTTTGAGCCTTTATATTTGACCAAACGATGAGTACATGCCTTTGGAGCCTTTAAATTGACCAAGCAATTTTTCAAAAATCCTTGGAGCTTTTTAGGATGACCGAGCGGTTTTAAGCAAACCCTCAGAGCCTTTTGGGGTTGACCAAAGGTTTGAAATACCTTTGGAGCTTTTTGATTGACCAAACTACTCACAAGAGAGCTTGGAGCCTTTTAGGATGACCGAGCGATTTTAAGCAAACCCTCAGCCTTTGGATACCATTATTGTTAGGTTATAAGAAACCCTTGGAGGCCTTTGACTAACACGACCAAGTAGTTTTAGGAACCCTTGGAGCCTTTTGCTATGCTCTTAAGCATAAAATGCCTTAATATGGATGATGTTGAGAGGTTCAGGCTCTTCAACACCTCCTAGCGACGTTAGGCGATAAGTACCCAGACCAATATTTTTAGATATGATATAGGGTCCTAGCCAATTAGCCATGAATTTGTCTCGCATATCGGGCGGCAAATTAGAGTTCTGTTGGTTCTCTTTCAAGACAAGATCCCCAACTTCAAAGTCTCTCTGATGGACTTTGATATTATAAGCTCATTTTAGTCACTCCTAATAAACGTGAAGATGCTCCAGGGCATTCACGTGATGTTCATCAAGCAACGTCAATTGATCTAGTCGAGCTTGCCGTACGGTGTCATCATCGATGAACTCTTTCAATGTGATGCGCAACGTTGGAATTTCCAACTCTAAGGGCATAATGGCCTCAGTGCCATATACTAGTGAAAATGGTGTTGCCCTAGTGGGCATCCGAATACTAGTCCTATAAGCCCATAATGCAAGGGGTAGCTGGATATGCCAATCTTTGTGGTTTTCTTGGACCATATTTTTCAATATGGCCACCACTATCTTGTTTGAGGCCTCAGCTTGCCCGTTTGCCTGTGGATAATAAGGAGTTGCAAAACTATGTTTGATTCTATACTTAGATGTCAAAGCTCTCACAGTTTTGTTCTTAAATGATGTTCCATTATCCAAAATTATTTTGGATGGAATCCCAAAATGACTTATGATATGCTCCAGTATAAACTCTGCTATACGAGCTCCAATTGTCATTGTTAAGGGTATTGCTTCCACCCACTTTGTGAAATACTCAGTAGCCATGATAATAAATGTATGTCAGCCCGATGATGGAGGAGAGATCTTGCCTATAAGATCTAATCCCCACTGAGAAAATGGCCAAGCCGCTTGGATGGGTTGTAAGGCCTACGATGGCAAGTGCATAAGATTAGCATGATGCTGACATTTGATGCATTTCTTGACATACACATTGCAATCCTTCTCCATAGTGGGCCAATAGTAACCCATTCGAAGGATGCACTTGATGATGGCCATGCCACTAAAATGGCCACCACACGTACCATCATGAGCTTGAGAAATCACCCAAGATGACTCTTGGGGCTCTAGACAATGAAGGAGAACTCCATCGTAACCTCGTCGGTACAAAATATCTCCTATCAAGACATATTTAGTCACTTTCTGCTTGAATGTGCATTTTGTGGCACATGACAATCCCTCTAGGATTATACCAAGTTTTAAGAAGTCTTGGATTTGTGACATCCAGCTCTGACAAGCCTCAGCTTCGACTGCCAAGATGACTTGCTCCCCTACGTATTTACTTTTGCAAATGCAGACTAGGAAACAACCTTGTGGTGAATGGTAGTACCACTCCCCATCGGACTCTGAGAGGTTAATGACCCCCAGGGTGCCTTCTTTAGAAAGTCTTCAGCTCTGTAGAACCATTCAACTTTTGGTTCCATGCTAATCATGTTGACTGACATTTTATTATCAAAGGCTTCACGCTCCACTGTAGGATGCGAAAGCATTTGGACATGGATGGTAGTGAAATCCATAGATGGATTCTGAGGGATTAAGGATCCCAAATATGCCATGGTGTCTATAAACCTATTTGATGAATGAGGGATTGCCTCGATGTCATACCATTCCAATTTAGCCAAATATGTAACAACAAGATCTTTATAAGCTTTCAGTATGGGACATCGACACTGAAAGAGCCCCTTAACTTGGTTGACTATGAGCAAGGAGTCACCAAAGATGTTTAATCTCTTAATGTTCATGGTGATGGCTATGTGGAGGCCCAATAGTAGGGCTTCATACTCAACATTGTTGTTGGTGCAAGGAAAGTCTAATTTAAATGACAAGGGCATTGGAGCTCCTTATAGCATGAAAAACACTATTCCTACACCACCTCCTTGCTCGCACTTTGAACCATCAAAGAACAGAGTCATATCAGCATTATTCTCTAGTTCTTCAGGTTCGAGAGCTTTGGATATGACGAAGACCACATCATCCGAAAGCTCAATGGTCAGAGGCCTACTATTTGATAATGGTGCCTCAGCCAACTGATCAGCTATGACTTGTCCCTTAATGGACTTTTGGCTTATGAATTCCAAATCAAATTCTATCAGTAGCATGATCCACTTTGTAGTACATGTATTATGATACGTCTTACTCATCATGTACTACAAAGGATTTTGTTTTGATATTACATATGTCGTATGACTTAGCATATAGTGTCACAATTTCTTTGTAGTGAACACTACTGCTAAACATAGTTTCTCCACATATGCATACCCTAGCTCGTAACTCACCAAGGTTCGGCTAATATAATATATGGCTTGTTCTTTGCCTTGCACATTCTTTTGGGCTAACATGGTCCCTAATGCAAAGTCGGTCATCGATATATATAGCAGAAAAGGCACATCTAGCCTTGGTGGAGCTAGTACTAGCGGCATCGCTAGGTATTGCTTTATTTCAGTGAAAGCTGCTTGACAGTCCTCATCCCAGTTGAATGGGACCCCCTTATGTAGCAGTCGATTCATGGGTCGATATTTATCCGATAACTGAGCGATGAATCACTTTATCGATGCTACTTTGCCCTGAAGGCTCCTTAACTCTTTAATATTTGAGGGAGGACACATCTCTAGAATAGCCTTGACCTTCGCTAGGTCGACTTCGATGCCTCATTTAGAAATGATGAATCCTAAGAGTTTACCAGAAGTTACGCCAAATACACACTTCTTAGGATTCAACTTGACATTATGCTCTATCAGGTGATCGAAGACCTTCCTCAGGACCTCAGCATGCTCACTACGCAGCAATGACTTGGCCAACAAGTCATCGATATAATCCTCTAGGATCTTATGCATGTAGTCATGAAAGATATATGTCATGGCCCACTGATATGTGGCACCAGCATTTTTAAGACCAAATGGCATAACTTTATAGCAAAATGTTCCCCATGGTGTTATAAACATGGTTTTATGCTGGTCTTCGGGTTTAATCTAAATTTGATTGTAACCAAAAAAATCATCCATTAAGGAGAGCATTTCATGACCTGTAGTTGCATCTACAAGAGCATCAATATTCGGCAATGAAAATGAATCCTTGGGTGTTGCCTTATTTAGGTCTCTAAAATCCATACAAATATGGATTCTTCCATCAAGTTTTCCTATGGGCACCATATTGGATACCCATTTTGGATAGTCGATGGAGATTACAAACTCTACGTCCAACAACTTTTGTAGCTCATATTTCACCATTAAGGCTACTGTTGGATGCATCTTTCTAAGCTTCTGCTTGACCGACTTCTTCATCAGATCTAGCGAAAGGTTATGAGTAACCAATTTTGGGTCTAGACCTGGCATATCTTTGTATGTCCAAGAAAAAATATTAGGTCTCTCTTTCAGTAGAGGGATGATGGTGGCACGCTCATCTGGAGTGAGACTCTCTCCAAATTTAACCTTCCTTGAAATAGTGGGATCACTACTGATATCCACATCGAAGGTTTCCTCTACTGACATGTGTGATCCCTCCTCAAGCTGATGAGGCGTAGGAATCAAATGGATGTCATCAATTGGGTTGATAGGTTCCACGTCGGAAGCACCCTCAACATGATAGACATCATAAGCATAGCCTGGTACAAAATGAAATGGTTGTAACATTTCTTCATTAGGGAAGAAATCTTCAAGCTCAACAGGTGAGTCAACGTGATCCCAATCGATAGCATCTACATTTAAATGCAATGGTTTGGATGGATCTACTGGATTGTGGAGTGGAGTGGTCAAATCAATGGAGACCATATTGATGGAATGGAATTGATCTCCAAGACCACATGGACAAACCTCTACATCATCGATGTAACTCTCATACCCGAGATCTGGCTCTAATGGCATGGGCACAAATGGGTCCTCTCTATGAGAACTATGGATGATTGGATCCTCTCTATGCACTGATTGCAATATTGGATCATTCGGCTCAAGGAGCTCCATGTAGGTAGGTAGATGGGGAAACACCATGTGATAGATCACATCAAAGTTTGGTGGTCTTCCCCTAAGGTGAGGATTGAGATTGATCTCTCTACGCATGTCCTCAACCGTATAAGGTGCATTACGATGACGTAGGTAGGGAGGTCCTAGATAGGCTCTCTCCATTTCATCCTCTTCATCACTATCATAATACAATCCTTCATTTACCCCTATTGGAATGGGACGTTCTAGAAAATGTGGTCCCATGAATCTCACTTCTAGTCACTATCATCAATGTCCAGAAAAATTAGATAATAAGTTCGTATGTATATACAAAATTCTCTCTTCTTCCCCCATGTTGGAAGAATCTCCCTAATATATCTACAAAGCCTTAAATAGCCCCCTACAACTTCATCCTACAAATTGATTCATTTGAGGATTCACTCTCCATCCTATATATATCCTTCATGATCTTCTTCAAGTGGCTTATAAGTGATGACAGATACCATTAGGTTACTCCTCTAGAATGTAGAAGGATTAGGGTGATATGGGTTGAAATCCACATCATCCCCCAGACTAAGGTACAAGTGATCTAAGGATGCTATGAGCAAATCATCTTGTCCTTGTATCTATAACCCCAGCCCGAACCTATCAGTTGCTAACTGATAACGTGGCTCAAGCGGAGTCCTACATCCTTGTTCAAAAATACCAAGGTCGTATCCATGCCAATGATATAACTCAAAAATATGCATGGAGTACTTCAGGTTGGATAGATAACGAACATTTACTATGAAAGGTTCATCACCATCTTCATCCATGGGCGTTCGCATTGGAAGCTGATCCAGCCCAACGTAGATGAAGTTAGTCTGATTGGGTGGCTCTCCCAATGGCACTACTGATCCAACCAAAAAATGATGAGCATGCGGTCGGCCCATCTCTTGTGCAGTCTCCAGAATCGGTCTGAAGGTTACATTCTGCACAATATACTCACCTAACCCTATGTTGGCGAGATGTACAATCACCCATGGTGCGGATGACCCTATTGATGATGTAGGTGAGGCAGGCTGAGGTACCTCCTTGGCTATATCTTGGGCTTCCTCCACTTCCATGGGGATGGGAGCCTCATTGGTGACTGGTTTGGGCACATGCTTCTTCTCTTTTTGCCCATTTTTACCTTTAACTTCCTGTCATCCCGAAGCATCACTGATGTAGTCGATTTCAATGAAGTAGCAGTAGTGTGCTCAGATCTATGTGATACAGATGTCGATGGTTGAGCATGCACTATTGGTTTACCTCCTAGATTCTTAACCGATGATGTAGGTCGGACGTCCAGGTGCATTGATGGGAGTATGAAACCCCTAGGAAAATCTGCTAGGTTCATGAACTTGAAAGGTTCTTCATCTGATGACACTACGTGAACCCGTCCCTCATGCAGATATTTTACACATTGATGTAATATAGAGGGAACGCAATGCATTTCTTGAATCCAAGGCCTCCCGAGTAGGATGTTATATTGCATGGCACCCTCGATCACATGACACATCATAGAGATGGTCTTTAGGCCTACCTAAATAGGTAGGATGATTGTGCCAACCATCGAGCATAGGGCATCGTTAAATGCTCTCAATGTGAAGGTGGTGGGCACAATATGTGACTTGGGTAGCTTTAGATGATTCAATGCCTTGGTCATTATTATATTGATCGATGAACCAGTGTCGATCAAGACCCTCTTGAATGGCATGTGATTAACACATGTGATGATATGCAATGGTGGGTCAGCCGTATCTGTAGGAACCATCCTGATTTCATGATCATAAAATTGGATCATAGGCTCCTAGCACTATTGTACATGTCCCACAAAATTGGTAAATGCTTGAGCATCTTGAGATTGTACTTTGATGGACCTTAGAATGTCCATGAGAGTCTCCCTATGCCTAGGGGACTATTGTATCAGTTCATATATAGACAACTTCGTAGGAGTTATCTACAGGTTTTGGACCAACCTGCTTTGTATGGTCACCACCGGTCTCGTTGGTGGGCCTGGAATATTCTGAGTTGGTCATTGATTTGGTGTAGCTTGTATCCTGATGGGAGCATGAGGTTGATTTAGCTGCTCATATCTCCCATGTCTAGTAACAACATTCACCATGCCTACGAACCCCTGGGTAGGTGGTTCGACACGCACTTGGTTGACCTGGCCAACGTTGTTGCATGGTGCCTCATGGTTTGGTAATGGATTTTTATAAATCCCCATGTTTTGGTTGTTGGGTGCCAATGGATTATTTGGTACTACAAGCTCACCTTTTTCAATCATATTTTGCACAATATGTTTGAAGGACCAACACACTTCGATGTCATGGCCCTTCGCATGATGGAAGATGCAAAATAGGTCATCCTGATACCCCTTTGACTTGGGCTGATTCGGATCGACCAGCTTAACCTCGGGTAGTCTGATTGCCTTAGCCTCGCATAACTGATGGAATATTGATGTCAATGATTCTGTCAAAGGCGTGAACTGGTGAGGTGGGCGTTGTTCTTTGTTTTTGCCCTTATAATTATTATTGTGCTTTTTGTACTATGCAGGAGGAGGTTGGGCCTGATAATTCTACTTTTGTTGCCCCTTATCCTCTCTCTAGAGGTTTAGCACCACCTGATTTACATGGGCCTGCTTGCCCTGCTATTTCATGGAGCTCTTCTTGTGCCCCTCCTTCCTGTTCTTGAGCTTCAAGTTGCCTTCTTGCAACTTGATATCCTCAATTACTTTGGCTTGCGCCAAAGCTTCCTCGAATGTTGGATACTACTACAGTTGCAACAATAATGAGATGTGCTTGGCACAACTCTTGGTGAACATTCGGGTCAATTCCATAGCAGGAATAGGGAATGGCAGCTTTACCATTAATCTCCTCCACCTCTTTTTGTACTATTCAATTGGCTCATCATCGCGCTGAGCTAGCACAGCCAAATCAGAAAGGTTAGCCTATTTCTTGATGCCAAAAGAAAAGTGTTCAAGGAAAGCGTCAGCCAACTACTCAAAATTGGTGATACTATGCTTCTTTAGCTGATTGAACCACTCTCGGGCTGGGCCTGAGAGGGTTGTGATGAATGTATGCAAAAGCAAGGCATTGTTGCTCGTAATCTGGAAGCATGCATCCAGAAAGCTTGTGACATGCTCTTGCATGTCTTCATCACCTTTAAATTTATCTAGCCTAGGCATAACAAAATGCTCAGGATATGCTGGAGTAGGCACCGAGGGGTCCAAAGGCTCATTATGAATCTTTCTTAATGTCAGATTTTGAAGAATCATGCCTTGCCTCTCGATTGCTTTTACCTTCTTAGCTAAGGCCTTATAGGCCTACGAGGATAGAAAGTCCTCCTCCCTAAGCTGACGTGAGGGTGGTCTTGGAGGTACATTCTTCCTCTATCGAGGTGGAGGACGTTGCTCTTCCTCCTCCTCAACTTGGGAGTCTTCAGGATACTCTTGATTGTTTCCCTCTCCCTCTTCTTCCTCATATTGTTGTTGCCTCTCATATTCGAATGGTGGTGGTCATTCTCTTTGTAGGGCACTAATATGAGTGTGAGCATCTCTACGCTCCTACTGCACATCGGCTTGTGAAAAAGCCTTTCTATGAATGCGCTCTCTATTCTCCATGTGAGTGTATAGACCAGCCCTAGCTAGCCTATCCTCCTACTCTACATGCTCCTTTTGGGTAAGGATGCATTCCTCATGCATGCGCTGCTCATATAGTCTTTGTCTGATGAGCCTCTATGCCTGAAGATTCTCATCTTCGATGCGCTGCCTCTCTAGGTGAGTATCCTCCAATTGATCTTGGAGGAGCTATCATCGCTGCTCGGATACCAGTCTATGTGATCTATCAAGTTGATCGGCCATAACAGGCCTCTGGTATGCATGCTCTATGCGAGTGACCTTATGGGTTCTATACCCATATGACTGATTTGTGATGCTTTTGCCTTTGTCCATGAAGATGGCATTGGCATCCTACTGAGCTCTATGCTCTGTGCCACCATGCATGGATGGTGGATGTGTCACATGAGGGTGCTTGGAAGCCTCTCCATGCTCTCTAGCAGTCCTAATAGAACTCACGCTATGCTCACTTGGAGCATGAGTGGGTGGAGCCGAAGGCTTATAGCCTAGCTGCTCAAGGATGCTACCTAAGCCATCCAACTATCTGGATCTCCATCGCTCATGTGGTGGTGTGCCATTGGCTCCCACCTTAGCCATATCAATAGTGATCTTTCGAGGTTCACTACATGTGGGAGTCTGCACAGGCCTATGCTCAATGGTGGCCCTATCTGCATGCCCCTGAATGGGTGGGTCTCGATCTCATCTATACTCCGAAGGTGGAGCCATGGATCCTCCTATAGACCTATGATGTAGGGGTACCAACTTGGACCCCTGTATAACATACTCTTTGGTCGATCCCATGGATGCATGTGCAATGTGATCCCGATAATGGCTTTCGAGTGGAACACCCTCATGCTGAGAGGCTCCATGCTCTATTATATGCCTAGAAGAATGCACATAAACTCCTCTATTGGGGGTACGCTCAATAGGTTCCCCTCATGTCGAATTGTCTCCTCTAATGCTCATCGAACGACGTTCGAGAAGCGCATGTGGGTGAGGATTCGACATATGTTGTTGTGAATCTATTGAGGCTTGGTCATTGGCATCAGGCTTATGCCTTTGCCGACCACCCCGTGTCTCCACCATGGTGCACCTAGTGTCTAGATTTATTCTTTATTACACAAACAAGGTATACAATGGTGATTATCTCGTATTAAATTTTAAAAGTGAGCCCTAAACTGTTTGATGTTGTTTCAAATTTGTTGTGTCAGTAAAGAAACTCCTTATCATGTTTGAAAGCTTGTTGGATGATATTCTCAGTTTAATTGGCTTTCACCTATATACTCGTAGCTCGACAACTTGGCTATGAACTCCAAGTCATGTAATCCAACCTATAATGTGTGGTAATGAAGCCCACACATGGTCAAGGAGCACATGTCCTCCCAGATCCTCACCCATTTTCCCCAATCAACGTTATACCCTCCAAAGAGAATACATGCAAATTTTCTAGGGTACGAAAGGTTCTCGGATCCGGTATTGGTCTAGTATCCAAGGGTACATAGGATTTGGGCCAATGGATGGAAGTCACCTCCACCATTGTTGAACCCTACTAGTGGTTGGATGTCACTCCCAACTCACTAGCATTTAAGTGAAACATGGTGTGTGTGGTTCGTTTTAATATTTGCATAGAAAGGAAAATGCATAATACAACATGAATGATTATTTCCTACATGATATGCAAAAATAAACGTTTCATTTTCAGAGAATGCATGCTATATCCTATATGACTTTTTGAAAATGCAAATTATGATGATATAGCCTCTGATTGGGCCTCAAGCATGCAAACCAACACATAATTTAAACCTAGCATGCTGGATTCTAGGGTGGACTGCACTCAGAGGTCCATTGTTCCTAGCAGTGCCTAGCCAAACTCAGAAAAAGAAACCCTAAAACCTAATTCATTTCCTTTTTTAGTGTCTTAATTAGATTTTCCCTTTTCTGCTTTCTGGAAAACATAGACAGAATAAAAAAGTACAGAGAGTGAAAAATGGGGCCTACCTCAAGTCCTCATCCGATCAAGCTTTGGCTCCCTATTATCTATTGTGTCTGCTATGAACCGTAGGTCTGATGCATGGTTCAGACTGTAGCCCACATTTTGAAGCCATGGGCCAACAATGAGACCATAGCTATAACCTATGGTTTGCACCTGATATCAAAAAAACATAGAGGTCAGAGATCAGTTGCATAAATTGCGGAGTTCCACCATGATCGCCTTCTGACCTATCCAAAAAGCAATGCGCCTATCTAATACATCAATCGAAATCAACATAAAAGCATAAAATGATAAACAAGATTGCATATAATGAGAAAATGGATGTTTCTTTTATTAATATTGAAAAGAATCTCGATTACAATCATGCCCCTCTTAGGGTCACCCAAATGTTGATACAATTGATACAATTCCAAAGCCCCCAATGGGGTAGGCACAATACTAATGCTCTCCAAATAGTCACAAACTGCTCTAGGGTGGAGTTGACCCTCTTCTTCGCGTTGAGGAAGGAATTAGATGATTGAATCTCCTTCGAACCTTGTTCCCTACGGTCAAGAAACAACACAAAAGCATTAAACGAATAGGCAACCTCTCATGATGAGGCCCTTTGAGGAAAATATGCATAAAGATGTCATAACAACTATGAAATCAAGAAGATGGATAAAACATATTAAACTTGTGCAAGATTCATAAATATTGTTAGAAACATGAAAGTAGAAAGTGCAGCTATCTATCTACTTGATCAATTGCATGGAATGAAACAAGATAGCATGAAAATAAGCCATTGATGTCCTACTTGCTATGATGAAAATAATATTTATTAAACCCTAAATATACTAGTCAGATTGTCTCTAAACTATGAATTAAACCATTAAAATGACTAATCTAACCTAATTAAGCATACTAAAATAGAAATAGTAAGGAGATCTATCACCTATTGCAAACCATAGCTCTGATGAGCGGTCTGCACTGTACACCATGGCTTTCAGCCACTGTGAGCAATCAAGTGGTTTTGCCCTCCAAATCTAGGGCTATGGGCTTGATCCTCCTTGTCAAATTGATGATCAAGGGTCGCCTCGGTGTCCCTCGATAGGATTGGTGGTTGAATTCCACAATTGGGCCTCCGTTTGCCCGAATTAGCGTTTCTTGGCGTTCTAGCTCCTTAGGGCATCCATGGCATGAATTGTCATGATGCTTGATGAATTGGCAAGTGAATGGCAACTAGGCTCTCTCAATGCACTCAAGTGAGTCCACAATTCGATAGGGCTTCGCTGCTCAAAATGCTCTCTCTTGCTATATCTTTGCCCTAATTTGAAGGGGTACTTATAGGACTACCCAAGGGCTAGGGGTGGCTTCATGGAGAAGCCAAGATCAAGAAGAGGTAGTTGGGACAGTTGGATTGGAAGCCTCTGGAATATTCCATCCTTCAACTACCTTCTTCTAGATCAAATGGTCATTCCAACCGATTTGGCTCGGATGAAGGCCAACTGAACTTTAGTTTAGACCGTAGGTCACAACTGTGGCCTAGGCTATGAACCGTAGGTGTCAGCAGTGGTTCAGACTGTAGACCATAGGTCTCAGCTATGGTTCAGACTGATTAGGCCAAGGAGCCCAAATTGAGTGGTTAGAACCACTGCTCTATCTTGGAGTCTATCCAAGATCTTCCATATGGTCTTGTAGCATGTCCCATATGAGTAGTCACCTTCGACATGATGCGTTTTAGGTGTCTACAGATGAATAACATCACAAATTAGGATGTGGAACTAAGGCTATTAGTGGCCTCTCTAAAAGGTAAGGCTCACCAAAAATATAATGCTATATCTCCATTTTCAATCTTTTATTGGGATCAGCTAGCTACCTTGGTCATGCACAACTTCATAGAGGAAGTAGATAGAGTAGAACTAATCTAGGTACTTCCCCAATTATGCATTAGGAGGAGAAATACATAGCATCCATGTGATGGATGAAAATGATATTTTCCACCACCCCAAACAACAAGAGTAAATTTTAGAGGAGTCCCTCCACGTGCATCATGAAGAAAATGAGTCTATAAATCAGCTAGAGGCTGAGAAGGCTCATGACGAAGAGGAAAATTTTGAGTTAGACCTCATCTACCCTTATGATGACCAAGTGGGATGATGGAAGTGTTCCACCTTGGACCTTCTCCGTTTGGAAGAGGTTGAATAAGAACATGTAAAGGACCTCCTAATATACAAGTATGAATATACCTCATAAAGCTTAACTTCAAAATGAGGAACTTACCTCAATGGTACCAACCATGGCAATATATCTAGCACCTTGATGATTGAGATAAAAATGTTGCAAAAAAGTCCTAGTCTTATTTGGATGACCATTTTTCACCCAAGAAACTAGATAAAATTGTACATTTGGATCATTAACTCCATATCATGGATAAATTACACTCACTTTAATTTGTTTACATGTGTATCATAGGTGATCTTAGTTTCATGGGATAGAGAAAGTCCTAACCACCTGGAAAATTTCAAGTGAGGCTTGTCTGCTGGAAATTTTTGCTTTCAAGGGAAATTTTCTTGACTCTAAGGCCAATGTACTAAGGCACTATTTTCTATGTTCCTTATCTTTAGTAGGCTAAATATCCCCTGATATCCATCATAACTATAGTGATAAATAACTACACCTTTCAGAAGTGAAAGTTTGAGTCATGAACGAACACATGAAGAAAGGCCCAATTATAAATGCCTAATCAAATGGGGGGCCAGATATCATAAGAAAGAAAATTCCAAAGGTTATAGGTTCTTAAGTTATGGATAAAAGGAAATAACAAAAATTCTTGAAAATGAACTAAAGGTAAAAAATTCCAAATATCTAAAGACAAGTGGTCCTAAAGGATAATAAAACTCATAAAGAAGAAAATACCAATGTCTCAAAGGTCAAATTAATAAAGTGTACATTCTTTGAAGAAGATTTTCCTTTCTATAAAATATATCTCATTTATTTGAGAAAGGACAACAACAACATGGAGCCATCATAGAGGTAGGTTAAAGATCTAAAACATTAAATTAAAGTAATCTTCTGTACCCATGTGATGGCGATCCCTAGAAAATGGGTAGATGGGAATTAAAGTGGTAGCTACTCATCCAAGGGCCATGACCAACTTGATATTCATATCTTTAAATATAGAGAATCCTAAAGGGATAAACATTAAAAAGGATATGACTTAGTATCTAAAATGGAAGCCATCTATATTTCTCTACATGAATTTTGGAGGGAAAAACCTCCCTTATAAAACTATAAATAGCAATTTTTTTAACTTTGTAAAGGATTGGTAAGTTTGCAATTCCATATATTTGTAGGATTTTATTTTATTTATATCTATAAAAATAGCTATGGTTCTTGAGCAGCTTGTGGATAATTTTGAACCCCCACTTCTAGCATAATCTATGTAAGAGTTTATTTGCATTTTATATACATGGAATCCTATGTCTATATATAGACCTATGGATGTTTATGCATGTGTGTTGGTAATATTCTATGTGAATATCAAGTGTGCTCAATGTATGTGTGTGTGAGGGGTCTACATCTATTTTTGTATTGAGTCAATTACTAACTTGGTTGTCCTACAGGACTTGCTTGCTAATATATGCATATAATTGGTAGATATTGATTGCTCTTCACTATGTCAAGGAGAGGAAGTGTCCATCGTTAGCACATACCATTTAGACCTATTTTTGTAAGAAGATATTAATGGATATCTAGGCACATCATCCCCTTTTCATTTTTATTTGTTTAGTTTTCTTAATTTCTCACATCCCTTTTACCTTAGTAGACTAGCAAGCACCTTGAAGATCACATTTTAACAAGGATCTAGCCTTGTAAAAACTCCTTGAGGCCCTTGATTGAGTTGAACCCCATGTTCTCAGCATGATCTGCTATGTTGCTTTAATACGAGGTGTAGTCATCCTAGGTGGTTACAATCATAGATGACAATAGATATGATAATTTAATCCATGCTTCTAGCCAAGAGTTATAATCTATAATATCCCGGTGGCCCTTTTGTACTTGGGTACTAGATATAATAGGAAAAATTAATCCCATGTCCTGATATGGATACTGTATATACAAAATTTTGATCCACATAAAAATTCCCTAACTTACCAAAGTTAATTTTTCATCATCATCACCTTTCCTTTTCACACGTGTTGATTTTAATCACACATTCCTTTTATTTTTGCATTTTTGCTCTCTTTTGAGCATTTTTACTCTTTCGAGCATATTTTTTCTCTTTCATACATTTTTGCTCCTCATAATATATCTGCTCACTTGGGAGCAAATTTTCTCATTTTGAAGCGAATTCACCTAATCGGGAGTAAAATTGCAAAATCTGACAGTTTTCCTGAATTTGGTAACCCACCAAGATTATGTTCCAATAGAATCTGTTTTCCAATCTCTATGTTGTGTCGGCTCCTAAACTTGGCCTGTAATTGCCTAGATTGGCAATTTACCTAGTCTAGCCTAAAAGCCAAAATGGAAGCCCAAATTTAACCCAACTAATTATGCCCTCCTACACTAGTAAAAAATTATAGAAGGAACTCTTTGGTCCTTTAGCAGATCTTGATGGTGGATATTCAACTAAGTTCTAGCTTTTCATTTTATTGTGACAAAGAGATTTTCAAAACTAAGTTTCTATTGTAGGTGAAATTACAGAATAGATTTCTAGATAGCACATTTTTGGAGCTTACCTCCCCAATTACTTACCTCACCTTGCCACCATCACCCTACGACATTGAATAGATTGAGAATTGTAAGTGAAGTTACGTTCTAAAATTTTCCATAGTATTTTTCAGTCAGGTTTTCCATAAAACCTTAGGCATTAATAAAAATTAAGTAAATTCATGGGATAACTCCCGTAGGTATAAAATTTGCTCACAATAGAGTGAATTCGCTTACCTAGAAGTGAATTCACTTCATATCCAACAAAATTGCATAAATATCAGTCTAGAGCCAGTTTATGTCTGCAAATCCACTATTTTATCTTGCACCTTAAATCTATATTGTTTTGTATTGCATATTACATCATATATTGCATTGTTCAATAATTATAATACAACTTTATTATTTAAAAATAGATCTTATGATTTTTATCTTTTATGTACAGTTGGTTAAAGAGACTAAAGATATTTGACTGCTACGCCATCAAGATCATACCTACAATGAAATTCAATTTTAGTGTTTTATTTTACAAGTTGTAGGTCCATCACGAGTTTTCTCTCAAAGCAACAAATTCACTCATAGAACCAACAATACGCGAATTCACTTAACAGGGAGCAAATTTTCTCCATAGGAAGCGAATATGTTTCTTTCAACCATACAGATCAGATAAGTATTTGATTTCTTTAGTATTGATTTAGTTTTTCAATTCTCTATATATTCCATATATTTCATTTGCATATCATCTTCATAACATAAGAAAAATACAATATATGTGTGTGTGTGTGTGTGCATAGGTAGCATAAAAATATCATCTTGCATCTATAGATTTGTTGCATTGCATTTGGTTTTGAAAATTTCTCGTTCATTGTGTGTTGCTTTCATAAAAACTAAAATGCATGTAGTCTAAGTATAGTTGCACTTCACCCAAACTTCAGGTTTATTTTTTATAAATTTTTCATTAAAACTTTCACATTGCATAGACATGGAAACCCTCATTAAATTTTTTTGTGGTGAATCCACCACAATTTATCGATAATCACAAAATAGGGTATGACACAAGTACCTCTCATTTAAGGTGTAGATCTCCTATTTCCCATCCCCCTTCTAGGCATGGATCCATTAGCCTAAAGGAAAGGGGTGTGAAATTTTAAGTCTACATTCTTTGGTGAACCCGACGTGAAACACCAACCCTTTTTATTTTGTTTTTATTTTTCAAAAAATAAAAATAAAAAAGACCATTCAAATTTGTGTGCTTAGATTAGAAAACATAAAAATAAAATTTTAAATTGGATTGATTCACATTTTTATTTTTATACATCATTCCTTAAAAATAACATCTAATGTATTATTCCGTGGTTGAGTTACATAACCAGGATGCTACTTTAGTGTTGGTAAATCCACTTTAAAGGTCCTGTGCAATAAATTTGGTCCAGAATTAATGGTAATACATAGTGAATGGGGTTAGCCACACCTATGAACCTTTGAAAAGGTATTATCCTTTTGCTTGTGCCTAAAAAACTAAAAACCTCTAATCAATATTAAATTTTAGTTGATCCAACAACCGTCATAACTGTGGAATAGAGTATACATTTCTCTTTGAAGAGTGTATTATTGACCATGGTGAACTGGGTGAGGATTGGTAGGACCTGGGCTTCATCACAGCTTGGAATTCATCACCAAGCATCTGTATGCGGTCATCTAGGTGAAACAAGACAACTATGCCTATACAGCTTGTTCAATAATTTCAAAAGGGTTTTTAGAAAACTTATTTATAGGTGTGATCAATTAAATAGGAAAATATTTTAGGTGTGTGTTATTTTTCTTTCAAAAGCAAAAAAAATAAAAGAACAAGTGGTGGATAATAACATTACGTAATCCACACTCATAGACCTTAGAAAAGCGTTCATAGATAAAGAAGTTGATCTTCTTTTTAGAAATGATAAATAACACTAGAATTATTTGTGGCATAACCTCGATCTCGTTAGGAGAAGATCTAAAGAGTTAAGCAAAATTAAGAGAATCAATATAGCTAAATATCTAGGTATAAACTACCACTCATCTTACTTTGAAATTAAGAGGAGTTGTGAATGTTGGTTAGCAGATAAAAGAGCTAGTGTCCATTCAACAATATATCCTTGGGAAAGCTATTTTGAGGATTCTCTAACCATCCACAAGTTCCTAGTAGATCTAGAGAACAAAGAGGTGACCTTAGAACATAATAGGAGATACAATTGAGCACCTAGAGTTGTGCTCTTTAGGAAATTTTACCATTATTTGCAATTTGAAAGTCCCACAATTGTTCAAGGAAAATTCTTTATTGTCCACTTAATTCACCTCTTGAGATGAGAGTTTACCTTTTGAAGAAGAGCATTATATGAGCCCTGAACAATTAGAACCAATCAACGATATTCATAAGCTCTTTAAAGAGGATTGAGTGTGGTACTTAATATTGGTGAAGAAAAACTTTATGATCAACAATAGTGAGAAGTCTTAATTAAATATATATAATACATAAAACAAATCCTAAAAGAGGATTTACTAAGATTCTTGATGATCTTAAAAGAAAAAATGGATCATCAAGAAATAACAATGCATTTAAGAAATAAAAAAGATATTTCAAATCCTCCTAAGGATGAACTTGATGTTGAAAACCCTAATGATGAGGACAACATTGAAATAGAAGAGGGAAAACAAGAAAACCAAAAGGATCAAAGGGATCAAGAAAACCAAGAAAACAAGGAGGAGCAAACTAAAAAGGTCACACACACTAGACGGGTTTACTTTGAACCTCAAGAGGATCCTAGGGGTGGGATCCATTTTCAAAATATGGAGGATTTTTTATGCTTTGCAAAACACAATCGTGTTGCTCTTATGGAAGCTTTCTAGAAATCAAATCGCCTTGAAAGGGGTGAGACTTTGGTAGAAGCATATTTAGAAGAGACTTTTAAATTACACCCCTCTTCATCTCAAATTCCCATTGAAATGACTATAGGAGATGTTTTGAATAGCTCCATCCCACCTCATTACTTACCCTAGGGGAATTTTCAAGATATTTACCCACAAATAAAATCTCAAGAAGCGCTACAACAAAAACCTATTTATGCTACTTCTACTACTATCAATACTGGAGAGATACCATAGGTTTCCTAAACTAATAATATTCCATTCACTCATCTCTATCATAACCTATATACCAATGAAATCCATAACCCATATTTGCAAGCCTCTACCATTGTTCCTTCTTAGCCAATTCATTCACAAACCACTTCTTCTCAACCACTCCCTCCACAAAATTCCAATCCATATTCTTACATATCAAAATCTTATTCACAACCTACTCAATTAGCTCCTCAACTAAATTCACATCCATATTCTTACCCACTCCCAAATTCTTCCATCAATATCACATATCCATATTTATTTTCCCATGCCTCTTTTTCTAAACCCATGCATAATAGTATTACTATACCAAATATGAATTCTCATCAAACTACACAATCTAACTACTATCCTCCTCATGGAAATATAGTAGCACCAAGTGTTCACAATGCACATTTGGAAAATATAGTAAAACAATTGGCATCATGATTGGATCATCTAGACCCATATCATCCAACATACAATTACAAAGAAATGTGTAACCAACCTTTAGATCCTCTAGTTACCACCAAGTTGTATCCCAAACATTTTCCAATGCTAGTCCTACCCATTTACAAAGGGACTAAAGATCCTATTGAACATCTTAGGATGTTTTGAACAACATGTCATGACATTGCATATGATGACATGTTGTTATTGAAAATATTTCCTAAAAGTCTTGGGGGCATGGCCTTAGAGTGGTACTACCAATTACCCACACATTCCTTGAGGAACTTTGAAGAAACAATTGAGTTGTTTTTCACCCATTTGGGCATACATTGAATGACATGTAACAATCAAAGATTTGTATAACCTCAAACAAGGAAAATATGATAGCTTTTCTGAATTTCTATCAAGATGGAGGAATATGATAGGAAAGTTACATTTTGCCTTACCACCTAGGGATATGTTAGACATATTTATAAGAAACTTACAAGAACAACTTTCATATGAATTAACAACTACAACTCTAACTTCCTTTGATCAAGCCATCGACTTGGAAAGAAGAGTATAGGAGGCCCTCATTATAAGATTTCAATTGAAAAGAAAAGAATATAAGAATTCCATAAACCAATACAAAAATAAGCATGTGGTGGGAGATGGGATAACAGATAATAGACCCCCTACAAATGTTAATTTTGCCAATGTTGCAAATAAATTTATACTGAAGGCACTACAAAAACCCCCACCACACAATTTTACAATATTAAATCAACCCTTGAAAATGGTCTTGCCACAATTGTTGGAATAAGGCTTGATAGAATTACCAAAAATACGGCAACCAGACACCTCTCAGCCCTGGTATAGATCAGATCAACATTGTGATTTTTCATCAAGTTGATGGACATCTAACAAATACTTGTAGTAGATTAAAACACTTAGTGCAATATTTAATCAACAATGGTAAGTTGGAGGTATAAAGTTCTTCATAAAACCCCAATCCTCTGGAAAACACACAAGCTCCTATGCAACAAGCATAGAATGTAAATAAAAATTTGGATGTTTTCCAAAACCCATTACCCAGCCATGATAAAGAAAAAATAAATAAATTGGAATATAAAATTGTCCCTCATCCAACATGCTATGTAGGTATGGTTGGTAGTCTTCTACCATCACAACCTTCATAGAGTACATTTGTGCCTACATAGTCTATTGTTAAAATTGAGATATGGCAAGTCTCAACCCTTTTCTATTGATTATTTCAAAAGTGAATCAAACTCCAAACTTGACATTAGTTCCCTTTAGTCGAATATTTTAGAGGATGAATCAGGACCTATGATGCCCATCATGGATTTTCTTGTTCTTGAGGAACCCTTTTTGAGAGTGCTGACAACTCACCCATATTCACATCAATTTCTCCCCCTAGAGCAAGCAGCAACTCATAGACCTCATCCCATCCAATGTATCTCAATTTCTTCACCCATTTTTATTCATCCTCTCTTGCAATCACAACATAGAGTGGGCATGGTTGGAGCCACAACTAGATAACAAGCTCAAGCCCAAGCATCTCAACCATAAATATCCTCATCTCAATCAAGTGATCCCATTCAACCACCTTTAATATTGAAGGCACCTCATAAAAATAATAATGTAGTCAAATATCAATAGAAAATACTTTGATATTAATGAACAACTAGCTAGTACAACAACTAGAATTTCACTTTTGGATTTCCTTCAATCCTCCTCATTCATAGGGAAGAGAATACCTTAAGTCATATGATGGTGCCTCAAGATATAGAACCAACTACTATGGTTAACATTGTAGCCTCTCATGGATTTTATTACATTGATTTCCATGATAAGGATATTCCTCCTCAAAGTCTACATAGAGATAACCCTATTTTAATAACAACATTAATTGGGGATGTTTGTGTTAAGAGGGTATTGATAGATAATTGATCATCCTTGAACATTTGCACCTAATATTTTTTCAAAATATTTGGATTAAAAAATGAGGACTTAAGAACAACTAATATGATCACTAAGGCCTTTAATGATGAAACTCAGGATGCATGTGGTGTGATGTCCAACCCACTATAGATTGGTCCTAGAACTTTAAACACATCTATTTATGTTGTGCCCTACCAGCATCATACAATATTCTTCTAGGATGTCCTTTGATTAATGCAATAAGGGCAATACCTTTTACCTTACATCAGTGTGTAAAATTTGAATTCAAAAATTAGTTAGTTACCATTCATGGTGATTCCAGACCTTTTGAGATGTGTGTTATGACTGAACCTGTTGATGTGCTCTTTTACCCTAGTTTATCATAATTAGCACTTAATTATTTTGACTCATCTTTAACATCATTTGATCAACCATATTATTTCAACACACCTCCATATTATCACACTAATGATCCTTACATATCATATCCTCTCACAGATGAGGTGCTAACTAATTTATCCACCATACTAGACCCAAATGAATATGCCAATTTCATCATACAAGACTATCCTCTTGTCTCGGCTACTGCCCTCTCCACATACGATTGGTTTACCTTATAAGAAGGGAGATATATACCATGTTGGTAACTGCACCTTTATTTCTATGGGATATTCCACAAATGATATTATTGTTAGTAGAACAAGCTTGATATTTGACGAAAATAGTTTTTCCCATTGTTATTTTTTAGATAGGTATACAATTTTCAAGCAAATCATGTGTGACATGGGTTATAGAGGTAAAGGCCTAGGTCACTTGGAAATGGCATCCGTCAACCTCTTGGCACTAAAGAGTGGCCTGTGTGATGTGGTATTGGTTACATTCCCACAAAATGCTAATATTTCCCCTTCGATGATGATGATCATCTGATCACATATGACAAAAATTTAGAGAATAAAAAATACCTAAAAGTGATCAAAAAATGTGAGGGACCTTCTTTTCTTCTCTAATCATTCCTACAATATGCTTTAGATAGTTTATCTTGAAATAATTGCCACTCCAGATGAATGTGTAGAAGGAGACGTCTTTTATGGCATCGCACCTAATGAGATAATGCAAAACAGTTTCTTTTTTGATGGGTCCATCTCATGCATAGTACACATTCAAGTGTCAACTACATATGATGAATTAGAAAATCTGTCCTTATACTTCAATAAATGGGTGTTTCACCCACCCCCCCTTTAAGCATTGTAATAGAGGACATTTTGAAGATCAATATTGGCACTGAACACAACCCTCAACCCTCGTATAGTTAAAATAGGAGCTACCATGAGTAAAGAAGAATAAGGTAAATATATAAAAATCCTTATAGAATATCTTAATGTTTTTGCATGGATGTATGTAGATATGCCTGGCCTAGACCCATCCATAGGCATGTATTATTTAGTGGTTCATCCTGATGTTAAGCCTATGAAACAAAAGCTTAGAAAAATACATCCTAAAATAGCCTTATTGGTCAAAGAAGAACAACAAAAGCTCTTAGATGCTGATTTTATCCAAGCAATTGATTATTTTGACTAGGTATCCAATATTGTTTCGGTATCTAAAAAAAAGACTAATAAAATCAGGGTATGTATTTATTTTAGAGATATCAATGTTGCATAGCCCAAAGATAATTTTAGAGACATCAATTTTGCATGTCCCACTATGGATCAAATTATCGATTTTATGGCAAGGATTGGGATGGTATCCCTCATGGATGATTTTTTAGGATATAACCAAATTTGCATAGCACCAGAAGGTCAACCTAAAACTACTTTCATCACACCATGGGGAACATTTTATTGGAAGGTAATGCCCTTTAGTCTGAAGAACACAGGTACAACCTATCAATGAGCCATGACTTATGTGTTTAATGATATGTATGAAATATTACATTATTACATTGATGATATTATTACATGTTTTAATGATGAGGAAGATCATATTCTTGACCTTCGATGGGTATTTGATCAACTTCGAGAGTATAAAGTCTATCTAAATCTAAACAAGTGCATTTTTTGAATCAAATTTGGAAATTTATTAAGGTTTATCATCTCCATGTGAGTAATAGAGATAGATCCAATTAATATAGACATCATTATAAATATACCACCACCTAAGAATTTGATCGAGCTTCATCATCTACAAGGTAAACTTCAACTTATCCACTGCTTTATTGATAGGTTAGTAGATAAATGTCAACCTTTTCTCAAGCTTATTAAGAAAGGTACCCCTTTTAATTGGGATGTTGAATGTCAAGAAGCTTTTGAAACTATTAAAAATTACTTGATTACACCACTTGTACTTATTCCTCCTAAACCAAAGCAACTTTTCATCTTGTACATCTCTACCTCGGAGCTTGCATTGGGGGTAATGCTTACCTAACATGATGAGTAAAATAAAGAGCGATAAATTTACTATATTAGTAGGACTTTAGTGAGTTATGAAACTTGCTACACACCCCTAGAAAAAATATGCCTTACTGTTGTGCTCTCTACACAAAAACTACGTCACTATATGCTTAGTCAAAGAATAATTATCATAGAAAAATTTGACCTACTACGTTATTTGATGAGTAGACCTTAATTGTTAGGACAAGCAGAAAAATGGGTTCTTACCTTAAGTGAATTTGATCTAACCCTCATTATCCAAAATTCCATTCAAGGATAGACATAGCTGATCAACTTGCTCCTACTCCCATTTAATCCACTCATCCTTTAATAGTAGAGTTTCTAGATAAATATCTTAACTTAGAGAATGATCATTCGAACTTTTAGTCTCTATTATTTTATGGATCATGCTACATGAGTGGTACAGGTGTAGGTATTATATTGGTGCCCCTAAAAAACAATTAATTTCCTTATCATTTAAGCTCCAATTTGTTTGTACAAATAACACATCAGAGTACGAAGCTTTAATTCTTGGCTTACGTGCAACTCTAACTCTAAATATTAAAGTTCTATCTATTTTTGGAGACTTGCAACTCATGGTAAACCAAATTAATAATTTCTACCAAACCTAAGATGAGAAAATCCATCCTTATAAGGAATTTTTCCAAAAGCTTATATCTCTATTTAAAAAGGTTACTATTGAAGCTATTCCTTGTACTAGTAATTGCTCTATAGATGCTATGGCAACAACTGCTTCCCTCATCCCTTTGGAGTTGTATGATGATTATGTGATGCAGGAGCATCCGGAGACAGTAAAGCAACCTTGCATCTTACAAGTTTCTTTTTTAAGTTATTTGCATTTTGATCGATTAATTTCAGTGTTGAGGAAGGTTATGTGGGGCAATTCCTGGTTGGAGGAAGTTTTAAGGCAAAGGGGAGAGGGGTTGCGAAATCGCGACCCCAAAAGTTGCAGTGTATTGATTGGCGTGTTCCATCGTGATATCGTGACGTCGCGATATCGCGACGTCGCGATATTGCGACGTCGTGATATCACGACCGTTTTGCAAGGCAGCGGAGAGGAGTGTAAGTTGTCGCGATATCGCGACGTCGCGATATCGCGACGGTTTTGCAATGTAGTGTGGGGAGGCTTCAGACGTCATGATATCGCGATGTCACGATATCATGACGGTCTTCAAAATAGAGGCGGAAGGAGAAGAGGGGGTCACGAAATCGTGACTTGTCACGGTTTTGCGACCCCAAAGGTCTCGACGTAGAGGAGGCGCTTCTGGTCGCGATATCATGATAGGTCACAATTTCGTGACCTGTCACGATATCGTGGCCAACCAAAGGCCGACACGTGGCACAACATTGGATAGCCACGGAAGTTGAGGAAAATAAAGAGCAAGGTAAGGCCCAAAAGGGGAAAGCGGACGGTCGGGCAAGGCCAATTTCGACACGTGGATTGCCACGTGTATCATGGCAGTTGAGGAGGACACGTGTGCCGACATGGAGAAGTAATAGAAGAATTACGCACGATTGGCTACGTGTAAGAAATTAAAGATGAAGGCCACATATCGGGAGTTAAATTTGACAACCGCGTGCATTAAAGGGGGAGAACCACCATTTGGAAGGATTTTTTTTTCTTCGACAAAACAGCAGTGTAGAGTACGGTCTGAGCGAAGCAGCCAGTGTAGGGTATGGGAAGCCATTATTGCAAGCAGCAGTGCAGATCGGGCAGTTGCCCATTTATGATAAAAATATTTGAAAACTCGGAGAGGGGGAAAATTGAAGTTTAAACTTTGTTTTAGGCGGGGCATTAATTGCTAGAGGACCGGGACCTCGTTAAAGACCCAAATTTTTATATTAGTGCGAACGGTGGATCGGAGAACAGAGGAGGTAGTACAGTGAAAGAACAGAGCCGAACTCGGCCATTGTAAGCCTACGGGCTGTTTCATTCAAGCTTTTAAATTATTTTTTTTTAATTTTTAATGAAAAGGCAGAGTTTCTTGAAGTGTTGGTTCCCGATGCCCCATCAGTGGTTCCCCACACTACATTGCAAAACCGTCAGGTTATCGCGACATCGCGATATCGCGACGGTCTTCAAAATAGAGGCTGAAGGAGAAGAGGGGGTCACGAAATCGTGACTTGTCATGGTTTCGTGACCCCAAAGGGCTCGACGTAGAGGAGGCACTTCCGGTCGCAATATCGCGACAGGTCTCGATTTCGTGACCTATCACGATATCGCGGCCAACCAAATGCCGACACATGGCGCAACGTTGGACAGCCACAGAAGTTGAGGAAAATAAATAGCAAGGTAAGGCCCGAAAAGGGAAAGCAGATGACCGGTCAAGGCCAATTTCGACACGTGGACTGCCATGTGTATCATGGCAGTTGAGGAGGACACGTGTGTCGACATGGAGAAGTCATAGAATAATTACGCACGATTGGCTACGTGTAAGAAATTAAAGATGAAGGCCACGTATCGGGAGTTAAATTTGACAGTCGCATGCATTAAAGGGGGAGAACCACCATTTGGAAGGATTTTTTTTTTCTTCGACAAAACAGCAGTGCAGAGTACGGTCTGAGCGAAGCGGCCAGTGCAGGGTATGGGAAGCCATTATTGCAAGTAGCAGTGCAGATCGGGTAGTTGCCCATTTATGATAAAAATATTTGAAAACTCGGAGAGGGGGAAAATTGAAGTTTAAACTTTGTTTTAGGCGGGGCATTAATTTTCTAGAGGACCGGGACCTCGTTAAAGACCCGAATATTTGTATTAGTGCGGACGGTGGACTGAAGAACAGAGGAGGTAGTACAGTGGAAGAACAGAGCCGAACTCGGCCATTGTAAGCCTGCGGGATGTTTCATTCAAGCTTGTAAATTTTTTTTTTTAATTTTTAATGAAAAGGCAGAGTTTCTTGAAGTGTTGGTTCCCGGTGCCCCGTCAGTGGTATCAGAGCAGGAGTTCCTGAGCGTACAACAGACCATCGAAGGAGAGAGGCAGTTGTACCAGGACGTGTGGGAGGGTTTGAGTTTGGGTGAAGATGCCTCCGAGAAGAAACCCGATGGGTGGAAGAGGCATGGCAGCGGAAGATTTTTGGGCATTGCAGCGGCAAGTCCAGGCCCTGCAAGAAGAGCTACGTCGAGGACGTGAGCCAAGAAGGGATGCAGGTAGTGAGGATGAAGTGGAAGAGGAGAATGAATTTGAAGAAAATGAATAAGATGTAGATTCGGCCCAAGCCAGATTGTACAAGGCCATATCCCAGATCGGGAAGAGGCCGAAGTTAGAAGTTCCTACGTATTCCAGGAACTTGAACCCAGAGGAGTTGATAGACTGGGTGAATGATTTAGAAGAATATTTTGAATACGAAGAGGTTGAAGACCCTAACCGGGTCAGATTTGCTAAGACCCGACTGAAGGGTCATGCCAGCATTTGGTGGAAGGGAGTACAGCTGGAACGAAACCGAAGAGGAAAGGAGCAGATAACCAGATGGGACAGAATGGTGGAGAAATTAAAAATGCAGTTTATCCTCGTAGATTATGAACTGGACCTGTTACGTAAAATGCAGAGTTTGAGGTAGATGAATAGAACAGTTCAAGAATACACGGAGGAATTTTACAAGATCTCCATCAGAACTGGACATTTGGAAGCAAGCAAGGAAAAAGTGGCCCGTTACATTAATGGGTTGAGACCGAGTGTGCAGGAGGAGTTGAGCTTGGTTCGGGTAAGCACCATCGAAGATGCTTACCAATTTGCTTTAAAGGTGGAAGAGAAACTGAACCGAAAGTTTGAGAGCAAGCCAAAATTAAAAGGACCGAGAGGAAAGAACGATGGAAAGAAAGAAGGAAAGGAAGAGAAGAAAGAAGAGGAGAGCAGCAGCCGGGATCAGAAAGAAGATGAAGAATCCAAACCGCAAGTTTAGAATGATGGCTACCCGAGAGGAAGAGGTAGATCTGGACGCGGGTATGGAAGAGGAATATTTCATGGAACATGTTTCCATTGTGGTGAAGAAGGACACCAGGCATTTGAGTGTCCACAACACCGAGAAAGGACAAACAAGAGGCCAGTGGGTCCTGCCAGAGCAGTTGTGGCAGTTGAAGATGCTGATTCAGAACATTCTGAAGAAGCTAAAAAGGGAGAAGCAATGATTGTGAGGAGGACCATGCTGGTGGAGGAAGACAAATCTGAGCAGAGGAGAAGCCTGTTTCGCACCCGGTACAAAAGTGCAGGCAAAGTCTATAATGTCATTATAGACAATGGGAGTACAGACAACTTAGTTTTCGAGGATATGGTTACTAAGTTACAGTTGGAGAGGAGGCACCCACACCCGTATCGGATTGCATGGTTGCGAAAGGACCATCGAGCTTGGGTCCGGGAACAGTGTTTAGTCACGTTCCAGATCGAGAGATACCAGGATGAAGTCCTGTGTGATGTATTCCCCATGGATGCTTGCCATTTGCTATTGGGTAGGCCATGGCAATTTGATCGGAGTGCAGTGCATGATGGACGTGCAAATACATACTCCTTGGTGAAATATGGAGTGCGGCACAAGTTGAAGCCATTGCAGACCGAAGATGAGAAAATGTGCAGTAATGCCAGAATTTGTCTGGTAGAGGGTAGAAAATTCTGCCAGGAAATAGGATTTGAGCAAGTTGTAAAGGTTGATGAGTGTTCAGAGATTTTACAAAGGAAGCAGACCGAACAGCTTAGAAGTGAAGGTCACTTCTCTTGTTACCCCGGGTGTCTAATGCAGGAGCATCCGGAGACAGTAAAGCAACCTTGCATCTTACAAGTTTCTTTTTTAAGTTATATGCATTTTGATCGATTAATTTCAATGTTGAGGAAGGTTATGTGGGGCAATTCCTGGTTGGAGGAATTTTTAAGGCAAAAGGGAGAGGGGTCGCGAAATCGTGACATGTCATGATTTCACGACATGTCACGAAATCGCGACCCCAAAAGTTGCAGTGTATTGTTTGGCGGGTTCCGTCGCGATATCGCGACGTCGCGATATCATGACGTCGCGATATCGTGACCATTTTGCAAGGCAGCGGAGAGGAGTGTAAGTTGTCGCGATATCGTGACGTCGCGATATCGCGATGGTTTTGCAATGTAGTGTGGGGAGGCTTCAGACGTCGCGATATCACGACGGTCTTCAAAATAGAGGCGAAAGGAGAAGAGGGGGTCATGAAATCGTGACTTGTCACGGTTTCATGACCCCAAAGGGCTCGACATAGAGGAGGCGCTTTCGGTCATGATATCGCGACAGGTCACGATTTCGTGACTTGTCACGATATCGCGGCCAACCAAAGGCCGACACGTGGCACAACATTGGACAACCACGAAAGTTGAGGAAAATAAAGAGCAAGGTAAGGCCCGAAAGGGGAAAGCGGACGGTCGGGCAAGGCCAATTTTGACACATGGACTACCACGTGTATCATGGCAGTTGAGGAGGACACGTGTGCCGACATGGAGAAGTCATAGAAGAATTATGCACGATTGGCTATGTGTAATAAATTAAATACGAAGGCCATGTATCGAGAGTTAAATTTGATAGCCGCGTGCATTAAAGGGGGAGAACCACCATTTGGAAGGATTTTTTTTTCTTTGAAAAAATAGCAGTGCAGAGTACGGTCTGAGCGAAGCAGCCAGTGCAGGGTATGGGAAGCCATTATTGTAAGCAGCAGTGCAGATCGGGCAGTTGCCCATTTATGATAAAAATATTTGAAAACTTAGAGAGGGGGAAAATTGAAGTTTAAACTTTGTTTTAGGCAGGGCATTAATTGCTAGAGGACCGGGACCTCGTTAAAGACCCGAATTTTTGTATTAGTGCGGACGGTGGACCGGAGAACAGAGGAGGTAGTACAGTGGAAGAACAGAGCCGAACTCGGCCATTGTAAGCCTGCGGGCTGTTTCATTCAAGCTTGTAAATTTTTTTTTTTAATTTTTAATGAAAAGGCAGAGTTTCTTGAAGTGTTGGTTCCCGGTGCCCCATCATTATGCCACTATTATCATTCATCAACTTCAAGAACTTACCTTGTTATAATCTAGTTTAATACCCTTGGATGTATTTGTAATTGGATAAACATCATCAAAACCATTGTATGTGGATATCATTAATTTTCTCTAGAATGGTTCATTTTTAGATGGTTTAGATAGAAACCAACATAAAATAATGCATAAACAAGTTTTTCACTTCATCATTATAGAAATTATCCTTTATAAGAGGTCTTTTAAAGGCATTCTCCTAAGATGCATCAACCTGGAAGAATATTAAAAGGCATTAAGTGAGGTGCATTATGGATTTTGCGGAGGCCATTTTAGTGGCAACGCCATAGCAAAAAATCTCCTATGAATGGATTATTTTTGGCCTTCCATGGAGAGTGATACAAATTATTATGTGCATCAATGTGACAAGTGTCAATGACATGCAAATCTTGTTCATACTCCTACTCAGGATCTTCAAACTATTTCCTCCCCTTGTCCCTTTTCCAAATGGGGACTCGATATCATTGGGAATGTCAATATGATTTTGTCTAATGGCCATAATTTTATAATAACAACTAAATATTGTACAAAATGGATAGAATCCATGCCATTAGCTTCTTTTACAAGGACCTTTTGAGGTGTGATTTTGTTCGATTAGAAATATCACCCGACAATTAGGATCGTAATCCTCTCTTGCAAAGAAAATATGTTTCTCCAAGGTTCTTTTACATGACACATTATGAATTTATGTCAATTAAGTGCACAAAACATCTCAGGGATTAACAATCAACTGTTAACAAGGGGCCTAGTATAACAAATATTTTGATCTTGAAATCATTACTTGCATTTTCATCAATATAATTTACTTTCTCAAAATGAATAAACTTACCTTTTAAAGCTAATATTTGAGAATGCAAATCTATTTTAAAAGATGAACTTTGATTAAAAATGCTTTTAACCTTATATTAAACTTGCATGAATATTTTAAAGCATTTTAATTCAAAACTTACATTTATTTCATGAATGAAGCTTAAAATCAGATCTAATAAATGATGAATAAAATAAAAACCCTAATTACAAAATGTGAAACACTTTATAATCCCTATGTTTGGGCTTTTAGAATATTCTAAGCTTTATAATCCTTGCTTCTTTTCATAGAATATGAATAATTAATGTGTATGAATTCTAATTATAAAGTTTTGTACTTTATAATATAAAAATTAGAATTCATATAACCTTTTAAACCAAATATTTATTAATTAAAATATTTGAAATAAATAAATATAAATAATTAATATGTATGAATTCTAATTATAAAGTTTTGTACTTTATAATATGAAAATTAGAATTCACGTAATCTTCCTTAATGTGATGTTTATTTATTCATTTTTTTTTTAATTAAATTGACTCCGGGGGGGGCCCCCCTTATTTTCAAATATTTATTAAACTAAATATTTGAAGTAAATAAATTTAATCCTTTCAATAGTATACTTTGGACTTTATGATTTGAGATTGAAAATTTTAATAAATCAAACTTTCAAAAACATAAATAAATCTCAAATTATGGATTTTAAAATTTTATGATATTAAAATCAATAATCCATATAATCCTTCTTTGTCTCTGAAATTTATTTGTCAAATATTTATTAACTTAAATATTTGACCTAAATAAATTTTACAACCCTTTCTATAAATCTAAATCTTTGAAATTCAATTTAATAAAACAAATTCAATGAACTTTATAAAATTTATGAAATTTAAAATCAAAAGCTCATTGATTCCCTCCTCTATGAAATTTATTCCACCCGAAATATTTATAGAATTAAATATTTGAGTGATAAATTCAAACTTTAACCTAGTTGTAAAATTTAAATATTTTATAAAATAAACTAGGTTTTATCTTAAATCTTAATGCCTCAAATAAATTAAAAAGGTCTTAGGGTAAAGAAACAAATTTGAATAAAACATTCGGATAAACTTGCTACAACACAGAAAAACACAACTTTGAAAACCAAACTCAGGCAGACCAGATTTTACACAATCCTACCACAAATTTGGTGCTATCTTCTATGAAAATTTTAATTAAAAAATTATATCAATCAACTTATAAATTAAAAACACCACAATAGTGCTTGCTTTTAATAAAAATTGAATTTGATACAAAATATTAGATCTTACAATGAATCCAACAAAGTCTCTGTATTCATGTGCAAATGTAGCTTCCTCTGCAGCTTGGTCTTCTATTTGGCTCCTTTCAATCTTTCCTCTTTTTCTCCAACTTGTCCGACCCTCTCTTTGGTTTCTAATTCTCCATTTATAACTTGAGAAATTTGTTCCTCTTGATTAGTTTACTCCGTTCCGTCAGTTTTTAAAAATGAATTCTTGAAACCCTAATATCAATAAACCCTTTTCAAAGGATTTAATATTTCTCGTCATTGCCATTCAAAAATTAAAGTTATAATCCTACCAATAAGACAAATATTAATTAGAATATAAAATATTTATAAAATAACATTCTTAAATATAATTAAATTATAAAGTTATAAAACTTTATAATTTAATTAATTTAAAACATATTTAAAAACTTTATAATTTAATTAATTTAAAACAATTTTAAATATATTAAATTATAAAGTTATAAAACTTTATAATTTAATTAATTTAAAACAAGACATAACTAAACATAACATACGAACATGCAACCTATATGAACACCACTATAATAAACGAAAATATATTAAAATAACACCAAAAATATATACTAAATAACAAACATATAATTTAAAGACAACATAAAACTAAAACAACATAACATAACAAAACATATAAAACAAACCAAAAAATACTAGGAATACATGAGACTTAAAAATTTAACATAACACAAAACATATTTACAAAACCTAACCTATCAATATTAATAACAAACAAAACAAAACACCCTTGACATAAAAATAACATAACAACAATAATACAACTCAAAGACCATAATCAAAATGACCATACAAGCATAACTTCAGGATCTTCAAATCATGAGGTGAATTTTGACAATGGACCCTGCTATAAGACCATTCGGAGGAAGATAAGCATTCTTGATATTTCAAAGATGATAATGGTGAACAGTAAGCGCAAGCAACAATTTGAAATAAGCTTTCAAATTTCAAGTGGGTCCCCAAATTTTGGGGTCATTGTGAAGGAGTCACAACAAATGGCGACTCTATTGGTAAATGTCCCTGGACATTTTAAACTTAAAAACCAAACTCTAAAAACAAAAAAAACCCAAATATTAGAATTATAAGCGTCAATGATATCCAGAGAATGAGAATAGACCAATTCGACATGAACCATCAGAATCATCAACATCAGCTCGATGTGTGCAAAGTGATTCATTCTATATATTTTGAAACCATTCAACATTCCATTATCAATTTTACATTTCAGGCTATGAACATTTCCTCTTTGAAGAAATACCTCCACCTAATTCCCTTCAAAAATTGCTCTACTATCTGTCGAGCGTCTATAGCTACAGTAGAGATTATTTTAAACTCCCAAATATTAGGTGAATTTTGGATGTTGCATTTCCTTTATTTTAGATATAGCTTCACTTCCAGTCGAGCGTCTATAGCTCCGATGAAGATTATCTAGTTCATGGTGATAGATTTGACTTTATTTTCAATTGTATTCATCATCATTTTTATTTTTTATTTTTCTTATTTTTTTCTCTTTTATTCGGTAATATGGTACTTTGCAACAAATCCACCTGCCACTTGGGTTAGAGATCAGGTAAGGCTAAAAGAGTATATAAAATTTTTCACCTTAATATGTAAAATTGACAACTTCATACATCCAAAATTTCAAAAAAATATTCCTTAATGTGTTTGTGGTACTCGTGAAGCTTTTGCAATATGATTCTAATATTTCAAATTTCCTTATCTTAGTTCACATTCATGAAGATATAGACTAACATCTCATTTTTCCTTTTCTTCAAGTTTCACAGGTTTTCAAAACAGGTAATTTCATCATATATGACCCAGGACCGAATACCAAACAAAACCATCAAATGACTAGTGTCTCGGTAACAACTACCTTAATCCTTGAAAACCTCCTTGAAACTTCATCAATTTCAACCACACATTAAAATAATGAAACTCCCAAAATATGGCAAAGCCATTTTATTGCTATACTAAAAACACAACAAAAAATATAATAAACACTCAACAAAAAAAAACACAACAACATCACCAACTAATAAAATCAGAAAATAACTAACAAACACACAAAACAACAAGCTATACAAAAAATAAATTTCCAAAACCAAAATTGCAAAGTTGATAAAGCGAGTGAACCCACTTCCTAAACTTGACAACATTGACAACAGAACAAATAACAAAACATTACAAAACCACAACTTATGTACAAACACAAAAACAATAAAACAAAATCCAAAAGACTATTTACAAAAATATACATTATGTACAAGACACTGCAAAATTTCTGCCATCATTTCCCTGGATCCCAAATACGATTAGCACACTTTAGAAAACATATATGATTATATGTCTGCCAAGTTTTATAAGAATCCAATAAAAATAATATTAGGCCAAAAATAGAAATTCTTATTATGCCTATCTCATCCCACTGATTTGATTCAAGTTGATAAGCAATTCCATGTTTAAAATTTGATTCATTAAACTTGAAATTGAAAACATGATTTTCAATTATCCTTTGCTTATTCAAAAAGGTGTAAATTTCACAATTTGATTCATAATTTAGAACTAGGCTCCCCTTTTCAAATAGGAGATCTTGCAAATAAGAACCTATTTCTAAAAATTTCAAATTCAAATCACTTTCAAAGTTTTTAAAGCAATCACAATCATTCAAGAATTGACAAGCATCTAGGACATTTGGTATAAGAAGATCATTAAAAATTTGCGCCCTAGATTCACTAGTTGATTGATCATGAATTTGATTAAGCATTTCAAACATGTTTTCCTTCATTTCATTTATGGCAAAAATTTTAGAAGTTATCTCCAACTTCTTGTTAACAACATTTGATATTTCATCATTGATAGCATTAGCATCCAAAAACTTATCATGCAACCCATTACCTGAAAATTTTGTAACCAATGAGAAAGGTGAATATTTTACCTCATCATCTATACTCAACACATCATTATTAGCATTTACCAAGATTTGATGAGCATTTATCACTTTTTCCTTTTCTTCATGGTCTTCATCATGGTCACCTTGTAGTTCTTTGTCTTCATCAAATACCTATTTATTAAAGACACCAAAATTAGGCACCCAATTAAACGTATGCCCATCCTTTTCAAACCATAAATATGACTGATCACAAGATGTGCTAAATAATAAATTTTCTTGATCAACCACCTGAGTTACTTTAGATAGATCAACATTTTCCTTTAGGTCATCACCAAAATTAAATCCAAACCATTCATGTGAATTTGTACTCAAATTTTTATTAGTCACGGGTAAAAGAGATGACCTTACCTCTTCTTCATTATTAACAAATGAGTCATAAGAAATATTTACCATTTCTTCATTTTCAATTTCAGCAAGGTGTTCAATAAATTCATCTTCAAAGTGATTCAATTTTGGAACCTTCTCTATTTCTGCAATTGGCATGTCATTTTCTGATTGTGTAAGAATTGTGAAATCTTCATTTGAAATAGAAGTTTCAACATCCTGCATATCAAGTGAAACAAAAATTTCATCAGTCGAAGAGTGAGAAAACAAAGATTCACCATACATACCCCAACCATTATAAAAATTATCTTCTATAGTTAAAGGGTGAGATTCAACCATATATTTTGTGCAAACTTTAGATAGGTCTATAATATCCTCTTCAAATTCACCTTTATCAATCACTTGAGATGAATACCTATTGAGTTCTTATTGTATGAGCATTGTAGAATCCTTAAGTGACACAAGGATTTCAATTTCCTGCACATCATTTGAGATAAGAACTTATTTAGAAATTATGAATAAATTGAATAATTCTTCTTCATGATATGAAATAACAAAATCATTATCTTTCTGAAGCACTTGGTGACATTCCATATTTTCTTTCATACCACCTTTGAATTCATTTTATTTAATTTTAAAAAATTCATCTTTATCAGATTCATCCTCCTCAATTTTAAATAATTCATCTTCCTCAGATTCATATTTTGGTAAGACAAGGGTTTCTTCAGTGGGATCAATTTATGTATTTTGTTTTATAAGATCATCCCAATCCTCTTTTGTGAATAATGGCTCTAAGTTAGTTTCTACATTTTGATCAACTTGATCATCACAATGTTCATTTATGGGTATTGAATCTGAAACCTGCACCTCATTCTCAACATCTAAGGTAGTTGTGACATCTAAACTATCAATCTCAACCTGACTCATTTGTGATCTTTGATTATGAGTTTTAGGTCTAAGTTTATATAGTTGTTCCATATTAACACCTTGAGATATCAATTGTTGTTCAAATGTTACTGCCTCATTGTAAGCTCTAGACAATGATGTAATTTTAAGACCTTTCCCTAAAAACATAGAAGTAACATGATCTAAGGCTCCCATGTATATTTGAGTAGCTCTTTCTTCTAAAATGATATAATGTATCCCCACCTCAGTATACAACCTATGGAATTTATCATTAAATGATCTCATGGGTTCGTTAAATTTTTTATGGATGGAGATAAATTGATTTAACATCATAACTGGGTCATCCAACTTTCCAAAATATTTGAGAAATGCTTTTTCTAGTTTAACCCAAGAAGTAGCAGACCTTACAAGTAATTGTATGTACCACTTAAGCGCAACCTCATCCAATGGGTATGAAAATAATCTGCAAGGAACATCTCCTTGCATAAGTTGCAAATGACTTAACACACTCTTGTATCTCTGAATATGTTCCTTGGCTTGATCCACATCATGCCTAAATATGGGTAAACAAACTTCTACACCTTCAGGAATTTGATGAATAGGCATATTTAAACTGCTATAATAATCACCTATCCAAGATGCCATCATTTTATTTACTGAAGTAAGCGATGCCATTAGTGAACTTCAAAGAACACAAAATTTAATGTCAATCTTATTAGTCAAAGAAATATATCTTGCAACTAAGCATGAAATGACTAATCAATTGATAAAATATATGCATCAATTAAACCTTGGCATTAAATAACACCCTTCAATTTGTATATTTTTTTTAAAACTGAGATTTGAATGATTTCAAATGAAAATCAAATATTTACCTTTCAAGCCCTCCTTCTAGCGCCAATTTGTTGAGGTGTGATTTTATCCGATTACAAATATCACCCGATAATTAGGATCGTAATCCTCTCTTGCAAAGAAAATATGTTTCTCCAAGGTTCTTTTACGTGACACATTATGAATTTATGTCAATTAAGTGCACAGAACATCTCAAGTATTAACAATCAACCGTTAACAAGGGGCCTAGTATAACAAATATTTTGATCTTGAAATCATTACTTGCATTTTCATCAGTATAATTTACTTCCTCAAAATGAAGAAAATTACCTTTTAAAGATAATATTTGAGAATGCAAATCTATTTTAAAAGATAAACTTTGATTAAAAATACTTTTAACCTTATATTAAACTTGCATGAATGTTTTAAAGCATTTTAATTCAAAACTTACATTTATTTCATGAATGAAGCTTAAAATAAGATCTAATAAATGATGAATAAAATAAAAACCCTAATTACAAAATGTGAAACACTTTATAATCCCAATGTTTGGGCTTTTAGAATATTCTAAGCTTTATACTCGCTTATTTTCATAGAATATGAATAATTAATGTGTATGAATTCTAATTATAAAGTTTTTTACTTTATAATATAAAAATTAGAAGTCATATAACCTTTTAAAGCAAATATTTATTAATTCAAATATTTGAAATAAATAAATATAAATAATTAATATGTATGAATTCTAATTATAAAGTTTTGTACTTTATAATATGAAAATTAGAATTCACGTAATCTTCCTCAATGTGATGTTTATTTATTTTCAAATATTTATTAAACTAAATATTTGAAGTAAATAAATTTAATCCTTTCAATAGTATACTTTGGACTTTATAATTTGAGATTGAGAATTTTTATAAATCAAACTTTCAGAAACATAAATAAATATCAAATTATGGATTTTAAAATTTTATGATATTAAAATCAATAATCCATATAATCCTTCTTTGTATCTAAAATTTATTTGTCAAATATTTATTAACTTAAATATTTGACCTAAATAAATTTTACAACCCTTTCTATAAATCGGAATCTTTGAAATTCAACTTAGGGTTTTAATAAAACAAATTCAATGAACTTTATAAACTTTATGAAATTTAAAATCAAAAGCTCATTGATTCCCTCCTCTATGAAATTTATTCACCCAAAATATTTATAGAATTAAATATTTGAGTGATAAATTCAAACTTTAACCTAGTTGTAAAATTTAAATCTTTTATAAAATAAACTAGGTCTAATCTAAAATCTTAATGCCTCAAATAAATTAAAAAGGTCTTAGGGTAAAGAAACAAATTTGAATAAAATGTTCGGACAAACTTGCTACAACACGAAAAACACAACTTCGAAAACCAAACTCGAGCAGACCAGATTTTACACAATCCTACCACAAATTTGGTGCTATCTTCTACGGAAATTTTAATTAAAAAATTATATCAATCAACTTATAAATTAAAAACACCACAATAGTGCTTGCTTTTAATAAAAATTGAATTTGATACAAAATATTAGATCTTACAATGAATCCAACAAAGTCTCTGTATTCATGTGCAAATGTAGCTTCCTCTGCAACTTGGTCTTCTATTTGGCTCCTTTCAATCTTTCCTCTTTTTCTCCAACCTGTTCGACCCTCTCTTTGGTTTCTAATTCTCCATTTATAACTTGAGAAATTTGTTCCTCTTGATTAATTTGCTCCGTTCTATCAGTTTTTAAAAATGAATTCTTGAAACCCTAATATCAATAAACCCTTTTCAAAGGATTTAATATTTCTCGTCATTGGCATTCAAAAATTAAAGTTATAATCCTGCCAATAAGACAAATATTAACTAGAATATAAAACATTTATAAAATAACATTCTTAAATAATAAATAAATAATTAAATTATAAATTATAAAACTTTATAATTTAATTAATTTTAAACAAGTTTATAAAATAACAATTTTAAATATATTAAATTATAAAGTTATAAAACTTTATAATTTAATTAATTTAAAACAAGACATAACTAAACATAACATACGAACATGCAACCTCCATGAACACCACTATAATAAACAAAAATATATTAAAATAACACCAAAACTATATACTAAATAACAAACATATAATTTAAAGATAACATAAAACTAAAACAACATAACAAAACATATTGAGTGAGTAGATATCTAAATAAAGTAGCAGCCCCCCCAAAAAGGGCCCGAAGGGGGGGGGGGGGGGGGCCCGGGAAAATTTTTTGGAGGAAGAGATTTTTTGAAGGGGTGGAGAAAAAAAAAAAACAAAAAAAAAATTTTTTTTTTTTTTTTTTTTTTTTTTTTTAAAAAAAAAAAAAAAAAAAAAAAAAATGCCCGCCCCAAAACCTTTTCTTTTTCTCCCCTCCCGCCCGCGTCCCCGGCAAAAAAAACACCCCCCCCACAAAAAAAAAAATTTTTTTTTTTTTTTTTTTTTTTTTTTTAAAAAAAAAAAAAAAAAAAACATATAAAACAAACCAAAAAATACTAGGGATACATGAGACTTAAAGATTTAACATAACATAAAACATATTTACAAAACCTAACCTATCAATATTAATAACAAACAAAACAAAACACCCTTGACATAAACATAACATAACAACAATAATACAACTCAAAGACCATAATCAAAATGACCATACAAGCATAACTTCAGGATCTTCAGATCATGAGGTGAATTTTGACAATGGACCCTACTATAAGACCATTCGGAGGAAGATAAGCATTCTTGATATTTCAATGATGACAACGGTGAACAATAAGTGCAAGCAACAATTTGAAACAAGCTTTCAAATTTCAAGTGGGTCCCCAAATTTTGGGGTCGTTGTGAAGGAGTCACAACAGTACCAAGTCTCTAAATTCAATTTTAATCAAATTATATGTAGATTTGGGATCCCATCTACACTTGTTTCGATAATGGAACCTATTTTAAAAATAAATATATGAAAAAACTTTGCGTAAAATATAAAATCCAGCATAGATGGTCTACTCCCTATTATCCTTAGGGCAATGGCTAAGCAGAAGCATATAATAAAACCTTAATCAAAATCTTAAAAAGGTTGGTTAATAATTCAGGTCGAGACTAGAATATTTAGTTATATCCAACCTTATGGGCTTATTGGACAAGTGTTCGAACCCCTACAGGTGCTTCCCCTTTTGTCTTGATTTATGGTGCCAAAGTTGTCTTTCCCTTTGAGCTTGAAGTACCTTCTTTAGGGCTTCTGCTTCAAGACACAGAAGTAGGAGATAAATATTGTGCTAGAAGATTAAGTCAATTATAATTATTAGATGAAAAACACATAAATACCTTAGGGCATCTTCATGCATACCAAGAAAAACTTAAAAGATCATATTCACAGAAAGTCCATAATAGGTCTTTCGAGGTTGGTGATTTGGTTCTTAAGAAAAAAAAATACTAATTCTTGAATAGATCTTAAAGGTAGGTTTCAAACAAATTTGTTAGGACCATTCATCATAATTGCCAAATTTAGATCAGGTGCATATCATTTTGCCACAATATATGAAAAATATCTTAAGGAGCCAATGAACATAACGCATCTCAAAAAATACTATGAATAAAATTATGTCTCATCATTGTATATTAAGACCTTACATTTTTTACTTTTATATCAATTGCTAAAATCCTTTGGAGTCTCTTGGGCCCAACCTGCTTTCTTAATCGATTTATTCCTCTAGTGGCCCAATCCTTTCAAAAATTATCATCTAATTTTTTTATGGTCATCGTGCCTACACCACTATTTATGGTAAATTTGGCTTGAAATAAATAGGCGTGTGTTCTCAAATCTTAGGAAAGAATCTCTATCCATAGCCAAAAAAAAATTGAGCTTCGCAAAAGAAAATTCTAGCCTCATAAGTTTATCCGAGACCCCAACAAGCTGTGTTGAGAACATCATTGCCAAATCTTTAGATTTTCCTCTTGAGGTCACCTCTGGTCAACCTCCTACCAAAACCAGATCCACTTGCAAATGGACTCCTCTACCTCATGGTTGGTTGAAATTGAATTTTGATGGTGCTGCCAAGGACAATCCTGGAATGGTGGGTGCTGGAGGTATCCTTGGGAATCATCTCGGAGATGTCATCCTTGCTTTCTCAGAAGGAATTGGAGTTCAATCAAACCAAGTTGCAGAGGCTAGATCCATGTGGAGAGGGTTTCTATTATCACAAAATTTTCCAAGAAAACTTATTGTCGAAGGAGATTCCTTAAGCACTATCAACTACATGAAGAAGGACAGAGACAACATGGCCTGGAAAATTAAGGACCTTATTATCGAGGCAAAGACCCTTGCTTCTAAACACCAAGAAATCATGTTTCAGCATAATTTTCATGAAGGCAACCAGGTGGCTGATAGGTTGGCCAAAAGAGGGGTGAATATGCAAGACCTGGTGACGTGGACTAATGACTTGCCTGATAAAATTTCCATGGTGGTGGAAAGGGATAAAATTCCCCAAGGTAGCGAAACACTGTAAGTGGTGCTTCTATCTTGTGTGAGGTTTCCTTCTGTTGGTTGGATTTAGGCCTGTGTGCCTAGTTTGTGGGTTCTTCTTTTTGGTTCAGGTGTTTTAAGGCCCGGGGGCCTCATGTCTATTTTTATCTTGTGTAATGGTTCTTGAGTGAGGAGCTTTCCTCAAGATATTGTTGTGTTTGTTTCTGCAGTCAAGAATTACTGTTGCTTTCCCTGTTGTAGTAAGCTTTAGGGGGGTTGTGCTTTAAACCCTTGTTAATACAATTATGTTAAATTATCAAAAAAATACCTTACATTTTTTACATAAAGCATTTTTCATCATCATCATAGCATATAATCCATTTCTTAATTTCAACCATATTACATAAAACACCATCATATAGCATATAGTTGCATGTTTTTTATTAGTCATTTTGTTATTTAAAATTTTAGACAGATGCTATCATGTTCTTGGTTAATCTTGATATTCTCGAATTATTAAGAGTTTATTTTGAACCAATCACTTGATTTACACTTTAATAAAATATTGATTCTTAATACTGATTAAAAATCTCTTTTGAACCAAAATCATTATTTCTTCACTAAGAAAACTTTGAGTTTTGGAAATTGATCTGTCCACTTTTGAACCAAAACATATTTGCACATTTTAAATACAATTTTGCACAAGGAATGATAACACTACCTTGTAGTCCTTGCCCATTTAGCGAAAGGTTTCCCTTGCTATCCTATTATGCACATGGTCTAGAATGTTGAGAATTGAAAAAAGGACAAGTTCTCCCCCTACCCGAAGTAATAAAATCCCTTGCTCTTCCACTAAAATGAGAAAGTACCCCCCTAAAAAAAATTAGTTCTCACCACAAAGCAAATAAATCCCCTTGTTCATCATAAAATGAGCAAGAATCCCCAACTTAAATGAATCAAAAGAAAAGAAGGGGATAGTGAGATTGAATCCCTGAAATTATTAGTTATTAAAAATCCATGGGATGATCTCCATTACAATAATGGGTTGAATGAAACCCACCTGGAAATGGAGTACTCTTATGTGTGGTGACATGTCTATCACATTAGTGATCTTTTGTATAGACCAATGTTCACTTACGTATGAGCTAAATTTTGGTGGTTTGCATTACAGAGGAGTTAAGTCTAACCAAGTACAAAATCAAGGTAAATGAACTCATAATTCACACACACAATGGTTCTTAAATTGGCTTTCATAATTCCCCTACTCAAAATTTGTAAATGAATTTCATAAGCACACACATTGGTTCTCAATAGATTTTACATCATAATCAAGTTCAAGATAAGGAATGAACTCACAAATCACACACTGGTTCTTGATAGGCTTGATTTTCATTTTTGAATACCCAATATTTTCTATGAACTTTGATTAGCTAAATTTCGTGTATCCTCATGGATTTGTATAAGCATTATCATAAGAAATTGAGGCTAAATCAACAATCGGTCTTGCATTTCATATCTACCATAATTAGTACAATGTATTCTTAGTCAATTGTTTTATCATTTCTTGTCATACACAAATTTGCATTAATTATACATAATCACTTGGTCATGTAGTTGCATAAAGACATTGTGATTATGGAATGATATAACCCTAGTAAGGTTCTCTTACATTCACTACACACTAGTAATATTATGCCTAACATAAGCCCTCTATCATATTATTCATGCTTAGTCATGCAATACTACCTCTTTACTACCCTTAATTTTAATCAAAATTAATATTAAGGTCACACATTACTTATCACCAACCATGTCATCTTCAATCAATCACTTTCAAACTACTTTTGGATCATAACCCTTCGATGTCAGCATAACAACAAAACCTCACACAAGATCCACTTCATGACCACATGTGAGGAACAACCTCCATTTATGGTCATATACAAGAACACATCCTCAAGGCTTATTATTGATTGATCAAAATTGTAAGGGTATGTTTTCCAAAAAAAAAAAATTCTAAAAAAGTCAATTACACTTTTTTAACAAAAATTAAATTACATCACTTTACAAATATAAATCACATTGCATCAAATTACATCTCATTATCCTACAATGATATCATGACTAGCATGATAAAAAGTGCATTAGAAATCAAACATGACTACAAGCATCATTATGTAAGATCATCAAAAACAACAAATATCATTAGCATTTGTATAACACATACAAAAATAATAGTATGGTATTAATCTCAAGAAAAGATACATAGAATTCGACTGGTATGCCACAATAAAAAATTGGCATACTCAGTCAGTAGGAAAGTATGCCACAAAATAGGTCAAAACCTAGATTCTTGATCATCCCTTTCACCTCCGAGTGGTGGCCTTGGTAGAGACATATTCACAAATTGAGTCATTATCTATGAACCAAATCATGTCCCACTCTGACTTTGACTCAGAGCCATATCTAGGGGTAAAGCCACTCTCTAACCCTTTAGCATTATTTGGAAGTATAAGCCTTAATAAAATGTCACCCACTGATAGGCCCTCACCAACTCCTTACTACTACTCGACTGGGTCTACCTACTAGAATAAGGTGCACTCCTCAGATGTTACACCTCGTCTTGTGCCTACGATAGTTGTTTCTCAAAATATTTGATCTAGGTACTATTAGCTATTGTCTGTGTGTGCATTTAAGATAGCCATCTCTACCTCTAATACAATGATTTACTATTGGTATTCCTCTCTTCTAGTGACATCTATCTCTATATTCTCATGCACTATCTCACCCTCCATCTACTAAGGAACCTCCCCTATCTACTGAGATGCCTTCTCTATCTACTATGAGACCACTTTCTATATAGAGCTATCTTCCACCTTTGGCCTTACCCTAGACCCACCACTCCATCTCTACTTGAGTTTCTCTATCTACCTCTATCTAGGAATCTTCCCTACCCTAAAATTTTATGGTAGCTTGCACCTTGATGCAATCCCCTACTTGACCCTTTGATGAACGACCTATCAAGCTACTTGTACTATCTAAGGATCATCTGGTAGCTTGTGGTAATCCTCTAGGGTTTGATCCCATCACACCAATGCTCATATCCATCCTTAACCCCTACATCATCCACCCTAGAACTCACATAAAGAGGATCATATGTCTTTGTCTCTCAAAAATAGGTGATATCTAGGTCCCCTCTTGCAGTTGTAGCATCCCTAATCACCTACCAAAACTAGATATCTCTCACTGTTGGTATACTTTGTACCAGCCCAAACTATCGCTATACCTGATCAAAGTGATACAGCTTCATCTCCCTTCTCAGATTGCAGCCACTGTATCTATCATACTTGAGCAAGCTCAAACCCATTTGTCTCCCACCTTGGATATACCCTCCAAGACCTCCAAGTTTTTTGATGAGTCAGCAACTCATTGATCACTCACCTCACTAAATCCAATCCTCCTCACCCTCTATAGTATTATCTTATGAGCACCCATCATTATACAGCTAGATGCCCATCATCTAGCTCCTCTCACATCAATTTTTTGGATCTCCTCACCATAATGTGCTCCCAAAATCATACCTAGAGCAAAGTGGTGACTACAATGTAGCTATGGTTCCTATACATGACATTCCATAATGTCCTATATAAGTAGCATAAAGCAAATGGACCCCATTCGAAATACCTCCCAATATCTCTCATCTCTGCAACAACCCCAACCAAGGCCCATGGTATATACCACTTCTTCATATGGCTAGATATCGGTCCAGTGATGACTCCACTCAACATCACTATCAATATAGAAACACCCTATATCTCTGCCAAGCAGTTCACATTGATACCGCTCTAGTTGACCTAAAATTAAGGATATCCTATCAGCTACTCTAAGGCTCTTGCCTATGCCATAGACTGATAAACTCCCATTCCTCTGATAGGAATATTGAGGATGCACCACACATCCTCTAAAGTGATTGTCACCTCTCCTATTGGTAGCTAGAATGTAGATTATTTTAGGTACCATTGCGCTACTAAATCTATCAATAGAGCTATATCTACATCAGCTCAAGGTATCTTTGTTATATCTAGTAGCCCCACCTATTGTAATTGATCCCTATATATCTGGTCTAAAGCTCCCAATTGAGCCTTGTAGTCCTTAATCTACCATTATCGATTCTTGAGCATACCATATTGTAACAAAAACACATAAACATCATAAATAATTAGATTAATACATTCATCGTAAAATTAAACATTAAAAACATTAACTAAAATTAATTGCATAAGTAAAACAATGCAGATTTGTGGTATTTTTGCAAATTCACTAGGAATCATGCCTTTTCACTTTCAAAAGTTATAGCCAGCAAATTTGGTATATTCGTAGGGATTACGATGAATTCATAGGGTTTTCGATGAATTCGTAGGATTTTTGCAAATTTGTGGAACCCTAATAGGATCAAGCCACCATGGCATGAATTCATAAAACATGTTATGAATTCATCATGATGACAACCTGACCCTAAATCCAACCAAAAATTCAAAAAAAATGGCAAAAATTCAAAAATGAAAGATGAAATTTAAGAAAAAACATAAAATCTAGCTTACCTGTATGCTCAGATCAGCTCTGTTTTCGCTCATTCAGATGATATCCTCTCTATGAATCGGTCATGTCATTTTCTTTAGAGCTCAAATTAGTAAACCACACAGTAAAAATGAATTAGGATTTTTACCCTATTCGCTCTTTTATAACCTTGTTTTACCTTTTTTATTTTTCTTTTCACTATGTCGTTTTGAGTTTTGCAAGGGATAATATTTTCCTCTCGAAGCTCAAGGGGGCACCCATAACACATAAATTTACACATTCATTTGTGTGCAAAAAAATTAAAATAATAATAATAATATAATAAAATAATATATATATATAATGGAAATAAATAAATTGACCTTTTTAGGTTAGCATTTTGTCTTAAAACCATCTAACCCTTTCCATAGATAGTTGTTATCTTAAAATATCTAGACATTTCTTTGACATATTTAGTACTTATAAAGCTAAAGAGGGGGTAAAATGTAGACACAAAATTTTGACCCATATCAAAATTCCTTAACTCCCCAAAGTTAATTTTTCATCATCACCTTTCCTTTTCACACGTGTTGATTTTAATCACATATTCTTTTTATTTTTACATTTTTGCTTTCTTTTGAGCATTTTCACTCTATTTTAAGCATATTCATTCTCTTTCGAGCATTTTCACTCCTCGTAGTGAATCTACTCACTTGGGAGTAAATTTGCTCATTTTGAAGTGAATTCATGCAATCGAGAGAAAAATTTCCAAATATGGTAGTTTTTTTGAATTTGGCAACCTGCCAGGATTTTGTTCCAATGAAATATGTTTCTCGATCTCCATGCTACATTGGCTCCCAAACTTGGCCTGCAAATCTACCTAGATTGGCAATTTGCCCAGTCTGGCCTAACAGTCAAAAAGACAACCCAAATTAACCTAGCTAATTCTACCCTCCTGTGATGGTAAAAAATATATAAAATGAACTCTCTGGTCCTTTAACAGATATTGATGGTGGATATTCAATTAAGTTTTAACTTTTCAATTTTCTATGACAAAGAGGTTTTTGGAACTAAGTTTCTATTTTAGGTGAAATTATGAAATAGATTCCTGGATAGCACATTTCTTGAGATCGCCTCACCAGTTACTTTCCTCACCTCGCCATCACCCTACGACACCAAATGAATCAAGCACTGTAAGTGAAGTTGTGTTCTAAAAATTTTCCATAGTATTTTTTAGTTGGGTTTTTTGTAAAACCTTAGGCATTAATAAAAATTAGGTAAATTCACAAGATAACTCCTGTAGGCAGTAAATTTGCTCGCAATAAAGCAAATTTTCTCACCTAGAAGTGAATTCATTTCATATCCAATGAAATTGCATAAATATCAATCTAGGGGTAATTTGTGTCTACAAATCTACCTATTTATATTGCACCTTAAATCTATATTATTTATAATGCATATTACATCATATATTTCAGTGTTCAACCATTGTATTACAACTTTATTATTTTAAAATAGATCTTATTATTTCCCTCTTTTATGTATGGTTGATTAAATAAATTGAAAGGATCTGATTTTTATGCCATCAAGATCAAACCTAAAGTGGCTTAATCAGATCCTCAAACCCTAACTTCAAATTTTAGTGTTTTATTTGACAAGTTGTAGGTCCATCATGAGTTTTCTCTCAAAGCATCAAATTCGCTCATAGAACCAACAATCTACGAATTCACTCCACAAGCAACAAATCTATTTCTTTCAACCATCCAAATCAGATAAGTATTTGATTTCTTTAGTTTTGATTCAGTTTTTCAATTCTCTGTATATTTTATATATTTCATTTGCAAATCATCTTCATAACATAAGAAAAATACAAATATATATATATATATATATATATATATATATATATATATATATATATATATATATATATATATATACATACACACACATAGGTAGCATGGAAATATCATCTTGCATCTATAGATTTGTTGCATTAAAGTTGCTTTCATAAAAACTGAAATGCATGTAGTCTAAGTATAGTTGCACTTTATCCAAACTTTAGGTGTATGTTAAACAAAGAACTCATCAAACTTTCACATTGCATAGACACGGAAACTATCATTAAAAGTTTCCTAGTGAACCCACCATAATTTTTTGACAATCACCAAAGAGGGTACAATACAAGTACCTCTCATCCGAGGTGTAGATCCCCTATTTCACATCCCCTTTCTAGGCATGGATCCATTAGCCTGAAGGAAAGGGATGTGAAATTTTGAGTCTATAGATACAAATTTATCATAACAAAAATTAAGTACTTCACCAAGTGGGTAGAGGCCATACCCTTATCCTCTTGCACTAGAGCTCAAGTGTTGAAGTTTATATTAAACTAAATTCTTTTGAGGTATGGTATCCCTAACATAATAATCATTGACAATGGTACATTCTTTAAAAATAAATATATAACCAAACTCTATGCTAAATTCAAAATCCAACATAAGTGGTCAATCCCATATTACCCGCATGGTAATGGTCAAGCCAAAGCTTCAAACAAGACACTAATGAAAATACTAAAGAAACTAATTAGCAAAATAGGTAGGTATTGGTATTTGCATCTCGATCCTCCCATATGGGCATATCACACTAGTGTTTGTACTTTAACTGATGATATGCCCTATGTATTTGTTTATGGGACTAAGGATATATTCCCTTCTCTTATAATTCTTCTTAAAGATGAATTTGTTGGTGATGAATATTACCATGCATGACTTAGTCAACTTGAACTAATCGATGAAATATGGATCCATACCCTATATCACTTACAACCTTATCATAAAAGACTTTAAAAGGCCTATGATAAGAGGGTGTGGCATTATTCCTTTGAAATAGATGACTTAGTAATTAATAAAAATCAAAAGAATATAAATTCTAAAGAGGATAAAAAGGGAAAATTCAAGCCCAATTGGCTAGGACCTGTAGGTCAAAATGACTACATCAGGAGAAATAAGGTGATAAGCCTCTCAAAAATTTTAAAGTTTAAATTTAGGCACGATGTCATGACATGTATCCATGTTGTGGTTGAAGCATCCAAAAGGGTCTCAAGTCCAGAACTGAGCAAGAAAGTTTCATAAAATCATGACTTGTTTCGGTGTCATGGTGGCTAAGGCCTGAAAAGGCTCAAGAGCAAGAAAGTGTCATGAAATCATGACTTGATTTTGTGTCATGGTGGTTAAAGCCCAAAAAGGCTCTAGAGCAAGAAAGTGTCATGAAATCATGACTTGTTTTAGTATCATGGTGGTTAAGGCCTGAAAAGTCTCAAGGGAAATCATGAAATCGTGACTTGTTCCTTCATTACAGCCACAAAATATTAAGGAATCTCAAGGTGAATGATTGATATGACACCATGACTTATCAGTATGTCATGACCATGAAAGTTAGAAAAGTCCCAAGGGAATGAAAGTGTTGTAAAATTGTGACTTACTTCTTCATTGTGGTAATCAAGGCCCAAGAAGCTTGAAAGGTAGAAAAAGGTGCAACATCACAACATGTTCCTACATTGTAGTAACAAAGTCTAGAGAATCCCAAAGGTGAAGGAGAAGATGCAGTGTCACCACATGTCTCTATACCATGGCCACTGCAGGTTACAATAAATAGAATATTTTATAATAGTTTTAATTTGTTATGGACTTTATAAGAACAACGGTGATAGGTGCTTCCAAATAATGAAGGACAGTGTTGGAAATTTGAGCATGTTTTGTTGTCATTGATGTCAAGAGGTTTGATGTCCTAATTTGATGGAATTAATGTCAAGAGGTTTGATTAATATCAAAAGGTTTGATGTCCAAGTTGGTTGATATGGCACATGAGGCATAAGGCAGCAAGGAAAAAGATAACTCCTTTCCATGGTGTTTGAGAAAAAATAATAAGGTTATTTGATGAATTTTTGCTAAGGTGATGGTGGCAAAAGTTTTCCCTTAAAGGCCTAAAAGAGTTTTAATATTTTAAATTGATGAAAGGCCCAAAAATAATTTTGATATTTAAATTATAATATTTAAATTCATTGAATTTAAATTATTATAATTAAAATATAATATAAATTCAAAATCTAAAGTTTGGTTTTGAATGCGTCGGCATTGGAGATGAATGCCTTCAAAAGCATATTAATAGTGCAAAGACTAAGGTGGAAAGTGTGTTCAATAATCGATATATCATTCACCTTATTCGTCGATCGAATCATAATAGAGAGAGAAGAGATAAACTTTTGGTTCAATTTCCGAGGTAGGAAAGGGATAAGGACAAGTGGCTTCAAAGTTTGATTCCATCTAGGTGGATAGCCCAGATGGTGTTTCCCTTGGTGCTAGGTCATAGCAGCAGGGAGGTCTCGGGTTCGAGATACGACGACAATAGAGAGTGAAGTTTTATTTTAAAAAGTTTTGGCGCCAACGAAAGGGACAAAGGAGAGTGGGCACAATAGTGGTCTCGTGTGAGCGCTTAGCTCACATGGTGGTTAAGTCATGGCTAAGGCATAGTGGTAGAGGCAGTGAGGTTTTGATTCCCATGGAGGCAATGCGCAAGGCATTAATTTTTTATTTAATTAAATTGATGCCTAAGGTCCTATGTTACAAGGTATGCACCTAACTTGGGAGGTATAAGGTTTTAAAATTATTTTTATTTTTGCCATCAAAAGGGGTTTGAAATAATTTGGATTTTGATCTAGTGAAGTTGTTAAGTGCCTTGGAATATTATTTTGAATGGTGGTTATATTTATTTTGGAAATGCATTAATGACAAGTAGGAGATATAAGGTGTAAATGAAAAATTATTTGTGTAATTTGTGATCTTGTTGGGTTGATTTAATTTCAAGCAATATTAGGAGTTATAAGGTGTAAAATTGGTTTGAATTTTATTGTACCTTTTGCATTATGAAGAAGAGTATTTGTGGGATTATGATGAAACTTTAATGCATTTTCCTTGAGATCAAAAGAAGGGTTCTAGAGTATATTTTTCAGATTTCACTGAGCACATTTTGGAAGGAATATTTTGTGGATGTTTTGAAATAGATTGTTGCTATCTAACCCTTGGAGTGGCACAAGGAGGATTGGTTGGTTATAAGATAGGTTTTGAAGATATATCTCCATCAAAACAAAAGGTATGGGCACATCATCTTTGGTTTGAAGTGTTTGTTGGAATGAATGTTGTGAAATATAAGGTGGAGTGAAAAGGATTGTTTGATAAGCATTGTTGGAAATATTTGAGTGAGTTTTTATATGCTTCATTGTTGAATGTTGTGAGAACATTTGAGATAGAGATTGAGAATTATTTGAGTTAGGGTTTGAGACCCACATTGTGCTCTTTGTTTGAAGAAGTATGAAAACACTTGTTTAGGGTTTGTGAGCAAGTTGTGTTTCATTGATTGAATGATTGAGTGAAACTTCTTGAGCATTGGTTTTGAGTGATATTAAAAGTGAATGTGCAAACATTAGAAATTAGATTTGTGGAAGTGACAGACTTAATGATTGAGTAGAACATATTGAGTTTTTGATAGAGTACATCATTCTCTATATGTTCCAGAGGTTAAACGAATTCTAGATAGAATATGTCTAAACTACTTCAAGTTAAAGGAATTACTTTGAATATTAGACAAAGCATTTGATAGCATTGTGAGGAAGATTTGAGATTGATTGAGCATATTTTGTGAGCTATTTTGAGCATGTGTTAGAGCAGATTTGAGCAAGTCTTGGTGAAGACTTGAGAGCAGATTGAGCAAGTTCTTGAGAGGACTTGAAGGTAGATTTGAGCAAGTCTTTGTGAAGACTTGAGAGTAGATTGATTTTTCAAGCTTTGTGTTAAGGCTTGGGGTAGATCTAAGCAGAGTTGATTGATTGATTTGTTCAAGATTTGTGTTAAGGCTTGGGGTAGATCTAAGCAGAGTTGATTGAGTGATTTGTTCAAGCTTTGTGTTAAGGCTTGGGGTAGATCTAAGCAGAGTTGATTGGTGATTTGATCAAGCTTTGTGTTAAGGCTTGAGGATAGATTTGAGATAGAGTTAGTGTAGAATTTATGTAGAGATAGAGAAGATTTGTACTAGACTTGGGATAGAGTTTGGTGTAGATTTGAGATAGATTTGAAAGTAATCTTTGGAGGTGATAGAGTAAAGAGGACAACAGTCTCCAATGGATAGAGATCCATTAGCTAGGGTAGTGAGGACAGAGGTCTTCAGTGGATAGAGATCCATTAGCTAGAGTAGTGGGGGTAGAAGTCTTCTAGAAGATCACCAACCAGAGCAAAGGGAAAGAGTTCTCCTATATAGATCCATAACATAGAAAAAAGTTCTCCTATGGATAGAGATCCACAAACTAGAGCAAGGGGAAAGAGTTCTCCTATGGAGTGTGATCCATGAACCAGCTAGGAAGATAGAGTTCTTCTATGGAGAGAGATCCATGAACCAGTTGAGGAGATAGAGTTCTCCTGGATCAAGTTCCATGAACCAGAGAAAAGGGGAAAGAGTTCTCCTATGGAGAGAGATCCACAAATCAGAGCATAGGGGATTGGTGTCTCCTTTGGACAGAGGTCCATAAACATTGTAATAGGGAATTGATTCCCAAGATATTTGTTGAGAAAATTTTAGTAGAAATATTTTCTCCATGGAGTAGCCCACATTGGGTGAACCACGTTAAATTGGTGTCTCTATTATGTGTGATGATTTATGCATTGCTTTGATTACTACTATTGATATTACCATTGATAATATTGGATAATATTATTTGGGAAAGAAAAGTGAAAGTTGATCTTATACTGTTCACCCCCCTCTCAGTATAAGCTTGTGTTCTTCAATTGGTATCAGAGCGAGTTCCTTTGAAAGAGTTTAACAACTTGAAGGAAAAGTATACAAGAACACAGATGGCATCTCAGAGTGGATCTTCAACAAATAAGGCACCATTGTTCGATGGGAACAATTATGCTTTCTAGAGCATAAGAATGAAGACTTACTTGATGGCACAAGGATATGAGACATGGCAAGTAGTTGAGGATGGATACACACCTCCAGCTAGTCCTCCTACAGATAAATATGGTAAGCTCTTACATCTGTATAATGCAAAGGCAATGAATGTAATATTAAGTGGTTTACATGAAGTAGAGTTTGTAAAAGTTATGCATTGTAAATCAACAAAAGAGATTTGGGATAAACTGAAGCAAACATATGAGGGAGACAAAAATGTCAAAATGGCAAAATTGCAAAATCACAAAAAGACATTTGAAGACTTAAAGATGAAAGAAGAGGAAGACATTGTTGCATACTTACTTCATGTGGATGAGGTTGTTAACACCATGCGAGGACTTGGATTTAAAATAGAAGAATTCAATGTTGCTCAAAAGGTTTTAAGGTCACTCCCTATGAGGTATAATGGAAAGGTTTCAACCATAGAAGAAACAAGAGATATTGAAACTTTGACTATGGATGAGTTACATGGAACTCTCACAACTTATGAGATGAGAATAGTAAAGGATCCTATTCCCAAGAAAGAGGTAGCCTTCAAAGTAGCAAAGAAGACAAAAGATAAGAAGCTAGATTCAAGTGATGAGTCATCCAGTGATGAAGAAGCAAACTATGGCAGAAGGAACAAGAAGGACTCAAGAAAGCACAAAGGTACAAAAATAGTTAAGTGTTTCAATTATGGTAAATATGGTCACTATGCATCTAACTATCCAGAAGCTGGAAGTAGTAGTAGTGAAGAGAAACAAGATCATAAGAGAAAGGAAGCAAGAAAATCTAGGTATGAAAAGAAAAATAGGTATGGACAAAGCAAGCATGAAAATAAGTTTTTTCAAAGGCATAAGAAGAGTTTTTATGTGGACAATATAGATAAGGTTTCAAGTGATAGTGATGAAATATCCTCAGATAGTGAAGAAGAAGAAATTCTCTTTTTGGCAATAGAAGATGAAGGAAGTGATCCTATTGAAGATAAATATAAAAAATATGAAGATGCTCTTGAAGACAAAGAAGTAGAAAAAGAATCAGAAGATGAAGAGGAAGGAGTAGTAGATCTAGAAGTTGAACTTATTTATGCTCTAAAAGAATTGAAAAAGGTCAGAAAGTAGAATTCAAGATTCAAGGCTCAATTTCAAGAATGTGATGAAGAGAAAGGAAAGCTTATACAAGATCTGACAAACTCAATAGCTAAGACAAGGAGATTTAAAGAAAATTTAGAAGCAAAAGTCTTAGAATGTGAGAGATTAGAACAAGAAGTAGTTTCTCTAAGGAAGGAAATGGAAGAGTCTAAGGACAAGCTACACAAGTTTTGGAAAAGTTCAAAGACTATGGATAAGATTATCAATGCACAAAGACCTTCATCTAACAAAATAGGACTTGGTTTTGAAGAAAGACAAGAGAAACAAGAAGAAGGGTCAAGCTCAAGATCCAAAGAGGAAGAAGCTTCAAAAGAAGAGAGTGAAGGAGAAAGTGAGACTTATGTGAATAGAAGTTTCACCAAGAAAGGAAACAATGCACAAACAAGGAACAGGGAACATCATAGGGAAGAAAGGACTAAGAGACCAATGGGTCCAAGGAAATATTTCTTCAAAGGACATTGTTTCTCATGTAACAAGTTTGGTCACAAGGCTATGCATTGCAGGACTCATGGAAAGAAGGAGTATGGTATTACTAAGAGGAACTTCAAATATGGATATTTCTTTCAAGGGTATTGCTACTCTTGTAATCAATTTGGTCATAAAGCAATTCACTACAGGGTTCATGATAGAAATAGGTATGGCTTCACCAGGAGGAACTTCAAGATATTTACACCTTCAAGGAACCACAACATTAAGTGTTATAAGTGCAATAATATTGGGCATAAGGCCAAGTGGTGTAGAACAGAGTTTCTAGAGCTTCCAGAGACAAGCAAGAACAAGGATACTCAAAGGGATCAAAAGGGTATGTTGAGAAAGAAGGTTGACAAAGGAAAAGAGCATTGTATGCTGGGAGTAATTTTACTCCCACCCCAAAATTAATCACCTCAAGGAGAGGAGGTGGGGAGGGGGCTAAGCTAAGAGTCTTATATTTAGCCCCAAAGGTGTCCCTTTGCCATTGATGTCAAAGGGGGAGAGATTTGAGTTAGGGGGAGAGCATTCAATTAAGGGGAGCAGTTTCTCAAGGGGAGCAGAATTGGAAAAAGGTAAAAGGAATGCTTAAGGATAAAGGGTTGCCATCAATGACAAAGGGGGAGATTGTTGGAAATTTGAGCATGTTTTGTTGTCATTGATGTCAAGAGGTTTGATGTCCTAATTTGATGGAATTAATGTCAAGAGGTTTGATTAATATCAAAAGGTTTGATGTCCAAGTTGGTTGATATGGCACATGAGGCATAAGGCAACAAAGAAAAATATAACTCCTTTCCATGGTGTTTGAGAAAAAATAATAAGGTTATTTGATGAATTTTTGCTAAGGTGATGGTGGCAAAATTTTCCCCTTAAAGGCCTAAAAGAGTTTTAATATTTTAAATTGATGAAAGGCCCAAAAGAATTTAGATATTTAAATTATAATATTTAAATTCATTGAATTTAAATTATTATAATTAAAATATAATATAAATCAAAATCCAAAGTTTGATTTTAAATGCATCGACGTTGGAGGTGAATGCCTTCAAAGGCATATTAATAGTGCAAAGACTAAGGTGGAAAGTGTGTTCAATAATTGATATATCATTCACCCTATTCATCGATCGAATCATGGTAGAGAGAGAAGAGAAAAACTTTTGGTTTAGTTTTCGAGGTAAGAAAGGGATAAGGACAAGTGGCTTCATAGTTTGATTCCATCCAAGTGGATAGCCCAGATGGTGTTTCCCTTGGTGCTAGGTCATAGCAGCAGGGAGGTCTCAGGTTCGAGATGCGATGACAGTAGAGAGTGAAGTTTTATTTTAAAAGGTTTTGGCACCAATGAAAGGGACAAAGGAGAGTGGGTGCAATAGTGATCTCATGTGAGCGCTTAGCTCACATAGTGGTTAAGCCATAGCTAAGGCACAATGGCAGAGGTAGCGAGGGTTCGATTCCCGCAGAGAGGTGCAAAGGCATTAATTTTTTATTTAATTAAATTGATGCCTAAGGTCCTATGTTACAAGGTATGCACCTAACTTGGGAGGTATAAGGTTTTAAAATTATTTTTATTTTTGCCATCAAAAGGGGTTTGAAATAATTTGGTTTTTGATCTAGTGAAGTTGTTAAGTGCCTTGGAATATTATTTTGAATGGTGGTTATATTTATTTTGGAAATGCATTAATGACAAGTAGGAGATATAAGGTGTAAATGAAAAATTATTTGTGTAATTTGTGATCTTGTTGGGTTGATTTAATTTGCAAGATTAGGAGTTATAAGGTGTAAAATTGGTTTGAATTTTATTGTACCTTTTGCATTATGAAGAAGAGTATTTGTGGGATTATGATGAAACTTTAATGCATTTTCCTTGAGATCAAAAGAAGGGTTCTAGAGTATATTTTTCAGATTTCACTGAGCACATTTTGGAAGGAATATTTTGTGGATGTTTTGAAATAGATTGTTGCTATCTAACCCTTGGAGTGGCACAAGGAGGATTGGTTGGTTATAAGATAGGTTTTGAAGATATATCTCCATCAAAACAAAAGGTATGGGCACATCATCTTTGGTTTGAAGTGTTTGTTGGAATGAATGTTGTGAAATATAAGGTGGAGTGAAAAGGATTGTTTGATAAGCATTGTTGGAAATATTTGAGTGAGTTCTATATGCTTCATTGTTGAATGTTTAGAGAACATTTGAGATAGAGATTGAGAATTATTTGAGTTAGGGTTTGAGACCCACATTGTGCTCTTTGTTTGAAGAAGTATGAAAACACTTGTTTAGGGTTTGTGAGCAAGTTGTGTTTCATTGGTTGAATGATTGAGTGAAACTTCTTGAGCATTGGTTTTGAGTGATATTAAAAGTGAATGTGCAAACATTAGAAATCAGATTTGTGAAAGCGACAGACTTAATGATTGAGTAGAACATATTGAGTTTTTGATAGAGTACATCATTCTCTATATGTTCCAGAGGTTAAACAAATTCTGGATAGAATATGTCTAAACTACTTCAAGTTAAAGGAATTACTTTGAATATTAGACAAAGCATTTGATAGCATTATGAGGAATATTTGAGATTGATTGAGCATATTTTGTGAGCTATTTTGAGCATGTGTTAGAGAATATTTGAGCAAGTCTTGGTGAAGACTTGAGAGCATAATTGAGCAAGTTCTTGAGAGGACTTGAAGGTAGATTTGAGCAAGTCTTTGTGAAGACTTGAGAGCAGATTGATTTTTCAAGCTTTGTGTTAAGGATTAGGGTAGATCTAAGCAAGTTGATTGATTGATTTGTTCAAGATTTGTGTTAAGGCTTGGGGAGATCTAAGCAGAGTTGATTTGTTGATTTGTTCAAGCTTTGTGTTAAGGCTTGGGGTAGATCTAAGCAGATTTGATTGGTGATTTGATCAAGCTTTGTGTTAAGGCTTGAGGATAGATTTGAGATAGAGTTGTTTGAGCAGATTTATGAGTAGAGATAGAGCAGATTTGTACTAGACTTGGGATAGAGTTTGGTGCAGATTTGAGATAGAGTTGAAAGTAATATTTGGAGGTGATAGAGTAAAGAGGATAGTAGTCTCTAGTGGATAGAGATCCATTAGCCAGGGTAGTGAGGATAGAGGTCTTCAGTGGATAGAGATCCATTAGCTAGAGTAGTGGGGATAGAAGTCTTCTAGAAGATCACCAGCCAGAGCAGAGGGGAAAGAGTTCTCCTATGGATAGAGATCCATTAACCTATGGATAGAGATCCACGAACAAAGCAAGGGGAAAGAGTTCTCCTATGGAGTGTGATCCATGAACCAGCTAGGAAGATAGAGTTATTCTATGGAGAGAGATCCATGAACCAGTTGAGGAGATAGAGTTCTCCTAGATCAAGTTCCATGAACCAGAGAAAAGGGGAAAGAGTTCTCCTATGGAGAGAGATCCACAAATCAGAGCATAGGGGATTGGTGTCTCCTTTGGATAGAGGTCCATAAACATTGTAATAGGGAATTGATTCCCAAGAGATTTATTGAGAAAATTTTAGTAGAAATATTTTCTCCGTGGAGTAGCCCACATTGGGTGAACCACATTAAATTGGTGTCTCTATTGTGTGTGATGATTTGTGCATTGCTTTGATTACTACTATTGATATTACCATTGATAATATTGAATAATATTGTTTGGGAAAGAAAAGTGAAAGTTGATCTTATACTGTTCACCCCCCTCTCAGTATAAGCTTGTGTTCTTCAATTGGTATAAGAGTGGGTTCCTTCGAAAGAGTTTAACAACTTGAAGGAAAAGTGTACAAGAACACAGATGGCATCTCAGAGTGGATCTTCAAAAAATAAGGCACCATTGTTCTATGGGAAAAATTATGCTTTTTGGAGCATAATAATGAAGACTTACTTGATGGCACAAGGATATGAGACATGGCAAGTAGTTGAGGATGGATTCACACCTCCAGCTAATCCTCCCACAGATAAATATGGTAAGCTCTTACATGTGTATAATGCAAAGGCAATGAATGCAATCTTAAGTGGTTTACGTGAAGCAGAGTTTGTAAAATTTATGCATTGTAAATCAACAAAAGAGATTTGGGATAAACTGAAGAAAACATATGAGGGAGACAAAAAGGTCAAAATGGAAAAATTGCAAAATCACAAAAAGACATTTGAAGACTTGAAGATGAAAGAAGAGGAAGACATTTTTGCATACTTACTTCATGTGGATGAGGTTGTTAACACCATGCGAGGACTTGGATTTAAAATAGAAGAATTCGATGTTGCTCAAAAGGTTTTAAGGTCACTCCCTATGAGGTATAATGGAAAGGTTTCAACCATAGAAGAAACAAGAGATATTGAAACTTTGACTATGGATGAGTTACATGGAACTAAACTCACAGCTTATGAGATGAGAATAGTAAAGGATCCTATTCCCAAGAAAGAGGTAACCTTCAAAGTAGCAAAGAAGACAAAATATAAGAAGCCAGATTCAAGTGATGAGTCATCCAGTGATGAAGAAGCAAACTATGGTAGAAGGAACAAGAAGGACTCAAGAAAGCACAAAGGTATAAAAATAGTTAAGTGTTTCAATTATGGTAAATATGGTCACTATGCATCTAACTATCTAGAAGATGGAAGTAGTAGTAGTGAAGAGAAACAAGATCATAAGAGAAAGGAAGCAAGAAAATCTAGGTATGAAAAGAAAAACAGGTATGGACAAAGCAAGCATGAAAAGAAGTTTTTTCAAAGGCATAAGAAGAGTTTTTATGTGGACAAGATAGGCAAGGTTTCAAGTGATAGTGATGAAAGATCCTCAGATAGTGAAGAAGAAGAAATTCTCTTTTTGGCAATAGAAGAGGAAGGAAGTGATCCTATTGAAGATAAATCTAAAAAATATGAAGATGCTCTTGAAGACAAAGAAGTAGAGAAAGAATCAGAAAATGAAGAGGAAGGAGTAGTAGATCTAGAAGTTGAACTTATTTCTACTCTAAAAGAATTGAAAAAGGTCAGAAAGTAGAATTCAAGATTCAAGGCTCAATTTCAAGAATGTGATGAAGAGAAAGGAAAGCTTATACAAGATCTCGACAAACTCAATAGCTAAGACAAGGAGATTTAAAGAAAATTTAGAAGCAAAAGTCTTAGAATGTGAGAGATTAGAACAAGAAGTAGTTTCTCTAAGGAAGGAAATGGAAGAGTCTAAGGACAAGCTACATAGGTTTTGGAAAAGTTCAAAAATTGTGGATAAGATTATCAATGCACAAAGACCTTCATCTAACAAAATAGGACTTGGTTTTGAAGAAGGACAAGAGAAACAAGAAGAAGGGTCAAGCTCAAGATCCAAAGAGGAAGAAGCTTCAGAAGAAGAGAGTGAAGGAGAAAGTGAGACTTATGAGAATAAGTTGAGAAATAGAAACTTCACCAAGAAAGGAAACAATGCACAAACAAGGAACAGGGAACATCACAGGGAAGAAAGGACTAAGAGACCAATGGGTCCAAGGCAAGATTTCTTCAAAGGACATTGCTTCTCATGTAACAGGTTTGGTCACAAGGCTATGCATTGCAGGACTCATGGAAAGGAGTATGGTATTACTAAGAGGAACTTCAAAGATGGACATTTCTTTCAAGGGTATTGCTACTCTTGTAATCAATTTGGTCATAAAGCAATTCATTGTAGGGTTCATGACAGAAATAGGTATGGCTTCACCAGGAGGAACTTCAAGACATTTACACATTCAAGGAACCACAACATTAAGTGTTATAAGTGCAATAATGTTGGGCATAAGGCCAAGTGGTGTAGAACAGAGTTTCCAAAGCTTCCAGAGACAAGCAAGAATAAGGATACTCAAAGGGATCAAAAGGGTATGTTGAGAAAGAAGGTTGACAAAGGAAAAGAGCATTGTATGTTGGGAGTAATTTTACTCCCACACCAAAATTAATCACCTCAAGGAGAGGAGGTGGGGAGGGGGCTAAGCTAAGAGTCTTATATTTAGCCCCAAAGGAGTCCCTTTGCCATTGATGTCAAAGGGGGAGATATTTGAGTTAGGGGGAGAGCATTCAATCAGGGGGAGCAGTTTCTCAGGGGGAGCAAAATTGGAAAAAGGTAAAAGGAATGCTTAAGGAAAAAGGGTTGCCATCAATGAAAAAGGGGGAGATTGTTGGAAATTTGAGCATGTTTTGTTGTCATTGATGTCAAGAGGTTTGATGTCCTAATTTGATGGAATTAATGTCAAGAGGTTTGATTAATATCAAAAGGTTTGATGTCCAAGTTGGTTGATATGGCACATGAGGCATAAGGCAACAAAGAAAAAGATAACTCCTTTCCATGGTGTTTGAGAAAAAATAATAAGGTTATTTGATGAATTTTTGCTAAGGTGATGGTGGCAAAAGTTTTCCCTTAAAGGCCTAAAAGAGTTTTAATATTTTAAATTGATGAAAGGCCCAAAAGTTTTTTAAATATTTAAATTATAATATTTAAACCTTCATTGAATTTAAATAATTATAATTAAAATATAATATAAATCGAAAGCCAAAGTTTGATTTTAAATGCATTGATGTTGGAGGTGAATGCCTTCAAAAGCATATTAATAGTGCAAAGACTAAGGTGGAAAGTGTGTTCAATAATTGATCATTCACCCTGTTCGTCGATCGAATCATGATAGAGAGAGAAGAGATAAACTTTTGGTTCAATTTTTGAGGTAGGAAAGGGATAAGGACAAGTGGCTTCACAGTTTGATTCCATCCGAGTGGATAGCCCAGATGATGTTTCCCTTGGTGCTAGGTCATAGCAGTAGGGAGGTCTCGGGTTCGAGATGCAACGACAATAGAGAGTGAAGTTTTGTTTTAAAGAGTTTTGGCGCCAGTGGAAGGGACAAAGGAGAGTGGGTGCAATAGTGGTCTCGTGTGAGCGCTTAGCTCACATGGCGGTTAAGCCGTGGCTAAGGCATAGTGATAGAGGCAGTGAGGGTTCGATTCCCATGGGAGGCAATGCATAAGGCATTAATTTTTTATTTAATTAAATTGATGCCTAAGGTCCTATGTTACAAGGTATGCACCTAACTTGGGAGGTATAAGGTTTTAAAATTATTTTTATTTTTGCCATAAAAAGGGGTTTGAAATAATTTGGCTTTTGATCTAGTGAAGTTGTTAAGTGATTTTGATGCAGGAGCATCTGAGGGCAGCAGAGTAATCTAGCATCAACCAAATTTTTCTACTTATATTTTTTTGCAGAGAAAAATATATATATATATATGTGTGTCGCGATATCGCGACACAAAGAGTGTCGTGATATCACGACCAAAACAGGAGATAGAGAAGTAGCAGACAGAATGTCACAAAATCGTGACATGTCATGAAATCACGACCAAAGTAGGGAAGCAAAGGCATGGAAGACACAAGGTCATGAAATCGTGACATGTCACGATTTCCCGACATGTCACGAAATTGCGACCAAAGCAGGGAAGCAAAGGCACGGAGGACCGAAGGTCACAAAATCGTGACATGTCATGATTTTGTGACCAATGCAAGGAAGCAAAGGTGTAGAGGACCGAAGGTCACGAAATCATGACATGTCACAATTTCGTGACAAACGCAGGGAAGCAAAGGAGCGGAGGACCGAAGGTCATGAAATCGTGACATGTCGCGATTTCGTGACCAACACAGGGAAGCAAAGGCACGAAGGACCGAAGGTCACAAAATCGTGACATGTCATGATTTTGTGACCAATGTAGGGGACAAAGGCATAGAGGACAGAAGGTCATGAAATCATGACATGTCACGATTTCATGACCAAAACTAAAGAACGGAGGTGCGATAGAAAAATGGCGCAATATTGTGATAGGTCATGATATCGTGGCTAAAGCGAAAGCGGGAAGACACAAAGGAAGGAATGTCATGATATTGTGGCATGTCGCGATATCGCAACCGAAATAGGAGAGTGAAGGCACAGAAAGAAATTTTCGCGATATCACGACATGTCATGGCATCACGACCAAAAGAGAAACATGCACTCCAGGCTTCCATAAAGGCGTCCCCTCGTGCACGGTAAGTTAGCGGTAGTGAAGCAACAGTTTTAGAGGAATATTCCAACGAGCATGTTGGCCACTCATGCAGGATATCTAGAGATGCATTTATAGCAATTAACAGCAAAGCAACAGTTCAAGAAAAAAATATTTCATTGGGTATGGCAGCCAGTCGTGCACCTCACCCAGAGTCTCATCAATGCAACTTTCCAGTATTGTTCCAAGTGGCAATTGTAGATCATGGAAATTTTGAAAACATAGAGGATCAGGACCTCGATAAAAAACCTAAGGATTGTAATGATAAGGGGTTGGTATAATGGCAAATTGCTGTATATTCTCTATAAAATCTTTCTGAATCTACTGAATAAGAAATTTGGCCCTTGTTATTTTTGTTTTCTTTCTTGTGCTAGATTTGTTCTCCACCAAGTGGTATCAGAGCCGAAAGTTCTTGAGTGTGTAACAGATCACCAAACGTGAGGCAGTTACACTAGGATCTATGGGAGGGCTTGTGAGTGAATGAACAGAATGCTTCCAAGAAGAAACCCTGTTGGTGGGCGAGGCATGGTGGCAGTGGAAGATGTCTGAGATTTGCAGCGACAAATGCAAGCCCTGCAAGAAGAGATGCGTAGAAGATTGGAGCCAAGAAGAGATGAAGGTAGTGAAGAGGAAGATGACGAAGAAGAAGGCCAACCTGAGGAAGAAGAAGCAGTAGATCCTGCTCAAGCTAGACTATACAAAGCCATATCCTAGATTGGGAAGAGGCCGAAGATGGAGGTTTCCACGTATTCTGAGAACCTTGATCTAGAGGAATTGATCAACTGGATCAACGATCTAGAAGAGTACTTTGAGTACGAGGAGGTTGAGGATCCTGATAGGGTCAGATTTGCTAAGACCAAACTGAAAGGTCATGCCAGCATCCGGTGGAAGGGAGTGCAGCTGGAACAAAATAAAAGAGGAAAAGAGAGAATAACAAAATGGGAATGAATGACAAAAAAGCTGAAGAGGCAGTTCATCCCTGGTGATTATGAGTTAGATCTGCTAAAGAAAATTCAAGGATTGAGGCAATCAAGTAAGTCTGTAAAAGAATACATAGAAGAGTTTCATAAAATTATGATCAGAACAGGTCATTCAGAGGCCAACAAGGAGAAGGTAACTCATTACATTAATGGGTTACGAGAAAGTATTCAAGAAGAATTAAGTCTGGTTCAGATGACCACCATAGAGGACGCTTACCAATTTGCCCTAAAGGTTGAAGAAAATCTTAATAGGAGGTTTGAGAACAAGAAAAGAGGAAGAGGTCACAATAGAAGAATCGATGAAAGGACCAATGGAAGAAGGAATGAAGATTCTCAGAAGAATGGAGAAGGTAGCAGTAATCAGGAACAAAGGAGAGAAAATACCTACCACCCCCGTAATCAAAATAATGATTATCGAGGGGGAAGGGGCAGAGCTGGACGTGGCCAGGGAAGAGGAAGATTCTATGGAACTTGCTTCCAGTGTAGAGAAGAAGGACATCACCAATACGAGTTCCCATAGCAATGAGAAAGGAATAATAGGAGGCCAGAAGGAAATGCCAGAGTCGCGATCATTGATGAAGATGCTGGATCTAAGCATTCTGAAGAAGTAGAGAGAGGAGAAGTAATTATTGTGAGGAGAGTCCTATTGAATGAAGAGGGGGCCACAGATCAAAGGAAAATCTTATTCCGCACAAGGTGTAAATGCATGGGTAAGATTTGCAATATTATTATTGACAACGGTAGCACGGATAACCTAGTTTTAGAGGGAATGGTTACAAAGCTACAACTGGAGAGGAAGAGACACCCGCATCCATATCAGATTGTGTGGTTGCAAAAAGACCATAAGGTTTTGGTCAATGAACAGTGCCTGGTAAAAATTTAGTATTGGGAATTATCATGATGAGGTCCTGTGTGACATTCTGCCCATGGATGTGTGCCATTTTCTGTTGGGAAGGCCATGGCAGTTTGAAAGGTGTGTGGTTCATGATGGCCGTGCCAACACCTATTCTGTGACAAAGAATAGAATGCGTCATAAGTTGAAACCCCTGAAGGAGGTGGAAGAAAAGGTATGTGGTAGTGCCAGAATTTTCTTGGTTGATGGGAGAACATTTTTAGATGATTTAAAACATGAACATATGTGTTATGCATTAATTCCTAGAGTCAGGGATACAGAATGCAAAGATACCCCAGTAGAAGTCCTAGATCTATTGGAGTAATTTCTAGATATTATATCTGATAATGTGCCTGAGGGGTTACCCCAAGTAAGGAAGATCAGTCACCATATCAATTTGGTGCCAGGATCAAGCTTGCCCAATAAAGCTGCACATAGAATGACGCCTGTAGAAACTACAGAGCTAAACAGGCAGGTCCAGGAATTGCTGGAGAAGGGATTGATTTGGGAAAGCTTAAGTCCATGCACAGTACCTACAGTTCTAGCACCAAAGAAATATGGAGAGTGGAGAATGTGTATAGACTCTTGAGCCATCAACAAGATCACAATAAAATACAGATTTCCATTGCCAAGAATGGATGGCATAATGGACTGTTTGAGTGGAGCCAAGTACTTCACTAATATTGACCTCAAGAGTGGTTACCATTAGATCCATGTCAAAGAAGGAGATGAGTGTAATACAGCCTTCAAGACCAGGGAGGGTTTGTATAAATGGTTGGTCATGCCATTTGGGCTGTCCAATGCACCAAGTACCTTCATGCGGCTGATGAATGAGGTACTCAAAGAGTTCTTAGGCAAATTTGTCATTGTCTATTTAGATGATATATTAATATTTAGTAGAACCCTGGAGGAGCACCTGGCACACATCAGAAGGATTTTTGAGAAGCTACAAGAGGAGCAGTTATTAATTAACCTGAAAAAGTGTAATTTTGTAAAGAAGGAGCTAGTGTACCTGGGATTTTTCATCTCAGTAGAAGGTCTAAAAATGGACCCAAAAAAGGTGAGAGCTATCATCGAATGGCCTACCCTGAGAAGCACCATAGAGGTAAGATCAGTTCATGGTCTATCCAGCTTTTATAGAAAATTCATTAGAAATTTCAGCAGCATTTGTGCACCCCTCATAGAAACAATGAGAGGGGATAAGAAAGAATTTAAGTGGACCTTAGGGGTTGATAGGAGCTTTGATGTATTGAAGAAAAAGGTCACAGAACAACCTATTTTGGCACTTCCATACTTTAACAAAGTATTTCAGGTAGACTGTGATGCCAGTGGTAGTGCAATAGGAGTTGTACTAAGTTAGGAATGCAGACCTATTGCTTACTTTAGTGAGAAGCTCAATGATGCTCGAAAAAAGTATTCATTTTATGATCAAGAATTTTATGCTATATTTCAGGCTCTAAAGAAGTGGAGGCATTATTTGTTGCCAAAAGAGTTTGTTCTATTTACTGATCATCAGGACTTACAGTACATTAATAGCCAAACTAAACTGAATCATAGGCATTTGAAGTGGGTTGAGTTTCTCCAAAGCTATACCTTTGTGTTAAAGCACAGAAGCGGAAAATCAAACAGAGTTGTAGACGCCTTAAGTAGAAGGCAAAATTTTCTGATTGAAATGATAGTGGAAGTGGTAGGATTCAAAGAACTAAAGGGCCTATACCCTGATGATCCTGATTTTGTAAAGGCCTGGATGGCTTGCTTGGCACTGTTACTGTGGACAGGACAAAGTGGTTGGATTTTCTAATCCAAGATGGAATGTTGTTCAGGGGAAGTAAATTATGCATTCCAAGGAGTTCCATGTGGGAGAACTTAATCAAGGAGAAGCACAGCGGGGGACTGGTTGGACATTTTGGTCGGGATAAGACCATTGCCCTGGTGAGTGAGAACTACTACTGGCCGCAACTGCAGCAAGATGTGAAAAGGTTTGTGCAAAGTTGTAGAATATGCCAGATGGCAAAGGGCGTGATGCAGAACACAAGATTATATCAGCCGTTACCTGTACCTGAGAAGCCATGGGAGGACATCAGCATGGATTTCATTCTTGGGTTGCCGAGAACACAGAGGGGAAATGACTCTATATTTGTGGTGGTTGACAGATTCTTCAAGATGGCACATTTTATTCCCTACCAGAAAACAAGTGACGCGGTTCACATTGCAGGGTTATTTTTCAAGGAAGTGGTATGACTTCACGGTCTACCAAAAAGCATAGTTTCTAATAGAGATACAAAGTTTGTTGGTTATTTTTGGAGAACATTGTGGAAGAAGTTGAAGACAGACCTGAATTTTAGTTCTACATACCACCCATAGACTGATGGATAGACAGAGGTGGTAAATAGAAGTCTAGGTAATTTATTAAGATGCTTGATAGCAGATAAACCCAAGGGATGGGATTTGGTTTTGCCACAAGCGGAATTTGCATACAATTCTATCAACAAGAGTACAAATAAGTCCCCATTCCAAGTCATATATGGAAATAGCCCAAGAAATGTTTCTGAGCTGAGGAAATTAGAGAAAGGGGAAAAGTGCAGTGCCGAGGCTGAAGAATTTGCGAAATAGATGAAAAGCCTGCATGAAGAAGTGAAGAAACAAATTGCAAAAATGAATACTCAGTATAAAATAAGAGCAGACCAAAAGCGGTGGTTCAAAGAGTTCAAAGTGGGAGATGAAGTCATGGTCCATCTCAGAAAAGAAATATTTCCAGCCAAAAATTATAACAAGTTGAAGATGAAGAATTTTGGGCCATGTAGAATACTATAAAAACGGGACTCAGGCAATGCATATAAGGTGGAATTGGCAAGTGGGCTTGACATTTCGCCCATTTTTAACATATCAGATTCAGTGGAATACCATGAAGGAAACAATACATAGGCACCAAGTACAGAATTATGGAGCATTCCAACGTCTAACCCAACCACAGATGATATCAAGGAAATATTAGATACTCATGAGGGCAGAAGCACAAGAAACAAACAATATTTTGAATATTTGATCAAGTGGAAGGGCAGACCTATAGAAGATGCAACTTGGCTATCAAAAATAGAGGTTGACCACCTGGGTCTTCCTCTCCAAGATCAGAAGTGAGGATCACTTCTCAATCCACCCCGGGTGTCTAATGCAGGAGCATCCGAGGGCAGCAGAGCAATCTAGCATCAACCAAATTTTTCTAAGTATCTTTTTTTGTAGAGAAAAAAATATATATATGTGTGTGTCATGATATCGTGACACAAAGAGTGTCGCGATATCATGACCAAAACAGGATATAGAGAAGTAGCAGACAAAATGTCATGAAATCGTGACCAAAGCAGAGAAGCAAAGGCACGGAAGACACAAGGTCACAAAATCGCGACATGTCATGATTTTGTGACATGTTGCAAAATCACGACCAAAGCAGGGAAGCAAAGGCACGGAGGACCAAAGGTCGTGAAATTGTGACATGTCACAATTTCATGACCAACATAGGGAAGCAAAGGCACGGAGGACCGAAGGTTGCAAAATCGTGACATGTCATGATTTCGCAACCAACGCAGGGAAGCAAAGGTGCGGAGGACCGAAGGTCGCAAAATCGCAACATGTCATGATTTTGTGACCAATGCAGGGAAGCAAAGGCACGGAGGACCAAAGGTCATGAAATCGTGACATGTCACAATTTCACAACCAATGCAGGGGACAAATGCGTGGAGGACAGAATATCATAAAATCACATGTCACGATTTCATGATCGAAACTGAAGAATGGAGGCATGACAGAAAAATGGCACGATATCACGACAGGTCATGATATCGTGGCCAAAGCAGAAGCGGGAAGGCACGGAGGAAGGAATGTCATGATATCATGACATGTCACGATATCACGACCAAAATAGGAGAGCAAAGGCATAGAAAGAAATTGTCGCGATATCACGACATGTCGCGACATCGCGACCAAAAGAGAAACACGCACTCCAGGCTTCCATAAAGGCGTCCCCTCATGCACAGCAAGTTAACGGTAGTGAAGTAGCAGTTTCAGAGGAATATTCCAATGAGCATGTTGGCCACTTGCACAGGATATCTAGAGATGCATTTATAGCAACTAACAGCAAAGCAGCAGTTCAAGAAAAAAAGATTTCGTTGGGTATGGTAGCCAGTCATGCACCTCACCCAGAGTCTCATCAATGCAACTTTCCATTATTGTTCCAAGTTGCAATTGCAGATCATGGGAAGTTTGAAAACACAGAGGATCGGGACCTCGATAAAAAACCCAAGGATTGTAATGAGAAGGGGTTGGCAAAACGGCAGATTATTGTATATTCTATGTAAAATATTTTTAAAGCTACTGAATAAGAAATTTGGCTCTTGTTATTTTTGTTTTATGTCTTGTGCTAGATCTGTTCTCCACCAGCTTTGGAATATTATTTTGAATGGTGGTTATATTTCTTTTGGAAATGCATTAATGATGATTAGGAGTTATAAGGTGTAAATTTGGTTTGAATTTTATTGTACCTTTTGCATTATGAAGAAGAGTATTTTTGGGATTATGATGAAACTTTAATGCATTTTCCTTGATATCAAAATAAAGGTTCTAGAGTATTTTTTCAGATTTCACTGAGCACATTTTGGAAGGAATATTTTCTAGATGTTTTGAAATAGATTATTGCCATCTAACCCTTGAGTGACATAAGGATGATTGGTTGATTATAATACAATTTTTGAAGATATATCTCCATCAAAACAAAATGTATGGGCACATCATCTTTGGTTTGAAGTGTTTGTTGGAATGAATGTTGTGAAATATAAGGTGGAGTGAAAAGGATTTTATGTTAAGCATTGTTGGAAATATTTGAGTGAGTTATTATATGTTTCATTGTTGAATGTTGTGAGAACATTTGAGATAGATTTTGAGAATTATTTGAGTTAGGGTTTGAGACCCACATTGTGCTCTTTGTTTGAAGAAGTATGAAAACACTTGTTTAGGGTTTGTAAGCAAGTTGTGCTTCATTGGTTGAATGATTGAGTGAAATTCTTGGGCATTGGTTTTGAGTGATAGAAAGTGAATGTGCAAAAATTAGAAATCAGATTTGTGGAAGCGATAGACTTAATGATTGAGTAGAACATATTGAGTTTTTGATAGAGTACATCATTCTCTATATGTTCTAGAGGTTAAACAAATTTTGGATAGAATATTTCTAAACTGCTTCAAGTTAAAGGAATTACTTTGAATATTAGACAAAGCATTTGATAGCATTGTGTGTAATATTTGAGATTGATTGATCATATCTTGTGAGCTATTTTGAGCATATGTTTTATCAAATTTGAGCAAGTCTTTGTGAAGTCTTGAGAGAATAATTGAGCAAGTTCTTAAGAAGACTTGAAGATAGATTTGAGAAAGTCTTTGTGAAGACTTGAGAGCATGATTTATTTGTTCATGCTTTGTGTTAAGGCTTGGGGTAGATCTAAGTAGACTTGATTGGTGATTTTTTTAAGCTTTGTGTTAAGGCTTGGGTCAGATCTAAGAAGATTTGATTGGTGTTTTTTTCAAGCTTTATGTTAAGGCTTGGGGTAGCTACAAGCAGATTTTATTGGTGATTTTATCAAGATTTGTGTTAAGGCTTGAGGATAGATTTGAAATAGAAGTTAGAGCAGATTTGTGAGCAAAGATAGAGCAGATTTGTACTAGATTTTGATAGATTTTAGTGTAGAGTTAAAAAGCAAGCTTTAGATGTGATAAAATATAGAGGATATTAGTCTCTAGTGGATAGAGATCCATTAGCCAGGGTAGTAAGAACATATGTCTTTAGTGGATAGATATCCATTAGCCAGATCAGTGGGGATAGAAGTCTTCTATAAGATCACTAGCTAAAGTGGAGGGGAAATAGTTGTCCTGTGGATAGATTTCCATGAACTAGAGCAAGGGGAAAGAGTTATCCTATGGATAGAGATCCACAAACTAGAGCAAGGGGAAAGAGTTCTCCTATGGAGAGTGATCCATGAACCAGTTGGGAAGATAGAGTTCTTCTGTGGAGAGAGATCCATGAACCAGTTGAGGAGATAGAGGTCTCCTACATCAAGTTCCATGAACCAGAGAAAAGGGGAAAGAGTTATCTTGTGGAGAGATATCCAAAAATCAGAGCATAGGGGATTGATATCTCCTTTAGATATAGGTCCATAAACATTGTAATAGGGAATTGATTCCCAAGAGATTTGTTGAGACAATTTTAGTAGAAATATTTTCTTCATGGAGTAGCCCACATTGGGTGAACCATGTTAAATTGGTGTCTTTATTGTGTGTGATGATTTATGCATTGATTTTATTACTACTATTGATATTTCCATTTAAACTATTGATGGGGTTATCACAAGTGCCCTCATCAGACTATACAAAAATATTCTTCTTTTGTAATTGTGGACATTGATTTTTATCATGGCCTTGCCTCTTACAATAGTTACAAAATTTAGCAGTTTGAGCATGAGAGAATGAATAAGAGGAAGAAGGAAATGAATTTTTAGAATTAGGGGGTGAGTAAGAGGTGGGAGTAATAGAAGAAGAAACATGGGAAGGTCTCTTTCATCCTTGTTGATGCTTGTGCACATCTTCTATCGAACCACCAAAAGAGTAGCAAGGCTCCCACCATTGTGCCACAAACTTCTCCTTAGCTAGTTGTGCATGTTTGAATGCATCATCCAATGTTGTGCAAGTAGTATATTTTATCTCCCTATACAAGTGTGTGAGAAGACCACTTTTAAACTTGGCAATCAAGACAACATCAAAATTTGAAATGCCAAGTAAAACTCGAAGGCAATTGAAATGATGAATGAAATCTTGTATAGATTCCCTCTTACCTTGACGGAGGCATAACCATTGATTCAGTAAGTCCTCCTCATAATTTTATGGATAAAATGAGACCTTCAAAACTTGTACCATCTCCTCCCATGTACAAATTGGATTATGGTTATTGGCAATGAGAACTTTGGCGATGTTGGAAATTTTGAGCTTTGTGAACGGAGCCTTTTCACCATAAGGAGTGTGAGTATATTCAAATAAAGTATCCATGTCAAGTATTTAGCTATTGAGTACCTCAAGGTCTCAAGAGATTTAATATATTTGTACTTCACATCTTGGACGAGAAGGATGGGAGGAACATTGAAGGTTTTGCAACATGGTAGCCATTTTTGCCATTTTTCATTTTGGGCTATAGTGATTTTAGCTAATTTTTCAACAATGGCTATATTAATAGCTATGTGTTTACTAGGAGTGGCCAAGGGTTTATTAGGAACTAGTTTGGGTGGCAAAATAAGAATATGTGGCAAAAAATTTATGGTCAAATTTTTATGGGTCCTCCCTCTTTGATTGGACCAAGGAATTTGATTTTGAAATTTGTGAGACTCAATTTCTAACGATCAACAACAGAATATGGAACCAACACAAGGCACAACATGCAACCAACAATCATAATTTACAATAATCGACAGTGATCCAATGGTCACAATTTACAACAGTCAATAGTGATCCAATGGTCATAATTTACAACAGTCAATAGTGATCCAAAGGTCATAATTTACAACATTTAATAGTGATCCAATGGTCATGGTGCCCAATAGCCAACCTCATCCAATGGTCACAATGCACAACAAACAATAGTCCACAAATGATCATAGTGGACACTATCCAATGGTCAAAAATATCCAAAGGTCAATAGCAGCAATGTGCAATGTGCATTATGGGATAAAACCCATAGAAGTTCTTTATTTTTATTTTAAAAAAACTCAACTAAAATTTGCCCAACCGAAATGTTAACATGGCGTCGATAAATAAATTTAGCTAAAAAATTAAAATAACCTTATGGTGCGTAATTTATTATCATCATAAATTGATAACCTCACCTAAAATTCATTGTTTTTGCATAGGAGTTCTTTGTGATCAAAAGTTTTCAAGATCAAAAGTGCACAAAGGTGTTCATAGAAGGAAAAGAATGTTCACAATAAAGATCCATGGGTTCGTTTTCTCATTCCTTCGGGAAGAGGATAACAATGTTCACCATAAAATCATTAAGGACTAAGGTTTATGAGCCATCAAATTTATGGAGCTCCTTATTTCATATAGTGTTCCTCAACTAAAATTTTCCCTTATCCTATAAGAAGCTTTTTAGATATGATTTTGCATCGTTGATGCTAAAACATGGTGGAATCATGCTTTATTAGGAGATATTAAGAAAAACCAAGGCTAAAATAGCTAGTCCATTTGATCTACTCATCAAAATATAATAATTATTATCAAAGCAAAAAAGTGAATGACTCCTTAGGACAATGCCAACTACCTGATAGGCCAATGAGGAAGACCCATTGACCATCCAATTGACAAAAGAGTTAACAACTTGAATTCACATAACAAAAATTTAATTCTAAAAAGAGTTATTTTTGCCAATATTGCATGGGAAAGAGTAACCTCACATGGAGTGAATCTAATACATTGGAAGGAGTGCTAGTATATTGTGTTGGATGTAGTGAAAGGGAAATAAATGCATGTGATGCAAAATTATTATTGAGAGGATAGCATATTATTTCCAAAAGTAAAAAAAATGGTGCTTAGAACAAGTGGCACTTTCATCTCAATCAATTTGCATAAACAAATTTTTTTATTTAAATAATATAAATTTAATGCTGACAAACAATTTTTGACTGAATAAATAAATGAATTTATATAACATGAATTCAATGCAAGAATATGCCTTGATCATCACAAAGAAAATTAATAAAGTAAATGCCTCACCATCATTCTCCCCCATTAATCCCAAAGCACTTAAGTGCACAAGAGCCCCAAAGGGAACAAAGAAGATAGTTAAAGAGCCAAAATGGGAGAAAGAAAGTTTATGTATCCAAAAATATTTAGAATAGGTATCACTAGCCATGGACAAGAAGAAGACCACCACCTACCCTTTAATATATGAATTTGGCCCTTTCATAGACTCTCCTACATGATTGTTTGTAGCCTCTCCTTCCACATTGGATCGAGAAACACCAATAAAAGCTCCCTAAGTCATAATACTCAAGTTGGTAAAGGACCCCATGGAGAAGGTTATGGAACCCAACTTGTCTAAGAGGACCAAGAATCTAAGGGAAGGAGCAGTATAGAGGTTCAAAGTTATAGATATCAAAACCTTCACAACATGAATTTGGAGTAGCTCCCTAGCATGATATATGGTGCTTGAGGTTCTTATCTACTATGAGATAGTGGTTGTATGTATAGAGATTTATGGAACCCAATATTGAGAGGTCTGATTGTGTGATGGAAGCTTTTGGATCACCTCCTATATTATCTAAAAAAATTTGATGGTTGATATGGGTAGACTAGCATAAATTTGAAAAGTACCATCAAATATGATGATACTATCCTAGAAAAACTAAGGTTCTTATGAAATGAGTGTGGAATTAGGGACACCATGTTTCCAGAGTTCCCTCTAGGCCACAAAAAAATTAGTAGCAAAATTGAGGATGTTGAGGATATGTTGCACTTCATTTTTGGATTTGAAGATAATGGCATAACCTAGGCCCAATTGGACATCATTCATATAATGATATGGACACTCATAAGTTAAAGGGTGAGTTTTAATTTTAATGAGTTCATCATTGATTGAATTCATGAAGAGTTGTCCAAATTTAGGGACACCAAAATTTTTAAAAAATCTTCATTCCTCACCCATATCATTGTGTATATAACCCTAGGAAATACCTAGATTTTAACTTGAAGAAATTATATAAGTTTAACAAAGAGAAACCTATTTCTTCTTGGAAAAAGGTCCTAAACAAGGCCTCTTCCTAGTATAGTTTTATAAAATATTTTTTTTGCCTTTGACCATATGGGTTGTAAGTGGATTCAATATAGAGTGTCTCTTAGTACTTACCATTCAATTTTTCCAAGGAAAACATAGGAGATTGGTATTTTTTGGGATACACCACTATTTTTAAGTTATATGGATTTAGTAAGTCTATCCATGAGTTTCCCAAGTACTTATCTAAAATTATTTTTGCTCTAAAACTACTTTGATAGATGGATGTAATTGACATAGTCTATGCAAGTAATAAATATAATATGAGCTTCAATAAGATTTCCCTTAGCTTAAGTGGATTAACAATAGAAAATATAAATAGAAAATATAAAGGTTACCTCTATACTCAAAAGTAAACTTATAGACCTAGGTCTCAATATAATTTTGTATGAGTGGAATTATGATCCTAAAGATCAATTTTCTACCTATTTGAAGAGCATCAAGAGCTCAAACAATTTTGTGTATGAGCCTAGGCTATACATAGAAGCCAGTAGAACATAGGAGGCAAGAACCTGATAAATTTAAGTAATTATGAAGTAGCCAAAAAATACAAGGCCTTACAAGATATTTTACCATAAAAAGCATCTACAAATCCTCAATTCTATATCAATTCCAAGAAGATAAGGGCCTTAAAGGAAGAACACTGGAAAAAGGCAAAAACTAATGCATGGTGGAAATTTTGAAAAGAGTGGTGGACACCAAAATAGCCTATGATGACCAGGATGACAATGAAAGGTTTAATGTAATTTTACAACTAGGAGCACTCAAACACTAAAAGCACCCCATAAATGAAGGCAACAAGGATGAAATAGCCATTGGATGAGGCCAAATATCAAAATAGGTCAAGGTGATGATCAAATAATTTATATCCATAAAAGAATCCCCATAAAAACTTGATGAAGCTTGAGTTACCACCTCTCCTTAGGTACCTCTTACAATAGAAACATCACCACCACAAACATACCAAGAGGTACCATAGTGGTAGGAAAAGAGAAAATTGGTCTATGAGATGATCCTTCCACCATCAAAGAATATGAGGATGGATGCCTTAGGGACATAACCATAGATTAATCCATCTCTATTCTAAGGTAAAATTCCTTCCATTCATTCCACTTTTACTCAGATACTAGCCAATGGCCTTCAATTTTTACCATTATTTTATCCCCATTGGCCTTTATTCCCATTTTCTATGCCATATTGGTTGAGATCCCTCCCATTATTGTGGTAGTAACCTCTATTCAAATGACACCCACATTTGTAGCCCTTGAAATTTTCATCCCAATTTCTTTTGCTCCCATTACACCAACTATAATTCATTTATCCATTCTATTGGAAGGATGTATTCCTCTTCTTTCACTCCATTCTCATTGATTCCATTCTTCAAAACATTAGCCCTAACTTTGGTTGTGTAGCTAGCAAATCCACCTCCTAGAAGAACAAGAAATGATTTTTGGATTTGTATAATTTTGTTCAGTTTTGTTAATTTTTTATCAAAATATACGAGTGTCAAATTGTACAAGTAGGTGTTAACATACAAGGTTTGCAAATCTACATATTGAAATGTCAATTAAATTAGGATAAATGTGCATTTGGGATGAATTTGATAAAAATCAAATTAGACTTAGTAAAACCTTTTAATGAATTATTTTAAGATAATTTGGGATGGTAGTTGTAAGTAATGTGATGTCTTAGAAACCACTTTGGAATGACCTGGGCATGCATTATATAGCCCCCCATTAAATTTTTGAGGAGTTCCTATTAGTTCATTGATAGTTTTGAATTGTTCATTAATGAGTTCTTGATTGTTCATGTTATCCATTGTTGAGTCCATTGTTGAATCCATTGTTGTGATCAATAATGTATTGTATAGGAATGTTCTACAATGAATATATCAAAAAATATCTTTGATTCCATGTCCTTGTGAATTCCATTGTACATTTTGGTTATTGCAGGTTGTGTGATTGATGTTGAATGCATAACTTGTTAGGTTATTTAATGGAATTGCACTAGAAATGACTCTGATCATCCTACGAACCTGGTGTGAGGGTATGAAATGATTGCACAATGATTTATGGCTGTATAGATATGTTTCTAGGTAGTTTTATGAAATATGGAAATGCCTTTGATGATTATAATTTATTGCCAGTGAATTAGGATTTTGCATGTTGGAGGGAAAGTAAGTAATTATCATAGAAAAGCATACCAAAACTTGTATTAAAGAGAATGGTTGAGCAGGTTGGTAAATATAAGTGTATTTTGTATCAAGGGTTTATAAAATCCATAAACAAGTCATACCAAATAGTACAAGTGGTCATTTACCCGATTTGGTAATAATATTGTAAGATAAAACCTACCAAATAAGGAAATTTTGGTGTTTCAGAGAAATCGATTACAAAATCGACTAATTTAAGTTGTAAAACCTGTTCCAGTGAATTGGATAAGTGGAAAATTATACAAGTGATAATTTTTTATGATTTTTCTCATACAACTATATGATTTGGTGATCATAAAAGCTATTTTGGCAAGTTGACAAATTGCACAAGACAAACCGTACAAGTTGGATGATTTGGGTGAGTTTTGAGACTTTGGAAATAATTTATAGACCTTCCAAATCACATTATCCTCTATGAATACTACATCCCTATGCTACATTGGACACCATTAACTTATATAAATTTTGCATTTTTGTATAAAAAGGGTCAAAATTGTTGCAATCGAGAAGATCCTGCAAAGTGACAAATTGTGAGTACCACTAAATTGGAGGTGAATGACAAACACAAGTGTGCAAAGGCATAGAAGACAAAATCAAGGAGAATATATTCCAATTAGGAGAAGCATGAGAATTTTGCAAAGAGTGAATGTGAATAGTGCTAAACACAATATACATGACCCAATGATAGAACAAGTATGGACATCTGATGAAGAAGATATTGAGAGGTTGGATACATTGTTGATCAAAATGGAAGGAGAGGAGAAAAAAGCACCTATATTTGAGGAGAATGTTGGCATCAGTGAATATGTTAATGAGTAAACTATGTGAGGTCAAGGTGAGTGGATGGTAGCACCTGATAAAGTGGTATATAGGTTGAAAAGGAGTATGGTGGATGGGAGTCAGGCACCAGAGCAAAAATACATGAGGTCTTGGAAGGAAATACCAAGGCTACAACCTACACACCAGTGAAGCAGGTCATGGAGTGAATATGCATAGGATATTTTTAGATGACTATTTAGTGGGTATAATATACCTCAAGTAGACGCTTTTGATGAGGACCAACAAATTGAGTCACCTACAAGGAGAAATTAGTCAAGGATTCCAAGATATACTTTATCAAGTGAAGAGGAAGAACCACCAGTAATGGTAAACTTAGGTAATCGAGCATGAAAGCAAATATGCCCACCCTTTATGGGTGAAGGAAAGGAAGACCCAACAAGACACATCAGGACATGCATAACCATTTGGAAAGCAAATGGTGTGGACCAACCAAATGAATGGTTGCAATTATTTCCTACTACATTACAAGGACTTGCCATAGATTATTATTTTAAAATAAAAATACACCAAATTTTTAGGCCTAGAACACAATTAAGAATGAACTCATTGAGGAGTTTCACCCTTTAAATTATCATGGAGATATTGTAATGAAACTTTGTGCCACTAAGAAGAAATTTTATGAAAATGTAAATTCATATAATCGTTGATTAAAGCAAGTTGGTGGAAAAGATGCAAATACCTCTAGCAGATGTACTGGTGAAAAGATGGTTTGTAGATGGGTTGCTACCTAGATATAAGAAAAATATGAAGGCAATTCCATCTTCTACATATGAATAAGCATTGGAGAATACGAAGAATTTTTAAAGCAAGGTGAAACAAACAATTGTTGGAATGATAATACATTCTAAGCACAAATGTTTCAAATAGTTATGAATATGATACAATACAATAGATGGTACAATCACTCTGAAAAGAATTTGATAATATAATAAAGTGGTAAAGGGTAAATTCAAGTAGGATAGAAAGGATATTTGGTATACAAAATGCAATTTTGAAGGTCACATGAATGTGTCTTGTCCTCGGAATGACTATTGTCACATTTGTAATATACTTGGACATGAAGTGGTATAATATCCATTCAATGCAAAGGTGCACCCATAGGTTCTCTCAATCCAAGAATAGGAGGAGAAACCAAAACCTCAAGGGAGTGGCCAGCAAGCCACCAGTGGTGGTTATAGGAATAATCAAAGAGGGGGAATACAATACCAAGGCAACCAATAGGGAGAATAGATCTACTTGTAGTATTATTTGAAAGGAATACCAATCATACAATGCTGCAATTGACAAGAGTGGGGGCATTTTATGAAAAATTGTCCACCTCAGAAACAAAAGATATAGTAGACTAATTCTACACACATGTGTAGATGGTGTGGTCTAGGGAACCATAAAGAAATGAATTATCCAAAGCAAGCAAGTTCTATTAACTTGCAGAACATGAACTTTTTGGACATTGAGGTACCTCTAGTTAGAGAGGAAACCGAATAAGTATTAGTTGTGAAAAGGAATCAAGCTAAGAAGGACAAGTATCTCAACCTGCTAAAATAAATAAATAATGATAAGTGGTGAAGAGGGTACTTAAGGAAGAAGCATAGAACATGAAGCAATTGAGATTAGCAAGAGAAAAAGAGTTAAAGAAACCATCAAAAGACAAAGTAGTTGTGAAAAATATAGCACCAAAATTCTTGAATACAACTATCGATATTAAGGTGGCAATTTTTTTAGAATCCATCCCATCATTATATAAAGCGATGGTGAAAGACATACAACCTCATAAGGTGATAGAAGTCCAGAGCCAACCAATAAAGGAAGAAGAACAAAAAACTATTTTATGGACCCAACCATATTGATGAATGATGTTGATAAGAAAACCACATTAGTTCATATGGAGATATTTGGGCACAAGTTGACACAAGTCATTATAGGTGGAGGATACAGTGTTAATGTTTTACCCGATAAGACTTGGCAAGAAATTGGTGCTCCGTCATTATGGGTATCTAAATTTTGATTGTATGGTGCTGACCAGTATGGTATAGAGACAAAGGGTATCTTGATTGCACAAGTTATAATACCTGACCAATAATTCATATTGGATTTCATTGTGATTACCATGAAAAAGACAACATATGATGCTTTGTTGGTAAGAGGATGGCTAAAAATAGCCAAAGTTAATCACAATTGAGGAAAGGACCAAATCACCTTTAAGAAGGGATAATATAAATACATGATCAACTTGAATAACCATAGGATCAGTGAGGATGTGGCCACGATCGATGAGTCAGGAAGTTCTTCTAGCGAAGAGGAGTATGAGCCTAATGAAGAAGGGATGTTGTACCTAGATGATTATAGTGAATATGAAGCTCGATATGATAGCAGAATCCTCCATTGGAATATGGAGGAGTACAAGGTTTTTCATCCCACCTACCTCTATATTAATATAGAGGAGAACATGAAAAAACAATATGAGATGAAGGTCAACTCAAAACCAAAGAAAGAAGAAGAGGAAATATGGATATTTCCTAAAAGTTTTGTAGAATACATAATGGGAGACACTAAAATTGATGCCAGAATAGCACATCCAATGAATGGTAAAAGGGTGGTAATCGATCCTTGGAACATTAAGTATAAAGTACCATAGATAGTGGATGTAAATATAGGAACAAAGGAGGAACCTAGGATGATCCACTACGGCGATGATTAGAACCCAGTATTGAAAGCATTGACTTTAAAGATATTCTTAGAGTACAAGGATATCTTGTCTTGGACATATAAGTACTTGAAAGGGGTACCACTAGAGTTATGTATCCATAAGATCACATTAATTCTTGGGGCACAACCAATGAGAAGAAGACCTTATAGGATGAACCCTAAGTATATCGCATTGGTAAATGTAGAAATAAAAAAGATGCTAGATGCAGGCATCATTTTTAGAGTCACTACTAGTGACTAGGTTTCACCTATTGTGGTCACCCTGAAGAAGGAAGTGGATAAGATCCAAATATGCATAGATTTTAGGAGTTTGAATGCAATAATGATCAAATATTCTTTCCCTATTCCTTTCACAAACTCCATTCTAGAAGAGGTCACAGGACATGAAATTTATTCATTCCTAGATGGGTTTTCTAGGTACAATCAAATAAGTATATCCAAGGAGGATAAGTACAATAACATATTTATTGCATAAAATTAGATCTATGCATATAACTAAATACCATTTGGACTATGTAATGCCCACCCACATTTCAGTGCATTATTTTGTACATCTTTGATCAATTTGTCACATGAAATTTTAAGATATTTATGGATGATTGGTACATTTATGGTAAGATCAAGGATCATATACGTGGTCTCAGTGAATGTATGAGCAAGTGTAGGAATGCATAAATATCCTTGAATCTAATAAAGTGTTTTTTTATTGTACCCTATGGGAAAATTTTAGGACATATAATGTGCAAAGAAGGGTTGAAGATTGATCTTGATAAAATCTATGTTATATTACACATGGAGGAGTCATATGATGTGAGCTCATTAAAAAATTTACTTAGATTCATAGGATACTATCGAAGGTTTATCAAGAACTATGAACACATGTCCTGCCCCTTGTATTCTTTGACTAAGAAGAATATTCCTTTTATATGGATGAAGAAGCACCAAGGAGCTTCTAAAGAATTGAAAACTAAACTTGTTAGTAGTCCCATTTTGGTGTTCCCTAATTGGTATAAGGAATTCCATATCCATATTGATACCTCAAAATTTGTGATTCGATGTGCATTAGCACAAGAAGGATAGTTTAGGCTAGACTAACCTATATTTTTTGCAAGTCATCTATTTTCATGGGCAAAGAAGAATTATAGTACAATGAAGCGATAATCTTTAGGGATAGTATATGCTATACAAAAATTTAGGTATTACCCATTGGCAAACCCTATTTATTTCTACATATATCATCATATTTTTTTGTACTTGATAAATAATCCAATTATACAAGGATAGGTCAGCAGGTGGCTCGTCACATTATAAATAATCCAATTATTTTGAGTAGTAGTTTGACCTGGTAAGAAGAATGATATTGCAAACTAGTTATCTTGAATATGATTAGGAGATCCTTCAAGGGTGGGGATTCTAGATAAATTTCTTGATGCTTAGTTATTTGAAATTAACATTGTTCCATCTTGGTATAAGTTAATTGGATAATACTTATCCACAGATGAGTTGTTACAACCCTAATATAGCTAGTCGACTATATTCCAATTGTCATTATTTGTTCATTGATTTATTACAAATAGAAGTAGGTTGATTTACTTTGTATTATCTATAATCATTATAATAATTTTGCATTACTTGCAAGGACTAAGCCCTCCTTAGTGGAAAATGACTTAGCCATCCTAAAGTGGCAAACATTAATTACTCTCACTCTGTATCATTTCTTCATGCATTTGTGTAAGTTGTTTGCATCAAGTGGTATCAAAGTTGCTTTCCTAGAGGTTACACACATAGTTCATAGCAAGATTTCATCAGGGTGGAGTTGCGGTATGATTCTATCAAGAGGACAATAGAAGAAATTTTAATCAACTAGTGCATCCATGTCAAAGTGGAGAGGTTGTGCGCTCGCTTTGGTTTGTTAATTATTGCTCACAGCTGTCATCTCAAACTACATAAACATAAGGAGAATCATGGATTATTGGCATCTCAAAATATGTAGGATGCTATTTAATTATCCCTCGCCATAGTTCATAATATAAAAAGAGAGTCGGCCAACTTTTCACAAATCAAGAACCATATTTACGTATTAATGAGCATATTATTTTTTTCTGAAGGCTCAGCAGAATTTCCCTAATTTCATCTACAAATAGGATAGTGCCACATGATGGGAGGGGTGCATATCATTTTATAAATTTGACACTCTTCATATTTAAGTACAAAATTTATTCCAACGTCAGTGGCTAGTGTTTGCAAAGGGAGTAAAACAAATATTTTTTTTTTCAAATATTTTCTTCCTTCGAGCATTTATATTGTGATCAATTAGTGACAAAAACTTGAATAAGGATATGATGTTCAACATATAAATCATGCACCAAACCAAGAAATTCATTGTTAAAGAAACACCAATCAATATAAGTGGAGTGTATCAAATTCTATCAGATGCATTATGCTCACGTCACAAGCATTTCCCAACTATTCTCATTTTGAAATTCCTGAAAGGATTATCCAGCTCTTTGCATATCACAGACTATCGCATGGGGAAATTTTAATCATGTCCTAAGGTTTTCATTTAGGTTCATAAAGTTATAAAATATTTTATTTTTAAAATATTATCCCACATTGAGCGGGCAAGGGAATAGAGGGTAGTTCATAAGGTCCAACCTGCAATAAAATGAATGTTACTTTTGTCACACACATATCCCTTTTTCCTAGCACTCCAAGAATCCCACACCCACCATGTCACATAATTTTTAAGCACATTCCCTCTCACATGTGTTGCCAAATCACTAGTCTTGGTTGGTCCAGATTATGTCTCATTAGCCTCCACATGTGTCATCTAAATCACAATTACCCGTGGTCCATAGTCTGTCATCCTCACAACACTATCAGTTGTGATGTGTCCTAGGTCCCAATCATGTCTTCACTACTTTTTGCATGTCATAGTATCATACCTCCCAGGGTTGTAGTCTGAGTTCGATCATGTAAGCATTGAGTCTGTCATGGTGTGCTATCGTGAAGATTCTTGTTAGGTACAATTGCTAAAATAACTAGTTGTTGGAACATTGCCCATCAAAATTTAGCCATTGATCTTCTTATGTAACCATTATGCTTGAAAATTGTCCATGCATAGGGTCATAGGTAGTGTCAAGGGTGTGTCTTTTCATATCAATTGGGGTCAAATCATCCCAAATCTAGTCGTTAAATCACCAAAATCTAGTCGTTTAAAATTTCAAAAGTAGTTGTTGGAACCATCTAGCCGTTGACAATCAAATTCAAACAGTCCACATCATAGTTGGAGCAATAGTTGAGAAGAAAATGGTACCATTTTTTTTCAAACTAACATTATTTTGCAAAAGTAAAAATAAAATTTTGAGGACATTATCATTAAATTCAAATCAGGTAACAACTTTTGAAGAATCTTGTAAGCAATCATTCAAATTGGATAAAGCAAGTGCATGAGTGGCAGGTGGACTAAAGGATCAAACAGTCGATTATCGAGCACATCTAACACAAACGAAGAACATTTGAAGTCACCAATAAGACCTCCATAAAACAAAGGTACACAATACAACTCTCCCTTATGCATTAACAACTTTGATCCCAACCATCCCATTATTAACTCCATGGCCCCTTCCAACTCATCCCATGAAAATATCACAAATGAGAAAATGGAAAACATCAATGCTAATAACCAAGATGTCCACTCCAGTATAGCTTGACTAGTGACTAGTATGAATTCCATGAATGCAATGTTGCAACAAGTTTTGGGTAGATAAAACCAAGAAACCCCTCATTCCCCACATAACTACCATAGAAGGCATGCTAGTGAGGATAGGGATACAAAGGAAGATTATCAACAAGCAAGTTGGCCTACAGTTGTTAATATCCCATGTGCTAATATGCCTACATTTGAGGGTGGTGATCCACATGGTTGGATAGCTAAAATGGAAGGCATTTTAGAACTCTATAGGGTTTTTGAATCCAAAAAAAATTCTTATGCTTCTTCCAAACTAGGTACAGAATCTTACCAATGGTTTTCTTGGTAAAAACGTTAGCATAGTCGAACCATCAAATGGCCTAAATTCTAGAAGCTTTTAATCAAAATATTTGATGAAGGTATTTCATCCTCGTATATGGTTCATGTGTTGGCACTCAAACAAACTAGTTTAGTAAGGGATTATATTTCATAATTCACTAGTCTTCTCTCTTATACAAGAAGCTTACCATCTGATGTGGTGGTATTAGCTTTTAGACATGGTTTGAAGGAGAATATTAAAATTGAAGTAGACCTACATGATCTATACTCTTTAGATAAAAATATAAATATTTCTAAGTTGGTTGAGAAGAAGGTGCAGAATCTGAAACCATTCAGACGTGACTCCTATAATTGTCCTCAATATTGTAACAATTCCTTTCATAAGAATGATCAACCATCAAGATATTATTGCTATAAATTTCACAATCACCATCCAAAATATCAAGCATGTGTACCAAGACAAAAATTTCAAATAGAATATGATAACAGGGAAGACGAAGAGGAAGAAGAGGATATCATTTCACATGACTCTCCCATGCTTGAAGAACAAAGTGAACAAAATGAAGCAACATGTGATGAAGACACTATGGCTATCTCAGTACATGCTCTTATGGGATTAATAACTCACCATATAATCAAGGTACCAAGATTTATTCTATAGAAGAGGATAAATGTGTTAATCGATTTAGGTAGTCCTCATAACTTTATTAACATAAAAACTACAAAGACATTGAACTTATACATTCACTCCTCTAATCAAGATAAGTTTCAAGTTCTGGTTGCAAATGGAGGAAGTGCTCAATGTATTGGTAGAACATCTTTAGTATCGATACAATGGGAAGTTATACTTGGAAAGGAACTCTTTTTGTTATGAGTATAGGCAATTCAGAGGTTATTTTAGGAGTTGAATGGTTAGAAAAATTGGACACGATCAATTTTAATTTCAAGAAACTATTTGTGGAATGGAAAGAAAATGGAAGGACTATTTGCCTTCAAGGAATTACAACTCCTCCATAAAAATTAATGAGTTCTCACAACATGGAGAAAATATTAAGGAAAGAAAGTTATAGATTCTTAGCTCAAATCAATTATTTGGAAAAACAAGCACATGTTATCCTTGAAATTCATTCAAAGTATCTTGAGGATATTGTGGCTAACTATGATGATGTTTTCCAAGAACCAAAAGGACTACCTCCAAAATGATCTCATGACCATGCCATACACCTGGTTATAGGAAGTCTCCCTCTTAATATCCATCCTTATCGTTACCCTCAACCTCAAAAAATAGAAATTGAGAAAATTGTCGAGAAACTTTTAGAACATGAAGTCATTCATCATAGAACTAGTCCTTATTATTCACCAGTGGTTTTGGCATCGTAAGGACAATTCTTGTCTTATGTGTCCTGATTTTTATCCTCTAAAAAAAATCACCATAAAGGATAAATTGCCTATTCTTGTCAGTGATTATTTATTAGATTAATTGCATGGTGTAAATATTTTTACAAAATTAGATCTATGCTCTGGTTTTCACCAAACTAGAGTGAGATAAGGATATTCCTAAAATTGTCTTTTATACTCATGAAGGCCATTATGAATTCCTAGTCATGCCTTTTGGTCTCACTAATACCCCGTCCACATTCCAAAGTCTCATGAACCATGTGTTTCATCCATTCCTTCGTAAATTTATCTTAGTCTTCTTTGATGACATTCTTATATATAGTAAAACATGGAAGGATCATTTGATGCATGTGGAAAAGTTTCTTCGTATATTACACAAGGAAAAAAAATTTGTCATCTATTTTATTTTGTGTTCTTTATGGGATTCCTATTTTAGTTCATCCCAATTGAGTGATCCTCTCTATTGGGTATATTTGGGATGGTCCCATGCCTACCTTATGGGATTCACCTTTGCTGCAACTATTACCAGATCCTCCTTTGCTTCAACTATTTCTAGATCCATTTCCAGGTATTTTTGGTTTCTTGTTTCTCCCAGGTAGGAAACAGTGGTATGGTTTTCCCCTGGGTGGGATCTTCATTTTTGAATTCTTTATAAGTTACTTTTATCCTGTGCCCTTTGGTCAAGATTCTTCTTTCCAAATCCTAGGCCCGTTGGGTAGGATTTTTTAATTTTAATTTTTGTTTCATGCAAGATGATCTTGTGTTCCTGATTGTTGTTGGTCCCTATGAGACTGTACTTTTATGCTCTATTTTTATAATTTTTCAAAAGGTCTTCCTTTTGATGTATTGTTTGTTCTGCTGACCTAGTTTCATATTTTTTCATTTGTAAAAGGTTTTAGGGCCCCTTTAAAAAACCATTTTTTTTCAAACTACCAAAAAAAATTAAGGTTTTAGTGAATGCCTCAATCCCCTACTTGTTGAATTACCTTGAAGATTCACCTTATGACTTTGCTATAGAAGAAAATCCTAAATAAATAATCCTTATAGGCTAATTTTTTTGTGGGAACCTCCATATTTTGAGTAGAAACACTCTCCACTTAGAGACTACTATTTAAGAAGATAAGAAATCCTTGCCAAAGCAATAGAGGATAGGTAAATTATTTTATGATATTAGGGCCTACCACAAGATCCAATACAAGAGCAAACCCTGAATTGCTTATCCCCACTCTCAAATTTGGCAATAGATAAAGAGGTCAACAATAAAACATGGATTCCCCTAAAAATCCAAACCAAATAAGGCTTCTAGCATGGAATGATAGAGGCCTCTTGTAGAATCTAATAGATTTGACCACTTGGGACAAGATTATGGTCTCTATGGTAAATTTTATGCCATATTTCACTAGAGAGGACACAATAACTCCAATAAAGCATCTCCAACATATGGTCAACCTGTGTGCTCTCTATAGAATTGAAGAAAACAATGTAGTGCTAAGATTTGTGTAGTATCCTTAAAGGAAAAATCACAAGAGTGATACATCTCACTCACCCCATATTGCATAGTTGACTAGGACCAACATATAAACCTGCTCATGGATAGTTTTGGAGAAGGTTGATGGATTATATTTGTTAGAGGACTTTATTTTAACAACCTCGTACAAACCAAAGTATAAATCCATTTTATTCTAATATTGTTAGAGCTTACCTAAGCTAGTGCCTAAGATGATATCACATCTTATATTTTTTCACTATGATCTACAATATTGCATCTATTAGAACTAATCTATGATATCTTATAATCTTTCAAAGACAATCAATAAAACTTGGATAATTTATGTTGTCATGGGACCTACGAGAGTAGAGTAGGCTAAGGGATACCTTGGTCAAAATAATGTCCCAAGGCCTCCTTTAAAATACCAAGTTTGCATAAAACTGAATGTGACAAGTTTATAGAATGGAATCATGCTTAGAAGTAGGGGGTGCAATATCAAACAGAGAACAAAGGAGGACAAAAAATGACTATTATTGAGAATTAGAGAGCATTGATGTTAAATAGAATTATACCTCATAAAAGAGACCATGATTTTAACTATAGATGTTTAAGGTTATCAAGTATATGATAAAATGTTATAGAGTGGTATACCTATAGAGATACATGGTTTCAAATAGGTAGGGGACATATAAAACAATAGAACAACAAGGTTCTTTAGGCATATGTGATAGAAAAAATTGTAGCCTCTAATAAAGAGCATGATATCACATCAAAAAGGTAAAAAAGGGGGAGCTATCCAACAATTAAATTGGTTTTAAACCAATAATGTACTTTAAAAGGGACTTAGGAAACAAGGAGAAATGGACTGGTAGAAGGAGGATGCATAAATTATGTGCCTTAAGTATTTTGGAGATGAAATTGAGCTCTAAATGTGGGCCCTAATTTTGTCTATGTTAGACCATTTTAGGAGAGCAAGGATAAATATGAGTTTTGTTAAATCCTAATAAGGGTTAGAGGATGAGGATGAAAAAAAAGGAGGTAATATGCTAGCTATATGGTAGGAATGCAGGTCTTTCCCTCAACTCTTATCAGATACAAAATCATGCCTTAGGCTTCAGGGTCATGATTTTATCTCTATGAAATTGGCTAAGGTAGAATCAACCTAAAAAGGGTGTCTTCAAGGATTCTAATCCCAAGAAGAGGTCAAACCAAAGACAAACCTACAACTGCACAACACTAAAAAGCAATAAAAATTAAAGGAGTTACCATTAAAATAGATCACTAAATGGAAAAATAGAAGATCAAGGGTGAGATAACAATCAAGTAGAGAATATCTCTCTCCTATATTTCCAATAAATCCTCCCAAAGCCTCCAAATAAAAGTATCAACCAAAATAAATATCGAGTCACATTCCTAGAGTTTTCCTACTTGAAATGCTTGTTGCTGAATGAGGATCGAAGGCCTCAATTTATTGAAAATTTAGGATTTGAGGGAGGAATAAATGCATTAATGGCAAGTAGGGGGAGGTGGTTAAATATTAAATCCACTAAATCAAAGGTGGGTTGCCTAAATATTTGGATATGGGGGTGGGAGTCCTCAAGGGATGGTGTCATAAATGATCCAAAATTCCAAGGATAGATGATTTAACATTTGGAGTCCTCAACTTAGGAAAATGATATCATGGGCCATATTTGGATACCATGATACCATTGATGTGACCATTTAGGGTCACTTCAAGTGATGACAATTAAATTTTTGAAAAATGAGCAAGAACAAATATAAAACAATATTGTGGAGTGTCTTGGAAGATTGCGATATCATTATAAGAGGAAAACCTTAGAAACTAAGGGTTGGAGGGGAAAATTTTACATTATAAGAATATTTAATGGGTTACTTAGGAATATAAGAAAAATTGACTCATTTAGTTGGGTTGATTCTGGGTGTATATAGTCTCCCTATATACCAAATCACTCTTTATATAACCATTGGTATATGAGAGAAAATTAATATGTGGGAGTCCTATAGTAGTGCAAGTGACCACTAGATATGTGATCCAATATGGTATGTGAGATTTAAATTAAATATTTTGTATGAATCCTATTAGTCAACCACAATATACTCCTCAAGAGGCTTAGAGTACATGTGAGACCCTATCTAGGAGGCTAGTGTCTTGGGCTCACAATATACACAATTTAGCCTTAATATTTATACTATAATTGCTCAAAGAGTCATGTAAAACCCTTAATAGGAATAAATATTGGTTATGTTCTTATTACTCTTAGTTTAATATTTTATAACTATGCAAACAAAATTAAGTGGTATTGCTTAATGTGTGATTAATTTTGTCTTCAATTAAGGTTTTGTTTAGGTTAAGAGCCTTTTGGACCCATGGAGGTGTTCACTTCAAGTTTACTAAAATATATGAAGGTCATTTTGAGATCTCCTCAACCAACTAAAGGAGTTTAAACACCTCTCTCACATAAATATGTTCAAGGGGGTATGTTATAAATAATAAACTATGTTTTATGTGTATTTTTCATAAACACCTAGAATTTCAAGAGATATTTCCTTTTATGAACCTAATATTTTTTTAAATTTGGCATATGAGAAGCCCAAATAATATTTTCAACCACCATTCTATAATTTTACCTTCAAAGTTATATGTTTAAGACACATAGACTCAAACCTAAAAGGCTTTTTAGACATTTTTGAAAGGGGGAGAATGTCAAGGAGAATAGGATTGTGGTCAAACCCAATATTAGAAAGGGTGCATAAGGAGGAGTCTCATAACAAAACTAATCCCTCCTTAGAGACCAATACCCTATCCAATTTTATTTGTATCAATTAATTCTCCATTCTTCTATTACTCCAGGTATACTTACTACCTCTCAAATCTAGATCCATTAATTCATTTGAATCAACAAAATTGGTAGTCTTCTATAATTTTAATAAAAGGATTATTTTCTCCTTTTTAATTAGAGGGATAGAGAGGTAAATTAAAATCTTCAACCAACATCCAACATTCCATCTTGAAGCCCTCTGTCATCCGCCTAGGCAAAGACCATAATGAATATCTTTCAAAAGCTGAATTTGGGGCATAAATATTCACCACCCATATAAGGTTTGAATATTTGCAATGGAAGAGGATTTTTGTGATCCTATCCATAGAATAAATCAAATATCCTTTTAGATAATATGGATCCAAAAAAAAAAAGACCCCCTAAAGTCCCAATAGCATGACTAGTTGTAAAATTGACTTTCTTTCTAATGGAATTTTTTATTCTAGAACTATTACTCCCACTTTTGTTTCTTGGAGTAAAATTATTTGAGGAGAGAGGTCATTCCTTAAAGAGGGAAGAACTCTTTTTCTATAGAGGCCATTTATGTGTTATGTAATAAAGTATGTAAGGCGTGTAAGTGTGAGTTGTGAGAGTGCAAAGTGTCAAGTGAACAATTAAAGAGTCACAGGTATTAGGTGTCATGTATAGAAGTGAAGAGTCATGTAAGATGTATCAATATGTAAAGTGAGAGGTTATGTGATTATGGGAAGCTTTGTCATAAAGTGAGGCATGTGAAATGTTGCATCTCTTGTGAGTTTGAGAAGAGCAATAATTAAGAGTATTTAAGAGTCATGTGTAAGGTTGTATATTGGGGGAAAAGCTCCATGTTATGTAATAAAATATTCTAGAAAGTAGATTGAATATAATAGATTATGATTTATGAATGTAATACTGAAGTTTCTTACTATGCAATATTTGTGTTATTTTTTAATCTGATTTTATGTGTTTAATATTTGATCCCAAATGGGGGAATGAGCAACCTCCTGCTCTGGGTGGGAGGTCATATTTTCAAATTATTGATCCCTCCATGGCTCCTTTCAAGGATTTTTGGGTGGATCTTCTAATTTTCCAAGCCTATCATGCCTTTCTAGTCTCATCTTGGTGCTTGAAGTGTTGTTCCAAGACCTTATTTTCATTTTCTTGGATTGTTTTAGGAAGGTTTTCTCTTTGTGTTCCTACTTTGTGGTGCTACTTGGCCGAATAATCCTAGGTTTTCTTTGATATGGGTTATTTGGGGGGCTTCATTTCTTGTTTGGTTTAGGAAGTGGGCTGATGGTGCTCTCCCTTACAATTTATATTTTGGCCTTGGGAGGGGGCCATGCACTTTCTAGTTTGTAATGGTGGCTCTCTGTTCTTTCCAAATTCTTGCTTCATTTCGGGGTGAGCTTCTGTTCTCCTATTCTACTATTGACTAAATGGTATTTCTCTATGTTTCCTTTTGGTCTTTCAAAGGAGACCATGGTTTTATTGCCCACATATGATAGGATCTCATGTTGAATCTATTTTGGGGTTTTAGTGGTGGTTCTAGTTTAGGGTTTTCCCAATGGTTCCCTTATCTTCATTCTTCTAGTCTTGGAGGGAGGACCCTATGCTATTTTGTGTTGTAGAAGGGTTCTACTAGTTTTTTCTTATTCCATGGTGGGGTTGGGCTCCTTACAGATTTATTGGTATTTATTTTTATGGACCTATGTGTAGTTTTTTCTATCTTGGGGGAGATCATGTGCTAATTATTTTTTGTAGTGGAGGGCTTCATAAAATCTAACATCATGTATGATCTACTTTATGGTTTGAGGGTATCATTTCTTATCCAGGGGTTTCTGGATCTGGTTGTGCATCATTTTATTTGTAGGGCAACTTTGTATCCTATTATTAGGGTTCTTACATATCTTTTGGTGTTTATTTTGATGGAACTACCTATAATTTTTTTCTAATCTTAGGGGATATCATGTGTTGATTGTTTGTTGTAGTGGAGGGCTTCATAAAATCTAACATTGTGTATGATCTACTTCACAGTTCGGGGGTATCATTTTTTGGCTAAGGTTTTCTAGATCTAGCTATGCATCACTTTCTCTACAGGATGACCCTGCAACCTGTGGATCCTTTCTTGGGTTGTTTCATTTCTAGACCTCCAAATACCCAGTGTGGGTTATCTTTTGGATCCTGTGTTTTACTTACTTTGATATTCTTGATTTTGATATTTCTGTGTTCTATAAATTAGACCTATGAAGTATCTGCACTTTTCTCTAGACTATTTAGTTTTCTCCTAGGTAGAAAAACCTTTTTTAAATTTTAGTGTATGGGACTGTTACGTTTTCTCCTAGATGGGAAAACCTTTTTCAAAAATTAATGTACGATATTGTCTAGTTTTATCCTGGGTGGGAAATTTTTTTCAAATTTTAGAGTATGGAGAAGCCTATCTCTATGGTTGTGAGGTTTTCCTTTGATGGTAATACCTATTTTAATTTTTAGGGGGTGTTTCCTGACGTGTCAGGAAACTTGATTTTTTTCTATGTTCTTGTCTAGAGATGGTTCTGAGGAGATCATATTTTGGTGTCTTCTTTTGGGATTGTCTCCCTATTTTATGGAGGTTGTTTCTTTTGTTTTTTCCTCATTGTAAAAGGTTACAGGATCCTTTCAAAACCCCTTTTACCAATGAAAAAAAAATTATCCTAAAAAATTACCTATGAGATAATCTGGCATAATTTCCAATAGTGGTATTAGAGCCTTTATAGTTCAAGTTCATCTTGCAAGAGTGATAGAAGAATTTTAAGGAATGGAGATATTGCTGAAGAAAATTGCTAAGAAAAAGTGAAGGAGGATATTGTGAAGAAGAAGAAGAGTGGATAGATCAAAGCAAGAAGAAGTTACTAAAGAAAAAGAAGATTGACAAGATTTAAGAAAAAAGGAATTATTGGAAGAATATTGAAAAAATTAGAATGAAGAGTTGTTGGATGAATTGGAGGAAGATTAAAGAGTTAGATTGTGAAATATTGAGAAGATTGGAATGGGAAGAGTTTTTGGATTATTGTTGGAGAAGATACCTTAGAGAGCCAATGATTGAGAATATTCATGAACATCTATAAAGAAGATTAAATATCTAAGGATAAACATGGAAAATGGGAACTGCATTGGCAATTAATATTGAAGGGAAAACACTATGAAGATTGTTGATATAGAATTCTATTATAGAATATTGAAGCTTCTATGTTGAATCCTATTGTGAGGATTGTGTTGAAGAATGAGAGAATATATTGGAAGGAGTGTGTTGAATAATAAGAGAGCTTTATATAAGTATTGCATTAGAGAAAAGGGAGTTTCTATGTTGAAACCTGAGTTGGAAGGACTACATTAATAAGAGAGTGCACCTGAGCAGAAGGAGAAAGACTATTTTTTTCCTAATTCAAAGAGTAAATAGGAGAAAGTGTAACACCTTTGCACTAGCAAGGTGAGTTCTAAAGGTTTAATTTATTCCTTAGTCACATAACTTTAAGTTAAGCATATAATTTTGGGTATACATAATTTATCAAATTTGGAGTTATAAGGTTTTATGGTAAATTTAGAATTTGATATTTATAAGTTTAAACTTTGGAGTTAAAATAAATTATTAAGGAAATGAATCAATTAATGGGATATACAGGGAAATAAAATATTTGAAGTTTGAATTGAAATTGGAATTAATTGGTTTTTGGGTGAAATTAAAATTGAAGTGTGAAATTCTAAAAGTGAATTGAATTAAAGAATAAAATGAAGATGAAGATGGAATGAATGGTGAATTAGTTTGAATATTACTTTATTAATATTGAAAGAAGTAATTTATGAATTTAAAAATTTGGGATATGAAAAAATATTAAATTTATGAATGATTTGAAGATTAATTAAATTGATATTTGAGAGAAAAGTTTAAATTTTATATTTGAGAAATTGATGTGATTTGCAGAAAGAGGGAATAACTTGAAATTAAAATTTGGGAGTCATAAGAAAGTCTACATAAAATTAAATTTAATTATGAATAATGAATACATCAAGAAGACCAAACAAATTTAATGGATCAAATTTTATGAAAAGATATTTTCAAACTCAAAGATATTGTTAAAAGCATGTGACAAGGTCACATGAAATTCATCAAAAGATAATAAATTAAAATGATTCATGGTATATAGATTCAAGGGCAAGCCATCACATGATAGGAAACCTTTGTTGGTTTGATTCAATTCAAATTAAAATAAATATTCCAATGAAAATAACAAATGATAACTTTTACCATGTACAAGAATATAGGAAAGTTACATTTGGTTTACCCTATTTTGAATGCATATTAGATGTGTTGTATAATAAATAACCTCATTTTAATATCTCAATTGGTCAACAAAGGAAGAACTATGGAATTTAAATATATCAATGGAAATAAAAATTGTCTCATCAAGAGATAAAATAAAATTGAGGCCATGGGTTCTATCAAGAATGAAATATTTGCATTGGATGCAATGGGATTATCACAAAATATTTTAGATAAAATTTTGCCTCAACAACAATAAAATGATACATTTTTTGACTTCTCAAAATAATAGGAAATATAACTTTGTACCAAACATAGTGTAAGAATATCAATCAAAAACAAAAAACATAATTCATATATGGAAACAAGACAAAGAAAAAATATGAAGACTAAAGACTAAAAGTCTTCACACCAAATAATGTAATACGGGGGGTGTTGGAGATATCACATTATTTGGAAATATTGAAGTGCCTTTGAGTACTATTATAAATATTAGTTTAGAAGTATGTTTAATATACGTCTACATTATGTGTCAAAGTGTGAAGAGTGTTTATGTGTCATGTAATAAAGTGTGTAAGGTGTGCAAGTGTGAGTTGTGATAGTGCAAAGTATCAAATGAGAAAGTGAAGAGTCATGTAAGATGTGTCATAATATAAGGCATGTGAAAGGTTGTATATCCTGTGAGTTTGAGGAAAGAAGTAGTTAAGAGTATTGAAGAGTCATTTGTAAGGTTATATATTGGAGACAAAGCTTCATGCTATGTAATCGAATATTTTAGAAAATAGATTGAATGTAATATATTATGATTTATGAATGTAATAGTGAAGTTTCCTATTGTGCAATATTTGTGTTATTTGTGAATGTGATTTTATGTGATTAATATTTGATCCTAAAGAAATTTACTTGTGATATAATCTAGGATAATTTCCAACAATAACTAAGTGGGATAGTTAGTTATTCCCAACTTAGTTTATTTAATTAACAAAATACATATGATTATAGACTTTTTTACACTTTTTAGGTAGGGGCATGACTTAAAAAAGCACAAATATTAGCCAATTTTATCATATTTGGGGTGAAGATGTTGCAAATAGCCTCAAATGATTAAATTGATTTAGATGAAATTAATTAGAAATTAATTTTTAAAGGGAAAGGGAATACAAATGTTTTAATGTGTTATTTTGATGAAAGAATATGAATTCTATGCACTTTGCAAGACACAAGGTAGACTAGGGATTTTAAAACAAATTTATTCATAATGATATCAAAAATCCATAATTACATGATTGAGGGACACAATTAATGCACGAAGAGAAAATATACAAAAGAAAAAAAAAATGAGAAATCCACAATCTAAGACAAAGGCAGTTATTTTTTTGGAGATATATTAACCAAGTGGTGGTCTAGGAACTAGATAATGGACAAACACTTTTTATGAGCAAGAAAATTATTTATTTTGTTATTGAGTAGCAAACTAAGAGTCTTATCATGGAAAAATACTCAAAAATATGTCATAAACCAATTTCTTAGATGAGTGGTGGCCTGTAGGTTTGATAATGGACAAGTGCTCATAAGAATAATCTTATTCTTGATAGGTGGCCTATATGCCATAATTATGTACAAGAAATCATGAATGAGGAGATATACCTAAAAGTATGTACAAGATATATAAATCGCATCTCTAAGCAGTGTCCTAGGAGCCATGATGATGGACAAGCACCTAGATGATATGATAAATCATAATTTTATCCTAAGTGATGGCCTTCCAGCCAAGATAAAGGACAAGCTCTTATAGGATGAAATAAGATACATCATATCTAAGTGACAGTCTAAAAATATATATAAATAATAAGCACTTAAAACTTGATGGTAAAATTTGTAGACACCAAAATCTAGCACCCTTTAGTTTACATTCACCACCTCACCATCAAATCCTATATAATAAATATATATGCCTAAGTTCTAACTTAGGGATATAAAATCCAGTACATCATTATACTTTCCTAATTTATTTAATCAGGAAAATCACCGTAGGATACCCTGTCCACCCATTAGACATGTGTCCTGGACACTTCATCCAACATCCATGCCACATCTTACCTACTCATGTCCCATTTTTCCTGCACATGAGACAGATTCCCAACACCCATGCCACAACTCATTTATTTTTGTCCCCTTGTCCCTTCACATAAAATAGCATCCCACATCCTACTCCACTTGGAGCCACATCACCCTAGTTAAGTGAGCCACACTGAGTGACTCACTGTAACTACCCCTTCCACCTGGTAGTCCATATTTTCCACTTGGCAAGTTAGGCTTGCCACCTCACATTTCCCTCCAAATACCTAGGTAGCCTATAAAGACACCATCAATCCACCAAACAAAGGGAGCTAAATTTGCATACCGATAGGCTACCAAAATAGATCTAGACCCAACGAGAAATTGAGAGCGTGAGCTTGACTCTAACCGTTGGATCGAATTCTAAGGTAATCTATTTTTTAGCCAAAATCACCTGTCTACGGTTCCATAGTTGAAAATGCACATCTACGATTTCACAACCATAGGTCCACAATTTCTAGCCCACAAATGTGCTTCCACGGTTCCACAGTCCTGAGAGCAAAAACAAATTTCATCGATAGAGATTAGAGATTTGAGTATTAAGCAAGGCTTGGTTTGTTGATTGTTTTGTGCTATCTACTTTTCATTCATATAATTAATAGGTTGATGTGTAGCATTAGGTTTACCACTTGAATATACAAGTGTTACTAATCCCCCTTTGTTGGTTTGCATGTGTGCAGGTAACAGGTATCTGAAGAGCTATTGAAGCTAGGAGTGGCCCATCATTGGATACTCAAGCCCACTCACTAATTGGATTGGAGCGAAAGAAGACGAAGGACACCACAAATAATCTGATTAGCCAAAGGGTTTTTTATCCTCTTTGTGCCCATTGTATCATGTGAAAGCAAGCATTCACTTATTGTAATCATACCCCTATGCACTTGGGGCAAATCACTTGTAAAAAGGAGACTAAGGCTCCAAAAAGTTTAATAAAAAATCCTTTGATTTTGTAATTGTTTGTTTTTATTATTTTACTTGTAAGGTGTTATATTCTTGTGCTTAAAAAATGGTGATCATGGTGGGACCTCCCAAAGATTTCATTTTATTTTGCCTTGCTTTATTTTAATCTTACTAATCTTTGTTTGCATGTACATGTGCTAATGATTTGAAACACGTGAGAATTCAATCTCGGGTTGGAAAATCTAGATTGTGCTTAACCTATCACTGTGAAACCATGCATCCGTAGTTTCTAATTTGTGAAACCATGCATCCGTGGTTTCTAATTTGAGAAAACACACATTCGTTATTACCGCACTGTTGAAACGTGGACCGACAGTTAAAATATAGGAGCAGCAAAAGGAACACACATATGTACCCTGTGCCATATTTTTAATTTCTCCTTTAGTTCTGGATTTAGGTTGCATTTAAGTAGATTAAGGGTTTCAGTTTTGTATGCCAATGCTTGAATTTAGGTCTTAGGATAGAAAAATCTACTTAAATATTGCATTCATAAACACAATAACAAAGCAAAATAAATGAGAATCTACATATGCATAGTAGGGAATAATCATATTGCATGTACCAGGTTAGAAATAACCCAGGTATTTATTTTTTAGGATTTGGGTTTGTATTAAACTTTTGTTCTGTTGACAGAAAGGACCCGCACACCTACGATTGGGATCTCCCAAATGCACATGTGCGGTTGGAAAACCGCGTACCCACAGTTTACCAGATCTAATCGCCCACCTGCGGTTAGCCTTGTTAAATAGAATTGGGCCGAGTCTTACCTGGATTTGCAATTTTACCCCTGATATGATTTTGTCTGCTATTCTATGTATTTCCTGCTTTCTGCATTAGGCATAAAAATAGAATTGCATGTTATATTTGCATCACACAATAGAAAACAAAACCTTCACACACACACACATGTATAATTAAAACATTGGTCCGGTTGGATTTCATCACCAACCCCCAATTCAGATCGGTGATGTTGGAATTCATCTCCTTCCACCGGCTTGCCCTGTAGATCATCTGTAGATAGTATAAAAGTGCTCTTTAAGTTGGTATAAGTCATTGGTATTCAAGTTGTCTCCCACTATTGGAACGATTGTTGAATCAAAGTGGAAGAGCTAGGCGAACCCCCCACTAGGATTTAAGCAGTATACCCTAGCCTCTTTTGAGAAATCACGCTTGGTGATAGTGTTCTTAATCACCATATTCATTGAGTTCTATTATTCTATTCCAAAAAAAACAAAATCTCTTCAAAAAATTCAAAAACAAAACACACACACAAAAACACACCGAAAAAAATTCAAAAAATTTAATGTAAACTAGGGTCAAACACTTTGTATGTTTATTTTCTTGGTGTGTTGTATTGCATTGTACTTTCTTTTTCATTCACATAGATAACATATTAGCGTATGGTAGTGACTCGTAATGAATCTAATAAATTAGTGTCAAGTCAAATTCAGTGGTCATTCCCTATGGCCTCCCAGTCTAGCAATGTCCCTCACACTTTGGTGGTGGGACAAGTAGATGTGCCTCTTTTTATGTCCTCGAGTATTTATATAGGGTCTTCTAGTAATGCCTCCAACATGGAAATAGACATTATGCATAGAGCTACTCACATAGATATACCTGAGACACCTAGGAGTGAACCTCCTACAACAATAGACAGTCAGGTCACCATGATAGATATGGACATTGTTAGAATGTACTTGAATGCAGCTAGAATGGTCTTCCTATCATTACCACCACTCTCCATCCCATCATGTGTGGTCCCCTCATCACAATAAGAATCCATATTCGCCTATCCACAGTAGTCACGATAGATTTTCACCAATCCTCTCTTTGAGTTGGTTGTTGTAGCATTAGCCAATCAACCATTGTCATCCAACCAAATTCCCCCCACATTATCACAACAAATGACCATTACCACTAATCCCTTGTATGAAACAATTCCTATTGTTTCGCAAGCCCTAATATCCATTCCTCCATCCACACTTGTAGGACATACATCTCATACCATTCCATAGTCAGTGGTGATACCCTTTGTTACTTACCCCCCATCTACCTCCACTACCATGGTTGTTCCACAACCAACTCAGTCCACCACATCACAGGTAGTAGTCCCTATGTCAAATGCAATTGCTATACAACATGCTTTCTTACAATTGCAACAATGATTTTAGATAATTCTAACCGTAGCATGAACCCTGATCCTAACCAATATTTGTAAGGGATTGAGAAAAATATTCCACCTACATCTCATCAACCTAATGCCTTTATCCAAGATCCATCTTGGATAATGCGTCCTCCCTCTACCACTGTGGTTCACAATCAACCACCACACCCATATGCTAATGTAGTAGGTCAGCATAATATCATACCTTCATCACCCCATCCATATCATAACATACCTCAACATCCATACCATAACACATTTCTGCCAAACATGTATCATCATCCCCAACCTACATACAATCCACCCCATTACCAGCAACATCAAGTACATTCGAGTGCCAGTCCTATAGATGATCCTAGATACCAATTTTTACAGAGTCAGATTGATAGTCTTTCCATGCAAACCCTAGGCTTGCAATACCAAAATCCAACTTTAAGGCAACTACTCAATCACACTATTCATGCTTCGATACCAGAACCGCCATATCCACATGATTTCCAAATATCGAAGCTTGAATTTAAAGGAGAAGAGGATCCCCATGAGCATGTAACAAGATTTGTGAATGCATGCTTCAGAATCAAAAGTAGTGATGCATTGCTATTACATACATTTCCTCAAACATTAGGGGGGAATCCCAAGACTGCTACAACCATCTCATGCATCAAAGTATTTTCACCTTTGAACAACTAGCAGACCAGTTTTTGGAAATATTTGCCCTAAATGTTAGAAAATAAACAACATTGACTGATTTGATTTACCTAAAACAATATGACGATGAATAAGTTTGACTTTGGTAATAGATGGACATCAGTCATGATCAAGTTACCATTTTCACTTCCTATGCTAGAGATAATGCGAATGTTCATGAAGAGTTTTGGTAGACCCATCTCTTCATTGCTACAACTACAACAATATAGAACATTCGATGAGGCACTCACCCAAGCAAAAATGATTGAAGAAATCAAAATTCAAGAAGGCGAGATTAAGCCTAAGAAGAAAGAGTGGCACAATAAGAATCAAAATGGGAATATCCACAGTCAATTCAAGACCACACAGGTTAATAAAATAGTTTTGAGTCAACCACATTCAAATCAACTAGCTCAAACACAAATCCAACAACCCCAACAACAACAACAACCACATCAATTGAATTATCAAGTGGTTCCACCCCCACAACAGGCACAAAATTAGACACAACCTATGAAAAGGCAACAACATTATTTTAAACCAAAAATAAATTGCATGCTAGTACAAGATCCATATTCATTAGTATTTTAGAATTTGTATGCGGTAAAACTTTTTAATTTATCAGAAATGAAACCTAATGATCCTAATAAACCAAAGACAAAGGGTTACAAAGACCACATCTTTTGCATCTATCATAAACAAAGAGGACATGATATTTAAGGTTGTCATCGATTTAAAGGAATTGTGCAAGATTTATTTGAAGCAGGTACAATCAAAATTGACAACCCACTAGCCCAAAATAACCAAAACCTAGGCATATATCAGACACCCTTACCATATCAAGAGGCGAATCAACAATCGACGAGAGCATCAACTTCTATATTTCCTTCCAATCAGGTTAATTATGTGTCTCAACTACCAAAAGGTTTTGTAGGGGCTATCAGTATAGTTACCCATGGACAAAGGCAAGCTAATCGCACAACCCAAGCTCTAGCAGCATCACCAACTAATGTGCCCATACAACTTGGATTGAGTGGGCCACCACCACCATTCCACAACCACCCTGTTGTTACATTGAACATTCATTTAACATAGAGTTTGAATATGTCTTCAAAAAAATTATCAATTTATGAACTAATACAACAATCGACACCTCACAGGGAAGCATTGATGGAAATTTTAAAGTCTATTCAAGTACAATCAGAAGACCCCAATGCATTCAATTCCTTTGTGGGTAGTGTTCAAAAGTGCATGGAACCCTCGATAGTATTCTATGACTTCAAGGAAAAAGAAATATTAGCAGATTCACCTGATCTGCCATTGCACATAGTAGCTCACATTGATAGGAAACCCTTCAAGAGAGTGCTTATTGATATAGGTTCTTCAATAAACCTCATTACCACACCTGCCATGATGAAGCTCAATGTCCCATCATCTCACATCACAACATCCACATTCACTCTTAGGGCCTTTAATGATGCTTTATGCTCAATTGTAGGGAATTTTGTTCTTCCCGTCACTGTGGGGTTGAAAACAATACATGTTCTCTTTCACATCTTGGAAGGGGAAATGCAATATAACATACTTCTTGGATGCCCTTGGATTAGGGAAATGAAATGTGTGCCTTCAACATTGTATCAATGCTTAAAATATGTGCATGAAGGCAAGGTACATTGCATACCAGATGACACTGAACCTTTCAAATACTGCAACTTTATTTCAAATCCATATGAGCCTTTACTCCCATCAACACATCTAACAATCCAACCACTAGTCATTAGAACCATTCCATAAAACACCACATCATCAAAAGCACCCATTTCGAAAGAGTTGCCTATAGTTGATCCAGCTTTCGTATCCAAAAGCATTAGCTTAGCGCATCCTTAAAACATCGTATTTTATTTTTAAATTACACCCACTCATCTTGCTAATCAATTGTCAGTTCCATCTAGTACACTTCTAGATTCAAAGCCACCATTCACATTCAAAGCACAACCCACATCATCAGCCACTACTTCACAGTCATTAGAACCCATAGTCTCACAAAAAGGGCCACCTATTAGATATAATCTAACGCCACCAACAGAGCCAATAGCTAAGGCTCAATAACCCTCTTCATCCGCTGAGACATTATCCACACAACCATATAGAGTTGTAGTACATCTCACCAGTCCAAGTATTGGTGAGTACATTATTGAAAGTGTAATAGTTACACCACCTATCGAGTCAGTCAAATATTACAGATGACCCACCTTTAGCTATTAGTGATATATATAGAATAGGTTCTCAAACAAATACAATCAATTTCATATATGAAGGGATGTATTCTTCATCAGACCCACCTCCTCAAAATGACAACTCTTTACAAGAGTTTAATGAAAATATTGATTACCTATCGAACCCAAGTTTCCTAGTTAGATATTTTTGAAGGGTTAATTGACAAGGATATGTACTTGGAAGACATGAACAAGGTCCTCACCACATTATTGAACCAAAATATAGAGAGCCAAGTGACCACTCCAGTATAGGCTATAAACCTTCCATCACAAGCTCTTCGCTTAATCAAGCTTTCCAAGAACTTGACATAGAATACGAACAAAAGGAGGAAAAGAGTGACAATGAGGATGAACCTAATGATGAGGATGAACAACTAGAAATTAGATACCAAATCTACAATTTTGACCCTCGAGAGTAAGCTTTACAACAAGAGGCAGATTATGAAGATCCTACTGCAATAGCATACCTTAGGCAATAACTTGAGCCACTAATGCTAGGACCTAATACAAATGCTAAGGATTTTGGATGAGTGACAGTGATGATGATGAAATTGAAATCATTTTTATCAACCATGATCTTGAGATACAAGCTAGGAGAATGCTCTAATATGAAGCACATCTGGAATGGTTTAATCAAGAAGAAGAAGAACCTCAGCAAGAGATAATATATACAGAAACCATGCAGAAGGATAACTGGTATCAATAGAAGTTTCCAATAGACCACACACTTTTTTAGCTAAACAAAGAGGCGTGAGGGTCCTGAACCAGAACCTCCTCCATCATGTTGGCAAAGCATACAACAAAACCAATCACACACATTAGGTTAGTTACAACCTAGAGAATACGATTCATCAATTCTTGAATCACAACCACCTCATTTCCATCAAGTTAACATTATTTCTATTGATTTGCTCACCCCAACCCGCAATCCATATAATGAGACAAAACTGATCTATATCGACACCAGTCTCATAGCCATGGATAAGATTTCATCCCCACCATCCACTATTGACTTCATCCTATCCTAAGAGTTATTACGTGCTTCAAACACTTATATTTCACAACAACCTTCATCATAAAACAATTTAGTTTTTCAAAATGAGATAGAGGGGGACACCTCAGACACATTTGAAAATGTGGTAGATGATATCCACCTCATCCCAACTCCGCATCATCTAGAATAAGGTTCTCACATGCTAATAGAAGAGTCTATAGATGTGAACCTTAGTGAAGATGTGGATAATCCCCAGATTGTCAAAATAGCAAAAGAATTATCCGCAGAAGAAAAATAAAGAATCATAAACATGCTTATTAAAAAGAAGGAAGTGTTTGCATGGTCATACAAAGACATTCTTGGCTTAGATACAGACTTGGTAGTCCACAACCTTATGCTAGCACATGATGCCAAGCCGTTCAAGCACAAGCTTAGAAAAGTTCATCCAACAGTTGCATTAATTGTGAAATAAGAGTTTTAAAAGTTATTGGATGTGCATTTCATAGTACCAATCGATTATCCTAAATGGCTTTCAAACATGGTACCCGTTCACAAACTGAATGGGGAGATATGAGTATGTACTTATTTTCAAGATTTAGAAAAAGTGTGTCCCAAGGATGATTTTCCTTTGCCAAATATAGATCAATTAGTAGACTCCTGTGCTGGTCATGAAATGCTCTCCTTAATGGACGGTTTCTCCAAATACAACCAAATTTGGATTAACCCTAAATATCAATATAAAATAGCGTTTACAATGCCTTGTGGGACATTCTGCTATAGAGTGATGCCTTTTGGATTAAATAATGTAGGAGCTACATATCAGTGTGACATGACATACATATTTCATGATTATATGCATAAGATAATCAAATATTATGTAGATAATCTTATTGCTAAATAAAAAACACTTCTTGAACACATAGATGTGCTAGAAAAGGTATTCGATCGATTAATAGAACATAAGGTAAGGTTAAATCCTAAGAAGTGTGTATTTGGTGTAACATCAGGAAAAATTCTAAGATTCATTATCTCAAAGCAAGGCATTGAATTAGACCCAGGTAAGGTAAATGCAATATTATAAATGTCACCTCCCAAAAACTTGAAAGAGTTATGAAGTTTTCAAGTAAAATTCCAGTCTATTCACCGATTCATTGCTCAACTCTCAGATAAATGTAGACCTTTTAATTTCTTGTTACAAAAAGGAGTGATATTTTCTTGGAAAACTTAATGTCAAGAGGCATTTGATAATATAAAGAAATATCTAGCCTCATCGTCGGTTCTTACACCACCAAAAATAGGAGTCCCATTTCACCTATACATTTTTGCAATAGATTTTGCTTTAGGAAAAATGCTTGCACAAAAGAATGAGAAAAATAAAGAGAAAGTAGTTTATTACATCAGTCAAACATTGGTAAGTTATGAACCAAGATATGCTTATGTCAAAAGTTTATGCTTAGTAGTGGTTTTCACCACTAAGAAACTCAAATATTACATGCTAAGCAATACCACCTATGTTATAGCTAGAGAAAACCCTTTGTGATACATGATGACTCATACTTACAACAACACCCATACTGCTAAATGGATAATGCTTTTAACAAAATTTGACCTCGAATTCATAAGTAAAAAATCCATAAAAGTGCAAGTAATAGCTGATCAATTAGCGAAAGCTCCGCTGCAAAATGATACACCATTAATAATTGAACTTCCTGATGATTCAATTTTTTCTATCACAAAACAAGAATAAATAGTTTCACCTGAGGCTGAAGCAAATATGACAATGTTCTTTGATGGATCAAAGTATGAAAAATGGCAAGGTGCAGGAGTTGTGTTTTACACACCTAAAGGAATACCCATTCCTTTATCTTTCAAACTCAACTTCACATGCACTAACAATAATGCAGAATATGAAGCCTTAATACTAGGTCTTAAATTAGCTATAGCAATGGCAATAAAAAGAATAAGCATTTTTGGTGATTCTCAATTGGTTGTCTACCAAATAAATGAAGAATACCAATGTAAAGAGCCAGTCTTAAATAAATATCACGAAGTAGCAATACAGTTGCTAGGAAAATTTGATTGGTATGAAATTAGTAACTTGCCACGATTGATAAATAGATTTGCGGATGCAATGGCTTCCTTGGGGTCTCTCATCCCTAAAAATGAACATGAAGAAATACAACCACTAATCATAACAACAATGTCTAAACCATAAATTCAAAAAGTAGAATCTATAGGTGAGAAGAATGTTTGTTTGATACATATTAAACCTTACAATTCTTACCTTGATGAGATAAAAGATTTTCTAAAATCAATCACACTACTAATAGAAATGACACGAACTACAAAAAGAACATTCGAACAAAGAGCCATTCATTTCACTTTACTTGGATATGTGTTATATAAACGTAGTTATCATGGAATATTACTATGCTGTTTAAATCCAATTGAAGTAGAATATCTGAAGCCCATGATGGTACTTGCAGTGGTCACTTCAACGAAATGGCAATTGCAAAAAGAATATTGTGCATGGGATACTATTGGTCAAAAATGGAGAATGACTGTTGGAAATACGTCAAAAGATGCCAAAAATACCAACATCATGCAAACTTGACCCATGTGCCATCACAAAATTTGCAACCCATTCAAATTTTGTGGCCCTTTTCACAATGGGGCCTTGACTTGATCGGTAAAATAACACATGCTTCATCAAGACAACATAAATTCATCATAACTACTATAGAATACTTTACAAAATGGGTGGAATAAATTCCAATAATAACTACGACTAGACCTCAAATAGCGGAGTTTATACTTCAACATATTATCTGTCATTTTGGAATGCCCTCAAAAATAATTTTTGATAATGGAAATTCATTTAAGAATAAGGATTTTAGAGCATTGTGCAACAAATTCAAAATTCTACATAGTTTCTCAACACCTTATTACCCATAAACAAACGAGAAAGTTGAAGCAACCAACAAGACAGTCATATCTATTCTCAAGAAATTGGTAAAAGATAATCATCAAGATTGGCATACTCACCTCCCTTTAGCACTATGGGCTTACAGAACAAGCATAATAATGCCAATGGGAGCAACACCATTTTCACTAGTTTACGATGTAGAAGTGATACTACCATTAGAGCTCGAGATACCATCCTTGCGAATCGAGATACAAGAATTCATGGATGATGATACAACTAGACATGCACGTCTTGACCAATTGACAATTATTGATGAGAAGTATCAATGCTCTAGAACATTTACGAGTATATTAAGATAGAGTCAAGCACACTTACAGCACAAAAGTCCATCCTCATGAATTTCAAGTGGGGGACCTAGTTATCAAAGAAAATCAACAAAATAATAATGCTTTATCGCACTTAAGGGATAAATTTGTAGAAAATTGGTTGGGCCCATATATAGTAAAGCAAAAATTGGGACAAGGAACATATAGACTTTCCAATTTAGAAGGGAAATTGGAGCTAGAACCACTAAACACTATGCACCTAAAGGTATTTTATGCATAAAACGACTTGCAATACATGTATATATATGTACATGGCTAAAACAAAAATTAAAAAATAAAATAAAAAAAATATTCCATTTTACAACATTGCATGCATTTCACATTGTAAATAGACATATTTTAAATTTCATTTGCATTTCAATTATATGTTCATACACAAAAAAAAATAAAAAATATATATAGTTGCATCCATCCCATACCTTGCTCAGTAATCTTTAATAGTGGTGATGATAAGACCAAGAAAACAAATTCCAATAATTTGGGGTATAAAACTAAGATTCTTTACAACTCACAAATCATACACATCATATATGATATATCATACAATTTTCAGTCACTAAAACATGTCTAGTGAAAAACCAAACTTCATGAAGTGTCCAATTTTCTTTAGGACCAAAGCACTTTCATCACATTAAGAAAATATTGAGTATGGTAGATTGACCCAAAATCAATCTGGAACCAAATACACTTTTACAAATCTTAAAACATCTTGAATAATAGAAAGATAACGCCAATTTGGGTAAACCTCAAAGCAAAAAAAGTCAAATTCTTTGCTTACCCTATCACGCAATATAGTCCAAAAACAAAAATAGTGGTTATCACCACTACCATAGTGAAACATCAAATATAAATAAATGTAGAGTAGTAAGGATAGGTTAACATTCTCATCATACTTCAATTGAGAATCTGATTCCTCAAAACTCTACAAAAAAAAAAATTAACAACACACACCACAGATCTCTAAAGCTGAAAAGATCATACTATGTTCCCCTCAAAAATTTATGTAGTCATCATAAAGGCTTAAAGATCAAAATCATTGGACTATGGAGTGAGCCTCCACCGAGGCTATAGATGCTTGACTAGCAGTGGAGTAAACTCATGCAGGGCGACATGTCTCTCTCTTAAGAGGGAGACCTCTGAATGCACATATGGGTAAGCTAGCCAAAAAGAAAAACCCAGAAAGGTACCATCCAAAAATTACTCAAGATGGGGCAATAAACATCACAATCACATGCACTGGTTCTGGATTGCTTAGGGTCATCGACACGCAATATTTATAAAATGAACTTCACTTGCACACAATATGGTCCTAAAGAAAGTAATATAACATTCAAGAAAAATGGTTAACATTACTAGCTTCTTTGAGTATTTGATAATATTTTCAGTTACATACCAAAACCAAAATCATTATCCATATCACCATCCACATACCATTTATACATACCACATACATCACCACAAAGAATAATCAAGTGGGAACTCCCAGTTGCAAATATGAATGAGTAAAGGTCAACTACTTTGAACTAAATAAGATTATATGAGCACCATGCATACCTTCATTCAGTTACATAACTATAAATCAAAATGCATTTTACATGTTCACTTGCATTCATTATCATAGCATTAACATAGAAATATAAAATTGCATAATATAAACATTGCAAAAGCATAAACAAGAAGAATACGTATACAAATAATGCATGTGAATACCAAAATAAAATTCCATGTATATATATATATAAATACGAGCCTACAAGGTACAAAATGCCATAAGGTAGTATACATCAGAGCACTGAGGCTCATACTAAGATAACATATACAAAAAACAAAAATAAGGTAAATACAACATCTATCTAGTGCTAGTAGGATCCCTCCATGGACCCTACACTATAGAAGCCCCATGAGAGCTAGAAGTACGATGAGTCCTACGACTCATATTAGTCCCTCAGGTAGCAATAGCAATAGATTATGAAGGAGGAACAGGTAAAGGAATCTGATGCTCATGAAGAATGTTCTCCAACATCTCGATGTATATAGCCTACTTACATAGGCTCCTCAAATTAGTACCCTGGTGAGTGACCCTTTGAGAAATATTTGCTCATAGAGAAACAATAGTCAAAGCTGAATCATCACCTCCAATACCTGACTACAACTGAGAAAGCTCACCCTATAAATGGGTAATCTCACCACCAAGTCTGGTGATCTCTGCATCCTTAGTAGCCATAATAGTGCTGCTAGGTCCAACCCATAGCCCATCCACCTCAACATGAATATGAGTCACCTCACCCTAATATCATGCTAACTCGGCCTTCACTTGACCCAACTTCAAATCCAGGCTATCTCGCTCAGCCTGGATAATCCCCACTCCTCCTTTGATCATCAAGGAGGTAAACCCTCATCATCATCACCACCACCCTCCTCAAGATGCTGAACATTCATGCCCGTGTCAGCTCTTGAAGAGCTACCATGTCGATGCTTCGTTGACCAAGGAACCCATCCACCCACATCAACATCATCACTGCTCCCATCATCATCTACAATGATGCTAGGAGTCCATAGAGGCTGACTCGTAAACCAAGTATCATACTCAGAAATCATGCCAACATCATCCAAGTCAAGCACCTCCAAGTCTGAGTTGTTAGTAGGATCTTTGACTCACCAAAAATTAGGAGCAATAGGAAACCCCGACTCATCACCCCATCGCCTGTACATAACAGGCACATCTAGACATCCTAAATAAGACCAAATTGTTGCAGTATGCAAGAGAACTGGATAAAATCCATATCCCTCAAATGGGTGCCAGAAATCCATCATCCCCACCTAATGTGATGAAGCTTTGTTGCATCCATCACCAAATCCAAACCCCTCCAAGGCTGCCAACACATCAGGTCCCTAGTCAAAGAATTCAAGATATCTCTAAACTTTGATGCACTCGCAGTAGATCGACTGACCTCCTCACTGAGTAACCACTTGTATGTTCGAGGAGAGGTGGCATCCACACCACAAGGCAAACCAACAGGGTGACCAATGATAACATGCTCCCAAAACCAAATCTGGAGCAGTAAACTATAGCCCAGACCCTTGCACCTGTGCCTCTTCACCTCATAGAGCTTGCTATAAACATCGTAGAGAAGAGCAGGAGCCCAGGCTAATCGATGAGGATCATCTATCAAGTCAAGAACAATAGACACCTGGTTCCACGAGATCCTCGATTTCATGGAATTGGGCAACAACATGTTGCTCAAAATATACATCATAAAGGCAAGCAATGCACCCAAGCTACCAGTCATAAAGAGATCCAGATACGCAATGTTGCCCCTACTGTAATAAATGTCCCACATCTCACAAAATTGAGGGAAAAGGGCCTCCTTATCAATGCCAACACAAATGGTAGGACCCTCAATAGGGACGCAGAAGATACGGTAGATATCCTCGAGAGTGATAGTTAGCTCCCCTATTGGGAGCTGAAATGTGCCTTTATCTGGATCCCAACACTCAACAAGTGTCAAAAGGAGATCCTCATCATCTCGGACGGTGCCTAACCGCCCACAACCATCTAAACCAATGGTGTGAAGTAGAGTCCAATCATTATCAAAAAGTGCTTTCCGCACTTTTTGAATGGTCCCCGGCCACGTATGTCGAGCATCAAGAAGCTTAACCTGAAAAGAAAACATATAAAAAATGAAATTCAGCACAACATGCTAGAAAAGAAAAAATAATTAAAAAAAAATGGGTTACCTACCCTAGGTAATAAAAGCAAAAAATGAAAAAAAATTTACCTAGGCATGGTAATAAGCAAAAAAAAGAAAAGAAAATTTACCTACCCTAGGCAATAAAAGCAAAAACAAAAAAAAATTACCTAGGCATGGTAATAAACAAAAAAAAAAAAATTACCTACCCTAGGTAATAAAAGCAAAAACGAAAAATTTACCTATGCAAGGTAATAAAAATAAATAAAAATTTACCTACCCTAGGTAATATAAGCAAAAAACGAATTTTTTTTTACCTAGGCATGGTAATAAACAAAAAAAGAAAAGAAAATTTACCTACCCTAGGCAATAAAAACAAAAACAAGAATTTTTTACCTAGGCATGGTAATAAACAAAAAAAAGAAAAAAAATTACCTACCCTAGGTAATAAAAGCAAAAACGAAAAAATTTACCTATGCAAGGTAATAAACAAAAAAAAAAAAAATTACCTACCCTAGGCAATAAAAGCAAAAATGAAAAGTTGTTACCTAGGCATGGTAATAAACAAAAAAATGAAAAAAAAAAATACCTACCCTAGGTAATAAAAGCAAAAACGAAAAAAATTACCTATGCAAGGTAATAAACAAAAAAAAGAAAAAAATGTTACCAACCCTAGGTAATAAAAGCAAAAAATGAAATTTTTTTACCTACGCATGGTAATAAACAAAAAATAAATAAATAAATAAATTTTTTATCTACCCTAAACAATAAAAGCAAAAACAAAAAAAATTTACCTATGCAAGGTAATAAACAAAAAAAAAGAAAAAAATGTTACCAACCCTAGGTAATAAAAGCAAAAAACTAAAAAAAATTACCTACGCATGGTAATAAACAAAAAAATAAAAATAAAATAAAATTTTACCTACCCTAAACAATAAAAGCAAAAACAAAATTTTTTTACCTATGCATGATAATAAAAAAATAAAAAATAAAAAAATAAATTTTACCTACCCTAGGTAATAAAAGCAAAAATGATTTTTTTTTACCTACCCTAGGTAATAAAAACAAAGATGAAAAATCTCTACCCACCATAAATAACAAAAACAAAAATAAATAAATAAATAAATAAAAACAAGTTCATTGCCAGCCCTACTTAATGAGCAAACAATAATAATTTACAAGCCCCGCTTAGTTTTCAAACAAGCAAAAAAAATGCAAAACAAAAAAAATAAAGGCCAAATCGCCTACCTCTGCAAACCGGCCGCCAACTTCCGCTCTAGCCGAGCCACCACCACTGCTCCCCTTGCCAACCTCCATCTCACTCATCACTTCAACCAATAAACCAATGACAACTGGTAGAATGATTTTGAAAATGACAACCTATAAATAGCCGCTTTTAGCGGTAAAAAACGTGCGCCCGTGTTTTTTCCACAACGGCAAAAAATGCATGCCCGCATTTTTCATAGCGTGCGAAAACGCAAACCCACGTTTTGAGATGCAAAAACGCAATTTCAAAAATGAAAATGCAAATCCGAGTTTTTTGCCAAAATTACCGCAAGTCAGCGGTTTCAAAAATAAAATAAAAATATATATATATATATATATAAATGCAATCCACCTAATCATCTGGAGTGAAACTCGTATCTAGTGGATTATCCTATACACCTAGTGGTTGCAGCGACTAGAAATCCATGCAATCTGGTTGGATGGGTAAATCACCATAAGGAAGCTCATTTTAAAAGTTGCAACAAGCAACAATGAATCAAGACGATAGGCCTCTAAATCTATGAGCTTAAATGTGTTCAAAAACATATTTGCAAGGTAATCCTACAACACCTTCCGTTGGGTCAAAAGCAGGACAACAAACAACAATTTGGTAAAATCAAAAACCGCTGAGCATCAAATCCTCGACGATTGGTTCCTTAAGCCCATCATTTGGAAGGAATTGCTAAAGTCATACTAGACAAAAACTCAAAGAGTGGTCATATTTTTACCATATATTCTACACATTAATGAAACCAAAAGCAAAATTGCAAGAACACAAATAATCCCAAGCTTGAGGCACAAATAAATCAAGACAAAATTCATTAACAATATCAACATCATTCAATTACACCCACTTTCAAAATCTGTATTTCGTCAATTGACTTATGGGTGTCAACCTTTACCCAATCGTCAATTGAGGGAGTAAGCAAACAAATCAAAAAATTTAAATTCATTCATTCTGTGTGTCAAAGAGAAATGAACTCATTCTTCCATTAAAGTTAGATGTCATTAGTTTTTGCAATGCATTGTGTTGTACAAAACACAGTACAAAAAGGGGCAACTGTAGACACCAAAATCTAGCACCCTTTAGTTCACATTCACCACCTCACCATCAAATCCTACATAATAAAGATATATGTCTAAGTTCTAACTTAGGGATATAAAATCCTGCACATCATTATACTTTCCTAATTTATTTAATTAGAAAAATCACCCTAGGATAACCTGTCTACCCATTGGACATGTGTCCTGGACACTTCATCCAACATCCATGTCACATCTTACCCACTCCTGTCCCCTTTGTCCTTGCACATGAGATAGATTCCCAAAACCCATGCCACAACTCCTTTGTTGTTGTCCCCTTGTCCCTTCACATAAAATAGCATCCCACATCCCACTCCACTTGGAGCCACATCACTCTAGTTAAGTGAGCCACACTGAGTGACTCACTGTAACTGCCCCTTCAACCTGGAAGTCTAGATTTGCCACTTGGCAAGTCAAGCTTGCCACCTCACATTTCCCTCCAAAGCCCTAGGTAGCCTATAAAGACACCATCAATCCACCAAACAAAGGGATCTGAATTTTCACACCGATAGGTTGCCAAATAGATCTAGACCCAACGAGAAATTGAGAGCACGAGCTTGACTCTGACCACTGGCTTGAATTCTGAGGCAATCTATTTTTTAGCCAAAACTGCCTATTCATGGTTCCATAGTAGAAAACGTGCATCCACAGTTTCACAACCGCAGGTCTGTAGTTTCCAGCCCATAACCACACTTTCACGGTTCCACGGTCCCAAGAGCAAAAACGGATTTCATCGATAGAGATTAGCGATTTGAGTATTAAGCAAGGCTTGGTTTGTTGATTGTTTTGTGCTATCTATTTTTCATTCATATCAATAATAGGTTTATGTTGAATATACTGGTGCTACTAATCCCCCTTTGCTGGTTTGCATGTGTGTAGGTAACAAGTTTCTGAAGAGCTATTGAAGCTAGGAGTGGCCCATCATTGGATACTCAAGCCCACTCACCAATTAGATTGGAGCAAAATAAGACGAAGGACACCACCAATAATCTGATTACCCAAAGGGGTTTTTCCCCTCTTTGTGCCTATTGTATCATGTGAAAGCAAGCATTCACTTATTGTAATCATACCCCTATGCACTTGGGCCAAATCACTTGTAAAAAGGAGACTAAGACTCCAATAAAGTTCAATACAAAATCCTTTGATTCTGTAATTGCTTGTTTTCATTATTTTGCTTGTAAGGTGTTGTCTTCTTGTGCTTACAAAATTACATATAATATGTACACAGAGACATAATATTGTGGTTAATAAATGTTAGCAATGCCCAAGGGGTACTTTTTTTAGTAAATTCCCAATGGGGAATTTTATTAGTAGTGATATACGACATAAGACGTATTCCTGAAGGACTTTAATATCTATGCTATAGGAGGAATCCCCAAAGGACTTTAGTGGTCTATGTTATAGGTGGCATGACCAAAGGACTTTAATGATCTATGCCATAGGGGGCATACCTAAAGAAATTTAGTGATCCATGTCGCAAGGGGCATGCCTAAAGGACATTAATTATCTACATCATAGGGGGCATGCCCAAATAACTTCAGTGATCTATGTCATAGGGGGTATGCCCAAAGGAATTTAGTGATCTATATTGTATTGGGTATTCTCAAAGGACTTTGGTGATCTATGCCACAAGGGATATGCTTGAAGGACTTTAATGATCTATGCCATAAGGGACATGCCTAAAGGATTTTAGTGATCTATGCCATAGAAGATATGCTCGAAGGACTTTAATGAACTATGCCATAATGGATATACCCAAAGTAATTTAATTATCTACACCACAAGTTATGTATAAGCATGTTTGAAATGATCTATACCACAAGGGATGTGTAAAAATATCTAAAATGAGCTATGCCATGAGGGCCATTTAAGAATGTCTAAAATGATTTAAGAATAATTGAAGTGATATATTGAAAGATGTCTTGATATGATCTAATATATAAATGTCTAAGATAATGTCTATGCATGATGTATGATGTCTATGTATGACATAAGATGTATGTAGAATAATTCGTGTAAAATAATGAACTAGATATAGATGAATGTATGCAGTATTTAAGTTCATGATTTTACCCCCAAGATGGGAGAAGTGTAAAGTAGATGATGAGATAGATTTGACTTATATATATCCTAGAATAAGATGATGTTTTTGGCCATGGATTGATACATCTATGATATCATGTATACATCAAGCAATGATTAGAAACTCTAGTGGCTATGGTAGGTGGAAGAAATTAAAATTCAAGAGAATGATTGAGATTTATTGTTGATAGATATTTGGAGGGAATGGATTTCCCCCAGGTATAAGTAAAATTTTGATGATTTAAGATTAAAGTGACATTTCTTAGAGGTCATATATCACTATCACAAGGAATTTTGAGAAAAGATGATATATCTCACTATTGTAGCCTAGTTTGTCATCTAGCTCATGCTAGAACTATGATTATCATCTCTTGAGATTTGAAAGCGAGCACCCGCTGATCACAACCCAGAATAAACATTGGGAGAACCAAATTCTTTTATTCAACCTCTAGAGAATTTTGGATCCTTGTCAACTTAATGAGTGTTGACTCTATTTAGCTCAATTATAGTGAAATTAAGGATAGAAATAATAGTGTTAGAAATATTGGCTTTAAGATGGTCAGGTGAAGCTAACATCATAGATAGCCACATAGTGTCCTTTAACAAATGATTTTTAGAAAAGCATCCTAGAGGACTAACAAAATTCAAAAATCATACAGTTACACTATTGAAATGGTGTTTTGTGCATTCACAAAAGTATTCCAAATATATAGAAATATTGATTATCCAATTTCAGTAGAATAATATCAATGCCCTGATTTGACAAAAATAAAATTCTTAATAAACATGTATGCAAAAACAATTAACTCAATCTTCTCTAAGTTATCTTTTCAAATTAATAGAATATACTAACCATAGTAGTAAGATGAGATAATATCAAGCCCACCATTCAACACAGGAACACATTTGAGGTAAACATCCCTTGTAATTCTTTATTCATCAATTTGCAAAGAACTACACAGTGGTGCTAGCAAAAACTTTAGAGACAACCTTTTAGAAGGAGATAGCTACCCATATTTATAGGCTTTTACAATAGTAATTTTTACTTTCAAATATTTACAGGGAGATTTTATTTTCTTGTGGTTTCTCCTTGTTGTTCATGATGCCCACTAACTATGACTTCCTGATTCTATTGCAACGGTGCCCTAGTTGATCCCATAATTGTCATTTGTGATTATTGGAATAAAATTCTATCTACAAATATACCAACTAAATCCAGTTCAGCAAAATGTTTTTGGAATATTTTGAGCTGTAATTGCTTTCCATTCAGCTTCTCTAGCATCAATTTTAGCTTTTCCCTATTTCCAATATTACACACGCAAAAGTTAGTCAAAAACCTTTGAGGGAGGTAGAAGTTTAATTGTGTTCATAGATGTGTCCATCGGATGGCTAAAGTACCACTTCTTATTTGCATGATGGTAACAAAGAAGGAGAAAAAGCATGATCTTTGCTTTTCTATTTTTGCTTTTTTCCAATGCTTTTCAATTTTAGCCTTTTATCAATGCTTTCTAGTTTGTGCAACTTAAGTGAAGATGATCAAAATCATGGCTTTCTATGAATTCTTACTTTTCCTTTCTTCTTAGCACTTCTCAACTTTGGGCTCTTTCTAGCAATTTTCGACTGCACACTTGATACAAAGAGGGTTGAGAAGCACAGTCTTTCTAGACTTCTTACTTTTCCTTTCTTCTTAGCGCTTCTTAGCTTTAAGCTCTTTCTGATGCTTTTTTGTTGTGCAATGGGTACAAAGGAAGGTTAAAATGTATGCCTTTTAACAACCTTATCAATTTTGAATCAACTTCAGTGCTTTTGCATCTTCCTTATATGCTTAGACATTTTTTTGTAAAATTTTGGCCTAAGTATGAATGTAGCCTTTTTTGGTCTACATTATGGCACCTCTAGGGGGAACTTTGCTTAGAAAGTTACAAAACTTAGAGGGACTTATCCTTGAACACATACTTCTATTGGTAATGTATGAATAATCCTTTACTGAAAATTAGGGAAGGTAAAGGATTCCAGATACCACAATTATAATCTTTGGGATAAAACAAGATAGAATGATACTCAAATTTTAGTGTTTTTATATGAAGGCTTAGGGGCAACAAAATAAACCTCACAATTCATATGGAAAACAAAAAATAGGGGAAGGAGATGGATAAAACAATGTTCCAAAGGCTATAGTTGATGCAGGAGGGAATAAGGAAAAGACTTGAAAAGCAAACTTGTATAGAAGAAGAGGAAACAGGAATACAAAAATCTTGTGGAATGGGAAAGGAAGGAAAGAAATCAAGAGGATGAGAGGTACGAAAGGTGATAAAACTATGCATGATATTGTACCTCCATATGTATACTCCATCAAGGTGAATGTTGCATATGTATATTCCATTGAGGCACAGAGGAGCTTCCAAGGCATATGGATTGCCATAATATGGACATTCATCTAGCATTTTCCTCATTTCTTTCTTCTCCAAGCACGACCAAAAGGCAACTTCTTCCACCATGTATCTTTCTTTCTGCTACTTCATGTCTGTATTCTTGTTGGAATATTTAATGCAACATTGTGTAAATTATTCTTAGACTAAAATATAAAGTCTAAATAATAATATTTGAATTAGAAAATAATTCTATTTTATGTAAAAATATTCCCACCTATTTTGCTGTATAGTCTGATTTTTTTTTATTATTATATTTTTTAATAATAAAATAAATAAATCATTTTTTATTATTCTATTTTTTAATAAGAAAAACAGTCATTTAATAAAAAAAAATCATTTATTATTCTGTTTTTTAATAAAAAAAATAGTCATTTATTTTATTTTAAGACCTAATAGTCATTTTTTTTTTGCATAAATTGAAATGCATTTTTATTATTGTATAATGCAACTAGAATCCTTTTATGCAATTTTTAGTCAAATTGTCAAATAATTTAGACCTTATAGTCATTTTTTTTCTCACATTAACAATGGTTTTTTGTGATTTTGCTTGTTTTGCAAGGTTATCCAAGTATGTTTTGGAGTATACAAGGCAATTTTGGATCAAATTTTTCACTCTCTTCCCCCTATTTTTATTAATTTCTTCTAATATCTCTCAAGCATTTGCTTGAAGCATAATGTAAAAATGTAACTTGTATCTCTCATAATGAAATTAAAAGAGAATGAAAGTGAGAGAGAGAAATAGAGAGAGAGAGTGTGTGTGTATTTGTGTTTTGCCTATTTTGCATCTCAACTAATCTAACTACTAACTTACTAACTTGCTACTAAACAATATACTAACCAACTAACTTGCAATTTACTAATTTTCATATTAATCAAGAAGGTTAAAAATTAATCAACTTACTACCCACAACTTTAGTATTTGATTAAAATTTACTTAATCTTACAACACAGTTTATATTTGTTGAACACCTATTCAATCCAAAAGAATCTGCTCTATTGGTAGCAAGTCCTTTTCATGTCCTCGTACCCATACCATTTTGGGTAGATTGGTTGACCTTGGGTGAGATAAATTGGCAATTCATTAGGCTATAGAAAATCCTTAAAATGAACACTAACTTACTAACTTATTGACTATCTAACATTTAACAAATGTTTTATGGTTCAATTCAAGTTATTTTATTTTATTGCAAGATGATTGTTATGGTTAGTTACCTTATTATTGCAATTTAATCTATTGCAAATAGATCTTGGTTTATTTCCTTTATTCAATTGCAATATGGTTATAGTTGTTTATTGCAATATGGTTACAGTAGTTCATAATGATGTTTATTATCTTTCATGATGATGTTTATATCTCTCGATGATGCTTAATTTTGATTATCTTTCATGATGATTATCTTTGATGATTGAAAAGTAGATTACTTGAAAGTTATGTTGTTTTTTGTATGCAAGTATGTTTATCTACTTTCTTATTACATAATTTATTTCCTTTGTCAATGCATTTTATGTTTTGATTATGTTCACTTTCTAGAATGGTTTATCATGGAATCTCCTTCACACCTAAGCACATCCTTGATGGATAAAATTTTGGAATATGGGAACCAAGGATGAGGGCTGAATTTTAAGAAAGAAATTTATGTCCCATTGTGAATGTAGATGAAGCAATACCAACCCAAGCAAGGGCACTTGAGACATACAACAACAAGAGTCACCTTTCACTTTCCATGATTATCAATAGTGTGAGTGATGAGATATTGCTCACTATAAGCCATTGTGAGCATGCTAAAGATGCATGGGATTTGCTAAAACAAGTCCATCTAGGGTCCAACACATAAAGGAAATTCACTTTATTGTCCAAAATTCTTAACACTATGCAAGGTGAAGAAGAAAATGCCTTGATCTTCCTCTCAAAGATGAAAGACATGAGAACTCAACTATTGGATTGTAATTGTGATTGGATAAGTGAGAAGCTCTTAAGATTTATCATTTTGAGGAAATTATCAAGCAAGTTCAAGAATTTTTTCATCATTATTGATACTAGGCTAGAGCAAGAAGAGGATGGCATTCCTCTCAACACTCTTTCACAATTATTGATTCAACATGAAGAGTCCCTTAATAGAGATAAAGTGAATTGTCAAGTTGTTAAGGAGAAGAATGTTGCATTGAGTGCCACTAAGGCTTCCTTCAAGAAGAAATACAAGGGAAGGAAAAATCAAAATTTCCAACCCAACAAGCCTAGAGTTGATTTCACTTGCAACTTTTGTGGCAAGAAAGGCCACAAGGAATAAAATTGTTTCAAGAAGAATAAGATTGTAGAAAAGGAAGAGCAATAAAATGCTAAGGGACAAGGACCTAAGAAATGGTTTGGCAAGGGAAAGAAAAATAACAACAATGTAAAGCAAAATTCTAATAAAAATGCCTTTGTTTGTGCCCTCTACTCCATTGACTCATCTACTTCTAATGAATGGGTGTTAGATTTTGGATGCACTAACCATATGTGTTTTGAAAAGGATAAGTTTGTGGACTTTCATAAGCACTCTTCAGATTCAGTTGTCATTGGTGATAATACTAGACTTTAAGTAGAAGATGTTGGTAATGTTGTAATTTAAGGGAAATTACTTGATAATGTCCTATATGTGCCTAACCTTAGGAGAAATTTAATTTTAGTTTTGCAAGTTGCTATAAGTGGTTACACTATTGAGTTCAACGCAACTTCATGGAGCATTAGGAAAGGCATGCTACCAATCATTACAGGTTATGTGAATAATAATATTTATGTGTTAGGTGATGCTCCTCCTAAAGTGTGTTTAGCAACTAATGTTTCTTCTAGTAGCAAGATTTGGCACTTAAGGTTACGCCATACAAACTATCAAAATATTCAAATTATGAAGTCCAAAAATTTGGTTGAAGGCTTTCCTAACATTTCACCTATTCATGGTTTGTGTGAAACATGCATTTTAGGCAAGATGAAAAAAACAAAAATTTGCAAAGGACAAGTCAACTAGGGCCACACAAATTCTTCAACTCATTCATACAAATATTATGGGTCCATTACATGTTAGATCACTTGGTGGTGCATCCTATATTCTCACCTTTATAGATGATTATTCAAGAATTATCTTTGGGTATCTACTTAAGAATAAATCAGATTGTTTTGAGACATTCAAGGAGTTCAAAGCTTTGGTAGAAAATCAAAAGGGAGCAAAGATCAAAATTATTAGAAGTGAAAATGGAGGAGAGTACAATAGCAATGATTTCAATGAGTTTTGTTCTTCTCATGGGATCAAAAGGTAGTTTATTTGTCCATACACTCCTCAACAAAATGGTGTTGCAAAGAGGAAAAATAGGACAATCATGGAGATGGTAAGATGCATGCTTGGTGACCACTTACCTCAATTTCTTTGGGGTGAAGCAGCCAATACAACAATCTATATTCTTAACAGGTGTCCTTCAAAATCAGTTGATGGGAAGACTCCTTATGAGGTTTGAAATGGTAAGAATCCGAATTTGTCACACTTAAGAGTGTTTGTATGTGATGCATTTTCATATATTCCTTCAAAAAAGAGGATGAAATTGGACAAAAAGTCTCAAAAATGCATCTTTGTTGGCTATGATGCAGAACATAGGGGATATAGGTTATACTCACCTTCTTCACGCATTGTATTTGTTTCAAGAGATGTCAAATTAAATGAATACATTCTTGAGTTAGAAAATGGTGGTCCGTGTGTCAAAAGGACCAAGTGGTTGGATCATTCTCAAGGTCCTAAAGAGCATAATTCAGTTAGCCAAAGGATAACTAGAAGTATGACCCTTAACATGTCTCTTATAGCTAAGATAGAGAATGATCATGAGCCTACTTCTTACCAAGAAGCTTCACAACACTCTTGTTGGGTTGATGCCATGAAGGTTGAGATGGATTTTCTTCTAAAGAATAAAACTTGGGATCTAGTGCCTTATCCTAATAAGAGAAATGTTATTGGGAACAAGTGAGTCTATAGAATCAAGTACAATTCTAATGGAGAGATAGAAAAGTATAAGGCTAGATTGGTTGCTAAGGGTTATGCTCAAAAACATGGCATTGAATATGATGAAACCTTTGCACCAGTTTCTAAAATGCCCACCATTTGACTTCTCATTGCTATTGCTGCTGCTCAAGGTTGGAAGATTTTCTAGCTTGATGTGAAAAGTGCCTTTCTAAATGGTGATTTGGATGTGGATATCTACATGAGTCAACCACAAGGATTTTTTGTACAAGGTAAGGAAACACTTGTGTGTAAACTAAAGAAAACCTTGTATGGTCTGAAGCAAGCACCTAGAGCATGGTACATGAAGATTTCGAGTTTCTTCTTGTCTCTTGGTTTTGATAAATGTTATTCAGATACAGATATCTATGTGCTTAGGAAGGATAACTTGGTCATTTTAATTGCTCTATTTTTTGATGACCTTGCTATGACTGGAAATGAGAGTGAGGCCATTTTTATTTCATCTCCAAATTAAATTCAAAGTATGAAATGAATGAACTTGGTCTTCTACACTACTATCTTGGCATGCAAGTTTATCAACATGAGGATTGTACCTTTTTGAGTCAATCCAAGTATATTGAATATCTTCTTAAGAGGTTTGATTTGGAGGATGTTAATCCTACTTCCATTCCTATTTCTACAGGGGTTAAGTTGGAAGTAAGTACAGAATCTCAGTTGGTTGATGCTACATTGTATAGGCAGCTCATTGGTAGTCTTCTTTATGTTACCATAACAAGGCCAAATATTGCTTTTGCAATTGGTATGATGGCTAGGTTCATGCAGAAACCTTATATTAAGAACTTACAAGCTACCAAGAATATTTTGAAGTACCTTTCAAGCACTAGAGATTTGGCACTAAATTATTCTAGGGTTCCTTCCTTTGCTCTTTCCGACTATGTTGATTCTGATTTTGGAGGGGATAGAATAGATAGAAAGTCTACCATAGCATATGTTTTTAGTATTGGGTCTATAGTTATCTCTTGGTCTTCCAAGAAGCAAGATACAATTGCTCTTTCTACAATAAAAGTGGAGTATAATGCTACAAAAATAGCTACACAAGAAGTGGTTTGGCTTTGTACCCTCATGAAGGAAATTGGTTTTGAGCAATTTGGTCCTTCACGTTTGCTCTTTGATAATCAATCAGCTATTGCCTTGGCTAAAAATATTGTAATGCATCAAAGGATAAATCATGTTGAAATACAAGCCCACTTTATTAGAGAGAAGGTATTGGATGAGACTATTCAGTTAGAGTATTGCCCATAATTCTGCTAATTTGTTCACCAAACCTCTTCCCAAGGAGCAATTTTGTAAGCTGAGAGACTCACTTGGTTTGGTAAAGTCAATGGGTAATGAAGTGTAGTTACACTTGTGTGATGACAACTTCATCCTTATGAGGTATTTTGTGCTATATATATGAGTTGATCTTTGGTGGTATAATTGTTTTTTGCATCTCTTTTGAACATGGTACTTTCTTGTTTGCCTTGTGCAACTTTTGTACATGTTACTTTGTATATGGCATTGTGCAATTATGGTATATGATGCAATTGCTTTATGTGACTCTTTTACATGGCACTTTCTTGTTTCCTTGTGCAAATTTGTACATGTTTTTATGTAGTTGGCATTATGAAATTGGTTTATCATGGTACTTTCTTGTTAGCATTTATGCTACTTTTGTACATGATATTTTATGGTTGGATTTATGCAACCAGTGTGCACACTTTATTATTTTCATATACCTTATGCAACTCTTGTACATGGTAATTTTTGTTAGCCTTGTGCTACTTTTGTACATGGTACTCGTTTTTTGCTTTATGCAACTTTGTACATGATATTTTTTAATCAACTATATAGCATGTGACTATAAGTATGGCTTGGCATATTTTTGTGATGACTTATAGTTCACTATTTGTTATATCAGTTTTGTTATCATCTTTGGATATTCATATATGTTGTGGTGAATATATTTATGATGATGTATCTAACTGATCTTATGTTGAGTCTGCTTGTAGCTTGCGGGTACTTCCATTTGGGGTTTTGCAAGCTTACTGAAGACACCCTTGTGATGTTTTCTTCTTGTCATTTGTAACCACTTGTGGTTGATGGATGGCTTTGTAAGTTGCTTGTATATGAAGCTACTCTGTTGGGGGCTTGCAATCTCATTTTGGCCCATTTTTTATTGGTGCCTTATTATAGACCATTCTTGGTCATAGAAGCTCATTGTAACTATATTACTCATTTGATTCTCATCCCCATTTGTATCTTTAGGGGGAGAATGTTTCTTTGTTTCATAATTCCTTTTCCCAATATTGCATTAAGGGGGAGTGTTGGAATATGTAATGCAACATTGTGTAAATTATTCTTAGACTAAAATATAAAGTCTAAAGAATAATATTTGAATTAGAAAATAATTCTATTTTATGTAAAAATATTCCCACCCAATTAATAAATAAAATAAGGGTGCTAGGAATATTTAATTTGTGGGAAAAAGTTATTTCCCTTTTTCTAGAAAATATTAAAAAGTAACCAATCACTTTTTAATATTTGATAGATGCCACTTGTCACACATCTCAAGATAAGATTGTGATAATATTTGTCACACATCTCAAGATAAGATTGTGATAAGATTAGGGAAATTTTAGGGTTGTAGTAGAAAAGCTTCTCTTTAAATAGGGGTGTTGTCTACTACATCTTGTCATATCATGTTGATGCATATTGTTGCATAACATTGAAGCATTCTTGTATTGTTGAATCATTGAGTAATATAGTGAGCTTCATAGTGGATGTTTCCCTTATTCATTTGAAGTAGGGTTTTACCACTTAATATTGGTGTTGTGGGTTTTCCTCTTTTGTGTGTGATTGCTTGTGGATCATTCTTCGATCTTGGGGAGAATTTTCTTACTCACAATTCTAAGGTTCATACTTTCTATGATAGCTTCAAATATCTCTTTCTAAGTGATAACCTCATTTTATAGATGATTCAAAAGTGATTGCTCTTGTCAACTAATGCCATGCTATCATGTTACAGAGATCATCTGATGTGTTTGGATTAATACTGATATTTACCTATATCTTTCATGTGTGTCCCCCTTTTACCATTTGTAGATTTGATACTACTTGGGATATTATTTCCTTAATTTGATGTCATCCATGTCAATTTCATCTTTGCTCAAAGCTACTTGTTTTTATTTTAGGCTTATTTTTAGTTTTGTCCATTAGGTAAAAGAGCCAACATCCTCCCCCATTAAAATTTGTATCCGATATCTAAATAGGCAAGGCACATATCCCACCAAGGAATTATCCTACTCCATTTATTACTTCACCCTTTATTTACTTGTTGGTTATGTACACAAAAATTAGCATAGTAAAGCCCATGCCAAACTAAAATAAAAAAAATTGTAGGTCATCCCCTGAACCTACAATGTCCTAACCATATGGCACCCCTAATAAGATAATCCCTATAATTTATTCATATAAGAAGAAAATTTTATGTAATTATTTGGGTTATGAGTGAGCATCACTGGTGAAAATTCCTTGGCCTTAGAATCTTGACACTGGAGATCTTGGTAAAATTTTTGGGTTGTCACATTTTCCTATAGATATTGACATGTATGTAGGTTCAGAGATCCTAAGTCTGAATATGGCACATTTATTTGATTACTTTTGTAGAAAGAAAAAGAGGGATCATCCATTGGTATTTGATGTGGAGACGTCATTCTCCTCCATTGATCATGATGCTCAGAATGGCATGGTACTGATCTGTTGCTAGATGAAAAATCCACTATTACTTCCTCATAATTATTGACCTCCAGAGGCATGAAGGACTATCTTTTCTCATGTCTTTCTATTATGAAGGGATGGAGATGTTTGCAAAATGGTTTAAACCTACCTTTTTCTCAAATTAATTAAACTAGGTGTCTCCCCTCCTTGAGGTAAAATATTGATTTACTAAATTCATACCTGAAGAGGCAAATGCCAAAAAGGTGAGGAATTTTCATCATAATTATATTATGCACTGATTTTATATTTGGTTTTCCATATAAAATTACCACAATGTGCCTCAAAATGCCTACAACTTTGATATTCTTCCCTTTAAGTCATTGGGCTTGTACCCTTTCCATATATAAATTTAAATTTTCACAGATTGTAAGGGGTATTATCAATACTTCAATATTTGGTTCAATTATACAATTCTTCAGGATACCTTTTTCTACAAAAACTGACAAATAACCTATTCCTTTTTTAGATAAAGGGGATTTTCTTCAATTTTGAAATAGGCATTAACCAAATTAGTTTCTGGTATTACTAGCAAATATTCTTCTAAACTTTTCATGATGGTGAAGGGAACTCGAATATATTTTGGAAGCATTCTATATTTTTTCTCCTTTCCTCTAGTATTAGAGCTAGGAAAGATAATTCTCTACAAGCTCTTGTCATTTTTTATTCTGAATCTCTACTAGTAAAAAAAAAATTGAATCGAGGGTTTTTTGGGATCATCAATCTTCTTCATATCGTAGCTGATATGATATGAATTCCTAACTTGCTCTTTAGGTAGTGGGAATTCTATCTGAATAGAACTGATTCTTTCAATTTGCATTAAAACTAGGTTTTGTTAAATTTTTCATTATCGTAACTAAGAATTTTTCATGTTTGGTGGATCCAACCTCTGATATTTGTCTTGCTCAATGGAATACTATTCTCTCGAATCAATATTTAGCTCTGTTAGGCAAAAAAAGTTGTATTGATATGGAACACAATATTCTTTTCCTTTTAGGTCTGAGATCATACCTAGATCCTCATAAAATCTACTACTAAGGGTAGAAAATCTATTTCTAGGTGGAAGCTTTCCTGCCATGATTAATATATTCTCAGCTCTAATAGCTTCTTTAAAAATTTGAGGGAACCTTTTCTCTCTAGATTATTGGACCAAGATACTCAGATCAGGATAGAGGGTATGGATGTAATAGAGATATACTTGTGATTGAGAAGGTTGGTATTCCTAGGAAATCCTTTCCCATTTTCTTCTGAAATAGATGTTAAACTCAGGCATAGTTTCCTGAAGATCTCTCTTCATAAATAAAAAATGAATGAGTAATAAGAAGGAATCTCCCAGATCATTGAATTCATCAATTAGAGCTTTAGATAATTCTACCAAAATACTAATACTTTTAATTTATAATGACTTATACCACAATAGTACCTTCCTTTTAAAAGATAAAATTAGCAACCTAATCATAATATCTTCTTCCACAACATTGTAGACTGATGATAGCCATGCTATATCTCAGTAATGTTCCTTAGCATATTTTTATTTCTCCTCCAAGCTATGTAGATTTTTTATAGCTATCTTTGGGATTTTATGTAGTGTGGAGATATTTAACTATCCTATATCATACCATGGGGGGTAATCTTGATTAGCCATATAGACTCAAAAAATACTACTTAACTCTCAAGGGATGAATGGGAAATTATGATGGATCTCTTGCTTTATCTTTGGCAGAATCACCATATTTCATTCCATATTATTAATATAGTTATACCTTATTGGGTGATATTTTATTGAAGTACCAACCATTGACATTGTATAATTTTTAAAAGGCAATAGATTATTGAACCAACCCCTTTTTAAGCAGAGTCTCTAGTTAGATATGAATTTCATGAAGAGCTAGGGGTCACCACTTCCCTGATCTTCTAATATTCTATGGACAAGTTCCATTGGGTGTGCCAAAAACTATTGTAGCCTAGTTTTTCATCTAGCTCACTTTGGAACTATGATTATCATCTCTTGATATTTGAAGGTGAGCACTCATTTATCACAACCTAGACTAAAAATTGGAGAACCAAACTACTTTGATTCAATCTCCAAATAAGGTTGGCTCCTTGTCAACTTGATGAGTGTTGACTCTATTTAGCTCAATTATAGTGAAATTAAGAATAGAAATGATATGGTTAGAAAGAATGGATTTAAGCTGGTCGGATGAAGCTAACAGCATAGATAGCCACACAATGTCCTTTAACAAATTATTTTTAGAAAAATCATCCTAGAGGACTACCAACATTAAGAAATCATGCAGTTACATTATTGAAATTGTGTTTTGCACATTCACAAAATTATTCCAAATATCTAGAAATATTGATTATCCAATTTCAACAAAATAATATCAATACCCTGATTTGACAAAAATAGAATTCTCGATCAACATAATGCAAAAATAATTAACTCAATATAATCTTAGTTAGCTTTTCAAATTAATAGAATAGACTAACCATAGTAGTAATATGAGATAATATTGAGTCCACCATTCAACACAAACACAAATTCGAGGTAAACATCCCTTGTAATAATTTATTCATAAATTTACAAAGAACTACACAGTGGTGCAAGCAAACACTCCAAAGATGACCTTTTGGAAGGAGATATTTGCCCATATTTATAAGATTTTACATTAGTAAATTTTACTTTCAAACATTTATAGGGAGATTTTATTTTCTTGTGGTTTCTCTAACCACTTGTTGTTCATTATTCTTGCCAACTATGACTTCCTGATTCTATTGCAATGGTGCCTTGGTTGAGCCCATCATTACTGTTGGTGATTATTGGAATCAATTTCTATCCACCGATCTACCAATTAAATCTAGTTAGTAGGATGCTTTTGGAAGGTTTCGGGCTATAACTGCTTTTTTTTCAGCTTCTCTGGCATCAATTTTAGATTTTTCCTATTTCTTGGATTACGCACACAAAAGTTAGCCAAAAATATTTAAGGGAGGTAGAAGTTTAATTTTTTCCATAGATATGTCCATCATACGGCTAGAGTACCACTTCTTGTTTGCGTGACAATAACGAAGAAGGATAAAAATCTTGATCTTTGCTTTTCTATATTTTTGCTTTTTACCAATGCTTCTCAATTTTAGACTTTTATCGATGCTTTCTAGTTTACGTGGCTTATATCAAGATGATAAAAAGTGTGACTTTCTATGACTTCTTACTTTTACTTTCTTATTAGTGCTTCTCAGCTTCATGCTCTTTTTTATGCTTTTTGACTGCGTACTTGATACGAAGAGGGTTGAGAAGCACGGTCTTTCTTAACTTCTTACTTTTCCTCTATTCTTAGCACTTCTTAGCTTAGAGCTCTTTCCAATGCATTTCAACTATGTGATAGGTACAAAAGAAGGTTAAAATGAATGCCTTTTAATAGCCTTAACACTTTTGAATTGACTTTGTAAACACCTAAAATGCGTCATGTGTAGGGGACTACTCATATGAGGCATGCTAAAAAACCATATGAATGATCTTGCACATCTCCAAGGCAAAAGCAATGGTTCTAAACACTAAATTTGGGCATTTTGGCCTATCTATACTTAGCCACTTGTGTCACCCATAGCTAGGATTTTTAATTGCTTGTGTCACCCGCAACTAGCATTTTGGCCACATTTAAGAATTGTGACTAGCCCTGTAACAAACTCGAGTGACTAGAACTGAGTAAAATTAGTTGCAACAACCTTTTATGACGGTTTTAAAAGTGGTTAAGGCTTGGAAGTATCCATAAGCTTCCTCCCAACTACCAAATCTTGTTCTTGGCTTCTCCATGAAGCTAGAGCAAATATTTTGGGAATCTACTTAAGACCCCAATTTCAAAGAGCAACCATCTAGAGAATTGTTCAATTGCATGTAGCGAAGCCCTATCAGATTGGAGAGAAATTTTATATCCCCTTGAGGATTAACGAAGTGTTGTCCAATTGACCAATTACAACTGTGCATGCAACAAAGGAGATCTCAAGTCTTCAAGAGCTCGAGAAGCAAGCTTGATAATTGACATACTTCCATTGCCAATTTCAGTGAATTCAACCACCAATCTATTTTAGAACATCGAGGTGACCCTTGATCATCAATTCCTTGGAGGATTTGAGAGTTTATGGCCTTGGTTTCAAGAGAAAGGATACTTTCACCTTAGCCACGGCTAACAGTGCCAACCGCTTTAAGCACCCGTGGCTAGGGTTTTGATGCTCTCTTTCCTCCATTTTAGTAGTATATTTCTATTTTCAGTCATGCAATTAGCTTAATCTAGCATATATTAACATTTTAGCAGATATTTGACCGGTTCAATTTAGGATTTAGAGGTAGATTTATTCTCATTTCCTTGCAATTATCAATTTAGACTAGTTTCTTGCTATTTCATGTATTTCAAGTTTTCTAATGGTTAATTAGGATGTTTCTTAGCTAGATTCATGCTTCTTTACATTATTTATTAATAATTTTCTCATTTCTTGCATAGATTGATAGTTTTACATGCTTTCTTGATTTTATGCTATCTTTTGTACAAGATTTCTCAAAAAGCCTCATCAAGAGAGGCCACCTTTACTTTTAATCATTTCTTGTTTTTCTTGAACGTAGGGTTTTCAGGACTCCATCGTAAAAGCATTCAAGGAAACAAATACCTCTAATCATGGATAATGTCATAGATACCTTGGATCAGTTCATGTGCATTTTGAAAGGCCTGCAGATTACACTTACCCTTGCTAGGGATTTCTTATTATTGTAACATTGTATCACATTGGGTATCCCTAAGAGGGACAGATTTGTAATCTTGAATTGATGGAAATTTAATAAAAGAGACCCTTATTTATGGTTTATTTCAATTTTTTCAATTCTTGTATGCTTTATGTGATTTATCATTGTTACTATATTAGGTGTATGCTTTTTAGGATCATACAAACTTTAACACTTTCGCATCTTCCTTACATGCTTAGCCAATTTTTTACAAAATTTTGGCAATGTAGCCTTTTTTTGACCTACACTCACCTTTACCTGATGTATGTGCAAAAAAAAAAACATATGCACAAAATATTGGTGAGAAATATCATCTTTTCTTAGAGGTCCTATGTTCTAGTGAGGCATGACAACCAATAGTCATTACCAACATCATAGATATTTATTTGAAAGATGCCCCCTAGAAAATTTCTAAACCAATTAGGAGTAGTGGTACTAAATGATCCACTATCTAGCATACTCATAATATATTATGAGCATGCAAAGCACTGATAATCTAGTCCATACATCCTCATGGGTCTACATTCTAACAAATTGAAGATGTAATTGCTTTTGAGGATATTTATTGACTATATGGATGCATAAGGTAACCAATCAAATATGATCTTAGAATATTTTTAAGTCTGGTTTCCTGATGAACCCTTGAAAGGATCACACCACATGTGTTAATTCCTAGCATATCTTATAAATAATTACAAGTCTACAAGACATTTGAATGTAGGGTCTGAGTCTCCCAATAATGTAAAATATAACTAACCAAATTGACTTTAAGGATAAATATGAGGATGTCTTAGATCATATAGTATATCAAAAAGATGATTTAGGCATGGTATTCATTACTTGGCACATATGCAAAGAATTTTATAGACATGCAATATATTGGACACAAGAACCCAATTCCTTCATTGATATATAAGGCAACTAGGATTGTGCAAAAATGGTATTTCCAAAGGTGCTAGCCATGGTGATTGGAAACTTATATCCATTAACTAGAATTTACATGGTATCATTATTAGTCTATAATATACTAGATATAAGATCCCTATTTTTCCAAATGGCACATTTGATCTCACTACAAATTCACAAGGTTAGATGAAATTATGGATGTTGGACTTCATCATAAATCTATAAAAGGTATGCTACTGAGGGTACCAACCATGGTGGGAGGAGCTACCCATCCACTAAATAGCACACTTTGTAATAAATTACAAGGCTACAAGGTATTAGATGTGCAATAATCCTCCTTGCCTAGGTTATACACTAAGAAACATAGTCAATCATAGGTATCAATGCTTATCTTAAATCAATTAACCAGAGTGATAGATTTAGGTTGGGCCCAAGATTGTTTAACAAACCAAGCTAGAAATACTAACCATATTAATCCATTATTTGGTAGGCTTGCAAAGAATTCCACATCTACAAGATAGTGGATCAATAATGCTAGACTCCCAAAGTGGTCTATTAAACAATCTAGGGAGACATAATCATTGATGAATTTGTTTGTGCTTTTATAATTTTTTATAGACATTAAGGAAAGATATTATGATAGGAAAGGTTAAGGTGAGAGTATTAATGGTTGTAAGATAATTAAATCATTGGTGGAGCCAAGATATATTTGATATAATTATCTAACAACCATTAAGATCTCAACCTTGACCAAGTGATGACAAACAAGTTTTCTTCTTGATTATATTATTTTGACTCAATTCAATTTAAAATGATGAAAAGGCAAAGGATTTATGGCTTATATAGTAGGTTTCTTGAAGGAGATCATTATGATATTGATGAGAGAAAATAAAGGGAAATGGTAGAGTCATTAGGTCCATGGATAATCATGTCATACAACATTTAATCCAATCAAGGGAAGAAAAGATAAGAAGATTGCTTGATGAGAAGGAGAATATGTAGTAGAATAAATCAAGAAAATTGATTTATGGGATTGGGAGGACCATTTTTAGCTTTTAAGGATATATGCAATGGCAATATCTAGCATAGGTCTTAAATAAATACAATAAATATGAAATAAAGTGCAATAGTAATATGACTAAAATATACTATAAATAGAAATGATGAAAATACAATGCAATATGGAGGAAATAGTCACTCCATTGATATGAGCTAAAGAGCTACATTGTACTCCATATAAAAGTACTATGCCAAGAGAATGGTACATCCTTGATGTATATCTTATGTATATATCATATCTAATCTATCACTATGAAGTCCTTTTTAGAGGAAGATAGATTCCTTGGACAACACTCTACCTAGTTGTACAAGGGGACACCTTTCACATTACAACTTGCACACTACCACTTGTGCATTTATTACATTGCTTGAAGTAACTAGATAACTTCCCCCTAAAGTAATATTCTATCCTAACTATGTACCTAAGGTGGTACATTTACATGACCCAAATTATGTAATATACTCTAACTCTAACACCCCCCTATATTACATTATTTGGGTATTGAAGATTTCAATATTCAATATGGATATTCTTCTTGAGAATGCTCTTTGATTTGATCAATTGATTTCTTTGGAGTCCTCCTTTATCTGGATCATCTTTTTCTTTAGAACTGGAGCTTGTATTCTTCTTCATTGCTTATTGTAATCTGATCAAGTAAGTAGTTAGTGTCTTCATATGATGCAAAGAGATTTGTAGCTATGGAGTCTTCTGTATTTTGAAGATGTCTACCTAGTTCAATTTTTATGATGTCTTTCACATGTCTTTTCTTTCTTTTCCTCCTTCTCCTACAATTTTGCATTGATACTTGTGGAATTTCTCCTTCATGAGGACTTATCCTATCATCACAATAATATTGACTTGTATTTCTAGTTTTCTTCATGTGTTAAGTACAAACACAAATGATGATAGGTAAATCATAAAATATTCCTTGGATGTGAATATAATTATCTTTTGTGAATTCAACCCTACTTTGAAGATATTTTCATGAAGATAACCAGTTAATGCTTCAAATTTACCCTATTTTGCTTCCATAAGAAATAAGGAGAATCTCTCCTTATCACTGGTTGATAGTTTTTCATATCCTTCAAGGGTATCTATCAATTTTTGAGAATATAACTCCATTTCATGAAATAATTCTTTATTGATAAAGGCATTTTTTATTATTTCATCCATATTCCTTAGAATTGTATATATGGATTTGATAGAAGTCCTTTGAATACCCTAATTTGAATTTTTTAAGTAGTCTACCTTATGAATCCCTAGTTTAGAGTATGAGGATTTGATTTGATAGAACCTTTATAAAGCTTAGGTTTTGTAGGCTTCCTTATATCTCCCTAGTTAAGAGATGTGAATCAGTAGAGTCCTTTTAGTCTTCTTTTATTTGCCCTAGTATTGATTGTAGATGCCTTTATGAATCCTAGATGTATTCAGTACTTGATAATATTTGATGAATGTTGTTATTATCAAGTTTGGTAGAATTCCTTATGTCTCCCTAGTGATTTTTGGAATGCTAAATGATGGATAAAGTGCTTTTCAGAATAATAGTTCAATTTTGAGTTGATTTTGTAAAGTTTTGTAAATAGAAAAAATCAACTTCTTTACACTTTATTACTCCTATTGAACTTTAAGCACTTTCTAATTTTATGAGGTTTAATAGTTGAATTCCTCATCCCTTTAATGTATTTTGAGACACGTATATCAATCAATTTACAACTCTTAATATTCCTTAATAAACCTCCTTTTATAGAATTTAATAATTTGATATTTATTGTTTCTAATTTCCAATTTCCTACTTTGATGTAGTAGTCCTTATAACTCCCTAATGTGGAATATTAGAAAACAATTATTTGCAATAATAGAAATCCTAATTATTCAAGTAGAAATCCTTATTTCTCCTATGTTTTAATATTACAAATATTAGGCTATTTTAATATGTGTTTCTTCCTTTTATATTGCTTTCAAATATGGCTGATTTTTTAATTTTTCAACCTTATGTTATACCTTATAACCCCCTATTAATGAAAGTAAATTTAATGAAGTAGAGACCTTACCTTTAATGTTGTATTCTCTACGTATTCATCATAGATTTCAGACATATATGACAATCCTCTTTAATGCCTATTCCTTGAGTGCTTGTATCAAATGGTGTATGTTGATTCTTCCTTGACTTCAACGTTTGAATGGTGGTGCTTCAACCTTGGAATTTTTTACCTCCTTTGAGTATCTTGACAAAATATTTTAGGGCTCTTCACATCTCTTCCATGATGTAATTCAGGTTGCTTTGAATTCTATGACTGCTATGAATAGTGTGACTATGGCAAATGCTTCAAATTCTATGAATGTTGACCTCATTGGTCTTTGGCACCTTTTAATAGAAGAGGAATCTTAAAATATGTGACAAGTTTCATGACAGTTAACTTGTGAGCACTTGTGGGATATTTTTCCAGGTTATGGATGGACATTACAGTATTGGATTGGTGCACCAATATGTAACATTTTCTTGTTCAATATTGTAACATATGGGTTCTTTTTAATATTTCCTCCTAGGTGACAAGTGTCACCTTCCCTTCGTGCATGGGATTTCTACATAACACATCTTCAACGTATCATTCCAATGCCCTTATTAACCATGCAACATGACCAACTCTTCCTTTTTTCAATGATGCTTGATATGAGTTGGTTCTAGTTGGAGTAGAGAGCAACACCTTTGGAGTCTTGGAGCTAGGATTTGACAATGATCTTGAAGACCTTGAGCAATGCTATGGGGGAGTTTGAATTACTCTAACAATGCTTCCTTGTATGTACATCTAATGTAATTTTTGTGCCTTCTTTTTCAACCTATTATGAGATCCTCCTTTTTTTAACAATGTTGCATTTGAATATAATGCTCCTCCTTTTGTATTGTGCTTTGATTACTTGCAGGTTTGGCTATCCAAGTCATAGAAGGTGTGAGCCTTTTGATTGGCTCTATTCCCTTGCATGGAGTGTGCTATTATACAGTTGCCTTGGGTTGTTTTACCTTGAAAATATTGTGCCTTTGAGGCACTTAAAAAAATTCCCTTTCTCCTATGTGTGACAGATTAGGAAAGTAAAATACCTTGCATATAAAATACTCTTTTTGCACCTCCTTTTTGCAATTTGATTTTTTCTAGTTTTATGATAGCTTCCTTGTAGGTAATGGTGGATTTTGAGGTTTATCCTTGATTAGACACCTCTCTACTTTTTCTTGGATATTTTTCTAATGAACCCAAGCTTGTAACCACATGGATAGAAGCTTCCATTTTTTGTAGAAGTAATTTTTGCACCTTTTTAAATGGCCTTTAGTGCACTTTGAATCTTGAGACTCACCAAGTCTTGAAAGCTTCTATTGCTGATTTTAGTGGTGGCCTTCTTCTCCACTTCTTGGAGGAATCTGATCTGATTTTAGTGGCTTCTTTGGGCCATGAAATACTATAGGTTTTGTGCACAAAATAGTGTCTCTAGAAACTTTGATTAATCTGTTGGTTTTTGTGCTCTTGATCCTTAACAATCAACAAACATAAACTAACCTTTTTGAGAGTAACTAGTTAAGAATAACTAGTATAGTGCTAATGGATTAATAATGCACTTAATAGCAACAATAATATCACCTTATTGCTCCTATAAATAAACTCTCAAAATAATTTCAAGTGCACTTAATATTCTCTACAACTATTAAGAGTAATATATAATGAACCCTTAATAAGTATTCTATAAATTTTCACTACAATCAATATTGTAGGATATAGTCTTCTTGATTTTCTAGATAGCATACAAGTAGATGATAATTTTATTTCTTTCAAAAATATCCAAATCCTATTTAATGTGTAAATAATTCTTAAAATGAATTCTTCCTTTTTGCACTTTATTGAAGACTATAATGCAATCTATTCTTCTACAACTTTTAATCTGAATATGGTGCCTTAATGGAATTTGATAATAATCTAATTTGAGGTTAATCAGTGAACCTAATTGCACCCAAGTTTCTTACCTTTTTTATGGCTTCTGTAGATGATGATATTGGTGTTTTTTATTCACCAAGTTTTTGCTTCATAGTGAATGAGTATGCAACTTCTTTGTTGGTTGTCCCAAAAAGCTTTTTGCTTCACCAATCTATAGCCTTGAACTTTATATCTTGAGCCTTATATTTGGTGGCTTGATACTTCCATTGATCTTCTACATTATTTTGTAGATTCAAAAAAATTCTTTCTATGAACTGTGCCTTCTTGCTATGAGAGGTAATATCCAAATCTCTTGGATTTGGTAGACTTATTTTGTTTGAATCTTCCTTCAATATTCTTATTGAATTCAGACTTCAAATAGGATCTTCTTCTTCTCAAGATTCTAATTTTCTTGAGGTCTTCACTATATTTTTATTCAAGGATTTGGTACTCCTTCCCAAATTCTTCTTCTCAAATGTGGCACTCCTTACCAAATTATTCTTCTCTTGGGCTTGTTGTCGAATGGAGACAATTGTCCCAAGTCCTTCACTATCAGGAGCTTCACTTGAGTAGTGGATTTCTCCAATGATTTCTCCTAGGGACTCTTCTTATGATGCTTCTATGAGCTCTACAACAAGGCTTTCAAAGCCTTCTTCTTTTCCTTCTCATTGAGAACTCTCCAAGGTCTTCTATATGGTAGCTTCTTTGGTCATTCAACCGAGACCTTTTCTTCAACCTTCTTCTTCTGGAAGTGATAGTAATGAGTTATTCTTTCTTGGATATTTGAAACTTGCTACTTTTGGATTTGAATAGGACTCTCCTAGTCCTTCTTTATCTTCCAAGAATGGAAGTTCTTTTATGAGATCTTCTCCTAATCTCTTTAACTTCTCCTAAGATAAGTCTTTAATTAATAAAGGATGTCACAAATACCCTATTTATTGGACTCTTCTTTGGAGTCTTCTTTAGCAACTCCTTTCTGGACTTTTCTTTTGAATCAGAAACTTTTCTTCTAAATCAAAAAATTTCTCTAAAATTTTCTTCAAAAACTCTTCTTTGGAGTTTTTCTTCTGAGTTAGGAATTTTATCTTCTGAGTCAAGAATTATTTTCTAAATTTTTATTTAGGAACTCTTCTCTAGAGTTTACTTCTAAATCAATAATTATTCTTCTGAATTAGGAATTCTTCTCTAAATGTTTCTTTAGAATTAGGGCCTTAATCAAGGAAACTATGGCCTTTTTTGCTTCTGTGATCTATAGGTATTAATATTGAATGGAGATAACCAATCTTCTATCTCCTTCTTGACTCATATTTTGGAGTCTTTTCTTCCTTGAGTCTACTATAATACTACTATGGTCTTTTCTTTACTTCTACACTTTGCAGGATTGTAGCTCTTGTAATGGGGCCTTCTTCGAGGTCTTTGAAATATTCAAAGTTATTTATTTTTTTGCAAGTGTTCGAATGATTCTAAGAATATAGTCTTCATAACTCTCTTGTAGGAAGCTTCTCAACCTTTTTTGAATCTCCTTTTCCTACAAAATGTTGTTAGAAACTTGAATTGAAGAATTTGTAATTTTGGAGATAATGATCTTGACTAGTTGATTTGTCAAACTAGTGGCTTGAATGTTGAGTCCTAGTCTTCATGAGTTTTTTTCTACAACTTTGTGGAAATACTCTAGCCAAATATATTCTCAGGTTTTTTGCAACTAAGATTTATTCCAATCCTCACTTTTCTAATCTTGTTGACTATTGTGGCTTTTTCTATCTATTAATCCTAATGAAAGCTTTTGCATGCAACAACACTCAATGGTAGATCTAATTTGCAAATATGTAGGTCAATAGTAGTAATGGTGACTCTCCCTATTCCTCTTGACCTACTAAAATTCTCTTATGATGGATGGAGGTCCTCCTATATTGATGCACCATGGCTCTGATACCACTGTTATATTTTAAGGATATATGCAATGGAGATATATAGCACATGTCCTAATGAAATATAATGTATATGAAAGAAAGTGAAACAACAATATGACTAAATACTATAAATAAAAATGATGAAAATATAATGCAATTTGGAGGAAATAGTCACTCCATTGATATGAGCTAAAGAGCTACATTTTACTCCATACAGAATTACTGCTACCAAGAGAATGATATATCCTTTATGTATATCTCATATCTAGTCTACCACTACAAGGACCTTTATATAGGTAGATAGATTCCTTGGACAACACTCTACCTAGTTGTACAAGGGGGCACCTTGCACATTACAACTTGCACACTACCACTTGTGCATTTATTACATCGCTTGAAGTAACTAGATAACTTCCCCTTAAATTAATCTCATATCCTAACTATGTACCTAAGGTGGTACATTTACATAACCAAGTGATCTAATATACTCTAACTATAAAAACCACTAGCATCAAGAACCTAGTGCAAATGCAATGTAAATACTCTTTTATGTTAGATGGGAATATTATTGCCTCAATGAGGGCCTCTTGATTGGATGGTATAAATAAGCAAACTTAGTAAAATATGTAATAAAGCACATGATTTCAAGTAGTCATGTATCTAGGAAAGTATGCAATCAAACATATGAGTATAAGCATAATATCTTTTAAGATGCATTATGTTGATTGGTTATTTATGTTCTTTTCTATCTAGTGTGACTAGGTGATAGGATCCTATTTCAAAATTTCAATGATGACAAAAGTACAAAACTAGTTGGGCTCAAAATTACCCTTTGATTTGGCACTAGCATTATATTATTTTGGTTCTCTTTGAGAACCAAACCTCTAATTTCAAAGGATCTAGGTTGTACCTTTTTGTGATAGGCACACCAAAGTCTATCATGGTAAATTCATAGTTTCTCTAGGGTATCGATGTGTTTTTCATCTAAAATATCTAGCTAATAAAGGAAACCAATATGATATTCATATCCTACTAAAGAATGTTAGAGACAAACTCTTAGAGAATGGATTTCAAGCTCAAAAGGGAAAACTACCTTAGTACCATAAACTAAGGTATAGGGTGTTACACTCGTAGAAGTTTGAACACTAGTACAATACACCCACAAGGTAGGATATAATTGTAAGTGTCAATCTAAACCATTTTTACCAACCAATTTATTAAGGAGTTTCATTAATATCTTATTAAATAATTATACTTGACCATAACCTTGGGGATAATAGGGTGTTAACCATTTTTATTGAATTTTGTATTTAGAGCAAACCTTTTGGACTTTTTTATTTTTTAACAAAGTATTATTATTTGAGACTAGAAAATATGGAATACCATAGAGATAAAGGATTTGATTAACTATAAATTTTGATATTTGGGTTCCAATGGTAGAGGATAATGGTATGTCTTTGACCCTGTGGGTGAAATTTTATGTCTTTCACCCACCTCTTCTTCTTAGAGAATGAATGATTCCTATAAAAATGGCTAAGTTTTGGATCTAGGTTCTTGCAATAGTGGTCGAGCATAAGATAAAGGTGACTACCTCGATGGGAAACAATGAATGGTAGATGGATGAAAGATTTTGGGTGGTTGAGTAAGTGTATCTCCATGAGTCTACCACATAGTTTAATATTATTCAAAGATCAAACAGAGAATTGGAAAAGTATAGAATAAGTCAGGTAGATACTTAGCTTCACCTCTGGGCTGAAGTATCTTAATACTCCATCTACAAGGAGGGCATAAATTTTTGCCAATAAAGAGGGCAGAACTATCACAGGTTCCTGCCATGCAAGGAGGGTAAAAAGTTTTTAAAACCCTGCCCAAATTGGGAATCACACATTGGGTAGAGTATGGCAAAAAATATAGATCCTAGGGGCCCACCCTTCATCAAAATATACTTGAATATCAAAATATTGGGTCCTGGTTCATCGAATAATGAGTCTTCTAGCTGAGAGATAAAATTTTGAAACACGAAGCCTAAGGTAATTGTAGCTCGATTGTCTGCCCTCTTCATAGTGTTGCACCGGGTGGAAGTTTGGAAATCTGATGATCTAGAAGGTCTACCTAGTACCAAAATCATTACCATCATCATAAATCTCAAAGGAAATGCATTAGTGATCTCAGCTACCCAAGTATGTAATGTTATGGACACGAGGTGGTGATTTGAAAACACATGGCTCCCAAGATTATAAATTTTAGTCATTCACCACCTAATTGAAGGATTATCTACTGGTTGAAGGGGTAAATTATATGCAAATTTAAAATCCCAACCAGAATGTCAAAATGATTAATGGCCCAGATTCATGCAGAAATGCCTAAACCCTTTCGAGGCCACCATTCTCCCAAGAAGTGAAGTACCTACTACGTACCTATCCATTTCAATGATGCATTTCCTACCTAATGCAATTAATACATGTAATTTTGATTCACTATAAATACTGGTATGTTAGACATCCCAGTGATGGCTCTTTGGCCATTATAATTTATATATAATACTTCTCATCGTTTTGTGAATATAAACATACTACTATTTGGTCTCCAATCTTGTCTCACCATATTTTTGTTGGAAATTTGAGTGATTTTATGTTGTCATTGATGTCACATGGATCACATTGAGTTTTGGTGGCCAAAGCATTTCATAAATAAGCATTTATGATATTTTGGAGAGCATGGATATATACAGGGTTTTTGTGAAAACCAAGGCAGGCAAAATAAAAGGTTTTATTTAAAACCATGGATGGCAGATTTGAAATGGGTTTTTCTTAAAACCCAGGTTGGCTTTTCGTTTCATCGAAAAAGGTGCCCCGGTGATGGAGATATTTAATTTTAAATATTTAAGTTTAAATTTTAAATTATTTAAAATTTAAATTTAAAATTTAAAATTTAAATTAAAATTTAATTTATAGCGCCGACGTCAAAGAAAGGAAAAGGCATAAAACTAATATTTAAATTATAGCGCCGACGTCAAAGGAAAGGAGGAGGACATATATATATATGCCCAAAGTTTCGATTTATTTCTCTAAGCGCTCGATTTGATATTTGGATTCGAATGGTAAAAGAGCCTGTGCATCGTGTGTCGAAGTGTGTGTGAAAAGGGTTTTAAAAGGCTTACGATTTTTACGTTCATTGAAGAGACTATTGTGGAGTAAAGCCAAATGTATAGGCCTCCTTGGCCTAGTGGTTCATGCACTATGTGTGAAGCAGGAGGTCCTACGTTCGATTCTTGTCGGAGGTGTTTTGTTGTGTTGAAACGCGTGAAGCGCATTTTGTTTTTGAAGGGCATAGATATTCATGGCATAAGGTTTTGTTGTGTGCTCCTTTTGAGCACGTGAGGGCATGTGGCCCAATGAAAGGTTGGTTGTGGTTAAGGCACTGAGCAAGGAAGGTCATGAGATCGAATCCCATCAGGGATAGAGGCAAGTTAATAATTTTTAGATATATTTTATTTTTCTAAAGTTGCCCTAGGAGGAATAAGGGTTATGATGCATGTTTAAAAAAGGAGAGATTTTTGGTGATTTAATTTTTAGAAGTATATCATATTATATATCATTGGAAAGCTTATTCCGAGGGCTATTTGATTAACTTGCTTAGAGGGAGAAATAAGGTGTGTGTAAAGAGATATTTCTGATTTTGTAAAGAGGTTCAAAAGTGAAGGTTGCTTTGTTCTTTTTCAAAAGAGATTAATTCATTTATGAAGTGACATGGTGTATGTTATTGAGTAGGAGTAATAAGGTGTTATTTGGATGTTATTGTTGTGTTATTAATCAAGATCTCTAACCCTTGTTGAAAGTTGAAAAAGAAAGTGTGTTGAGTGAGACAGATTTTGTGGACAACCAAAAGGCTTCTTCATCTTCATAAAAGGTATGGGCACATTCTCCTATTGATTGTTTATGGTGGTTGATTTCTGAAATATCATTGGAGAGAAAAGTATTAATTGTGGTTTCCTTTTCGAAAGTAGTTGGTTGAATGCTTCAAGGTTTTCTGGGTTGAGAGTTGCTATTAAACCTTGTTTTATAAGCATTGTTGTTGAAGCCATTAGTAGTGTGAAAAACCTGAGATAGGGTTTGAGAAGAACATGAGTATCATTGTTATGTGAAGAATGTTTTATTAGCATTGTTGTTGAAGCCCATTGGTTATGCAAAGAACTTGAACTTGAAAAGAACATGAGTATCATTGTTATGTGAGATTTGTGGTTGAGCATTATTGGAAACATTTGAGTTGGTTGATACATGCTTGGACTAGGGTTTGTAAGAAAGAGTTGTTCCTTGTGGTAGTTGGTTGAGAAGAGTTGTTTGAGCCTAGTCAAGTGATTGTGTGAAGTGGTTGTTCAAGTTCCATGAAACAAACTATTCTATATTATGGATTTGAGTTGAGATTGAGATTTGAGGATAGAACATATTGAGTCTCTAACAATTCTCTTTATGCTTCTATAATATTGATTTGAGTTGAGATTGAGATTTGAGTATAGAACATATTGAGTCTCTAACAATTCTCTTTATGCTTCTATAAGATTGAATTATTGAAAGTTATTAGTGAGCTTGCTAGTATAGATTTTATTACAATTCTCTTTATGCTTCTATGAGTAGATTTGAGCAAGTTCTTGGTGAGCTTGCTAGTGCAGATTTGGGCAAGTTCTTGGTGAGCTTGCTAGTGCAGATTTGGGCAAGTTCTTGGTGAGCTTGCTAGTGCAGATTTGGGCAAGTTCTTGGTGAGCTTGCTAGTGCATATTTGGGCAAGTTCTTGGTGAGCTTGCTTGAGCAGATTTGGACAAGTTCTGTGTGAGCTTGTTGAGCAGATTTGGACAAGTTCTATGTGAGCTTGTTGAGCAGATTTGGACAAGTTCTATGTGAGCTTGTTGAGATATTTAGCATTTTTGTGATATTGTTGAACAGATTTGACAAGTTCTATGTGAGCTTGTTGAGAAGATTTGGACAAGTTCTATGTGAGCTTGTTGAGCAGGTTCTGAGTGAGCCTATTGAGTAGGTTTTGAGTGAGCCTATTGATAGAGCTTTGGAGGTGATAGAGTATAGAGGATAGAGTCTCAGTGGATAGAGATCCAATAGCCAAGATAATTGAAGATAGATCTGAGTGAGGAGTCTTCAAGTGGAGAGAGATCCACTAGTCAATGTAGCAGAGAGACAGAGTCTTCTAGAAGATCACTAGCCAGAGTAGAAGGGGAAAGAGTTCTCCTATGGAAGAGATCCATAAACTTGAGATTAGGGGATCAACATCTCCTTTGGACAGAGATCCATAAACATTGTAATTGGGAAGGATTCCCAAAGAAATTGATTGAGAAAGTTTTAGTAAAATATTTTCTCCATGGAGTAGCCCACATTGGGTGAACCACATAAACTATGGTGTCTCTATTGTGTATGGTGTTTTATGCATTGCTTGATTACTACTATTGATATTATTATCTATACACTACATAATATTGAATTGAAAAGAAAAGTAAAAAGTGGTCTTATACTGTTCACCCCCCTCTCAATATAAGCTTGTGTTCTTCAATTGGTATCAGAGCGGGTTCCTTCGAAAAGGCTAACAACTTGAGGGTAGATTCTACAAGAACACAGATGGCTTCATAGAATGGATCATCTACAAATAAGGCTCCACTATTTGATGGTAACAATTATGCTTTTTGGAGCATGAGAATGAAGAACTACTTGATATCACAAGGATATGAGGTATGGCAGATGGTTGCAAAAGAGTATAAGGTTGAAGGTGATCCCGAGGTAGATAAGACTATCAAGAAATTGGTTGAGATCAATGCAAGGGCAATGAATTGTATTCTGAGTGGGCTACGTGAGACAGATTTTGCAAAGGTCATGGTATGTAATTCAGAAAATGAAATGTGGACCAAGTTGCGGAATACCTATGAAGGAGATTCCAAGGTAAAGTTGGCAAAACTACAAACTCATAGAAAAATATTTGAGGAATTGAAAATGGAAGATTCTGAAGATATTGCATAGTTTTTACTTCGAGTTGATGAGATTGCTAACACCATGAGAGGTCTAGGATTTGAGATGAAAGAATCAGATGTTACTCAAAAGGTTTTGAGATCACTTCCCATGAAGTATGATGCAAAGGTTTCAGCAATAGAAGAAACAATGGATATCAACAAGCTAACAATGGAAGAACTACAAGGAACTCTCACAACTTATGAGATGAGGAGAAGTAAGCATCAGGTTCCAATAAAAGAAATTGCATTCAAGGCTTCAGAGAAAAAGAAAGGGAAAGTTCCAGAGACAGATAGAGATTCAGATAATGATGAGGAAGCTAACTTCATCAAAAGGAAAAAGGACTTAAGAAATTACAGGGATATGAAGAAAGTCAGATGCTACAAGTGTGGTGATTTTGGTCACTATGCATACAAGTGTCCACATGAAGAAAATAGTGATGATGAAAAATAGGGTCACAGAAGAAAAGAAGATGGAAAGCATAAGCATGACAAAGATGACAGATACAAGCAAAGCAAGTATGAGAAGAAGAAAAGTTTTCATAAGACAAAGAAAACCTTCTACATTGTAGAAGCAAGTGATAGCTCACAACAATGAAGACAAAATGATAGAGACAAGTCAAATGATGAAAAGGAAGAACATCTATTCCTAGGAATAGAAGATGAAAGAGAACAATGCTTTGTGTGTGGTCAAAGAGATCACAGATCAGGATATTGCAATGGCTTCAATGATAGTGAAGATGAGATGACACATCAAGGAAACAGGTATGGTCAAAGAAATCATGAGAGTTTGTTTGCTATAGAAGATTATAATGATCTTAGTGATAGTGAAGATGAAGAAGGGTTTTTCTATGGGATAAAATAAATAGAAGAAGTCTCACTTTTGGTAATAGAAAAAGAAGAGGATGAGCCAAGAAAACAAAAAATAGAAGTCAAAAGGCTAAAAGAAGAAATTAGGAATCTTGAAAACAAGATTCGAACAGATGTAAAAATCAGAGTAGAACAACTTCAGACAATCAGTGATCTAAGAGATGAGCTTCAAAATGCAAAAAGGATAGAGGAAAGGATGAATGAAGAATTAAGGACAATAATGACAAGACATGACACATTAAATGAAAAGGTTCAAAAAGGAGTGGAAACTTATTTTAAAGTTGTATCTTATTTCCAAGAAAAGTCACACTCAAAAGGAAAGGAAGTTCTAAAATATGAAAGCAAGGAAGCACCTAAGATTTATGAAGAAAGTTCCAAAGTTCCTATGGCTCCAAACATCCAGTTTGGATCTTGTTTTGAGATAGGTGAATCAAGTTCAAAAGGAAAAGAAATTCTTGAAGAGGAAAGCAAGGAAGAAATTAAGGAAGAGGATTTAGATGCTACAAAGAACATTCAAGGATACAATGCACAAGTCAAAGATGATTACAAGGATAATGATCAAGAAAGGTATGAGGAACCAAGGCATGAACAAAGGGATTTTCAAGGACATTGTTTTTCTTGTAATGGATTTGGACATAGGGCTATACACTACAGGATCCATGGATCAAAGAAGTTTGATTTTTCTAGAAGAAACTTCAAAGGAAGAAGGTATGGTTTTTAGGGACATTGCTTCTTATGCAACAGGATTGGTCATAGAGCTTCTCAAGTGCAAAGAAAATGAGCAACATGGTTTTGGTTTTAGAGCTACACAAATCAGAAGTCATGGTCATAATGGTCATGAAAATAGAACTTCACAATACAGAGGTTCAAGAAAGGAATGGATATGGAAATTATTTCAAGAAAGAATTCAGGATATGGGCACCATCCAAAGGCTACAATATCAAGTGTTTTAATTGCAATAACTTTGGACATATTGCAAAATGGTGTAGGACTCAATTCCAAACAAGTTCAAGACAAGAAGGTCAAGCAGTTTCAAGGCAAGAAGGTCAAATAGGTTCAAGACAAGAAGATCAAGTAATTCATCAAGAGAAGGATATCAAAAAAATATGGAAGGAAGTTGATAGAGGAAAGAAACAATGTAATATGGGAGTAAAAGTACTCCCACCCCAAAATTAATCACCTCAAGAGAGAAGGTGGTGAGGGGGCTAAGCTTAAGAGTCATATCTTTTAGCCCCATAGGTGTCCCTTTTGCCATTGATGTCAAAGGGGGAGAGATTTGAGTAAGGGGGAGAGCATTGAGTTAGGGGGAGCAGCCTCCAAAGAGAGCATTGAGTTAGGGGGAGCAGCCTAAATGAGTTAAGCACCTCCATAGAGAGTATTGAGTCAGGGGAGCAACTTTGATTCTCGAGAGATGGTTTTTGCAGTGATTGTGGTGATTTACAATAGAGGTGTTGCCATCAATGACAAAGGGGGAGATTGTTGGAAATTTGAGTGATTTTATGTTGTCATTGATGTCACATGGATCATTGATGTCACATGGATCACATTGAGTTTTGGTGGCCAAAGCATTTCATAAATAAGCATTTATGATATTTTGGAGAGCATGGATATATACAGGGTTTTTGTGAAAACCAAGGCAAGAAAAATAAAAGGTTTTATTTAAAACCATGGATGGCAGATTTGAAATGGGTTTTTCTTAAAACCTAGGTTGGATTTTTGTTTCATCAAAAAAGGTGCCCCGGTGATGGAGATATTTAATTTTAAATATTTAAGTTTAAATTTTAAATTATTTAAAATTTAAATTTAAAATTAAAATTAAAATTTAATTTATAGCGCCGACGTCAAAGAAAGGAAAAGGCATAAAACTAATATTTAAATTATAGCGCCGACGTCAAAGGAAAGGAGGAGGATATATATATATATATGCCCAAATTTTTGATTTATTTCTCTAAGCGCTCGATTTGATATTTGGATTCGAATGGTAAAAGAGCCTACGCATCGTGTGTCGAAGTGTGTGTGAAAAGGGTTTTAAAAGGCTTACGATTTTTGTGTTCGTTGAAGAGACTATTGTGGAGTAAAGCCAAATGTATAGGCCTCCTTGGCCTAGTGGTTTGTGCATTGTGTGTGAAGTAGGAGGTCCTACGTTCGATTCTTGTCGAAGGTGTTTTGTTGTGTTGAAACGCGTGAAGCGTGTTTTGTTTTTGAAGGGCGCAGATATTCATGGCATAAGGTTTTGTTGTGTGCTCCTTTTGAGCACGTGAGGGCGTGTGGCCCAATGAAAGGTTGGCTATGGTTAAGGCACTGAGCAAGGAAGGTCATGAGATCGAATCCCATCAAGGACAGAGGCAAGTTAATAATTTTTAGATATATTTTATTTTTCTAAAGTTGCCCTAGGAGGAATAAGGGTTATGATGCATGTTTAAAAAAGGAGAGATTTCTGGTGATTTAATTTTTAGAAGTATATCATATTATATATCATTGGAAAGCTTATTCCGAGGGCTATTTGATTAACTTGCTTAGAGGGAGAAATAAGGTGTGTGTAAAGAGATATTTCTGATTTTGTAAAGAGGTTCAAAAGTGAAGGTTGCTTTGTTCTTTTTCAAAAGAGATTAATTCATTTATGAAGTGACATGGTGTATGTTATTGAGTAGGAGTAATAAGGTGTTATTTGGATGTTATTGTTGTGTTATTAATCAAGATCTCTAACCCTTGTTGAAAGTTGAAAAAGAAAGTGTGTTGAGTGAGACAGATTTTGTGGACAACCAAAAGGCTTCTTCATCTTCATAAAAGGTATGGGCACATTCTCCTATTGATTGTTTATGGTGGTTGATTTCTGAAATATCATTGGAGAGAAAAGGATTAATTGTGGTTTCCTTTTTGAAAGTAGTTGGTTGAATGTTTCAAGGTTTTCTGGGTTGAGAGTTGCTATTAAACCTTGTTTTATAAGCATTGTTGTTGAAGCCATTAGTAGTGTGAAAAACCTGAGATAGGGTTTGAGAAGAACATGAGTATCATTGTTATGTGAAGAATGTTTTATTAGCATTGTTGTTGAAGCCCATTGGTTATGCAAAGAACTTGAACTTGAAAAGAACATGAGTATCATTGTTATGTGAGATTTGTGGTTGAGCATTGTTGGAAACATTTGAGTTGGTTGATACATGCTTGGACTAGGGTTTGTAAGAAAGAGTTGTTCCTTGTGGTAGTTGGTTGAGAAGAGTTGTTTGAGCCTAGTCAAGTGATTGTGTGAAGTGGTTGTTCAAGTTCCATGAAACAAACTATTCTATATTCTGGATTTGAGTTGAGATTGAGATTTGAGGATAGAACATATTGAGTCTCTAACAATTCTCTTTATGCTTCTATAATATTGATTTGAGTTGATATTGGGATTTGAGTATAGAACATATTGAGTCTCTAACAATTCTCTTTATGCTTCTATGAGATTGAATTATTGAGCAAGTTCTTGGTGAGCTTGCTAGAGCAGATTTGGGCAAGTTCTTGGTGAGCTTGCTAGAGCATATTTGGGCAAGTTCTTGGTGAGCTTGCTAGTGTAGATTTGAGCAAGTTCTTGGTGAGCTTGCTAGTGCATATTTGGGCAAGTTCTTGGTGAGCTTGCTAGTGCAGATTTGGGCAAGTTCTTGGTGAGCTTGCTAGAGCATATTTGGGCAAGTTCTTGGTGAGCTTGTTGAGCAGATTTGGACAAGTTCTGTGTGAGCTTGTTGAGCAGATTTGGACAAGTTCTATGTGAGCTTGTTGAGAAGATTTGGACAAGTTCTATGTGATATTGTTGAGCATATTTGGACAAGTTCTATGTGAGCTTGTTGAGCAGGTTCTGAGTGAGCCTATTGAGCAGGTTCTGAGTGAGCCTATTGATAGAGCTTTGGAGGTGATAGAGTATAGAGGATAGAGTCTCAGTGGATAGAGATCCAGTAGCCAAGATAATTGAAGATAGATCTGAGTGAGGAGTCTTCAAGTGGAGAGAGATCCACCAGTCAGTGCAGCAGAGAGACAGAGTCTTCTAGAAGATCACTAGCCAGAGTAGAAGGGGAAAGAGTTCTCCTATGGAAGAGATCCATGAACTTGAGATTAGGGGATCAACATCTCCTTTGGACAGAGATCCATAAACATTGTAATTGGGAAGGATTCCCAAAGAAATTGATTGAGAAAGTTTTAGTAAAATATTTTCTCCGTGGAGTAGCCCACATTGGGTGAACCACGTAAACTGTGGTGTCTCTATTGTGTATGGTGTTTTGTGCATTGCTTGATTACTGCTATTGATACTATTGTCTATACACTGCATAATATTGAATTGAAAAGAAAAGTAAAAAGTGGTCTTATACTGTTCACCCCCCTCTCAGTATAAGCTTGTGTTCTTCACTTTTTGTTAAGTTTAAAATGCTTATTTATACTATGGCTATCTAAATTATATCATTTAATTCTATTATCTATATTTCATGGGTTTTACTTAGTATTTCTAGAATTTGCATTAGTGTTGGGTTGGGGTTTATTTCTTCTCAAGATGGTCAGGTGGGAGTGCTTTAATTTTACTATCTAGATTTCATGCACCCATTCATTGGTTTTAGAATTAGATTTCAAGCTGCTATGCTAAATTTTGAGTGAGGGTGTGATTGGTTAATCTATTAGGTAGGATGCATATATTTTTGCTTGCAATGTTGAGGGTGCATGTGTCTTGATGTGACCATAACCCATCGTTATGAGTTTTGGCTATGAAATTCCCCTTTTCCTTCTTATTTTAGGTGTAGGTAGGTAAGACTCAAGGAACCAACCTTCTCCAAATATTGTCTCCCTGCATCCTTAAGTGTGGTAACCATTCAATATTGGTGTGAGGTCCACGAGTGCATCTATCAAGTGTCGGATCTTTGACTGATAATTTTTAGCACACCTAGTGGGACCGAAAGACCTCATTCCCATAGAGCTTGGTGAAGCTCTGTTATGCAATATCCATCTATTCACCTGATAAATCCACTATATAACAAACTAATTTCCTTGTAACTGATTGTCCTCAATGTAATGCAGTTTTGGCAACTCTACTAGGGACTCAAAAGTCTTTGTTGTTCCAAGAAATTAGAGTTTTATGATACTCAGGTTTACCCAAACCTAATCAAATCTCCTGGTGACTCCCCTAAGCAAAAAATCTAGATGTTACAACTAGTCACCCCTTTAATGTGCTAAAAGGATCTCAACATCCTGGAGGATTCAATATTTGATGATTGGTCTTGACCTCACTGGTGAAGAAATTATGCTTATTCGATGACTCTAACTCCAATGAAAGAAATGATATTTCTAAAGATCATCACCACAATGTCTCAGTAGTGCTATCCCTAATGGGATGATCTTGGCTCATTCAATCTCCATAATTATTATGATATCCTTAAGGGTACCTTCAAAATATTTCCAAAATATGATGGTGCAAATGAAGTTGCGCTCAAGTACCTAGAAGACATCATTCCTCTGGATATCATATTTAGCATCACACATGAGGATATGATGATCTAGTTTCTTGCTTTTTCCCTAGAAGGAAGACCATTTTTTTGGTATAGGTCACTACAAAATGGAAGCATTGGGACATGGAACGACTTGGAAAAGGCTCTAATTGATACATTTAATGTCTACCAAGATTCCTTCTCCTCGCTAACCCAACTCTCATTTATCAAGAGGAACCCTGTTGAAAGTATTGTGAACTTCAATGTCTAATTTGATATGAGCTAGAGAAGAATCTCCCATGAAATTCACCTGACTACTACTCAAGCATACCACTATTATATCCAAGACTTTAGCCCTAATATTGGTCTCTGTTACATCAATCTGGGGAAAGTTTATTTTCCCAAATCTTTCAGGGGGCTATCAGGGCTGAATAAATTTTGAATGGAAAGATACTTCCTAAGGAGGACTTGTGGCCATAGTCACTCTTTACAATTGCCACCCCTACAAAACTTGTACCATACCAAGTGGTATAGGATGTTTTCCATGCCACCTACCACATGGTCAAGTAGTAGCAAGAACACTTCCTTGGAGCCTCAAATGATTAGGGAAAAGGGCCACTTTAGGGAGAATATTGCTATAGCATTCACACATTCAAGTCCAACCCAATAGATCAACCCTATATACAATTGGATCTATAGGTTGATAGCACTCATAGCTAGGAGTGATATCCAAAGACAATGAAAAAATGTGCAATGAGACTACTACAGTAGGTCAATCTCAAGAAGGAGCAACATGGGAATCTACCCCTTGATATTCTACCTCTTGAAAAGTGGAATGATGTGGCAAGAATGGTTGCCACATTAGTCTTTGATGGCATGAGTACCAAAGCACTCAAGAAAAATAAAAAATTTAATTATGATATAATCACAACCATAAGTCACCGTGGTTTCTGCCATATGGAATACAAATAAAGGCTCAAATACAACGTAATTTGGTCCAGTCATTGCATATTCATATGATGATGTGCATAAGCATCCTTGAATCAAGCGTGTCTAGCACACCAAAATTTTGTGTAAATAATACAAGTAAATAAAACTGTGTGGTAAGCATGGTTGCTCGTAATGCATTATAATTTTATTCATGGCTTGTAGGGAAATCACTCCAGTAATGAATTTCTAGTTGTTTAGGGTACTATAAACTATGAATTAAGGAGCAGGGGAGGATTCCCCAAGTTTGACCTTGGAAAAATAACACTTTCTTCTTGTCTCTCCCATTTTCTCCTTATTTTCTTCTTTTTCTTCTTTGTAATCTATTTTTGTGACCTTGTAGTCCAATTGATGCAATCACCAAATATTGAGGTCTCACATGGTGTCCTTGGAAATCCAAAACCACATGAAGGTCCTCCATATGATCCAATGCATGTCAAGCCTATTCAAAGTAGGGAAAATATACTATATATAAGAGCTCATCCTTAGAAGTAGATATGGTCAAGAAGTGTAAGCTATGATAGGATACTAAAACATAATGGCCCAATGGTGGATAATAGTTAGTAAAAGATGATACTTACTAGATTGTGTAAAGAAGAAGAATTTCAATAAGAGAGGTGAATGTCCCTAGAAATCTATCTTCTCTTGGAATATTTTTAGTCCTTGGTGGAGTATGTTTAGGAGATTGCAATCCATAGGGGTATCTCATGGGATGGGGTATTCACCCTATAAATTTTATTTGATAAAGCTTGGATTGCTTTTTCTTTTATGTCCCCTCCTCTCAGTGTCCTTCCCTTTCCTCCACTCTCCCTTTGTGTTAGTTGTCTTAAACTCATTCAGTTGAAGACATCCATCCTTGTACTTCTAGTGCTTCCTATTTATTCCCATTTACTCTTGTATCATATTCTTCTTGTCTCCATGTTTTACTTTTTTTTTTTGTTAATGGTTTTCTTCCCCTTCCTCCTCTTGTCAATGTTGTGCCTTGTTAATTATTTCATGCCACCCTTATTCCTCCATTGTCTTGCAATCTCATCTGGCTACAATTATTTATCTCCTTTCTTGTCCTTCTATTCTTCCCCCTTCCCTGTTTAAAAGTGTTATGCACTTTAAGTCTTTACCTAGATTTTATTTTCCATGGGGTAGAAATCCCTTGTGAGTTTCTAGGAGTGTGGGTGATATTTTACACCTTTCACCCACCTCTTCTTCTTAGAAAAGGAATGATGCTTATAAAAATGGCTAATTTTTGGAGCAAGGCTCTTGTGTTAGTGGTCAAGTTGAATATTAAGGTGACTGTCCCAATGGGTGGCAATGAATAGCATATGGGCAAAATATTCTGGATGGATGAGTAAGTGTAGCCCCATGAGTCTACCATAGAGTTGAATATTATTGAAAGGTTGAGTGGAGAATTGCATGGGCATAAAATAATTTTATTAGATACTCGACTTCACCTATGGGAAGAAGTATCTTAATACTTCACCCATAAGGAGGATAGAAACTTTTTCTAGTTAAGAGGGTGGAACTATCATAGGTTCCCACCTCGTAAGGAGGGTAAAACTTTGGGATATCAGGAGGGCAAATTTTTTGTAAAACCCCACCCAAATTGGGAATAACATGTCAGGCAAAGTATGGAAAAAAATATAGGCCCTAGGGGCCTACCCTACATAAAAAATATACTTGGGTATCAAGACTTTGGGTCTTGGTTCATCGAAGAATGAGCCTTCTAGCTAGGAGATGAAATTTTGAAACGTGGAGTCTAGGGTAATTGCAACTCGATTGCCTACCCTCTTCATAGTGTCATGCTGAGTGAAAGTCTAGAAATTTGATGAGCTAGAAGGTTCACTCAATACCAGAATCACCACCATCATCAAAAATCTCAAAGGAAAGGTATTAATGAACTCAATTACCCAAGTATGGACTATTAAGGGCACAAAGGTGATGATTTAAAAACATACAGTTCCCAAGGTAATCAATTTCAGTCATTCACTACCTAATAGAAGGACTAGTTGAAAGGGTAAAGTATATGTGAATTTAAAATCCCAACAAAAATTTTAGAATCATTGAGGGCCCAAATTCATGCAAAAATGCCTAAACCCTTTCGAACGGCTACCATTATCCTAAGAAGTGAAGTACTTGCTATGTACCTATCCATTTCAATGATGTCTTCCCACCTAACACCATTAATGCATGTAATTTGAATTTACTGTAAATATTTTTATAAATACTGGGATGTTAGACATCTCAACGGTGTCTCTTTAGCCATTATAATTTATATGTAGTACTTCTCATCATTTTTTGAATATAAGCATACTATTGTTTGGTCTTCAATCTCGTATCACCATCTTTTTGTTAAGTTTAAAATGCTTATTTTTGCTATGGCTATATAAATTATCTCATTTAATTTTGCTATCTAGATTTCATGGATTTTACTTAGTGGTTTTGGAATTTTCATTATTTTTGGGTTGGGGTTTATTTCTGATCAAGTTGGTTAGGTGGGAGTGCTTTAATTTAGTTTTTTGGATTTCATACACCGATTTGCTAGTTCTAGAATTTACTTTTGACCTGCTGCATTGAATGTTGAGTGAGGGCATGATTGACTAATTTGTTAGATATGATGCCTATATTTTTGCTCATGATGTTGAGGGTGCATGTGTCTCGATGTGAACAGAACCCATCCTTCTGATTTCTTGCTATGGCCTTTCTTTCTTATTTTCCCTTTCTCTTTCTTCCCTTATTTTAGGTATCGGTAGTTGGAACTCAAGGAGCTGACCTTCTTTGGAGATCATCTGCCCTACCTCCCTAGGAATGATGGTCATTTGATGTTGGTGCAAGGTCCATGAGTACATCGATTAGGTGCCATATCTCTAACCAACAGATCCATTTAGTGAAATACTCAGTGGAAATGATAATGAACTTATATCCATTTAAGGATTATGGATTAATTTTATATATTATGTCTAGACCCTAGATAGAGTTCAAGGTTATGTTATTGATTATAATTCTTGAGAAGGAGCATGAACAATATTATCATGTCATCAACACTTGTCACATCTCCTCACATAGTTGCAAGAGTATTTTTCAATAGATGCCCAATAATAACCCATTATGAGTTGTTTCGCTATAGATAATCCACTAAAATTTCCACCACATGACCCATCATGGGATTCTTTTATGATTATTTATGCCTTGTATAAGTTAATGCATATGAGGAGTATGCCTTCAAAGGAGCATTGATATAAAATATCTCCTATGATGACATACTTATAGGCTAGTTGCTTGAAATGTTTGTGTAGACACAAAAACCTAGACACTTGTCCTCCATCCATGCTTTCCCACCATTTCACCACCAAAACCTAGCCATTTGTCATCCATCCTAACTTTCCCGCCATTTTTACCTATTATTCATATATATTTATATATATATTTATTTTATATATATTTAATATTAATATTTTATATATTTATATAAGTAAATTATTCCTAGACATCTGATTTCATTTAAATCTATCTGTCCATCCACATCAATCCATACCACATCTAAATTTAATATCCACCTTCTGATGTGCTTTTATCTTAGCCACACAATTAGTGTCATTGAAACCCTAGCATGCCCTAGGTTGGATTACAAATAGAAGCCATTTTTATGGCTCAACCCTTGAGTTCCTAGAGTGTTATTTACCTGAGTGTTGATCATAAGTTCTCAAATTCCCTATGTTTCCTTAGAGAATTTGAATACTTATACCTCCATCTTCGCTCATTGTAATCCCCACAACCATCACCATCCATTTTTCCTTATCGGATTTGCTTATGAAAAATCCTTTCTCAGCTACCAAATGCCTTCGAGTGCTTCTTGTCATTGCTGAGTACCTTTGGGTTCTTCCCTTCCACCACCAAGCACCTCTGGGTGCCTCCCTACTAGTCCTGAGCACCAAATGTATTTCTTGTAGCTGCCAGGCACCTGCAGATATTTTACGTAAGTTTTCTAAGGACCTACTGGCCTTCGGTAGATGCTAGGGCATCACCATGCCTATTCACTGCAACAAATATCATAGATCAAAATACAACAAGCAAGTAAGGTAAATCTACTAGTTATTATTTCATTTATGCATTTTCATGTCTATTCACTTCATTTGTAGTAGATAGTTAGGGTTGTATTATTTCTTATAGAGGACCTCATAATGTGGAGCACTCACAGGTATTACTAACTAGGTTGTTGTGTTATTGTGTGCATATTTTAAGGTGCTACATTAGCATTGGATAGTTGTTTAAGTTGGAGTGGTCTGACATCGAATATCAAGAAGCCCTCTCAATTCTGTTGGGATCAAGGATGTACCTAAAGACACCACCAACCTTGTTTGCTAGGGATTTGGAGAACCCTATCCATTTTTAAATTTATATAAAAATGATTCAAAGGATCCACATTGTAATAATGGAGTTTTTAGGCTCCCCTCGTTAATATAAGATCATATATTGTACAATTCTAGGTTCTTTGTGTTCAATTTATTTAGCATTGTTTGGTGTTTCATTTTTGTATCCTCAAATGATTATCACGATGGGACCCCCTAAGGGTTTCTATTTATGATTTGCCTTACTAATTTACTTTCTATTTTTTGTCATCTTATAGGATTTTCAGGAGCGTATATTTCACAGATTTTGTTGGATCTAGGGTTTTTGAAAGTTAGCAAAATTTGTAGAAGGTGCATGAAATGCCCAAAGGTGCTCGAGGGATATCCAAAAATGCCTAGGTGAATTTTAGAAATTCCCAGGGGTATTTTATAGAGAGCTATTACAAATATGTAAGTTGTTTGTAAGTCTACTAACCAAAACCTAGTTTTTTGTTTACGTTTTGTAGTTGTTTTATGTCTTTTTCAGGTTTTTGAGATAAAAATAAATTCATTAATTAATATGGAAAAGAAAATGTATATTAGCTTGCATATTAGTATTTGTATTAATCACTTGCATCCATTCACATATTTTATTTGAAGTTTTTGATTTTCTACTATGTGAAAAAAAAAATACTACATTTTGATTGCATGTAAATCAAAATTGCATAATTAGTTTGCATTATTAGGGTTAGAGATATCTATTTTTGGTGGTCTAAGTAGGAACATTGTTCATATACCAAGAGTATCCCTGTACTTGGGTGATTCTATATAGAGGAATAGATGAATCCCCCAACTATTTAGAGTGGGTCTTAAGCGGTGTACTCTATATCCTTTGGAGAAATTGGTATTGTGAATAGTGGCTTCTGATTTAGACTATTAAAAGTGGTTATTTGTCTAACATTTTTTGAACACAATAGACAAGTAAAAACTTTAAAAAAGACCCACACATTGCACGATTCATATTCAATAGTAGTGGTTGGATTTCATCACCAGCCATTGCTTGATATTTGGTGATGGTGGCATTCATCTCCATCCACCAATATTTTCCCATAGAAACCCTAGGTCACCCTCGAGCAAACTTGCTGGATTTCTTCACCAGCATGAATCTCGTTGCCTCAGCTTAGCCATAGTTTTTACCTTTATTTTATTAATTCATATTAGCACATTTGAAACACACAAGATTGAAATTTAAGAAATGAACTCACATTAAAAGGAGATAACCAATGAACAAGGTAAGACACACATGTTAAACAAACTTAGCATTGGTTGTTTGTTTTTATTGTGAAATTTAAATTGGGTGTTTCAGTTTACTACATAATCTATATTTTTATTTATTTTATTTATGGTATTAACATGAAAATAAAAGCAAACATTAAATCAAGATAATCAAATGGAACCTTCATCCACCTTCCCCACCACTTTTGTGGTATATTCCCTGAATGTGACACAGTAGATTTATCTATAGGTCCCTCACATTCCTTGCCATCCACAACCTTTCATATGACCATGCCCCAAGAGGATTCAACCTCCCCTACCATAGACCACCACATTACCCATATAGACATGGCAAGAGTAGAAGCTATTATGAAGTCTTCCAACTATACCTTGGAGTCAATCCCCATCTCACCTAGATATAATCCTGCTTTACAGCAAGAGCCTATTTATTTCCAACCACCATCCACCTTTACCCAAATGTACACCAATCCTATTTTGAGGCATCAGTTGCACCTTCCTCCCATATTTCTATTTCCCAACCCTCATGTGCTCCTAGCACTTCATACACCTCCACATACACCAACCCCCTTGTATGAATCACATGTAAATGTTGCTTCACAAGTTTCAGCCTCACAAGTTGCCATACCTAGTGTAATTTGTCCCAAAGCCACATCTTCCATACCATCTACCTCCATACCCTTAGCCTTTGATAGAGAGATTAGTGAGGCATGGGAACACCTAAAAAAATTGCTTAGATAGCATCAAAATTCTCAACAACAAGTACAGATGAATATTAATTCTTTACATAATTCTACTCAAACTATCCTTGTTAACTAGGGTCCATCATGGGCACCACAGTCTTCTGTGGTTTCTATCCTTGTTCCCCCATCAAGCCATACCACTACCCATCCTATTCCCATTGTCCAACCTAGCCATAACCCTCATACATCAACATCATTCTATAATTTTCCATCTCCCCTTCATAAATTTCCATCAAATTTACCTGGCCATAATTACCAATCTCATCATCACTTAGTCACTCCACAATATTTCTCCACTCCACCACAAAATCATCAGGTAATTCAGGGCTTCCACATTCCTGAGGAAGACCCTCAAATAAAGGCCATGCAAAAATAGATAGATCAATTGATACAACATACTCCTGGTTTGAAAAATTAGAAACCAACTTTACGCTAATTGATCAATCAACCAATTCATCCTTTGGTACCATCACCACCATATCTGGTAGATTTCACGATGCCCACATTTGATAAATTTTAAGTGAACTGAGGATCCCAAAGAAAATGTGAGCACTTTTTTACATGCATGCTTTAGAATTAAAAACAACAATGCTCTCATGCTTCAAAATTTTCCTCAAACATTAGGAGGAGATGTAATAGAATGGTATAATCAATTGCTAAGCCATATTATTTATACTTTTGAGTAATTTATGAATCAATTCTTTGAGTGTTTTATCTTAAATATTAAAAATAAGATCTCATTGTCTGATGTATATGCTTTAAGACAACACGATAATGAATCTATCTATGATTTTAGAAACCATTGGAGGGTTGTGATCAGTAAATTGCCATTCACCCTACAAATGGATGAGCTAATTAAGCTATTCACCAAGATTTGTTTAAAACCTATCTCTTGGATGCTTTAACTACGAACTTATCAATAATTTAAAGAAGATTTAGATTAGGCTAGTGTCATTAAATTAGATTTTAGGAATTGACTTGGTAATTGTTTTTGTCAACTAATACCCCGTGGGGGCCTCAATTGAGTACAAATAGGCTGTCGAAGGATATCCCAATGCATGGGATGTGATTTTGAAGGCTTATGAGGGTTTAGGACCTGAAAGTCGATGAAGTGGTATATGGAAGTCTACATGATGCTATGATAATCTATGGTGATCTACGCATGACTACGGTCATCTACGCATGACTACACATGACTACAACAATCTACGCATGTCTAGGAGGATCTACAATAGTCTACATTAGTCTACAATAGCCTAGGGGTACCTAGGATGGCCTATGTAAACCTACAAGTGTCCAAAAGGATCTACAAGTACGTAGGTATAGCAATGTGCAACTTTTGGGTGTCTACATTTTACCCCTTTTTGTACTATACTATGTGGAACACAGTTTAATACAAAAATGTGAAGGGTTTGTGTAGAAGGAAAAGGGATAGAAGGGGAATGGAATCCAATCAAAGGTATGTAGCCGCTCGAAGCGTGACCATACAACATTAACTGGGGATTGACCATACAACATCAACTGGATGTCCAAGGAAGAGAAGAGAGGAAGGAAAGAAGAAGAAGAGGAAAGAAATAAAAACAATGTTGGTGAATGGAAATGAATGATTGTGGATGCAATGATGTGATTTTGTTGAGTCCGTATGACATTTACGATGCCATACCAGTTGCTTGAGAATGACAACTTTTGACTGCTTTGCTTTTATGACCAGATCAGCGTGGTCCAAAAGTATGATTAGGACAAAAGCCTAACTAAATATTTGTTGTTGATTGATTGATGAGAACATGGTGACAAGTGTCAAACCATTTGAGCTAGTGACATTTAGCTTATTCAAACGTGTCATTCATTGTGCTCCATGAATGCCAGATATAAATACTCTAAATGTTGCGCTAGGATTAGCGCCAAATGTATCATTCATTGTACTCAGTACAAGAATGCTAAATTGACTTCTCCATCGAAACGCATAGCTCTCATGATTTAACCCATGTCTAGTTGGGATTGAGATTATTTCATATGATAATATTCAGCAAAAAATTTTGTAGACAAATGTGCTAATCACACTTTTGGATTTTTGATGTTGTGGTTGCATGCAAAGCTGACTTTGGATATGAATACCCCCTCAAACGAGGAATCAACAATGAGGTGAATGGAATGCGGTGATTTGATGATGCAATGATTGATAAGATACCAATGCATGATGAATATGATTGAAAATTAAATTAGAAGACAAATTTGGGAAGTTCCTAGGGTTTTGGAGGACATGTGCCTACTTTCCTAGGGTTTTGGGGGTAGTTTGGGTGATTTTGGGGTGTTTTAGTTGAGTTCGCCACCCGGGGGTGATTTTGACCTAAATCACCACCCGAGGGGTGAATTGGATCTGAGTTCACCCCTCGAGGGGTGAATGGGGGATTAAGGCCTATTTAAGCCCAAATTTCCTTGGAAGTGGTTCATTTTGACGATGGGAGGATTGGAAAGTGACTTGTGGGAGCATTTGATGACACGAGGAGAACACGGTTGATGACTTCGAGGGCGACGATGATGAGGGGACATAGGGTAGCTGGAAGCAGGTGCGGGGACCCATCGGTAAGTGTCCTTTCTCTTTATTTTTATTTTATTTTTTCATAGAAATGTGAATGAGGGGGGAGGTTTTCATCCCGTTTTAAAATTTTTGTAATTTTTAATTAAAATTTGAATACATAGTGATAAACAAGCCAAATGGGTACCCAAAAATGTGATCTATTTCTGAATTGGACTTGTTTTAGCGCCGATTTGACTGGGTGATGGGTAGAGTAGGTGTGGAGTTTGACCGTCTATTTTTGAAGTAACGGTGTACTATTATTGAAATGTTATTGCATTTTATCTATAAAAGTGGGAAATGGGTATCCCATTATGTGACTGTTATATTTTTTGCTTTCGTTTGGTATGATTTCAGAATATGTTGCTTTTAGGTGTAAAGTAGTGAACTTTGATCGTTAGATTTACTATTTTAGAGGTAGTATTTTTGGAAACCGATGAAACTTTCACCATAGAAGGGCAAAATGGGTATCCAAAAATGTAGTTTGTTTTTGTAGATGACTTCATTTGGCCTACCTTTGATTTGCATGCCAAAGTGTAGGTAATGTGAAACTGAAAATGAGTTGTAGGGAGCCCGATTTAGACTATATTCCACATCTATTTGAACTTTCACCGCTAAGTGGGCAAATGGGTATTCAAAAATGTGACTGTTATTTTTGAATTATGTCTTCTGATGTGTTTTTAGTTTTGGTGTATTTATGGTAAAGTTGACTTTGAAATTCGTGTAGATTGGTATGTTGTTTTTGAATTTTGTCGACATATTTACCGCTAAGTGGGCAAATGGGTATTCAAAAATGTATTTTGTTTTTGTATGTTGAATGAATTGGTCATGTTTTGAATTTCATGCCATAGTGGATGTGTGGGTGATTTTATTTTTGGTTGTTGGGAGTCAAATATGTATTGTTTGTCACATTTGTTTGAAATTTTGCCATGAAATGACAAAATGGGTATCCAAATATGTGACTATTTTGTTGATGTGTTTTGCCATGTGATTAGTGCATTATTTTTGTCTCGAAGTGCATGTCAAATTAAATAGTTTTAATTTGTAAATTTGGATTGATGAAATTTAATTGGATTGCATTGTTATGTGGATTACTAATGTGTGTTTTGTTGTGGATGAATAGGTGAAAATGGTCGAGCCTCATCATCGGTATACGCCAAATGAAGGAGGGTTTTGAGAAGTTGATGAAGACAGCTGATGAGCTTAGAGTGGTTAGATGATATACGGTTTCGAGGTGTGTGGGAATGTAAGAGTATACACACCAATAGGGCATATGTGTCTACGTTATGTGAGTGGTGGGATGCGGACAGGAACACATTTCATTTTCCCACTAGGGAAATGACCATTACTTTGGAGGATATATATCAGATTTATAGATTACCGATTGAGGGTGTTCCGTGAGGGTAGCAGTTGATGACAGTAAGGAGGTTATGTTGGAGAGGTTCTTTGGGGTAGATTGGAGAGCCATAGATACCTCGAAGATTGATTATGAGTGGTTGTGGTTGAAGGAGAAGATATCTTATCGATAATGTGCAGCCATGATGATGATCTCTACCTATGTATTACCTGATACTTTTGGGGTGTTGTTCACCTGGAATATGTTAGATGTGGTGAGTGATATGGTGGAGCATAGGGTTGTGTTTGCATGGGCACCTACATTATTGGCCCAAGTTTACCGAGAGTTGCATGATGTTGTTCATGGTAGGAGGACAAGATTGAGTGTGATTCCCTTGTTGCAGGTATGGGCATGGGAACACATAGCTATCGAGAGGCCATCTTTATTACCTCACCCTATGCATGTGGAGGGCAAGGAGTATTTACCCTATGCTTTGAGGTGGAGTACAGAGGTGGAGCAGGGTATCAAGAGGCCACATGAGGGTGACCCACTATTATGGAGGGGTAAGTTTGGAGGTCTGACACCTGGTGACATTAGATGGAGGCCTTGGTTGGGTGGGGTCAGGTGGGATGAGGATGATGAGGAGTTGAGCCATCCGATAGGGTAGATGGTTGGTGGGGTGCTATACACGATAGACTAAGTATTTTTAGTTTGATAGAGTGAGGCGATAGTTTGGTTTACGATAGGATGTTCCAGGGGCTCCTATGATTTACTTTAGGTGATGAGGGGATAGAGGGGAGCATCCTATGGTGTTGCCTTGGGTTGGGGAGAGGGACCCTCCTATGGATATCCTAGATGTAGGGGATGTTGGGATGACTCTAGAGTTTGAGGCCTGGTGGGCACTATAGAGTTGGGAGCCTAGGAGAGGTGTGGTTGATCGATGGGTGGCACCTGATGTTGGGGCACCTCCACCAGAGAGGAGAGCCAATAGGGGAGCTCGAGCTAGGGTAGAGGATGTAGTGGGTGATGAGGAGGAGGTTCCTCTATGATGGTCATGATGATGCTTGGGTGAGGTAGCGAGCACCCAAGGAGTGAGGGTAGAGGAGGTACATGTGGATGTTGATGTGACTATGGGGTAGGCTATTGGAGCATAGGAGGAGAGAGGTGGGGCTACTACTATAGGTGGTATAGATGATACCATTGATATTGGTGATTTTTTAGTATGGAGGAGATTCCTATCGATATCCTAGAGAGGAAAGATGTGGAGGAGGAGGCACAGGGACTACGAGATAGAGTTAGATAGTTGGAGGCTGAGGTAGAGCAGCTAAGGGCCAGGATGACTAGGTAGGAGCAGACTATTGAGAGGTTGGTTGGTCAGTTGGTTATGGAGATGACGAAGAAGATATTATGTGAGACTACTCTATCGATGCATGGGATTCCTCTTCCTGATTATGATCAGGTGGTGTCATTAGAGTCACGATCATGAGTGTGGGCACCTTCACATCATAGCCAATGTAGTGCTACTATGATGGGCAGATGGGTGCTAGGGTTGAGGTGTAGGATCAACCTACTATGGATCCAGTTCTAGAGTTTAGGGTAGAGTCGAGTAGGGCTATAGAGATGCGGGCGAGCCATGAGGGACATGGGGAGACTCCTAGTGGGAGTTAGGATTTCTATGTATTGTAGCCTATGAGCATTTTAGATGCTAGATGATGATGGGCATGGTCCCAGATTGTAGCCTTCAAGTATTTTGTATTGATGATATATATATATATTTTTATTTTGATTATGATATATACATGTGTCATTTTGATGGTTTGAAATGTGTTCTTGTTTATGTTTGCATAGATTAGCGTAACATAGTTTGTAGGTATATATGATAAATAGATATACATGTGTGACATGGTTTAGATCTATTATCATTCTATGGTATGAATGAATTGTAGAGTAGTATGATGATTGTATTTTGAATGTAGTATGATGTAATATCAGATGTGATTTTGTAGTGAATGCATGTAGAATAAATGCAATAATGTGATTTATTTGAAATGCATATAGGATGAATGCAATAATGTGATTTGATTTTGAAATGCATGTAGGATGAATGCATAGCTATAATGTGTACTAAATGTATATGGCATAGATGCATGGATGCATGTATGGACGTACTAAAATGCACCAAGGAAGCACTTGTATCATGGCATTTACCTATATGGATGTGATCCATTCCATGATTTTAGGGATGTTGGATAATGTAAGGCATGTGTAATGGTTTTGACCAACATAGTTGTGACAATCAAATCTTAGACCCTTAGCTATACAAGTGTTTGTGGCAACTTATAATTAATCGGGCTGGTTCAAAATCTATCATGGACCTATATGTGTGCATGTGTGAGGTTCATTTATCCATTTTGAGGGAGGTAGGATTAACCCATTGTAAATGTAACCGGACTAGCTAGCTCATCCATCCACAATAGTGATCTATACAAAAGTAAGATGCTAATGTTACAGATATGTTGCCACTTGTAAGACTATTCCATTGGTAGGCAGGCTCTTGGAGCCTATTGCTAGTGATGGAAATCATCCCATGGTGTTATGTTGAACCTAAGGACCAAAGGTGATAAGCATAACATGGGTGATATCAAGAGGTATTTCCTTTTGTTTTCTGCCCCTCATCTAGTGTTGACCTATTTATTGTAGTGCTTTTTCTTTTTCTTTTTTTTTTTTCTTTTTTTTTTTTTCTCTTTTGTATTCTCATGGTGCTCTTTTGTATGGGCGATGACTTTTGTTTTCTACCCAATCATTTATTTTTGCTTATGCTTGATCCCTTTGTTTATCCCCAGGTCGTATGTTGACCATGCAAGTGATAGGGTGAGCAGGGGATACCATTCGCTAGATGGTGATATCTACTCAAGATGTCCTCTTTCCTATACTCAAAATTGTTTAATGTGTAACCTATTGTGAGTGGTCCATGAGAGAAGTTGAACCAACCTAAAGATCCATAAGAAGAATGTACAAGACTCGGTAGCTATGGGTGACACTGGATTGACTGAACTACAGAGTAGTCAAAGTTGAACATGACACCTATGTATACCCTGATCCTAAAAAGGGGGAATGGACATCCAGGTGGTGATGCTAACAAGTGCATTTATTACTCCTGCTAAGGTGCATTTTGGGGGAGAATGTACAAACATGAATTAAAAGTTTAAATGAAAAACATATGGATATGTGCAATGGATGTAAATGTAAATGATGCAAGTGGGGGAATGCAATATCTACAAGAGGAAATTTATGATGTATAGAAGGAGAAGTTTAGAACACTTATTTACAGGTGAGTATATTGTATCATGATGATCAAAAAGTGTGATGCTATAGTAATGGTTGCCCCAACATGTGGGGTGTGTATGTAGTAGGTGTATAAAATGTAATATATTAGATGTATGTAATAATCACCAAAGGATGGAAGATCTAAAAATAGTATGTACAGCTAGAAGAAGTAAGAAGAAATAGACTTTGGTAACCAACAAGATAAGGGGATTACCAAAGTCAAAGAGATAGAAGAGGAAGTAGAGATAGGTATAGAAATATGAAGAAATAAGAAGAAGAAGAAGAAGAAATATAAACTACTAATGAGTGAAATGTCATGGGTCAAGTCGAGAATGAGATGGTGAAGTGATAGTACAACTTGGACTTTGATGACTGGTGTAATTGGAAATGTTGTGAATGTAGTGGGTTGGTGGTGTTAATGTTTCTCATAGTGGTAAAGTTCTAGGGATAATGCGACATGGAGGACTTAAGAGTCAGCTAAATGGGATGGAACATTTAGGTGATGGAGTTCGATTGCCATGCAACATATTGTGGACCAGGGTTTCGAATGTTTGGCACTCTTCAATGTCATGACCTGGTTGGTGATGATAGATGCAATATTGATTCTCATGGTAGTTACATGGTTTAGGATGTGAAGGGTCAATGGGTCGAATCTCGGGTAGGTCAATAAGGCCCTGATGCATGAGATGGTAGAACATTTTAGATAGGGGAGTGAATGGAACCGACATGGGGTAGATGTATTGTTCCATTGGAGGTGAGGGGGCTGGTTGAAGGGAAATCTGACAATGGAGGTATGGGTCGAGGATCCAATGTGGGGTGAATCTGAGGTCGAGGGATGGATCTGCATGGTGGTGAAGATGCATGGGTTGTGGGAGACTAATGTGGATGAACATGACAATGATAATGGCTCATCTGTAGCTCGAGAGCCTCGATACGGGAGAGGAGATGTTGTATCTCATGGTGTGGAGGTGATGGTATCGAGGAAGGTGGTGATCAAGATTCCAATGTGTATGGAGTGGCTTGGTATGTGCAAGAAAGTGGATGAGGTCATGATGATGATGGGGTGGAGTGGAATGGCTATAGGGATTGCAAAATTATTGAGGGGGTAGGCCTCACAATGGTGAAGGTGGCATCTTAAGGATGGGTGGCATAGGTGATGGCTCTAGGTGGTGATGCGAATGGGAAGGGGGCATGTTTGTATGGCTAGCTTGAGTAGCTTGGGCCATAGGCTTGCAAGGCTTGGGAGTAGGAATATTCTCCACTAGGAAGTGGGGCTGGTAGGCATGAAGGATGGGCCGGATGGGGCATGTATCCTCTATTAGGAGGGTGGTAGGTTCCAAGAGGGTGATGTGGGGAATTAGTGGGTGAATAAAGATTCATAGTATCTTCATGCAACTATGAAGGTGATTCTCATGGTTGGGGATGAGATGTTTCCTCTTTTTCATCAAAAGAGGATAGGGTGACCTGGCTATCTCCTGAATGGGGTGAGTAGGATGAACCTCGATGGTGAGGTGAGAGGCATCGAGGTGAAGTGTTATGGTCTAAATGGGAGGAATGAGAAGATCATCTAGTATGAAGAGTAGTTGGTGGTCGAGCTAGGTCAGCTGGCATGATCGGTATAGTCTATGGTGGTGGATGGACCTCCATGATGATGCATGTAGATGGTGTATCTATAAGTGATGTAGATCCTACAAGAAGGAAAACAAATACCAATAGCATAAAAATGACATAAAGGAGAAATTACATGTGTATGTAAAGTAAAAAAAGAGATGCATTTATCATGATGTGCCTAGTGAGTGATGTATATGTGTGGGTCGGTATGTACCACTTGTGATAGTGAATGCCTATTTGTGTTAGGCATTGAATGCATGAAGGTGCAAAATTTTAATGGGTTCAGGGTCATTGAGGCCTTCGATATTAGCCAAATGATAGGCACCTGAACCATATTTGTGTGTGACAATGAATGGGCCCAACCAGTTTAGGGTGAACTTGTCTCGTTGTTGGTGAGGCTGACTTGTGATTTATTGGTTTTCTTTGAGGACTAAGTCATCAATTGTAAACTCATATTGATGTACCTTACTATTGTAGGCATGATGAAGGTGATCTTGATAGACTCATGTGTGCTCGATGGCATGAATGTGATATTCATCGAGGAGTGTGAGTTGGTCTAAATATGCTTGATGGGTGGTGTCATCATCTATGAATTCTTTCATGGATATCCATAGGGAAGGTATCTCAAGCTCGAGGGGCATGATGGCTTCTACCCCATAGACGAGTGAAAAAGGTGTTGCCCTAGTAGGAGTATGAATGCTCGTACGATATGCCCACAAGGCTAGGGATATTTGGTTATGCCAATCATGATGTGATTCGGCTACTATTTTGCATAAGATAGAGCAAATTGTTTTATTTGTAGCTTCTACCTGGCCATTACCTTGTGGGTAGTATGGGGTAGAGAAGCTATGATGAATGTGAAACTTGCTACAAAGTGCTCGGATGGTTTTTTTTTGAAGGATTTCCCATTATCAGAGATGATTTGGGAAGGGATTCCAAAGTGACAAATGATATGATCTATGATGAATGCTACAATTTTAGCTCCTATAGTTTGGACCAGTGGGATGGCTTCGACCCACTTCATAAAATATTCTATAGTAGTGATGATAAATTTATGATTGCTTGAGGAAGTTGGTGTAATCTATCCAATTAAATCTAGGCCCCATTGGGAGAAAGGCCACATGGACTGGATAGGTTGAAGTGCTTGGGATGGTAGATGTGTTAGGTTGGCATGTTGTTGGCATTTGATGCAATGCTTCACATATTCACAACAATCCTGCTCCATTTTGGGCCAATAATAACCCATACGAAGGATGCATTTAGTGATTTCCATGCCACTAAAATGGCCACCACAAGTACCATCATGGGTTTCTTGTACAACCCATTGTGATTCTTATGGTTCTAGGCAATGCAAGAGCATGTCATCATAGCTACGGTGATAAAGGATGTCCCCCAACAAGGTGTAGTGGATCACTCTTTGTTTGAAGGTTCGACATTGAGCATGGGGTAAATCACATGGTAGGAAACCTAACTTGATATAATATTTAATTTGTGAAAACCATGGGTCATGGGGTTCAATGTTTACCACATAGACACCACCATCATCTGTAGGAGGTATGGGTGATATGGCAGATCTAGTGAGCATATGGATGGATACGGATGTTGTGTCAGATGTTGGGTTTTATAGAATGAGGGATCCTAAGGAGGCCATAGTATCTACAAAATGGTTTGATGATCATGGAGTGGCTTCGAGGTCATACCACTCAAATTGAGATAAGAGTTGTGCAATTTTATTATATTATTAGAGGACTAAGCAATTGCATAGCCAGAATTCCTACACTTGATTGACTATCAAGAGTGAATCACCTATGATGTGGAGGCATTTGATGTGCATGGAATGTGCTTGTTTTAGTCCTAGGATTAGGGCTTCATATTCTGCATTGTTATTGGTACAAGGGAAATCGAGTTTGAATGAAAAGGGGAGTGGTTCTCCTTCAGGTGTGAAGAAGACAATGCCTGCACCCCCAGCATGGAGACATCTAGATCCATCGAAGAATAGGGTGAGGTCCACTATGACTTTAGGTTCGACATATTCTTCCTCTTTGATTATGTGGAAGATGGAATCATCGAGGAGTTGAATGAGGAGGGGTTGATTATCAGTCAACGGGGCTTCAACCAGTTGGTCGATGATGACCTACCCTTTGATAGATTTTTGAGATATGAATTCTAGGTCAAATTTAGTTAAGAGCATGATCCACTTTGATGTGCATGAATTGTGATAACTCTTGTTCATCATGTACCTAAGGGGATTATCTTGGGTGATGACAAAAGTTGTGTGATTTAACATGTAGTGGCGTAATTTTTGAGTGGCGAATACGACCGCTAAGCATAGTTTTTCCATGTATCCATATCTTGTCTCATAACTGACTAGTGTGTGACTAATGTAATAGATAGCCTACTCTTTGTCGAGCACATTATTTTGAGCTAGAAGTGTACCTAGCACAAACTCTATGGCTAAGATGTATAGAATCAATGGTAATGTTGGATGCGGTGGTGACATAACCGATGGTGATGTAAGGTAGGTTTTGATAGCATCAAATGCTCCTTGATAGTTATCATCCCATTTGAAGCTTACTCCCTTTTGTAGGAGGTGATTGAATGGCTTGCATTTATCGGATAATTGTACTATGAATCTATGAATGGAAGTGATCTTGCCCTGGAGGCTACGTAATTGCTTCAATGTGGTAGGAGGGGGCATCTCGGTGATGGCTTTCACCTTACTAGGATCAACCTCAATGCCTCATTGGGAGATAATGAATCCTAGTATTTTTCTGAGGTAACACCAAACACGCACTTCTTTGGGTTCAAGCGCACATTGTGTTCTAATAATCGATCAAAGATCTGATGGAGATCTTCGAGATGGTCTGCACATTTCTTGGATTTGGTGATGAGATCATCTACATAGTCTTCAACATTTTTGTGCATCAAGTCATGGAAGATATAGGTCATGGCACATTGGTAGGTTGCCCCAATGTTTTTAAGGCCAAAGGGCATGACCTTATAGCAAAAGGTCCCCCAGGGTGTTGTGAAGGAGGTTTTGTGTTGATCGGTTGGGTTGATCCTAATTTGATTGTATCCTGAGAATCCATCCATGAGGGAGATCATCTCATGACCTACTATGGAGTCGACAAGGGAGTCAATGTTAGGTAGGGGAAAATTATCTTTGGGACAAGCTTTGTTTAAATCATGAAAATATGTGTAGACACGAACTTCATCGGATGGCTTAGGTACAGGGACCATACTAGATACCCATTCGGGATAGTCGATGGGTACAATGAAATCGATATCTAGGAGCTTTTGGAGCTTGAATTTCACTATTAATGTGATAGTTGGATGCATGCATCATAACTTTTGTCTCATCAATTTGGCATTAGGATCGAGTATAAGATTATGAACTACTATGGTAGGGTCAAGTCCCGACATGTCCTTGTATGACCATGCAAAAACTTGAATATACTTGTGAAGGAAGTTTGTAAAGGCAATGCGCTCCTCGGGTGAGAGGCTAGTAGCTAGTTTAAGGATGTGGGGATTTTAGGATCATCACCAATGTCAACATCGATAGTGTCTTCAATGAGCATGTGAGATCCATCACATAACTATTCAGGGATGGGGATGAGGTTAAGGTCATCGATGGCTTCATTGAACTCATATTCATCATCTACGTAGATGTCATATGATGTACCTAAGGGACTTGGGGTGGCATGGATGAAGAGGGAGCATTTACCACCCACAAGACATGAGGTGAGAGTAGGAAATCTTGAGGCACTAGTATGGGTGAGATATGCATGAGATCTATAAAATTTGGGTTTGGGGTATCATCCCAAATTAGCTGGTGACTATAATGGAGGGGAGAACGTAAGTCTACCTCAACCATGTTGATCGATGTTATGGGTGAAGTAGGTGGGGAAGAATCTAGTGAGGAAGGTACGATGGTTTGTGCATGCCCTAAGAGACTCAAGGGAGGTCATAGAATGACTAGAGGTGAGCGAGGATGAGTAGCTACTCTCTATAGTTACCTATGTATAGGTGGGAATATGGCTAAGCATGTTGATGATGGCTCAAGAGGGACTATATCAGGCTCTATTGGTGGTGCAGCTAGAGATAAGGTAGCAAAGTGTTCTACCAACCTATTCATATCATAGAATGAGGAGGTATCGAACGTAGGAGATTCCTAAAAGAAGTCGTAGGGGACTATGATGGTGGAATTGGGTGAAGGAGTGTCTTCTAGTATATCCATATCGATATACTCTTCCAAGGTGTGTGTTGGATGTGGAGGAGGATGTAGGGATAAATCTTGGATCTCATATTCTAATGTATAGACGATGGTTGGGTGATAACCTAGGCCAGATTTGTTGATGGGTGATCGGACATGAGGGTTAATGGGTGTACGTAGCCCTTGCTCATAATGGCCTAGCCCAAACCCATGCCAATGAAAATATTGTAGGTAGCACAAGGTGAAGTGAGGGTTGGCTAGGTGTGTAATTGCATCACAAGAGCTAGATTGTGGTGGTGGAGAAGTTGGTGGGGGGATCGAAGAGTCGACTCCTGCATACACAAAATTGGTATGGTTTTTAGGGCTTCCTAATTGTATGATGGTGCCAATGGTAAGGACCGAGGTTGAGGGGTGACCAAAATCATGGGTAGACTAGATAGGAGGGTCACATACGTGGGCATCATATACATTATAGTCTCCTAGGCCAGAATTTGTCATGAATATGGATATGCATGGTGTGGTACGCTCTAGTGACTGAGGTGGAGTATCAAAATTAGATGAGGAAGGAGAAAGTTGAGATTCCTTGATGGTAGCAGATGAAGGGTGTGGGAGTTGTTCATCTGAATTGGGTGTCATTTGTTCCTATTCATGACATTTGGTTGTTGTAGCTTGGACAGGATGTTTGGTCTATGTGGGGGAAGGTATCGGCATAGGTGCTAGGATACATGGAGACGTGAATGTCCTAGGCTTCGATCAAAAGGGAAGAGGAGGTGTTTGTGGTATAGGAAGGATAGGGGCTTCCATATGCAAGGGTGGGGGAGGTAACATGGTAGGTTGTGTAATGGGTGGCGATGGTGGTTGTGGCACCATAGGTGGAAATTGGAATGGTAGAGGTTGGGATGATTATGGAGGCCATAAGGATGGTAATGAGAATAACATGCTAGAGGTTTTGGATTCTACCGAAGATGGTGCTAATGGTGTGGACATCGAGGCTTGTGCTCTTGATGAACACTAGGATATTGAGGTGGAAGTTGGGGAGGATATCGATGCTCCTACTGACTGATGAGAAGATACAGGGAATAATTGGGAGGATGAAAATGATGGTGTAGGAGGAAGGTCTACAACATTACAAAACTTAAAGGGGTCTCCATCGGCTGGGACACAGTGAACAAGTCCATTGTGGACATACTTGAGGCAATGGTGTAGTGTGGAAGGGACACACTACATGTCTCTAATCCATGGGTGACCAAGGAGAATATTGTATTGCATTTCTCCTTGGATGATGTGAAAGAGGATAGAGATGGTATGAATGCCTACATGAATAGGTAAAACTATGGATCCTACGGTAGGTCTCATGGAGCCATCGAATGCATGTAGGTCAAGGGAAGGCATGGAAAAATGGGTTGGTGGGATACGTAGGTGATGTAGAGCTACTATAGATATAATGCTAATGGATGAGCCCATGTCAATGAGTACCCGCTTGTAGGTGATATCATTGATTATGGCTTGGATGTGGAGAGGGGGATCTGCTCCTTCTCCAATGAGTTCCATTATCTCATGGTCATGGAAGCTAATTGAGGGTTGGAGGCATCATGGGATATTTCCTATAAAATTGACAAAGGTATTTGTGTCATGTGTCTCTAAGTCAATGGAACGTAGGATGTCATTCAATGCCTCATGGTGGGGTTGAGACTATTGTAGGAGATCAAATATGGATAGCCACATGGGGGCATTACATAACTGATGGGTTAGGCTACCATGGATGGTAATCACATTTTGAGGTGGTGGTGGTATGGTAGTAGGCATTTGAGGTACTTGTGGTGATGTGAACTGAGTTGGTGGAGAAACAATAGGTGTCATCTAGCATGATGGGTACCATTGGTTTCTCGTAGTAAGGTTGATCATACCTACTATACCACATGATGGAGGATCATGCTGGACATTGTTCACTTGGTGAGGTGGTGTTGGGGGATTTTTTGGAGGTCTAGGAGGGTTGGGTCCTCTATGATCCGGTAGAGGGTTTTGGAAAATCCCTAAGTTTTGATTCTATGGGGCTAGAGGGTTTGCTACCTAGATGATGCCCCTATCGATTAGGTCTTGAACTTGCCCATGGAAGGAGTGACATGAATCGATATCATGGCCATATTGCCTATGGAAAGGGAAAAGAGTTGCTCATTATATCCATGAGGCTTGGGTATATTTGGATCCAATGGGTGGATCTCAGGTAGGAGGAGATGGTTGCCCTCATACAATCTATGAAATAGAGCTGGTAGTGGTTTGGATAATGGTGTGAGGTTGCATGGTGGAACCTATGGGTGCATGCCCTAGTATTGTTGTGGTCTAGGTGGAGTAGGAGCATTAGTCTAGAATGCTTGTGGCTATGGTGTATAGGGTGGAGGAGTCGATGCTAGTGCTAAGGTAGTGGCTACAACTTGGTTGGCTTGTGGTGGTCGAGGATAAGGTTGATTTGGTGTGGTCCTATTGAAGTGGAAGTTGGGATTATAGTTGGATTTGGTTCTCAACTTAATTTTCTAGATTGAACCTTAATGTCTTCAATGACTTTTGCTTGTGAAATGGCATCTTCAAAAGTGTGGCTTTGATGAAGTTGGAGGGATGTGGAGATGTGTTTGTGGAAACTCTTGGAAAAGAGTGTCATGAGCTCCGTAGTGGGGAGGCTATGGGTGAGGTCATGGATAATCGCTCTCCATATAGCAATGAACTCCATGATGGGTTCATCATCAGCCTATCATAAGGCGTACACATCAAAAAATGTGGTCTTTTTCTTGATGTTGATGGAAAAGTGTTCTAGGAAGGAATTGGCTAGCTGCTCAAAAGTATATAGGCTATGGCATGGGAGCATGTTGTACCAATCTAATGCTGGCCCGATGAGTGAGAGGGAAAAGGTACGTAGCATGAGGGGGTTACTACTATGGAGTTGATAGCAGGATGAGCGGTAATTTCTCACATGCTCTCTAGGGTCTTCCTTACCTCTATACTTGTCAAAATTTGGTATTTCGAAGTGATAGGGGTAGGGAGGAATGGGAACTGATGGGTGAACTAGCTCATTGCATAGTTCATCATAACAGGGCTTTTGTGGCCCATAGCTAGAGGTGCGTAGGTTAAGCATTTTGACTTCATCTCATAGGAGTTGAAGTTTGGGTGTCATAGGAGTGGGGGTTGGGCTATGATAGGCTGAGTCTATGGATGTGGTGGATACTGGTATTGTTGTTCTTCCTAATATTATGGAGATACTTTTGTGCCTGATCCTGATAAGGTGGGTACTAGGTGACATGTGTTATCATATCTATAGGCACACTAGGTTGTGGGGTAGGTATCTATTATGGGTAATAGTACTATGACTATGAGGCATGTGGTTGTGGTGTAGGTACTTGTTGGGTTGGAGCCTATTATAATGGTTGGGTCATAGGTGGTGATGACCAAGATGGAGGAGGTATAAAGAAGTTAGGTGTAGTTGGTAATGGTGTAGGTATCAGGGCTACCGATACTAAGGGTGGTCGAGACAAGGTATCAAAGGATGGGATCTATCTCTATCCTAGAGGGTAGGAAGTAGGGAAGCTAAACTATATGGAATAGCTTGGTGTGGTGGGTGGATAAGCTATTGGTCTTGATCCATAGGTGGGAAAGATATTGGTTGTAGGAGCTTGGATAGGAGGAGGTGATGGTATCCTAAAAGTCATCATAGACGAAGGTGGTGCTAAAGGTTGGGTATCATACACTCTGGATACCTAGGATATTGGTGGAAAAGCTACCAAAAAGGTAGGGTAAGCTACCAAAGTAGGAGCTTGGTCTAAGGGAAAGGTGTATGTGTACACCCCCACTTGGGTTTGTGCATCTTGTGTCTAAAGGGGCTGTTGGGAGATGCCTTCAGATATGGTGAAAAATGGTTCTTGGGATGACAATGGTTGAGACTCCTATGAGGAGTACGGGTGTGAGGTTTGAGGAAATACTTGTGGTTCCTATTAGGGGGGGAGTTATTGTGCAGTTTGGAAGGATGGCTTCTAGTTTCCTACAATAGAGGAGGATGGGTCGGACACCATTCCTATGGTAGGGGTGAATGATGTGACCTCTGGATGGGTACGATTTAGGAGGGAAGAATCACTCTCAAAAAGGGATTGAGATAGATTTTGGAAGAAGGGGTGTGCAAAGGTGGGAGAAGTGGGTATGACCTCCTCATATATGGTAAATAATGGATGAGGTTGTCCTGGTACTATGTAGATCACATGGTCATAGAACGTGGTCGGTGGATTACGTGTAGATGGGGATGACAGGAGCGGGTAATCCTCTATGAGTGAAGTAGCGAGGGCTTCACTCAAGGTTGACATCTCATCATGAGGCATCATGTGTGTGAGTTGTACATTAGATTCTATGCATGAATCAGATGTGTCTATGGTCTTCCCCTTCATGATCGAAGGAGTAAGAGTGGACTGACTAGAGGAAGTGGGAGGCCATTCCTCTATAGAGTGTGCTTGCTCATGTGCTCTACTACGGGTGACCATAGGCATAGTAGCATGTGTAAAAAGGGTTTTAGAAATAAACCCTATGTGATATAGACTCAACTATGTCTAATGTAAATGTAAAGCAAGTGACATGTTGTGTATGGAAAAACAATATATAGTGTAATGTGATGAGACCGGTCCATGATCATGCAAACAATGGTAGACCGAAATCAATTCTAAATGCTGAAAAATAAAAGTGTTTTGTTCATTTTTGTGTGTTGTGATGTTGATACTCCCTATGTAGAATCATGGGTAATGGAGTGAATACTCTAGAAAATCAGGAATGTCATCAATATCAAACCTCCTGCAACACCCAAAGATGCACATAATAGAATGGTATCACAATGTGCAAATGGTGACCTATATGGAAGGTGCAGTAAAATGATATCCTAAAAGGGGGGAACCCACTATACTAAAGTGAGTTCACAAATTCCTCTCATGAAGAGAGGTGGCACTATCTAAGACCTGCTACCGGCATACCCATGCTTTCGCTTCACCCTCGGGTGGGCTTAGTCAAGAACGATAGTTACCAATTCCACTAATTATACTAGCCTTGTGGATGAAGGCGCTAATCCTATCCCACTCCGTAGGTAACCACTGGTGATGAAATCCAGGGCCCAATCACAAAAGTGGGGGATTTTTTGGTGATGAAATCCAGAAAACCGCTCTTGTGGGGCTGCTAGGTGTCTAGGGGGTGAGTTGGTGGAGGGTAAAACACCTACCACACCAATATCGAGTGATGGATTGGGGATGAAGTCCAATATCACCACTTGTTTAAATACCACATGAGTGTGTGTGGGTTTATGTTTTGCTAACGGTGTATGCAATGTAAGAAACTAATTAATTACCTTTTCAAAAGAGAAACTACCCTAATGCCTTTTTGAAAGTAAATTAATCTAGTTTGCAAAGCATGGAAACATGCAATCCAAGTGTATGGAGTAAAGGGGATTAGGAAACCCTAATTTTCAACTTTAGAATACAAAATTTTTTCACAAATTAAATGACATGGAAAAGGGGATTAGGAAACCCTAACTTAAACTTTAGAATGTGCACTTATTTTAGCAAGAGATGCTATAAACAAAAGGGAAACTATGTAGGCTTATACTACATGTGAAGCAAAGAAGAGAAATGTAAATTTATTTGAAAAATAAATTAAATGAAGTTGCTAGAAAGTTGTAGGTTCTGTAACTTCAAAAAAATTTAAAGATCCTACAAGCTCGAAATGAAAGCAAATTTACACCTAGACATTGTCATTTGACTAGTGAACTCTTTATGCTTCCAAAATTTAAACAAAAGAGGGGTAAAAATGGGAAATACCTACACTATGATGCTATGGATAGTCTGATTAGGTCATATACTACTCACCCCTACAATTTTGGGGGTTTTGAGGCTATCTAGTTGACTTCACCACCAGGGGACAAATTGAGATCTGATTCATAGGGTAGGGGGTGAATTGGGTCTAGAGACCCCAAATATCTATTCTAAAGGCCTGAGAGGGTTCCCAAGGCTTTGAAAATATCTATGGAAGTTAGATTTAGTACCTACAACACACAAAAATATAGGATAATATCAGATTTATCAAAAAAGTTAGCCTGACACTATCCATTGTGGGGGTCCCACCGGGCATGCCAGAATGAAATGGGTAGAAATCGATATTTGATCCATTAATACAAAACATAATGTACTAAATGAAAAGGTTGTATTTCATTAATATTGAAAGATATGTGTTACAATAGGGACATGATGCCCTTTAGCCATTTCTTCTTCTAATAATGTTACAACAAGTTCGATGTCATCTTCAATCGTCCCTCAATGTAGGTGGGCTTCTTTGTATGTGGGCCACCATAGGGTTGTTGTTTGATGATGTTCTTCCTCTTTAGATCTACTAAATAACCTATGAAGAACCTGCAAAAGGGGGTTAGTGTGATGGGGGGCTTGCCTTAGTCAGGCCCCATGTTTAGAAAGACAAAATAACTATAAAAATGCATTAAAAACTGAAATAAAGTATGCAGAAGCTGATAAAATGGTAAAACAGAGCTTACCTCCCAAATTTGAGGTGATTTGGGACCTGTAGACCCAATTCGCCACCCGAGGGGTGAACTGAGACCGGATTCATGGGGTGGGGGTGAATTCAGCTATGAGGTTCCTTTTGCAAAATCCCTTTGGTGGATCGATTCCTAGGCAGTTGGTGTGCCTCTGTATGCTATGGAAATCTGATTGTCTACTTCGAGAACTGGTTGTTCAATATTCATTATCCATTTCTATAGAGTTTATGTGCTTTGTTGAAATAGGGAGAGAGAGTTAATTAGGGGTTTAGGACCCACTATTTATAGGAAATGGCAAGGTGTAGGGGGAGAGTTAAAGAAACTAACCCTAGGTTGAGTTCTAACCAAAGTTAGGTTAGGGTTTGTGACATGGAAGTCTCCTATTCCTCATAGAAAATATCCTATCCTCACACATGTGTGAGGAAGGATTAAGTCTAATCAGGATTAGGAGGTCTTAAGTCAAATTAGGGCTTGATTAGGGTTTCTTAGGAAAATATCTTAGCTAACCCTAATTACACACATGTGGGAGGATGCAATTAGTGTTAATTAAGGATTAAGAGTTCTTTTAATCAATTTTGCCCTAAAAAGGTGACTTAAGTGAAGTCAACATTAAATTAGATTTTAGGAATTGACTTGGTAATTGTTTTTGTCAATTAATACCCCGTGGGGGCCTCAATTGAGTGCAAATAGGTTGTCGGAGGATATCCCAATGCATGGGATGTGATTTTGAAGGCTTATGAGGGTTTAGGACCTGAAATCCGATGAAGTGGTATATGGAAGTCTACACGATGCTATGATAATCTATGGTGATCTACGCATGACTACGCATGACTACGTTGTCTACGCATGACTACGCATGACTACAATAATATACGCATGTCTAGGAGGATCTACAATAGTCTACGCTGGTCTACAATAGCCTAGGGGTACCTAGGATGGCCTATGTAAACCTACAAGTGTCCAAAAGGATCTACAAGTACGTAGGTATAGCAATGTGCAACTTTTGGGTGTCTACACATAGTGCAAGACCTTATTTACATGGGGGTGATCAAGCTTGATAATCCCCTTGCTCAAAAAAATTAAAACCTTGGTATATTTCAAACACCACTTCCTCATCACGAGGACATGCAACCAAATATATGAGGGGCTAACACCAAAACTCCTCCTAATCAAGTCAATTATATCCAAAAATACCAAGGGTTTGTAGGGGCCATCCATGTGGTCACTAGAGGTCAAAGAAATAATCAAAGGCAACAACCATAAGAAAGTTTGTCACAACCTCCTACATCACCACCCATTCAATTTTTCCCTAATCCTTCATCATCCATCCATATCCCTAGCCAATCAAATCTACCAAATCCACCCATCAATTGTCCACATCGACTAGTCATCTCATTAAGTAACCGGTTAACTACAAGTCTAAAATGGCTTCCACCAAATTATTAATTTATGAGTTAATCCAACAATCTCCCCCACATTCTGAGGTATTAATGGACATTTTTAAATCCATTGAATTGCAATATCAAGATCCTAATACCTTCAATAATTTTATGGGGAGCATCCAAATATGCATGGAGCCTTCCTTCACTTTCTATGACTTTGATATTAAGCCAATATCATCAAAATTTGTAGACCCTCCATTGCATATCATGGCTCTAACTGAAAAGAAGCCTTTTAAAAGAGTGTTAATTGACACTGGTTCCTCTATCAACATCATCACAACATCCACCCTTCATCATTTGAACATTCCTCTATCCCATATCACCAAGTCATCATTTAACCTCAAAGCATTTAACGATGCTTTGTGTTCCATAGTTGGCACTATTGTTTTACCCATTGAAGTTAGGGTCAAAATGTTGCACACCATGTTTCACACCTTGGAAGGATCCATGGTGTACAATGTACTCCTTGGAAGACCTTGGATGAGGAAAATGAGATGTGTCCCTTCAATACTACATCAATGCTTGAAATATGTTCATGAAGGACAAGTACATTGCATACCGGAGGACATCAAGTCATTTAAGTATTGCAATTTCATTTCAAATTCTTATGAATCCATGCTTCCTTCCATCCATTTATTTCTTTCACCATCATCTAATCCATGTAAAACATCACCAATATATTTATCAAAGGATCCCATTCTTGAGGAGTTCCCTATCACCAATCATCATCAAGCTCTCACACCCCCATCATCTTCATCATTGACTAAATGCACATGTGGTCATAGTCAATCCACATAATAAACATCATTGCCATCCACATCATCATCATCCATTTAGCATCCTTCATAAACCAATCCATCACCATCACCTAATGTTTCACAAGTCGAGTTGACAGATTGTGAGACATCTCCATCTTCACAATTCCTCGAGCCATCATCTGACCATAGTCCTTCCATGTCATCCCAAGTCGAAGTCCACCTTACTAATCCTAGTATTGGTGAATACATGGTCCAAGACATTACCATCACACCCCTCACCATTCATAGTGCTAAGGATTTTGATCACCCATGTGACCAACCTTTAGCAATAGGAGCAGTATATAACATAGGTTCATCTTCAAATAGCATAAATTTTGTATATGGGGGTATTGATTCTTCATCAACTCCTATACCTCTAGAGGAACCCAAAGAACCAGCACTTGTAAACATTCCAAACATGAAGGGATTTCCATATTGCTATTTCCATATAGTCAATTGGCAAGGTCATGGCCTAGGATTGCATAAACAGGGAGTTCATCAATATGTCTATGTTCCATATCAAGAGGTGTACGACCATTCAGGTCTAGGTTACCACCCACTTTCCACCACATATTCTCTTTAACAAGCCTTCCAAAGGCTTAATATCAATCCAGGAAAATAAACCCTCCATCCCAATAATTCTTACGATGATATCTATGAATAATTTGAGCTTATATCAATAATTTCATATGAATTTAAAGAAGAATAAAAACCTATCTTTCCCCATACTGAACAAGATGAGTTTTATCTCAACATGTTTCCCATCCACAAGCCCATATTTCACTTGCTTCTTCCACAAGAATTATTTTTCCCTACCGATGAACCACCACCTCCATTCCATTAAGCCATTTTATAATCCAACATGTAATATATGTACATAACACAAAAATAGTGGTTTTCACCACTACCAAACAAAAAAAAATCAAAAATCAACAAAATATTTATCTTTCTTTGCACTGGATATATATAACATTTAAATAGATGCATTTATTTGTGTTGCTTACTATTGATCAGGTTAACCAAGCTCCTAGCACCGATTCTTAGGTCTCATACATTCCACCCAGCCCATCTTGTCCATGAATCCTACTAATTTATTCACCCCGCTCTGTAATCCATACAATCTAACTAAGCCAATTCCAATTGACATAAGTCTCATTGATATGGATCGAATTTCCTCACCTCTATCCTTTTCTACATTTGTCTTATCAAAAAAATTGTTAAGGGCTTTTTCCAACTACATTCCTCCATCCCCTCCACCTTCACCTTCACCTTTGTATCCCAAGGTTTTCCAAGCAAAAATAGATGAAGATAAGCTAGAAGAGTTTGATGACATCTTAGATGATATTCATCTGATCCCTATGCCCCATCAGCTTGAGGAAGGTTCCCACATGTCCATTGAAGATACCATTGATGTGGATCTTAGTTCATAAAAGAACAATCCCCAAATTGTTAAGCTTGGCAAAATTTTATCACCCGATGAACAAGAGCAATTAATTACTCTCCTCAAGAGGAAGAAGGACATATTTGCATGGTCCTACAAGGACATGCCTAGTATTGACCCTAGTTTGGTTGTCCATAATCTCACCTTACATCCCAATTCTAAGTCGGTCAACCAAAAAATTAGGATAATGCATCCTACCATGGCTCTCTTAGTGAAAATAGAGCTTCAAAAACTCTTAGACATGAACTTCATAGTTCCTATCGACTATCCTAAGTGGCTTTCAAACATGGTACCTATTCACAAGCCTAACGAAGTGATATGTGTTTGCACTAACTTTCAAGATCTTAAAAAAGCATAAAGGATGAATTCCCTCTCTTAAACATTGATAATCTTGTCGATACCTACGCTGGCCATGAAATGCTTTCACTCATGGATGGTTTTTTAGGATACAACCAAATTTAAATAAATCCTAATTACCAACACAAAACAACATTCACTACACCTTAGGGAACTTTTTGTTACAAGGTGATTCCCTTTGGCCTCAAAAATGTAGGTGCTACTTATCAATGTACCATGACATACATTTTCCATGATTACATGCATAAGATTATCGAAGACTATGTGGATGATCTCTTGGCTAAATCTAAAACTCGACAAGAACACATTGGAGTATTGGAGAAAGTTTTTGACTAACTCCCATATGACATGTCTCAAACTGCCAAATGCACTTTCAAGAAAAAAGTAGCTCATTTCATTCTCTTGGGGGATGTGTTGTATAAATGTGGTTATGATGGAGTCCTCCTTCATTATCTCGAGTCTAGTGAGGCACAAATATCCATTGTTGAAGCTCATGATGGTACTTGTGGTGGTCATTTTAGTGGAATGGCCATTGCAAAGTGTATTCTATGCATGGTTTATTATTGGCCCATAATGGAACATGATTATTGCACATATGTTAAACATTGCAAAAAGTGTCAAGAACATGCTAATTTAACTCATGTACCATCACAAGCCTTACAACCTATTCAAAGCCTTTGGCCCTTTTCACAATGGGGTCTAGATCTAATTGGAAAAATTTCACCTCCTTCCTCGGGATAACATACATTCATCATCATAGCCACCGAATACTTCACAAAGTGGGTTGAAGCAATTACTCTAACCAGTATGACAAGACCTAGAATTGTGGATTTTATACTTCACCATATAATTTTTTGTTTTAGTATACCATCAAAACTCATTTCAGACAATGGCAAGTCTTTCAAGAACAAGGATGTTTGAGCACTTTGTGAAAAATATAACATTCAACATAGTTTCTCGACTCCTTATTACCCATAAGAAAATGGATAAGATGAAGCTTCTAAAAAGACCTTAATTTCTATTCTCAATAAACTTGTCAAATAAAATCATAGATATTAGCATACACAAATTCCCTTGGCATTATGGGCTTATTAAACAAGCATCCACATGCCTACAAGGGCAACACCATTTTCATTGGTCTATAGAGATGAAGCAATTATGTCTCTTGAGCCTGAGATACCCTCCTTACAAATTTATTTGCAGTAATTCATAGATGATGATGCAGGAGCATCCGATGGCAGTGGAAGAATCATGCATCTTCCAAAAATGTTTCTAATTAAGTCCCTCGCAGTTGGATCATTTGCGGTATTTTTTAAAGAAGGAAAGTTTAATGGGGCAAAGGGAGCAGAGGGAGTAAGTTTCTCAAAGCATGGGGGGAGGTCGTGAAATCACGACCTCATAAGGCTTGCGCAAGGCTTGGGTCGGTTGCGTCACGATATCGCGACATCACGATATCGCAACGTCGCGATATCGCGATGGCAGTTTGAAGAAGAGTTAAGGTTGTGGTAGAGGTCGCGATATCATGACGATTGATAAGAGCAAAGGTGGAGGGAAGTGTGACGTCACGATATCGCGACTTTAGTCGAAGCGAAGGCGGAAGGAGGAGGGGGGTCATGAAATCGTGACATGTCACGATTTCACGACCCCAAAGGACTTTGGCTCAGAGGAGGTGTCGTTGGTCGCGATATCGCGACATGTCATGATTTCGCGACCTGTCGCAATATCACGACCAGTGCAAAACTACCACGTGGCATGGTTTTTAAGTAGCATTAAGATCCAAGATCAAAGCAAAGGACTTCGGCAAGTTGAAGACGAAGGTGGAGGGGTCGATCGGGACCAATTAAGGTCAAGGCCAAAGAAAATAGCGAAAGGCTATGTAAGGCCAAATTCGACACGTGGCTACCACGTGTATCAAACAGTCATGGAGGGCAGCACGTGTATCGATTATTTTTCATCAAGAAGAAGGCATGGTCAGAATTACAAGTGGTCGGCCACATTTAAGAAAACAAAGATAAGGAACGCGGAGGTTGGTAAGGGAGGTGACGTCCATGCATATGTTTTATTGCATCTGGCAACACAGCAGTGCAGAGTACGGCCTGAGCAAGGCGGCCAGCGTAGGGCATGGGACGCCATTAATGCAAGCTCCGGGTAGATCAGGCAGAGGGCCCATTTATATCAAAATTTTGAAAACCCGGGGAGGGAAAATTTGGAATCCGGGGGGAACTCTTGTTTGGTGGAAGCTTTGATTGCTGGGAGGATTGGGGGGCCTCGTGAAAAGGACCGAGAAATTTTTTTGTAGGTTGGGGGAACCGGAGAAGAGGAGGAAGGAGAACAGAGAAAGAACAGAGCCGAACTCGGCCATTGTAAGGCCTACGGGCTGTTTCTTTGGATGCATGTAAATATTTTCCAATTATTAATGAAAATGTTAAGTTTTGCATTGTGGGTGTGAAGACCTTGGTTCCTGGTGCCCCGTCAGATGATGACACTGCTAGACAAGCACGCCTTGACCAACTCACACTTGATAAGAGGTGAGTCAATTCTTTAGAGCATTTACGAGATTATCAAGACCACCTCAAATGTTCTTACAATTCCAAATTTCATCTACATGAATTCCAAGTAGGATATCTTGTCCTTAAAGAGAACCAAAAAAACACCAATGTATTGATGCATCTTCATGATAAATTCATGACTAATTGGTTAGGTCCATACATTATTACACAAAGAGTGGGTAACAGTATTTATAGGCTTTCCAATCTAGAGGGAGAGAAAGAACCTAAACCACTTAATGTTATACACTTGAGAGCATTGTATGCATGATTTTATTTCTACATATGTATATATATATACATGGCTAATACACAAAAACATTTGCATCCATCTCATTCAAAACATTGCATTTCACTTGCATATACATTTACAAAAACAATGCATTCACCCACATTTCATATTGCATTTCACATTTCACAAAATTGCATGTCATACATTGCATTCACATCCACATTTTGCATTCCATATTAGGGATCATTTATTAAGTTCAAGGTCTTAATTGGTCTAGTAAAATCATGTTTCCTTAATCAGGGGCACCCTCATAAAGCCATCCACACAATTTCACCAAGTCAAATTACTATTTGCACAAACCATATTTTCATAAAATTCCTAGGTATTTTTGGTCAATCAGCCACTCCTAGTGTTTTAAGCAACCTCCAAAATACATGTCGATTTCTTTTTAGGACCATCACACATCTTCACTAAGACAATCTTGAGTTTTGGAAATTTACTCCAAAATATTCTTAAAACAAACACAATTTCACATCTTTAAAAACATTTGTGTCAAAAAGGGATAAAACCATACTTGGTTTGTACCTCAGAGTGAAAATGGTCATCCTTGCTAGTCCCATCATGCAACATAGTCCACTAAAATAGTGGTTCTCACCACTACCACAATTCCAAAAATAAAATGAAGAGTGGGGAAAATCCCTAACAAAATCTCTAAATATTTTACATCACACACCACTGATCATTGGTTTGTAATATCGTACTAAATTTCCAGTCATAAAGTTAGGTAGTCATCCCCAAAACATAATATATCAAAAAAAAATCATGGACTATGGAGTTAGCCTCCACCAGAGCTATAGATGCTTGACTGCCAGTGGAGTACGCTCATGCATGGTGATACATCTCTTTCAAGGAGACCTCTGACCACTCATACGAACAAGCTAGCTTCTTGGTTTCAACCATAATAGGTTTACCAAATTTACTCAAGATGAGTTAATGAACTCACTTGCACACACACTGGTTCTTGATTACCTTGAGTCATTACCATGCTCTTGATTCAATAAATAAATTCATTGCACACACATTTGGTCCTAGAGAGACTAGGCAGTTTTAGTGAGTTTGTTTGATATCACTAGTATGCCTGATTCTTTGCAAAATAATCAGTCTTCCATATCAACATCCATATCTTCTTCCACATCAACATCCATGTCACTTCATATGCCATTCATCCCATATGCCACCAAGTCTAGTGCCCTTTATTAAATAGTGATGTTATAAAATGGCCAAGCAAAGATCTAAATCATAAACAATCAATAGCACATTTGCATTCCCACCTTGCATTAATCATCCATAACATATCATATGCATTCATCATATATAAATATACTTTCCACAAAATCATTCCACAAAAATTATTCATACAAACACAAAAGGTAAAAGCCATGTATATATATATATATATATGTATAAAAATTGCATTACAATGAGTTCCAAAAGGCTACATACAATGGAGCACCAAGGCTCATATACAAAAGTGCATCTAAGCACTAGCTATATCCTCCAAGAGGACCCCTATGACCTAGTAGGATCCTTAGACCTAGAGCTATGCCTATACTCACTATACCTAGCACCCTCAAAAATAGATGAGGTTGGAGGATCTAGAAGTGGAATATGATGTTCCATCAACCTATCCTCTAATGCCTTAATATATCTATGCCGAGATCAAAGACGTGCTATGTCGACATTATGTTACTTCTTCTTCTTTACTAGATCTACCTAGAGCCTCATAATCCTTGCATCCCACTCTACCACCTACTGCTCCAACTACACCCAATCCTCCCTGCTCTAATCTAGAGGTCCATCTGGAACCTCCTTCGCATCATCTCCATAACCACCGTCTCCCCCACTCTCATGAGCCTACCTTGATGTACCCTTAGCCCTCCTCCTTCAACTATTTGATCAAATACATCATTGTCACTTGGGGCTCTCTTGGGTGCCCTCATACCTGGCCTCTTGAGTCCCCTCATCCTAGCCTCACCATCACCATCCCATTCAATTGCTTATCAAGGTGGTGCCCATGGTGGTTGAGCTACGAACCATACATCATACTCCATAATTGTCACCACATCATCTACATTTAGGAGATCTATCTCCTCATCATCCTTACAATCCATCCTCCATGGCTCCATGCATGGTAGCCCTGTCTCATTTGGATGTCTCCTATAGCACACTAGCTCATCTAGGATATCATGTCTCAATCTAAACTATCAAAGCACTCATGAGAACAGAAAGTACTCAACCTCACTTTAGTTTCTCCTAACCACCCACCAAGTCTGTCACACTTGTCAAAAGGGCTCACCATCCTTAGTCCACCTACAATCCCATAATATCCTCCATATCACTTGGATATAGTTAGTCCAGCCCACAGCTCCTGGTACCACTAGCTCATCCTCACTGGTTGACTCGACTGTACCTCCTCAACCAAAACTCATATCCTAGCATAGGGTTACTCCCTACCCAAGCCCTAAATAAAAAATCCCTCTGGTTGAGCAACACTTAAGTGCTCCTATCCCTAGCATTGTAGTAGCAAGTTGCACCCCAATCCCTTCCTACCCTACCTCATCATCTCATACAACTTTTGGTATACCTGCACCAACAAAGTGGGATCTCACATGTACACCTACCACATAATGAGTATATCATTCACCACTCCTATTAGTTTCTAAGGGAACCTACACCCAGTGCTATTTGAGGCCACGATATTGGCCAACACAAACATGACCAAGGCTTGGAAGGCATCGAACTCCTTGTCCATGTACATGGACAAATATGGTATACCTCTACTCTCCACCTTCACCCCCTACCATGCATCCCCAAATATCCTCATCATATCTATTTTCTAATTGAGCCTAACCTCAACCCAGATCCCCTCCACTGGAACCTTGAGGATGCGATATACATCCTCCAAGGTCACTATCACCTCACCTATGGGGAGCTTAAATGTCCCCCTATCCGCATCCCACCTCTTCACCAAGGCAGAGAGGTACCCCTCATCAACCCTCACAACATCCACCTAGGCTACCTCCTCTAGTCCCACCTCCTCTATAAGCTCTCATTCCTCCTCTAAAATTACATTTCTCATACCAAGGATATAAGGCAAGATTCGGTGTCAAGCCTCCAAAATCCTAAGCTGTAGAACAACACAAAATATTTATCAATAATTTTGAAAAAAAAAGAAAAAAATCACAAAAACATAAAAATTTTACATAATACATAATCAAAGGTGTTACCTCAGAAGCTCGCACTCCATTTGTAGCCCCGGACTCCACACTAGCTCCCTCCACTACCATAGCTTCCATGCTCCAAATGCTTCACCTCACCTCACTCCACTCTCCCAGATGTAGCTTCTCCAACTCCCAAATGCACAAATGAGCTTGGTTTATCATCCTAGAAGCTATTTATAGCTACTTTAGGTGCCTTTAGATGCCCATGGGCATTTCCTGATGCACTGAAACACCCATGGGCATTTGCAGAATGCCCAAACATTGACGGTTATTTTTACAGGCCAAAAATGCCAATGGGTGTTTGGCATCAAAATTGCACAAAAGACAAATTCTTTCAAAATAGTGGCTTTTCCCCACCAAATCACTCCAAATTGCATCCATGTATTCATTTCATCATTTTATCAGGTTTTGTGAAGATTCCAACTGATTTGGATGCATAATTTTTGTTTGCGACCACATATTGCAAATTCACCAAACAAGTTACAAAAGCACCCCAAAAGGGTCCAAATCTTCACAAAATGATGATCATCATCATTATCATCATTCATACATCATACTCACATCATTTCACATCATCATTTGCATATTTTCCAAGTGCAAAATGAACATTCAAGTGAATCGTGTATATGTGGGGTTTTTCTATATACTTGGTGATTGTAGTGATTTGCATCCATGCAATTTGGTAAGATGAAAGATCTACCATAAGGACACTTGGTCATTTTCATCATCACATATATCCTTGTTGGAAATCATAATTAGATTTGGTACTTCACATTTTATGTGAAACCTTACCTAGAATAATTTGCACAAAAGTTGTCTTTGATGGCCTAGTTTGTGGGGCTTAAAACATGGACAAAATTAATTCTCATAATTTCACATTTCTTTGACATTCATCATGGTGACTGGATTTAGCTAGGGTGATTGGTTTCAATAATAGGAATTATTTGACAGTCACTAGTTGAGCTTTTGAAGTTGACTACTTTTACTCTTTGTATTTTTCATCTTTGCATATCAATGATGTTGGAAGGCCAATTCTTCAATAGCATTTAATCACCCTAAATTTGGGGCAACCACATATGGTTTTTAATTTCCCATAAAGGGATACAACTTACATGATCATGGCATCTGCACTTGGCAAAATCCCTTCATCTATTGGAGCAAAAACAAACACATTTTCATCACACATTTTCACAAATCCTTTCATCTGTTGGGGTAAAAATAGACACATTTTGCATCACATCTCTCACAAATCCCTTCATCTATTGGGTCAAAAATATATGCATCATACCACATTTTCACCACTCTCCTTCCCACCATTGGGGCAAAAACGGTATCACATTTGCATCATTTATTTGCACAAATTTTTCAATTGGCTCGTGAGATTCATTTGCAAACTCATTCGCCAATTGAGGGATTAGCTACACAAAAATCAAAATTCTTTTATTCTTTTATCTTCAATATCATGTCCCACATCCTAAGATAATCTGCTTCTACACCTGGCCAAAACATGTGTCTCGCGTTTTTGCACTGCATTGTGTTTCATGTAACACAGTACAAAAAGGGGCATTTGGAGACACCAAAACCTAGCCACTTGTCCTCCATCCATGCTTTCTTGCTATTTCCACCACCAAAAACTAGCCATTTTTCATCCATACTAAATTTCCCATGATTTTTACCTATTATTCATATATTTTTTTTTTATATTTTTTTTATATATTTAATATTAATATTTTATATATATTTATATAAGTGAATTAATCCTAGCCATCCAATTTCATTTAAATCTATCCATCCATCCACATCAATCCATGCCACACCCTAAATTTAATATCCACCCTCCGATGTGCTTTTATCTCAACCACACGATTAGTATCATTGAAACCCTAGCATGCCCTAGGTTGGATTACAAATAGAAGCCATTTTGATGGCTCAACCCCTAAGTTCTCAGAGTGTTCATTACTTGAATTTTTATCCCAAGTTATTAAATTTCTTGAGTTTCCTTAGATAATTTGAATAATTTTACCTCCATCTTCACTCACTGTAACCCCCATAGCCATCACCATCTATTTTCCCTCATCGTATCTGCTTCTGTAGAATCCTTCCTCAACCTACAAACACCTTTGAGCACTTTATATCATCATTTACTACCTTTGGGTGCTTCCCTTATACTGCTAAGTGCCTTTGTGTGCCTCCCTACTAGTCTTGAGTGCCCATAGGTATTTCTTGTAGCCTCCAAGCACCCACGAGCATTTTATGTAAGTGTTATGAGGACCTCATAGCCTTCGAGCGATGCTAGGGTATCACCGCACCTACTCACTACAACAAATATCATAGATCATAAGACAACAAGCAAGTAAGTAAATCTACTGGTTATTATTTCATTTATGCATCTTCATGTTTGTTCACTTCATTTGCAGTAGATAGTTAGGGTCCTATTATTGATTATAGAGGGCCTCACATTGTGGAGCCCTCACAGGTATTACTAACTAGTTTGTTGTGTCATTATGTATATATATGAAGGTGCTACATCAACATTGGATAGCTATTTAAGCTAGAGTGGCTCAACATCAGATATCAATAAGCCCACTCAATTTTTTTTGGAGCAAGGACGCACCTGAAGACACCACAAACCTTGTTTTCTAGGTTTTCAGAAAACCCTAGCCACTTGTAAATCTATATCAAAGGATTAAAAGGAACCACATTATAATAATGGAGTTTTTAGGCTCCCCCTATTAATATAAGATCGTCTATTGTGCAATTCTGGATTCTTTGTGTTCAATTTATTTAGGATTGTTTGGTGTTGCATTTTTGTTTCCTCAGTTTGCATTCATGCTAGTTTAATTCTTTTGGGTAATGTGTCATATTTCAAAAATTTGAAGGTATCTTGATACCATGGATCTTGAGAAGGATATATTCAATACTATACATATTTAGGGGATGTTGACTTGATTTTAAAGTTGTTGTCTCTTTTATTAGTCATATGATGATAGAAGCTTGTTCATCTTATATTTCTAAAGGTATAAGGGATGCAGTTGTATACATGGAATTTGCATGAAAATTACTAGATCATGGGATGGATTCTACAGTAATATTGTCAAAGGAAGCCTTTAATTTATATATAATGTCCTTGTATGGTTTTAGCTTATCATATTTAGTTTGATAAATTCCATTAATTTGGTTTATTACTAATTAGGAATTGTCAAAAATGGCTAGTGTCTTAAATTTTAGACTCAATGCAACTCAAAGTACTAAAATTACAACTTTGTATTCTACCATGTTATTAGTTCATGAGAATTTAATTTTGAATAGTAAAGGTATAATTTTTTATTGCAAAGTAATTAGTACAATTCTAGCTCTAGATCCTTTGATCCATTGGGTGCCATCAAAGTAAAGAATCCATGTTTTAGGTTCTCATGTGTCTATGGAAATGATAACTTCATCAAGAAATTTTATGGTCAATGGATGTTTGGATTCTAAAGGTGCTATGGCTAATTGATATATGATTACTTGTCCTTTCAAAACAATTGACTAACAAATTCAACATCAAATTTACTAAAGCCAATGACCCATTTGATAGTTCATCTAGGAAGATATAGTTCTGATATTATATATCATAGAGTATCTACCATTTCTATAACATAAGTCTTTTAGGTAAGCATGTAGTGTCTTAAATTTAGAGAAGAAAATAAAAATTTTAAGCATAAATTTTTGAATGGCATATAGTGAGTCTTGTAGCTGACCAATTTTCTACTAATATAATATATGTCCCTTTCTTAGTGTTGGTTATATTGAGATATCATAGCTCCAATGGCATGATTAGTAGTATCTAGATATAAAAATAATAGTTTAGTTGGATTTGGAGGTATGAGGATGGGTGGTGCAAAAAGGTATGTTTTCAAAGCTTTAAAAGCCTTCTAACACTCATAAAATTAATTGAACTTTGTGTCCTTTAATATTTTAGAAAAATGTTGACATTTATTAGTAAGTTTAGAGATGAACCTTTGAATAGCTTGCAATTTTACTTGAGTACTATGAATTTTAGTAATATTTATAGGAGGTGGTATGTCTACAATTACTATAATTTTAGTGGGATCCACGTTAATTCCATGATGAGATACAATTAATCCTAACAATTTACCTACCATTACTCCAAAGATACACTTTTGTGGTTTAAACCAAACTTTATATTATTACAATAACTCAAAAATATCATAAGTCGGGTGTGATCTTCATGCTTTAGGAAATATCCTAAGAGGTCATCTACATAATCTTCTATGATATCATGCACAAGGTCATGGAAAATATAGATCATTACCATTTTTTTTTTATAATAAGGGGTTGTACTCGGGTTCCCCAACATTGAAAAATTACATCTCTCTTCTTTAGAGCTTGAGAGTTTACAAATAGCTACACTTATCATCACAATTGAGATGCTATATCTAGAAACCTACATCATTTTACATAAAATATCTGAATTCTTGATTTTCATTTTCTAGATCTTTTCAAATCTCTATTTGAATACAATTACTCCAAAATTTAGCATCTTTCTTGACATTTTCCTATAGAAGCCTTCACAATACCAAAACTTCACCTCTACTATCTATACCTTACATCTTAGTAGAGTAATATTTCTAAAATATCGCACTATCATATTCCACTTTACCATATCTAGATTGCTAGTTTCCTTCCTGAAACACAAGTGTAACCACAAAAATTATAATAAACAGTCTATTTGAAAACACATTATTGTTACAAAATAAAATAGATATTACCAATGGAAAATATTAAAGTAAAAATTTATCATTAAGTGATTTAGGCAATCAACATTTTTTGTCAACTTCAACTAAAATTTCTACTTCCTCTAACCATGGAAAAGAGAATTTAACTTCATGATCCTCAATCAAAATCCCTCTTTTGGTTATCTTATCTACACATTTTTTTCCTTTCCTTAATATATGTGTAAACCTAATATCTGTAAACTCTTTAGAAAGATCTTGAATTTCCATAATTATCTCTTGTATGTTCCATGGAGCCTTTGTTTTCTTCAAAATTGTATTTATTACTATAACATAATCACCTTCTATCCATACTCTATTCCATTTCATTTGTTTACATATTTTTAACCCTTCTAAAGTTGCCCAAGATTCAGCTTCATTATTTGTCTTAAATCCACTATTGAAAGCATAATGAGATAAAATCTCTCCTCTATTATTTCTAATTATTCCTCTTCCTCCTGCTGGTCCTGGATTTCCTTTAGATGCTCCATAAAAATTCAATTTAACCCACTCCATATCTGGTGGTTTCCACTTTATATTCTTTACATTTTTTTTGCTTCTCTTGTACCCAACATCATAATTCCATTTAATGACTTGACTACATATATCAAGACTTTCTACTTCCAAATTAGAAATTGGTTGAGTTGATAGGGTTGGTTTAGACTCCTCTATGGATAAACATATCTTATTTTTCATTACCTCTAAATTGTTTTCCTTTTCTTTAAATATTCTTCTATTCCTTTCTAGCCATATAGTCCAAAGTATTATATCTTTTGATATATCCCATATTGTTTGTAAAGCCTCACTTTTATAAGTTCTCTACAATTTCTTTAACTAATCTTCAATTCTGCTATTCGTCACCATGTATTTACCAAACATATTAAGAATCCATTACCACATATTTCAAACTATTGAGCAATATCCCAATATATGATTAGTACTCTCCTCCTTATTACAAAAAATACATTGAGAAGGGTCATGAAAACCCCTTTTCATAAGGTTATCCCAAGATAAAATTCTTCTATGACCTACTAGTCAAACAAAAATTTTAACTTTAGGAATGCTTGGGCTATCCCAAATATCTCTCCATATTCTAATGATATTATTATTATGTTGGTGTTGAACATTATATCCACTTCTTGTTGTGTATTCTCCTAAGCTATTCAACTCCAAAATCAATTTATCCTTGGAACCCCTCAGAATAATCATAGTTTTTATGTTTCTAATCAATTTCCTCCTAGCATCAATGTCTTGTATACTTATAAAAAAAATAATCTTTCCATTTGTATATTCCTTCTCGATCCTCATACAAAATGTTTGAAACTCTATCACCGTATTTGTCTTGGAGCAATCTCATCCAAGGTTTCAAAACTGGATCTAAATTGAGTGGTTTTTTATCACACCAAGTATCCATCCAAATAGAATTTTTTGTCCAATTCCCACCACCCATATTAAACCTTTAATCATAATATCAATAGATTTTTTAAACCATTCCAAATATCTAAACCATTTGGAAGAGAGAATACGATAAATATTAAACTTGGGTTTTTTTTTTTTTTTTAAAGCAAAAAACCCCTTGCGAGGCCACCTTGGTCTGAGAGACCACAAACAGGGGGTTCTACATCGTCAAAGTCACCCGAGAGTCGCACCCGACCCTGCTCGCACCAACATTATCAATTGGATTTTGGATACCCAATTCAGCTTTTTGATGGGGTGGAGATTTGAACTTGGGACCTCTCTTGGAGGATTTCCCTCTCCTCTCCAAATAACCTACACCACATGGGTATTAAACTTGGGTTATTGGGATCAATATACTTACTTAGAATAATTCTTGCCCATTGTATTTGACTCTCTTTGTACAATCTCCAGATAACTTTTTCCCTAAGAGCTAATTTTGCATCTGTAAGACTTCTTAAACCAATACCTCCCCTAGTTTTATCATCACACAACTTGATCCATGTAACCAAAGAAAATTTCCTTTTATCATGTAAACCTAACCATAAAAAGGATTGCATAATAAAGATTAAAAAAAATTCAACTGATTTTGGCATAGAATACAATGACATATAATATGTTGGAATGACTTGTAAGACTGAATTAATTAATTGCACTCTTACTACTAATTATAACCATCTACCTTTCCAATATGGAAGTTTATTTTAAACTTTACTAATAACTGGATTTCATAAATCTATCCTCATTCTCCCCTAAAATAAAGGCATCCCTAGATAATTTGTTGGTAAATTTACCTCCTCTATTTGAAGCAACCTACAAATTCTTGCTTTGATATTAGGAGTGTTAAGGAAGTAAATTTTGGATTTAGTCCTATTAATTTTTTGCCCTAAAGCTATTTTGTACTCTTTTAAAAAAAAAAATTGATAAGTTAAAAATTATATTGATGTGAGTATTTGAAAATCACCCAAACACCTTAGTACATAAGCATAAGGAAAGGATGCACAATCCTCAAAAAACTATGAAGCATCCTAAAACACCTAAGAACTTAAAGGAAAATGTAAACAAACCATCAGGAAACTAGGGAAATCCCAAACTAGACAAAAAAAGAAAAACTAAAGGACAGTCATTTGTGCAATTACAGAGTCTTTGATGTTATCCTTTTTGACATAATTAGGAGCATCCTTTGTAATTTCCATGACTTCATCATCCTTGACTTCTAGTTTGGCTTCGGTAGTAGAATTGATAGGAGTATCCTCTATGAAATTGTCATAGAAAAAAAAAAGGTTTAGGGCATTCCTCTGTTCCTTAATTTGAGTAATTACCCCAAAATTGCATCCATGGCACTCTCTAGATAAATAATTGTGCTAGTGGTGGTCTTGACAACATATTCTTGGAAAATGTTCTTCACAAGATCATCAAGATCATCTTTAGCCACACTCTGCATCTTTCCTTGATTCTAAACTTCCTTATTTTTGAGGCATTGGAAACTCCTCGTTAGGCTAGCCTCAACTTTAACCTTATTTCTTGGAAAGAAATCAGCATCCTAGTTTCTCGCATATGCCTTCTTCCTTTTAGCATCGTGAACCTTGGATACAGGAGTGGATGATGTATCCTCTTCTGTTTTCTTTGCCTATTGGTCCTGAGGAAACACATTTCATTTGGGAAACTTCTCTAGAAGATAAGTATACAAGACCTCGAATAATTCTTAGTGAGAGGGCCAAGGTTCCTCCTTCTTCGAGCATGTTGATGTGATGGAGTAATCCATTGACAAGTAAAGGAATTTAGGAATTTTTAGTGGCTTGACCTCCCTCAAGTGGTTCACAAATAAAATATGGAAGCTCCTAAGTTGAGAACCAGGGTCATCCATTGTTATGTATTCCATAACAAGCTTCATCACCTATTTCCAAGGAGTGGGTAAGTCATCACAGTCCATCCCCAGCTTGACGATCCTCCTCATAGGTTATTTTGACTCAAATTAGTTAAGTTCAATGTCCCAGTTATGCTTGTCCTTGCACACTATTGTTCCCATAGGTGGTGGCCCTGTAACCTCAGCTAGAATGTTGACATCCTCCTAGAAATAAATGCCATGAATGATGACAATGTCCTTATCTAGGTGGATGTGAATGCCAAGTTTATATTCCAGTACCAACCTAAAAATCTCTTTAGGAATGGCATGAATCCTCTATCACTAAGAATAACTTCCACCACCGATTCAATATCGAGCACCTCTGGCTCCACAAAGTACATGATGAGAGGAAATTGAAATAGGTGATTATGGATGGCAAAGAGATCTCTGAGGTGAGAAAATCTGACATAATAGGTGCAATATTTGTACTCAAAATTTATTCAAATATTTGGCCTCATTTATCCTTACCCTTCCAAAAAGGGTTGTATCATCTATAAATTGTTGATGGGTGATGTTATCAATGTTATTACTAACCTTAAGTCCATTTATAAACCCATATTTGTAAGTCTTATTTAAGTTCCTAATCAAAAATTATGCCATAATAATGAACAAATAAGGAGATAGAGGATCTCCTTAACTAAGGCCTCTCTTGGCTTTAAAATATTTTATCACTAACCCATTGACCAACACTGAATAAGAAACTATAGAGACACAGACTTTAATCCATATAACTTAGTTCTTTCCAAAATTAATCTTATCTAGAATTTTTTAAAAATCCCATTTAACCCTATCATAGGATTTATTCATTTCAAGTTTTAAGATCATAGATTTCTCTTTTGTTGAAGTTACTGAATGTATAACTTCATGAGCTACTATGATCCCATCCAAAATTTGTCTCCCTTTCAGAAATCCTCCTTGCTCTTATAAAATGATTTTATCTAACAATGGCATTAATATATTCGCCATCACTTTGGAAATAATCTTATATGCCATATTACATAGGCTTATAGTTCTAAAAGAATCAAAAAATTCAACATCCTTATTTTTTGGAATTAGAGTAATATAAGTTGCATTTATTTTATAAGGAATGTATTGTTTTACCCTAGACTGTTCCATAGCCACCAATAAAAAATCCTTTATAATATCCCAATTATGTTAGTAAAAAGTTACAAATATCCCATATGGACCTGGGGATTTATCCTTATTAAAATAATAGAGCGAAATTAACTTCTTCTAGAGTAATAGGCTCCATCAATTTCCTATTGTCTTCATTTGTTATAACTAAAGGAACATCTTGAATAATATTATCATTAAGAACTTTGGTCTCCTATGAACCTAGAATATTATAATAGAACAACTTTACCACTTTTCTAATTTCACTCTGATCTTCAACCCAAACCCCTTCTATTTATTTAATTTTATTAATTCTAGAAGATGATCTCTGAACTATAGCCATCCTATGAAAACATTGTATTCTTATATCCTTCTTTTAACCAAGTCTGTATTAATTTTAATCTCCAGAATTTTTCTTCCTTACTCAAAATATTATGGCATTCACTAAGCAACTCCCTTACCTTTGAGCTTGTATTATTTTCATCGCATTTTTGAAATTTTGAAATTTTATTTTTTAGTTCTTCTTTCTTCTCAAAAATATTTCCAAAGGTGTTCTTGTTCCATTCTTTTAATCTAGATGTCATAGCTTTAATTTGGTTTGGAAGAGCATACAACCCACCATTACCTAAAGAATTCCATGTTTGAGCTATCATATCAACAAATTAAGGATGGTCTTCCCACATCTACTCATATTTAAAATATGATATTTTTTTGAATTCACTTACCACCATTTTAACTCTTATTAACCAATGATATGAACCAATCCTTGTTAAGGTATTAATTTTATAACAAGTTTCTTCATCAAGCCAATGATCTAAGAGAATGCATCTATCTAGTTTTTTTACTATTAGGTATTGTCCTCTCTTTTTGTTAGTCCAAGTAAAGTTGTCTTCTTCAAACTCAACTTCTCATAGATTGTTGTTTTGAAAAAAAGCTGAGAAATCTTTCATATTTTGGATCAATTTTCTAATTCCTCCAAATTTTTCATCCAGCTTGGTTATGGCATTAAAATCTCCAATGATCATGAATTGGGTTTCCTGGTCTTTACTTCTCATAAAGGCTTCAATCCCACTCAAAAATTCTAATCTACCTGACTGATTTGTAGATCCATAGACATTGATAAGTATGAAGTAAACATCTACAAAGTAGCAAGTGACTAAAGAGGCTACCAATGCGTAGTTTTATGAATGGTTACACAAGATGTTCTAGAAGGATTCCAACAAGTTAGAATTCCCCCAGTTACTCCTTCGAAATCCATAGCATCCCATTCACATATTGCCCAAACTACTTTAATAGTTTTTGAAACTTCTTCTTTTATCATTTTAATTTCCTAGATATAGAGAATATCAGGTTTATTACTTAAACATAGGTCCCTAATACACATATGCTTTAAGGAGTCATTAGCACCCCTTATGTTCCATGAGATGGCAATCATGTCTCATTAGGGGATTTTGGCCCCTCTTGCATATTACCAATATCATTTTGTTGTTTGGTAAAAAGAAGTTCAACCAACTTAGTTTGTGTTCCTTTCTCTATGTTAGCTCTTGCTTCCCTGGATCTTGCTTGATAATTTGAGGGTTTTCCTCTTTTTGCCTTGCCTATATTAGGAGTAGGTCTTATTATTCTATTCCTCAATATTATTTCATAATTTTATTTTTCAACATATTTATCCTCTCCTAGCTCTATTATAGAAGCTTTTGACTTGTCCATCTCATTTTCTGGTATTTCCTCATTAATGGCAAAGGTATTAAGTTCTAAAACTGCATTTTATTTGCCAATTATTTTCTCCTGAATGGTGCATGGTACTTCAATAGAGTCTTCAAAATCTGATGAGATGCATTCCTTAGTTTCATAAAGAATATTCTTCCTTAAATTAGGATCATACTGAATAGACGATTCCTTGCTAATATGTTGAAATTGTTGTACTATATTCTCTAAGTTTTGATCTACATTTTTTTCATCAGCTAAAGCCTCAAAAGAATTGGAATTTCTTTTGGTATCCTTCATTATTGGTCTCCATTGTTCATTTTATTTTATATTTCTAGATCTATTTTTTGGAATTTGAAAACCATCTTTATCCATAACCATTTGTAAATTTCTTTTACAATTTTCTACAAATAATTTTGTTGGGCTCTTCGTAGGGTATGATCTCTCAATATGCCCCACCTTATGACATATTAGACATCTAAAAGATGTGTTTTCATAATCTATAGTTTGGATTCACATATTATCCCCATACTTAAGAATGATTCATTCTGGTAAAACTTTACTTATATCAATCATGACCAGTATTTGAGCATAAATAGCCAAAAATCCATATTTTTTGTATCTAAAATCTTAAGGAATTCTCCTAGAGTGTTTCCTATTGCCTTGAAGGTATATATTTCCCAAAATTCAATGGGTAACCCAAACATCCTAACCCAGATTGGTACTAGGGATAGATTAACACTTTTAGGTTGAAAGCCTTCATACTAGTGGTTAAGGAAGAGCCCTTCTCTTCACATTAACCAAGGACCCCTTTTAGGCTATTTTATCTTTCTTCCCTAGAACAAAAAATGGCTTGGAAGAAATGTTTGGGAATAAATGATAGAATCACTCCTAGAGACTTCCAACTCATATCAATCCATTTTATCAAGGCTAAGTCCCTAGCCAATAGCCATTAAATCTACCAATAATTGTCCTATCTTGAAGTAATGAGGATCTCTCTAAGGTGCGTTCACTAACCTCTACCACTAGAGATGATTCTAAGTATTTAAATATAAATTGATCCATAGAAATGAAAATAAAACACAAAAACTAATGAAATTTATCTTAAAGTCCTATAGCAAATATAATATTTGATAAAAACTTTATAAATTTTTCATGCACAATTTCTAAGATAAAGAAAGAGAAAAATAAATTAGCTAAAAAATTCTATCTATATAGAATATCGTGCCTCATTGAAGTCCTAGCCCTTCATTTCTCTTCCTATAATTTGAACCCTAGTTGGTAAATATTTGTAATTTCATTTTTCATGACTTGAAAAATCATCCTCGCCCTTGTTTCGAATGGTTGACTTTAGAAGATTGTATCTCCCTCAATATTGCTTATATTTTTCATAATACCACTCATTTTAAAGCTATTCAAATTCTACACAAGTTGGTAGAAGAATAAGTTGAATAAAATAAATTTTCACAAAGATATGGATCCTAAAAGATGAGATATTTTTCAAGAAAAAATCCTAATCCTTTGTGCTTTGCAAATTTATTTTTTGCATAAGTCATTGTCATTTGATCTGTTGCTTCGATATTCTTTAAACCAAAGGGTATGACTTGGTAGTAAAATGTGCCCTAGGGAGTTGCGCAAGCAATCTTGGATTGATATTTAGGGGAAATTTTGATTTTGTTATACCCTAAAAATCCATCCATTAGAGAACATTTCAAATATGGATGTAAATTCTACTATAATATCAATGTTTGGGAATGGAAAATCATGCTTGGGGTATGATTTTTTTATGTATCCAAATTCTATACAAATTCAAATGGATCCTTCCCTCTTCATGATAGGCACTATATTGGAGATCCAATATGAATAATTTATTGCTTTAATAGCACTAATAGCTAAGATTTTTTTGAGTTTGTCTTTGACTAGAAGGGCAATATTTGGGTGTTTTTTTCACAATTTTATTTTACCAGCTTGGCATTAGGTTGTACAAGGTGATGAAAAACCAAAAATGATCAAGCCCATGTATATCTACATAGGTCTAGGAAAAAACATCATTGAATTATTTTAGAATATTAGTGTATTCTATGTAATCATCATTTGTCAATATTTTACCTAGCTCTAGGATTCACTTATTATCTTCAATTTCAATGTTGATATATATGGTTTCTTCAATTAAGATGTTTGACTTGTCTTTAAATTGATGGGAAGTGCTTAACACTCCTATATATTCAATTTTTTGGGATCTAAAGATTTTTATTCTAGCTTAGGTAATTAAGAGGAAGCAATATTAATATGAGAGAGAGAGAGAGAGAGAGATATATTTTGATGCAAGTATCATTTTGGTTAGGATTGTAGGAGTTTTCTTCTTCCCCAGATTCATAAATGATTAATATTAGTCTAGGGTGGAGTACAATTAATAAATTGATACTAGTGAAATGTAAGTTTTTGCATAGTTCTATACTAAGAAGGGACCATAATTCATTCTCATATTCATCACTCCATTGCAAACCCTACAAATAAATTGTGTAGTTTGCTTCATAATTATTTTCTAATAATAGTGATGAAGGTCAAGGTTCATTCTTATTGATAATGTATCATATTCCACAATGTCCTAACCAAATTTTAGTTTCTATCAATTCCTTAATGCCTTGTTCAAGTCTTCCTAAGTCTTTTCCCTGATACCCCATATTAGCTAATATTTGTTTAGGAATGGGGTATGCAGGGTACATGTAACATGAAGCATATGATCATTCAATTCAAAGGGGTTTACTACCATGAAATTCCTCATCATAAGTAGTACTAGAATAAATAAATAAGAAACTTCCTATTTGTACTTTTAATCCTTTTCTATTAGGTGCACATAAAGTATGGGAATAAAGAAAAATGCTAACTAGGTCTATAAAAGAATCCTCATTTTGATTAATTAAATTGATTTTTCCCTTTATTTTAGGTTGATGATCATCATTAAAATTGATAAGGGTCTCTTTAGATGTCTTTTTATCTTTATTTGATTACGATGATAAGATGGATTAAAGTGATGGACAAAGGTTAAGTCCAAATTGTTTTGCTTTTATTGTTTGACAATAAGCAAAGGGTTTTGTACCAATAAGGATATTAATAATTTTTTCTTGATAATCATGTTTTAAAAATTTATGCAATATGGAGGGAAACTCTTTCATAGAATGAATCAAATTACATCCAAGAAAAATATTATAAGCTACATCACACAGGATAACATAAAAAAGGGTATTGAGAATTCAAGGTCCTACTTTGAAAGGTAAGGTTATGAAGTCAATTATCTCTCATTATTCATTGTCAAAAATCCTAATGATGAGGTTGGGTTGCTATAAATATTCTATATCTAATCCAAAGTGTTGGAGGAATTTTACATTACAAAAATTAAGTTCTAACCCATTATCTACCAAGACCCTTTTAATAAGTTTATCTTCAATATGAGTTGTTTTATAAAGAGGTATATCTCCCAAAATCACATTTAAAGGTATATCCATTTCATGAAATGCTAGAATAATACTATTTACTCTAGTTAATCCTACTACATTGGTGATGTCATTAGTGACAAATATTGAGAGATATATTGTTCATTTAAGAGTTTAACTAATATGTCCCTATGAACAAGTGAAGTAATTAACAATTCTAAGAGAGAGATCTTGGTAGGAATACTTTCTAAGTGTTGTTAGATGTTAAAAGAATTTTGACTATATTTAGGAGGTCTAAGGAACAAAGGTGGTCTAATGGATGTATTTTTATTGGTATTTAAATAAAGGACTAATGGTGGTTGTGTAGATGGTTTTGTGGGTTGGTTTCTTACATTTTGTCAAGTTACTACATAGGACAGATTAGTTAAGTAGATGGTTCCTACAAAATTAACACCTCTCTAATTATGGGCTAGTGAAGGATTTTGGAATATTTCCAAGTTTTTAATGGGGAAAGGTTGTTGAATAAAAATTATCTTTCTAGCTTCTATAAGGTTTTGGATAATATTTCACAAAGTATTACACTTATCAATTTTGTGACCATTACCATGGTGATAATCACAATGCTCTTCTTGTCAATGCCAATTGGAAAATTTATTTGAAGTGTATAAATATTGAATAGGTGGAAGACTTTTTATTTGTGTATCAAGAAGCATCTTTAGGATGGTGTTTTGAGTTTGACTAGTATTGGTAAATTGATGTCTAGGTTTATCTTATTTTAATAATACCAATTTTTTAGGAGCATTTTAATTTGTATTTATATTATTTTCTTGATGAGAATTGATTACACCATCCCCTACAACATATTTATTATTATATTTCCTTTTATTTCTATGGGAAGGTGCTTTATCTTCTTATTTCTTATAGTTTAGTTGTCCTCTTCTTAGGAGAGCAACTTCTACTCTCTTCACCATGTCTATTGCTTCTTCGAAAGGGGTAAGATTAATTATCTCTAAGGGATAAGATAATTGTTTTGGGAAAAACATTGGTTAGTTTTCTATAGTTCAATTAATTACCTCCATTTAATTGTCAACCCGGGGTAGCTCGTAGACTTGTGAGCATCACACGCACAATATATGCCTATAGTGCAAGGAATGAGTCCCTCTGTGCCTATTTGTTTGGGGGGTGTTGGTGTTTCATTGAAGTTCTAAATTTTATTTCCAAACCAATAATATAACATATGATAATATACCTAAACTACATTCAAAAATTAAAATCACACGTTGCTATAAATTATAGAAAGTAGGGGAAAATACAGAATTTAAATGAATATATTGCAGCTTTAGAAAATTATAGAGCAAATCTAAAATCCAGGATACATTTTTAGGAGTGGCCTGCATATTTATAAGATATGTAGCCATGCCCTATTACATCTGAGATAAAATCAATTCTTGATTTTATGGTTACAACAACAAGCAGAAGTAATGGATATAAAGCAAAAATAATTATTTTCAAATTGATTTAACATATTTTATTTTTATTAGAACATGATACATTTAATATTCTGCTTTATCTATTTACATTGATGTTTACGTATTGCTGAAAAATAGATAACACATGGTATATGATATTGTCCTTCATCTTCATATTTGCTAAAATATCATCTACATCCATCACTGAAATATTTGTTTTGTTCTACCGACCATAGGATTTGTGCTGTCATTTTACATCAACGGAAGTTGGGTGCCTTATTTTATATGGGAAGCATATGCCTTATTTTATATGGGAAGCAGGCACCTATGGAAAGCAGACGCCTAACAAGAAGTAGGCACCCATTAATTAAGTGTCAAATGGAAGTCGAACATTTCAAAGGGAATCAAGCTTCTAAGTTAGCGCTTCATACTGATGTACTGCAAATGTTTTGCCTTCATCAAATTTAAAGTGCTAGGTCCAAATAGGACTTTGATGTAAACATGCTAAAATACAATAAAAACCACTAAATTTTCACATAATTCACTTAAAAATAAATATTAGATAATACACATAATTTACTATTAAATATATATAAAACTTTCATAAAACATACATTCTATAATAATAATATCACATAATATGTTAGAAATCCATGTATAAATATGAGCATTTTTGGTGCTTATCATCCCCCCATGCTTAAAAGAGTGGTGCATCCTCGTGATACCCCCCATGCTTAAAAGAGTGGTGTATCCTTGTGACAGTCGATGCTTATAATTTCCAGTTTTAGCAACAGTTATCAAATAGGATCTGTTTTTATTTCTTCTCTTTCTGGTTGTGGCAACTCATTATTTTTCAAAAAATGATTTATGGATTTCTCCCATGGTCAACTTCTTTGTTTTTTCCTCATTTTTTTTTGTATGGGAGTCAGGCACCTGTATATGGCCTATATATAGGAAGCAGACACCTGTGTATGGGAAACATGTGCTTGTATATGGCCTATATATGGGAAGCAGATGCCTGTATATGGGAAGCAAGCACTTGTATATGGGAATCAGGCCTGTATATGAGAAGTAGGTGTCTGTATGTTAATTTTAAGATGATGACCATGAGTGTTCTCCCAACAGAATATTTACATTTAGAAAAAATACCAAATGGGGCTAAATGGTTGGATGAACAATTTAATGAGGATCATGCCGACACTATTTTACAAAAATATATTTCTATGAAAACTATATATATACAAAACAAAAAATTAAGTACACACCTATATTATATTTTGTGCATGTATAATGTGCAAACATTCATGGTGTACTTGTATTGGTTGTTTGATGTTGACCATGTGTACCGAAATAAATAACAGCATGTTTATTTCCCATGTGGAAAAATTTTCACCATATGACTGGTTTTGGATTATTGCAATTTATTCATTTTAGGTTTCCTACACAAATTCAAAAAAATATTATAAAAAAACATGTCTTCATGGGAAGACACACATCCCTTCATCGAAAGTTGTTCATTGATGACCTTGGAACGTGCATAAATCTCTAATAGAAAAATTAAGATAATTTTATCCATGATAGGTTTTGACTTTATGCACGTGGATGAGATGTTGATGTGGCATGGGCCACTTCTCAATATTGAAGATTATTCACACATGGCACAAGCATCCATTGAACTATAAAGGAGGTTCCTTTTACATGGGAATTAGGTGCTTTCTTTTGGTTCATGGGATGAAAGTGCTTGCTAAAATAGGATGCAGGTATCTTTTACTGGCAATCATGCATTGTATATAAAGCAAAATTTATACAAACTATTTTCTTTTTATGTTCAGAATATTTGGTGCAGGTTTCCCAAAAAATAGAAGTCGGGCATCCTTCTAGAGAAACCAAGAATCAAGCGTCGGTCTGCCAAAAGATGGGATGCAGGCACCATCTCCTTAACATACTAGGATTCAAGTGCCTTATACCGTGTAATGGGATTCAGGCACCTTCTATCGTACAATGGAAATCAGACATCTTTTGTCTTACAATGGGAATCAAGCACTTCTCTTTATTCAATGTGTGCTGATTTTTCCTTGAATATGTGTTGTCAGGTTGATCAGGCCCTTCAATGCTTCTACTTGATGAACAGGAACAAAATCAACATTTGCCCCTAAACTAGAAGTTGAGTGTTTTATTATCCATAAATACCAATACAAATATTCTTGTGCATATTCAGGTTTAATAATCCCCTTCTAAGGGATGAGCTACTCCTACTCCTAGAAAGCTGTAAATGCACAGGTTCATGGATCTTGTTCCCGTTAGGCCTAGGTTTCCCAAGATACCTAAGGATTGCACTTAGGGCATCGTTCCTACAAAATGAAACTTTAAATTAGAAAACATAGGCTCATGGAGTCTATGCCTGATAAGCCTAGGTTTCCCAGGCTACCTATAGATTGCATTCAGAGTACTATACCTGCAAAATAAAAATACAAATAAAAGAAAATTTATCTTAAGCAAAACAAGTCCTTGTCATCTTTTCTTTTTATTTTTTTTTCATATGACAAATACGGGATCATTCATCAAATGGCTGATATGGATTTAAAAATATGGAGTCTCCCCCATGCTTGTGTTTGATTCAATCTCATAAATGTGAGGTGCATGGAAAGGCTATAAATGTAGCCCATTGACTGTTACTCATGTTGTTTCATTGTGTGTTGTGATGGACTCCCCGTAAAAATCCCTCACTTTGTATAGCCATTTTTTTATGAGCAGATATGTGCAGCTCAACAGAGTTTTGTGAACCATCTAAGCTCATATTTTTTCTACCACACCTGGTGCTACCATGGCCGAATGTTGCACATTTATGTATGGTGTCAACCCGTATTCAACAAATGTGTTTTATTGAGTGATTGGTAGCATATCCCATAAAAACTCTATAGTTAAGCATTATGGCATGGAGTAGAACTGGGATGGGTGACCACCTGGGAAGTCCTATGGACTGCACCCTTCTTCCTTATTTTTTTGGAAAATAGAATGGAACGGCACATGTTGGTAGGTCGGATTGCCTTGGATGCCTACGATCCGCACTTGAGATTCTTGCTGTCGACAAAACATAAAAAAATAAAAAGAAAAAACCTAAACTAATGGTGTTAAATAAAACTTTAATTAATTTTTTTCTACTAAACGTTGTAATAGCATTCATCATACTATGGGTCATAACATTGAAGGTGGGGTCTCCCTCATACCTGTAATCGAGCAAGCCTCTAGAATTTGGGGCTTGTGATAAGATCTTAATTTGTATCTAAAATTTGATACAAATAAGACTTCATTTGTCCCATACCCTTCTTCACTCAGTTCTATGATACATTGTAGTATGGGAAGAGAATCTTCCTGTATGACCTCAAAAAAAGATCCGTCCAACTTATTGGCAGATTGTGCAAGAAGGTGGATGACAATTATTTTTATAGTTTTTTCATTAACTGTCATTTTTCCTACTCTACAACTAATATCAGCATTAAAATTTACCAAAGTGTTGGGAAATGTTAAGCCTAAAAATTTTATCATTAAATTTGGGCATTTGAGACAGGTTTTGTCTAATATTACATTAAAATGTTGACATACCATCTTCATTGTTTTTAACTGTGGTTCTCATCTCGGTCTCTTGAGGAAAAAATCCCTAATGTTTTAGTGTAAATAGGCACAACCCTCATAGTTTGAGGAATGATATCAGTAAGATTTCTCAACTATTTCATAATATCAAACTTAGGTGCTGTTATTTCTCTATTTTTCAATAACCTTTTGGAATACAGTAGAAGTCATTCATTACTTGATTTTTCAACAACACAATTTATTTCTACACTAATATGGCACATTGGGTTTATTCTTATAACTCCCTGATAAGCTAGTGAATTTAAATAGTTGCTACTGGGATTCAACTCTAGTGGTTCCAGCAACTATTTTGGCATGGTAGAAGGTGAAACTAGTAAGCTAGAATTTTTTGATGGTTGTGTCTGACCTATCCCAAAAGTGTACACCTAGCTATTGCATTAATGAAATCAACATAAAAGCATGACAACATAACAAGATTGCATGTAACAATGAAAATGCATGTTTTTTTAATAATATTACCAATGAAATGTGGTTACAATATTGCCCGTCTTAGGGTCACCAGAATGTTGATACTCTTAATACAATTGCCAAATCCCCCAATGGGGTAGGCACACTTATTATCTTCAATTTCAATGTTGATATATATGGTTTCTTCAATTAAGATGTTTGACTTGTCTTTAAATTGATGGGAAGTGCTTAACACTCCTATATATTCAATTTTTTGGGATCTAAAGATTTTTATTCTAGCTTAGGTAATTAAGAGGAAGCAATATTAATATGAGAGAGAGAGAGAGAGAGAGATATATTTTGATGCAAGTATCATTTTGGTTAGGATTGTAGGAGTTTTCTTCTTCCCCAGATTCATAAATGATTAATATTAGTCTAGGGTGGAGTACAATTAATAAATTGATACTAGTGAAATGTAAGTTTTTGCATAGTTCTATACTAAGAAGGGACCATAATTCATTCTCATATTCATCACTCCATTGCAAACCCTACAAATAAATTGTGTAGTTTGCTTCATAATTATTTTCTAATAATAGTGATGAAGGTCAAGGTTCATTCTTATTGATAATGTATCATATTCCACAATGTCCTAACCAAATTTTAGTTTCTATCAATTCCTTAATGCCTTGTTCAAGTCTTCCTAAGTCTTTTCCCTGATACCCCATATTAGCTAATATTTGTTTAGGAATGGGGTATGCAGGGTACATGTAACATGAAGCATATGATCATTCAATTCAAAGGGGTTTACTACCATGAAATTCCTCATCATAAGTAGTACTAGAATAAATAAATAAGAAACTTCCTATTTGTACTTTTAATCCTTTTCTATTAGGTGCACATAAAGTATGGGAATAAAGAAAAATGCTAACTAGGTCTATAAAAGAATCCTCATTTTGATTAATTAAATTGATTTTTCCCTTTATTTTAGGTTGATGATCATCATTAAAATTGATAAGGGTCTCTTTAGATGTCTTTTTATCTTTATTTGATTACGATGATAAGATGGATTAAAGTGATGGACAAAGGTTAAGTCCAAATTGTTTTGCTTTTATTGTTTGACAATAAGCAAAGGGTTTTGTACCAATAAGGATATTAATAATTTTTTCTTGATAATCATGTTTTAAAAATTTATGCAATATGGAGGGAAACTCTTTCATAGAATGAATCAAATTACATCCAAGAAAAATATTATAAGCTACATCACACAGGTTAACATAAAAAAGGGTATTGAGAATTCAAGGTCCTACTTTGAAAGGTAAGGTTATGAAGTCAATTATCTCTCATTATTCATTGTCAAAAATCCTAATGATGAGGTTGGGTTGCTATAAATATTCTATATCTAATCCAAAGTGTTGGAGGAATTTTACATTACAAAAATTAAGTTCTAACCCATTATCTACCAAGACCCTTTTAATAAGTTTATCTTCAATATGAGTTGTTTTATAAAGAGGTATATCTCCCAAAATCACATTTAAAGGTATATCCATTTCATGAAATGCTAGAATAATACTATTTACTCTAGTTAATCCTACTACATTGGTGATGTCATTAGTGACAAATATTGAGAGATATATTGTTCATTTAAGAGTTTAACTAATATGTCCCTATGAACAAGTGAAGTAATTAACAATTCTAAGAGAGAGATCTTGGTAGGAATACTTTCTAAGTGTTGTTAGATGTTAAAAGAATTTTGACTATATTTAGGAGGTCTAAGGAACAAAGGTGGTCTAATGGATGTATTTTTCTTGGTATTTAAATAAAGGACTAATGGTGGTTGTGTAGATGGTTTTGTGGGTTGGTTTCTTACATTTTGTCAAGTTACTACATAGGACAGATTAGTTAAGTAGATGGTTCCTACAAAATTAACACCTCTCTAATTATGGGCTAGTGAAGGATTTTGGAATATTTCCAAGTTTTTAATGGGGAAAGGTTGTTGAATAAAAATTATCTTTCTAGCTTCTATAAGGTTTTGGATAATATTTCACAAAGTATTACACTTATCAATTTTGTGACCATTACCATGGTGATAATCACAATGCTCTTCTTGTCAATGCCAATTGGAAAATTTATTTGAAGTGTATAAATATTGAATAGGTGGAAGACTTTTTATTTGTGTATCAAGAAGCATCTTTAGGATGGTGTTTTGAGTTTGACTAGTATTGGTAAATTGATGTCTAGGTTTATCTTATTTTAATAATACCAATTTTTTAGGAGCATTTTAATTTGTATTTATATTATTTTCTTGATGAGAATTGATTACACCATCCCCTACAACATATTTATTATTATATTTCCTTTTATTTCTATGGGAAGGTGCTTTATCTTCTTATTTCTTATAGTTTAGTTGTCCTCTTCTTAGGAGAGCAACTTCTACTCTCTTCACCATGTCTATTGCTTCTTCGAAAGGGGTAAGATTAATTATCTCTAAGGGATAAGATAATTGTTTTGGGAAAAACATTGGTTAGTTTTCTATAGTTCAATTAATTACCTCCATTTAATTGTCAACCCGGGGTAGCTCGTAGACTTGTGAGCATCACACGCACAATATATGCCTATAGTGCAAGGAATGAGTCCCTCTGTGCCTATTTGTTTGGGGGGTGTTGGTGTTTCATTGAAGTTCTAAATTTTATTTCCAAACCAATAATATAACATATGATAATATACCTAAACTACATTCAAAAATTAAAATCACACGTTGCTATAAATTATAGAAAGTAGGGGAAAATACAGAATTTAAATGAATATATTGCAGCTTTAGAAAATTATAGAGCAAATCTAAAATCCAGGATACATTTTTAGGAGTGGCCTGCATATTTATAAGATATGTAGCCATGCCCTATTACATCTGAGATAAAATCAATTCTTGATTTTATGGTTACAACAACAAGCAGAAGTAATGGATATAAAGCAAAAATAATTATTTTCAAATTGATTTAACATATTTTATTTTTATTAGAACATGATACATTTAATATTCTGCTTTATCTATTTACATTGATGTTTACGTATTGCTGAAAAATAGATAACACATGGTATATGATATTGTCCTTCATCTTCATATTTGCTAAAATATCATCTACATCCATCACTGAAATATTTGTTTTGTTCTACCGACCATAGGATTTGTGCTGTCATTTTACATCAACGGAAGTTGGGTGCCTTATTTTATATGGGAAGCATATGCCTTATTTTATATGGGAAGCAGGCACCTATGGAAAGCAGACGCCTAACAAGAAGTAGGCACCCATTAATTAAGTGTCAAATGGAAGTCGAACATTTCAAAGGGAATCAAGCTTCTAAGTTAGCGCTTCATACTGATGTACTGCAAATGTTTTGCCTTCATCAAATTTAAAGTGCTAGGTCCAAATAGGACTTTGATGTAAACATGCTAAAATACAATAAAAACCACTAAATTTTCACATAATTCACTTAAAAATAAATATTAGATAATACACATAATTTACTATTAAATATATATAAAACTTTCATAAAACATACATTCTATAATAATAATATCACATAATATGTTAGAAATCCATGTATAAATATGAGCATTTTTGGTGCTTATCATCCCCCCATGCTTAAAAGAGTGGTGCATCCTCGTGATACCCCCCATGCTTAAAAGAGTGGTGTATCCTTGTGACAGTCGATGCTTATAATTTCCAGTTTTAGCAACAGTTATCAAATAGGATCTGTTTTTATTTCTTCTCTTTCTGGTTGTGGCAACTCATTATTTTTCAAAAAATGATTTATGGATTTCTCCCATGGTCAACTTCTTTGTTTTTTCCTCATTTTTTTTTGTATGGGAGTCAGGCACCTGTATATGGCCTATATATAGGAAGCAGACACCTGTGTATGGGAAACATGTGCTTGTATATGGCCTATATATGGGAAGCAGATGCCTGTATATGGGAAGCAAGCACTTGTATATGGGAATCAGGCCTGTATATGAGAAGTAGGTGTCTGTATGTTAATTTTAAGATGATGACCATGAGTGTTCTCCCAACAGAATATTTACATTTAGAAAAAATACCAAATGGGGCTAAATGGTTGGATGAACAATTTAATGAGGATCATGCCGACACTATTTTACAAAAATATATTTCTATGAAAACTATATATATACAAAACAAAAAATTAAGTACACACCTATATTATGTTTTGTGCATGTATAATGTGCAAACATTCATGGTGTACTTGTATTGGTTGTTTGATGATGACCATGTGTACCGAAATAAATAACGACATGCTTATTTCCCATGTGGAAAAATTTTCACCATATGACTGGTTTTGGATTATTGCAATTTATTCATTTTAGGTTTCCTACACAAATTCAAAAAAATATTATAAAAAAACATGTCTTCATGGGAAGACACACATCCCTTCATCGAAAGTTGTTCATTGATGACCTTGGAACGTGCATAAATCTCTAATAGAAAAATTAAGATAATTTTATCCATGATAGGTTTTGACTTTATGCACGTGGATGAGCTGTTGATGTGGCATGGGCCACTTCCCAATGTTGAAGATTATTCACACATGGCACAAGCATCCATTGAACTATAAAGGAGGTGCCTTTTACATGGGAATTAGGTGCCTTCTTTTGGTTCATGGGATGCAAGTGCTTGCTAAAATAGGATGCAGGTACCTTTTATTGGCAATCAGGCATTGTATATAAAGCAAAATTTATACAAACTATTTTTTTTTATGTTCGAATATTTGGTGCGAGTTTCCCAAAAAATAGAAGTCGGGCATCCTTCTAGAGAAACCAAGAATCAAGCGTCGGTCTGCCAAAAGATGGGATGCAGGCACCATCTCCTTAACATACTAGGATTCAAGTGCCTTATACCGTGTAATGGGATTCAGGCACCTTCTATCGTACAATGGAAATCAGACATCTTTTGTCTTACAATGGGAATCAAGCACTTCTCTTTATTCAATGTGTGCTGATTTTTCCTTGAATATGTGTTGTCAGGTTGATCAGGCCCTTCAATGCTTCTACTTGATGAACAGGAACAAAATCAACATTTGCCCCTAAACTAGAAGTTGAGTGTTTTATTATCCATAAATACCAATACAAATATTCTTGTGCATATTCAGGTTTAATAATCCCCTTCTAAGGGATGAGCTACTCCTACTCCTAGAAAGCTGTAAATGCACAGGTTCATGGATCTTGTTCCCGTTAGGCCTAGGTTTCCCAAGATACCTAAGGATTGCACTTAGGGCATCGTTCCTACAAAATGAAACTTTAAATTAGAAAACATAGGCTCATGGAGTCTATGCCTGATAAGCCTAGGTTTCCCAGGCTACCTATAGATTGCATTCAGAGTACTATACCTGCAAAATAAAAATACAAATAAAAGAAAATTTATCTTAAGCAAAACAAGTCCTTGTCATCTTTTCTTTTTATTTTTTTTTCATATGACAAATACGGGATCATTCATCAAATGGCTGATATGGATTTAAAAATATGGAGTCTCCCCCATGCTTGTGTTTGATTCAATCTCATAAATGTGAGGTGCATGGAAAGGCTGTAAATGTAGCCCATTGACTGTTACTCATGTTGTTTCATTGTGTGTTGTGATGGACTCCCCGTAAAAATCCCTCACTTTGTATAGCCATTTTTTTATGAGCAGATATGTGCAGCTCAACAGAGTTTTGTGAACCATCTAAGCTCATATTTTTTCTACCACACCTGGTGCTACCATGGCCGAATGTTGCACATTTATGTATGGTGTCAACCCGTATTCAACAAATGTGTTTTATTGAGTGATTGGTAGCATATCCCATAAAAACTCTATAGTTAAGCATTATGGCATGGAGTAGAACTGGGATGGGTGACCACCTGGGAAGTCCTATGGACTGCACCCTTCTTCCTTATTTTTTTTGGAAAATAGAATGGAACGGCACATGTTGGTAGGTCTGATTGCCTTGGATGCCTACGATCTGCACTGAGCCTCTTGTTGTCAGCAAAACATAAAAAAATAAAAAGAAAAAACCTAAACTAATGGTGTTAAATAAAACTTTAATTAATTTTTTTCTACTAAACGTTGTAATAGCATTCATCATACTATGGGTCATAACATTGAAGGTGGGGTCTCCCTCATACCTGTAATCGAGCAAGCCTCTAGAATTTGGGGCTTGTGATAAGATCTTAATTTGTATCTAAAATTTGATACAAATAAGACTTCATTTGTCCCATACCCTTCTTCACTCAGTTCTATGATACATTGTAGTATGGGAAGAGAATCTTCCTGTATGACCTCAAAAAAAGATCCGTCCAACTTATTGGCAGATTGTGCAAGAAGGTGGATGACAATTATTTTTATAGTTTTTTCATTAACTGTCATTTTTCCTTCTCTGCAACTAATATCAGCATTAAAATTTACCAAAGTGTTGGGAAATGTTAAGCCTAAAAATTTTATCATTAAATTTGGGCATTTGAGACAGGTTTTGTCTAATATTACATTAAAATGTTGACATACCATCTTCATTGTTTTTAACTGTGGTTCTCATCTCGGTCTCTTGAGGAAAAAATCCCTAATGTTTTAGTGTAAATAGGCACAACCCTCATAGTTTGAGGAATGATATCAGTAAGATTTCTCAACTATTTCATAATATCAAACTTAGGTGCTGTTATTTCTCTATTTTTCAATAACCTTTTGGAATACAGTAGAAGTCATTCATTACTTGATTTTTCAACAACACAATTTATTTCTACACTAATATGGCACATTGGGTTTATTCTTATAACTCCCTGATAAGCTAGTGAATTTAAATAGTTGCTACTGGGATTCAACTCTAGTGGTTCCAGCAACTATTTTGGCATGGTAGAAGGTGAAACTAGTAAGCTAGAATTTTTTGATGGTTGTGTCTGACCTATCCCAAAAGTGTACACCTAGCTATTGCATTAATGAAATCAACATAAAAGCATGACAACATAACAAGATTGCATGTAACAATGAAAATGCATGTTTTTTTAATAATATTACCAATGAAATGTGGTTACAATATTGCCCGTCTTAGGGTCACCAGAATGTTGATACTCTTAATACAATTGCCAAATCCCCCAATGGGGTAGGCACACTATAAATGCTTTTCCAAATAGTCGTAAACTTCCCTAGGGTGGAGTAGACCCTCTTCTTCACATTGAGGAAGGATTTGAATGTAGGCTTCTTTGAATATTGATCCCTGCAATCAAGAAACAACATAAGATAGTTAAAAACATAGGTAGCCTCTCGTGATGAGGCCCATTTAAGGTAATAAACATGTATATGCCATTATAACTAAAATAAATAAAGCTAATAAAATATGTTAGACATATGCAAGATTCATAAATATTTCTTGAAATATGTAAACAAGAACTACAGCTATCAATCTAATGGATCAATTATGTGAAATGAAGCATGAAAGCGTGAAAATAATCCATTAATGCATATTCTACACTAATATGACAAAATCACTCTAAACACTAAATATATCGATCAAAGATCTCTAAAAAAACAATTGATCAGCTAAAATGCTAATTCTAACCTAACTAATTAGATTGTAATGAAAATAGTAAAGAGATTTTACCCCTGTTGCAAATTGCAGCTTTGATTAGCGGTCTACACTGTAAACCACGACTGAAAGCTAGGATGAGCAACCAAGTGGTTTGTCCTCCAAATTCAAGGGTTGTGGGCTTTATCTCCTTGTCCAATTGATGTTCAAGGGTCGCCTTCAGTGTCCTATGACAATTTTGGTGGTTAAATCATTGAATGGGGTCTTTGTTTACCTGAATTAATATTTCTTGGCTCTCCTAAGTCCTTAGGGCATCCATGGCCTAATTCGTTATGATGTTTGGAAAATTAGCAATGGGGATGGCAACAAGGCTCTCTTTATGCACTCAAGTGAGTCCACAATTCGAAAGGGCTTCACTGCTTTGATCTTCAAAATACACTCTCTTTTAGTATTTTGATAGTTCTTTGCTATCAAAATGCTCTATATCATTTCCCTAATTCGAAGGGGTACTTATAGGATGTCCCAGGGCTAGGCTTTGCTATCAAAATACTCTATATCATTGCCCTAATTTGAAGGGGTACTTATAAGATGTCCTAGGGCTAGGGGTGGCTTCATGGAGAAGACAAGATCAAGAAGGGATGGTTAGGATAGTTGGATTGAAAGCTTCCACCCTCTAACCACCTTCTTCTAGAACAAATTGTCATTCAAACATATTTGGCTAGAATGAAGGCCAACTGAACTTCATTTAATATCGTAGGTTGCAGTTGTGGTTTAGACTATAAATCGTAGGTCTTAGCCATAGTTCAGACTGTAGACTACAGGTCTGGGCTACGGTTCAGACTGATTAGGCCAAGGAGCCCAACTTGAGTGGTTATAACCACTGCTCTATCTTGGAGTTTGTCCAAGATCTTCCATATGGTCTTGTAGCATGTCCATATGAGTAGTTGCCATCGACATGATGCATTTTAGGTGTCTAAAAATGCCCCTTTTGAGATGCATTATGAGATCAAACAATGTTGATCAAAAATAAACCTCATAAAATGATTTTGAAGGTTCTATGATGATCATTAGTCAGATCAAAATTAGATGTCCTAGGTCCTGCAAAAGAACGCGCATCTTGGAATCATTTCTTCCAACTCTTTGGAGGCTTAAACTTGAAAGAGATTGCACTTGTCATCATACATTTGAGTAGCTTTGGTGCTACAATAGGATTTAGGCCTATATAACCAAAAGGATGAGAGTTATAAACAAATTATCATATTTTTTATTTTCCCCAAGCAAAGGGGTAAGCTTATGATAGTTGTTAACAATGATTCACAAGGACGAATGAAATTTTGACAAGATCAAGGGATCTATGATCTCAGGGATCTTCTACTAATTTTGATTATGATTTGATATTATGACTACCCCCTCAAGTGACAAGTCGATAAAGGTAATGACAATGATTGAATCGATTAGGTCGCTTTACCACTATGCATGATTTGAACAAATTTAGATTTGAGCATTTTAATGCCTTGGCTAGGCCTAGTTCAGCTTCTGATTACAACTGTTAATAGTATTTTCATATTTCTATCCCATGGAGCAGTCGGGCTACAATAGCCTTCTTAGGGAATAAAATTGATACAATTCCAATTAGATTTGTTTTGAATAAAATTATCGATGATTTGCTAAAAATATGTCATAGGAGAAATGACATGCAACACCTTGTTCCCGTGGAGCAATCTGGCCTCGAAGGTCTTCTTAGGGATTGAAAAGAAGCATATCAGATCAACGATGACAATTTTTTCCCAAATGTTCTTATGGTAATTTACTCATATTTCCAAATTGCATGGATCACAAGTCATTGCAACCGCCAAGTGTATAGGGTAAATTACTGAATACAAGGCACATTTGGTTTTTAATTATTTGATTTTTTTATTAATTTTGATTTATTGATCGATCCTGGTACTTTGAACATCACTAAATTTGTAATATTGATTGTTATTTTTGAAATTTGATCCATTAGCAGTCATTAATTTATCATTTAGACCTTCCCACGGTGGGGTTTGAGTGCATTTAATGTTGGTTGCAAACCGTGGCTACAGTATGTGGTTGAAAATTTCTAATTTGGGAGCCGAAAGTTGGTGCTGCAATCCATCAAAATTAGGGAAACTATAAATATTTTTCCCACTTTGAAAATTTTATTATTCTCATTCAAATAACTACATTTCAGAGAGCTCTAAGAGGTGAGAGACATTCCTTGATTCGAAATGCTGTCAAACTTGACCTCAAATTTCACTCATACCTCGATGGCAGACCCAGGACAACCATTCACTAGCAGAGGACATAGTGCATGCAAGGTAACTCAAAACTGAGTCCTTGCACTCATTACCAACTAAAAATAAACTGCATTAAGTAATGGGTTAATGAACTTCAATAAATTATTGGCAATGAACCTCATCGTAGACTAGGCTAGGTTAGATTTATATATATATATTTTTGGCTAGCTAGGCTAGGAAGGGACCCGACATGGGTCTTGTTCCTAGACCGTAGCTGGTACCTATGGCTGGCACCTGTGGCTCCCAATTGTCAGTTTGGGAACCACAACTATCAACTACAGTTAGAATTTAAATTTTCAATGATCAAATTTGACTGTAGTCAGACAGCAAGGTTGACCCACAGTTTGATAACTTTGGAAAAAATTCTAATTTTTCTCACTTTTTCTAATGTTTTATGGAAATTAATGCCAATTATTGCATGTCTAAGATGCCTTTTGAATCTTATTTATATTTTTGACATTTTTAGAGTTGTTTTTTTTATTTTTTTTTGCTTGTTTTTAGTTATATTTTTCTCTTATGCATTGTTTATTTCCATACATTGACTTCTAGGGCCCGAGAGCTAGGCATACTTTGCACCCTCTATAGACAACTCACTGCAAGGGAGTGGGAGTGGTTCAGAGTCATTGACTTTGGTTGTCTTAGATCTACCCATGATTAGGGTAGATACATCATATATGACCGCGTTGGCCCAGAGTTGGAATGCTCGGATCAACACATTTCATTTGTTGATGGGTGAAATGACCATCACCCTGCATGATGTCATCAATTATTTAGGATCCCTATTGATAGTGAGGCCATCACCTCATATTCCTCTCAAAGGAAGAAGGCTATTTGTGATGATATCTTTGATGATCAGAGCAACGAGGTCCAACGACAGGTGGATCACGAAGGTGTACACATCAAACACTGGTAGGGGAAGCACATCTTTGTCAGAAAGGCAGTATTCATGCACTTGGTCATGTAGATAGTCCTTCCAGACCCCTCAGACATGAGGATCCCCTGGAACCTTCTTGCTAGCATTAGAAGGGTTGTTCAAAGAACCATCCGTCGGCCACTCCTCCTAGCCTGGGGGAGCACTTTATTATACCAACTCTACCAGAAGCTATATTAAGTGACCTATAGGAGCTAGGTAGGCATCAGCTGCAACCTACTACTATAGATCTAGTTTTGGTAGCACATTCGTATTAAGCATCCTATAGAGCTTCCACTTGACATTACTACCATCGATGATGCACATCAATGCTACATAGATTACTAGCCCCATGAGGAGGAGGGGTTCCAGAGCAAGTCCCATGCAGGGGATATCAGGAATTACCTTAGCATATTCATGGGATGCCCGATGATATAGAGTGGCACGCATACATGGGGTGCCCTGCATGGCCAAATGCTGACAAGCAACTGCGTCAGGCTTGTCAGGATAGGTGGATCCTGGGCCGCAAGGATGAGATTAGGTAGTACCATTTTTACTCTCATGTATTGTGGTAGTTTGGCTTAGTGTAGGATATACCAGAGCTATCAATCATCTATAAGTGACTGGCTCTAGAGACAGGTTTACAGTGGATACAATCGACAACACTTGGTGATGCAATTGACGATATTCAAGAGTCAGGGGTTTTTGTTGCTAGGACTACTCCTACATACGATGCTTTGTGGTTGCTATTATAGTGGTAGGCATTTGGACCCCTCAACCAGGTTGATGATAAGGTTGAGGCTGATCCATAGGGGTGCAATGTGCACCCATATACTGAGGGTGGCTGGGGGGCAAAGGCTACAACAAGAGATGCACCCCCTATAAATATTGAGGAGGAGGCACTGGATGATGGTGAGGTGCCTCTAGATAATGAGGTAGACCAGCTACTAGCTCAGGTAGCAGATCTGCAGAGCTAGGTTGGGCGGTTCCATGCTCAAATGTTGTAGAGAGACACTAGCATCACCATGTTAGAGGTAAAGCTAGCTCATAGTGAGATACAATGGAAATAGATCTAGGAGGAGCTCACAAGTGCCATAGCTCATGCCATAATAGCAAATGGTCATATTTAGGAGCTGAATATCTTACTACAATTATGAAAGGCACGATGAGCTATGGCTATAGCAAAGAGGGACTTGGCTTAGTTCCAAACTCATAGAGGAGACCCCTCCTCATCTCAGGATATCATGGTACCACCAGTAGAACCACCATCTATGCTGCCAGGAGGTGGTGATCCCATGGTAGATATTAGGTGGCTCACTTCTCTCATAAATAAGGGAAATGACATTTGTGATGTGAGGGTAGCTCACATCTCCCAACTAGAGGGCTTTATCATATTATGGAGCTTGCAGGTGCTAGAGGATAGACATGCTATGGGGTCTCAGAGGACTAGGTCTAGGGCTATAGGATAGTCCATAGTGAGATCTAGCCAGTGGAATCACATGACAAAGAGGACACATAGGTCCTCTAGCACACATGGAGGTAGCTCTCACAGGGGTCACAGGGAGATGGATGTGACTTCTAATCATAATTCTAGCCACATAGACATACCAGTATCTCGTGTGCTAGGACTCTTTGGTCTAGGTGGCAAGCATGGCCCTCAATAGGGCACACAGTAGGCACCAAAGCTAACTACAGAGCAGGCTCCAGAGCACAGGGCTGAGGGAGGTGGCGAGAGCTCTAGTTTAGGGGAGTAGGCAAGAGCTAGGGCTCTACTAGATCTAGGCTATATTCTTACATATGTATCATTTTTGGTGTAAGGTCTAGGACCTACACGATTGTAGTTTGTGGGCATTTTGTACTCTTGATGTACTTTGTTGGACACATATATATATATGAGATTGATCATTTATGACTCATTATGTGTACTTGTGTATTTTTAATTTTCTATTTATGTGATGCACATGGATGCAATGGTTATGTTAATTTGATGCTATATGATGTGATGTATGGAATGCATTATTTACATGATGGTAATATAATGTAAATAAATCTATATGCTTTAATCGCTTAAAACATAAGGAATGAATGCAATTATGTTTATCAATCTAATGGATGATACCACATAATGTATAAAAATCATGAATGTAATTGAAAATCCTTAATAATTTTATCAATTAATCACCCATATATGAAATGCAATGGTATGCGATGTTATGATGCAAATGATATAATGTGTCATTCTATTTTCCTTTGAAAATTTGAAAAATATGCATGATATATTCAATGGTCGTCTAAATATTATTTCTAATATCCATCCGGTATCTATCCTATATCTTTGATTGTGCTTTATATGATGATGTATCATGGACTCGATACTTTGCAATTGGATGATTTTATATGGTTTACGATATTTGATATTTTATTGCTATGAGAGAAATTTTTGAGGTTTTCCATGAGACTCAAACACCCTAGTAGACCTATCAAAAGTTGCATACTAACCACACTAGACTTCTGAAGTGCAAGGCTTTTGCTAGGATAGATCCTAAATTTTCATTATCCCTGTGTGTGCACATGAATATTTTAAGATAAGACACGAGCATTCCCCGATGTTAGGCAATATTATTTCATCCCATTGCTAAGATAGGGGTTCCACAAATGTCTTATCCAATCCCAAGTTTATATTTAAGTTGGACTAAGCCACTAGGCAGTGTAGGAAACCTGAAGGTAGCTCTTCCACATTCAAACATTGGTCTACCCACAAGTGAGATGCAAGTGTATCAAACATATTGTCATGCGTAAGGTATAGTAGTGCCAACAATTCCAGGGATTCAGGCTCATTCCTTTCTATCCTTCAATTTTTGTGATAATTCCTTATATGTGGTGAAGCAAGGGAGTTGATTCCATATTCATTCTAAACTATCTTTGTATCTTCATTTGATCTCTCTTCGAACTAGATTTCTGATCTTCATTTGATCTCCACTCGAAATTAATTTATTATCTTCATTTGATCTTTACTTTGAACTTGATTTGAACCTATTTTTTTATCTTCATTTGATCTTCACTTTTCAGCATTTACATTTGATAATTTTCTTCAAAAAATTTCCTTTGGGGGATTTACTTGGGAAAACTATTTTTGGTATATCGATTGAGGATATCGATCTTATGATATCAATATGGGATATCAATCTGGGACGTCGATCTATGATATCGATCTAGGGTATCAATATTGAGGATTGATGTGGGATATCACTCTAGGATATTGCTCATTTTATCGTAAGCAAGGTATTCTGAATAGGTAACTAACCTATCCTTTTTCCAACTACCAAAATTTCCCATACGTCCACACAGAGGGATAAGCAATAATAACTCTTTTCACCTCAGGATACCCGGTCCTGCTTCGCGACTTTCATCTTCCCCTAGTCCTTGTTAGGATTGTTTAATTTATTTATTAGTGATAGGATTTTGATATGCTAAGGGCTATACTAACTGAACCTCAGCTACAAAAGCAAAGAAAACTTTCTACCAGCTCTTGATAAGACCTCTAGGTATGGTTGAATGACCAAAAAACCCTAGTATATGTCTATAGCCACAAAATAGGTTGTGTTGAAAAACACAATTACTCACATGAATGATGGATTATGATAAATGCAGAGATGCGTGATTTAGACACAAACATGGTGTCATTTGTAAAACTGATAAACATAATCCCTCCTACTATGGAATGCAAAGGATGACGAATGCCTATAGACAATGCAAAAATGCAGCGGATGCATGAGTGAATGCAAAATTCAAATGCAAAATTCAAATGCAAATGCAAATATTTTTAGATTTTATGCTTTACCAATTTTTTGTATTTTATTGATTTTATAACTTTTATGTTTTTTGAGCCTCATATCTAACCAAACGATGAGTACATACCTCTGGAGCCTTTAGGAGTGACCAAACGGCACAAAAATACCATTGAAGCCTTTGGATTGACCAAGCAATTTTTTAGCAAAATTCTTGGAGCTTTTTAGGATGACCGAATGGTTTTAAGAAAATCCTCAGAGACTTTTGGGTTTGACCAAAGGGTTTATGAGCACCTTTGGGACTTTTTGGGATGACCAAGTGATATTTTAAGAATCCTTGGAGCTTTTGGGTTGACCAAGCAATTTTTCAAAAACTCTTGGTACCTTTTGATTGACCAAACTACTCATAGACAAGATTGGAGCCTTTCAGGATGATCGAGCAGTATTAAGCAAACCCTTGGGGCCTTTGAATGACATGACCAAGTAGTTTCAAAAACCCTTAGAGCCTTTTGGTATTTGACCAAAGGGCTTATAGATGCCTTTTGAGCTTTTTGATTGACCAAAGTACTTATGAGAGTGTTTGGAGCCTTTTAGGATGATTGAGCGGTTATAAGCAAACCCTCAGAGCCTTTTACTATGCTTTTCAAGCATAAAATGCCTTAATATGGATGATGTTGAGAGGTTCAATATCTTCAACACCTCCTAGTGATGTTAGGTGATAGGTACCCAGACCAATATTTTTAGATATGATATAGTGTCCTAGCTAATTAGTCATGAACTTGTCTCGCATATCTGGCGATAAATTAGAGTTATGTTGATTCTCTTTCAAGATAAGATCCCCAAATTCAAAGTCTATCTAGTGGAATTTGATATTGTAAGCTCATTTTAGTCATTCCTAATAAATGTGAAGATGCTCCAAGGCATTTACATGATGTTCATCAAGCAGCATCAGTTTATCCAGTTGTCATCAATGAACTCTTTCAATGTGATGCACAGCATTAGAATTTATAATTCCAAGGGCATAATGGCCTCAGCACTATATACTAGTGAGAATAGCGTTGCCCCAGTGGGTGTTTAAATACTAGTCTTGTAAGCCCATAATGCAAGGGGTAGCTAGATATGCCAGTCTTTGTGGTTTTCTTGGACCATATTTTTCAAAATGACCATCATTGTCTTATTTGAAGCTTCAACCTGCCCGTTTGCTCATGAATAGTATGGAGTCACAAAAATATGTTTGATTATATATTTAGATGTCAAAGCTCTCACAGTTTTATTCTTGAAGGATGTTCCATTATCCGATATTATTTTGGATGGAATCCCAAAATGACTTATGATATGCTCCAGTATAAACTTTGCTATACGATCTCTAGTTGTCTTTGTTAAGGGTATTGCTTCCACCCACTTTGTAAAATACTCAGTAGCCATAATTATAAATGTATGTTGGCTCAATGATGGAGGAGATATCTTGCCTATAAGATCTAGTCCCCACTGAGAAAATGGCCAAGCCGTTTGGATGGGCTGTAAGACCTGTGATGTTAATTGCATAAGATTAGCATGATGCTAAAATTTTATGCATTTCTTGAAATACACATTGCACTCTTTCTCCATAGTGGTCCAATAGTAGCCCATTCGAAGGATGCGCTTGACGATGGCCATGCCACTAAAATGGCCACCACACATACCGTTGTGAGCCTACAAAATTGCCCATGATGCCTCTTGGGGCTCTAAGCAATGAAGAAAAACTGCATTGTAGCCTCATCAGTACAAGATGTCTCCTATTAAGACATATTTAGCCACTTTCTATTTAAATGTGCAATTCATGGCATGCGAAGATCCCTTTGGGATTACACCAAGCTTCAGAAAGTCATGGATTTGTGACATCCAATTTTTATAAGCCTTAGCTTTGACTATTAAGATGACTTGCTCCCCCTGCATATTTAATTTTGCAAATGAATACTGGGAAACAATGTAATGGTGAATGGTGATACCACTCCCCATTGGACTCTGAGAGGTTAGTGACCCCCAAGGTTCCTTCTTCAAAAAAAAATTAGCTCTGCAGAACCATTTAGATTTTGGTTCTATGCTGATCATGTTGACTGACATTCTATTATCAAAGGCTTCGTGTTACGTAGTCGGGTGTGAAAGCATTTTAACAGGAATGGTAGTGAAATCAGTAGATGTATTTTGAGGGATTAAGGATCCTAAAGAAGCCATGGTGTCTGCATGCTCTTCTTGCAACAATGACTTGGCCAACAATTCATCGATATAATCTTCTAGAATTTTGTGCATATAGTCATGAAAAATGTATGTCATGGCCCACTGATATGTGGCACCAACATTTTTGAGGCCAAATGGCATAAATTTATAGCAAAATGTTTCCCATGGTGTTATAAATGTGGTTTTATGTTGATCTTCAGGTTTAATCCAAATTTGATTGTAACCAAAAAAATCGTCTATTAAGGAGAGCATTTCGTGACCTACAATTGCATCTACAAGAGCATAAATATTGGGCAATGGAATGAATCTTTGGGTGTTGTTTTATTTAGGTCTCTAAAATCCATGCAAATATGGATTCTTCCATTGGGTTTTCCCACATGTACCATAATGGACACCCATTCTGGATAGTCGATGGAGATTACAAATTCTACATCCAACAGCTTTTGTAGCTCATATTTCACCATTAAGGCTACTGTTGGATGCATATTTCTAACCTTTTGCTTGATCGGATTCTTCGTCAGATCTAGTGAAAGGTTGTGTAACCAATTTTGGGTCTAGACCTGGCATATCCTTGTATGTCCAAGAAAAAAAATTTGGTCTCTCTTTTAGTAGAGGGATGAGGGTGGCCTACTCATCTACAGTGAGACTCTCTCCAAATTTAACCTTCTTTTCATTAGTGGTATAATTACTGATATCCACCTTAAATGTTTCCTCTACTGACATATGTGATCCCTCCTCACGATGATGAGGCATAGGAATCTAATGGGTATCATCAGCCAGGTTGATCGATTCTGTGTTGGAAGTATTTTTGGCATGATAGACATCGTATGCACAACCTAACATAAAATGAAATGGTTGTAACATTTCTTCATTAGGGAATAAATCCTCAGGCTCAATGGGTGAATCAGTATGATCTTAGTCGATAGCATCTTTGTTAAGATACAATGGTTTGTATGGATCTACTAGATTGCGGAGTGGAGTGGTCAAATAAATGGAGATAATGTTTATAGAGTGGAATTGATCTCCAAGACCACATGGACCAACTTCTACATAATCGATGTAGTCCTCATACCCATGATCTGGCTCTAATGGCATAGGAAAAAAGGGGTCTTCTCTATGAGGACTATGAAAAATTGGCTCCTCCCTATGCACTGACTGCAAAATAGGATTATTTGGCTCACTGAGCTCCATGTAGGTCAGTAGAAGGGGATTAACCAACCGATAAATTTTATTCAGGTTTAACCGTCTTGCTCTCAAAATAGGACTAACACGTAACTATCGATAGACCTCATCTATGTCGATGGGTTTATGATGGTAACACAAATAAGGAGGACCAAGGTAGGCCCTTTCTAACTCATCTTCTTCATCACTATCAGAAAACCATAACCCATCATTCGCTCATACTCCTATGGGGTGCTATAGTAAGTGTGGCCCCATGAATCTAAATTCTTGATTGCTATCATCACTATCTAGAAAAATTAGATAATTATACCACAAGTGCGACATCACCAAGAAATATAGCTCTGCTTCTTCCCCTGAATGATCAATGTCAGGAATGATCTCTTTGGTAACATGTACTTACTCTGTAGGTAGCAGGTGATACACATACAAAGGCCTTAAATAATCCCCCTTAGCTTCCTCCTCATATTGATTATTGTCAACATCATAGCTTGGTCCACTTATCTCGGAGGTGGACTCCTCTCCATCATCATTATAAATATCTCCTAACTTGAGATCACCTAAAATTGTAGGGTTATGCCTCTGCACACCTGTGTCGTCAGTTGCACTATGGATTTGATGACCCAGGTTGCCTCTGGGTTTTGATTTGTATCAGTCTTCTCTAATAACCCTTCATGATGTTCTTCAAGTGGCTCAGTAGTGATGACAGATACCATCGGGTTAGTGCTTCAAAAGCTAGAAATATTAGGATGATATGGATTGAATTCCATATTGTCCCCCAAACTCAAGTACAAGTGATATAAGGATGCTAATCTAAACCCATCAGTTGCTAGCTGATAACATGGCTCGAATGGAGTTCTATGCCCTTGTTCAAATAGACCAAGTTCGTATCCATGTCAGTGATACAACTTGAAAATATGCATGGAGTACTTTGGGTTGGATAAATAATGAACATTTACAATGAAAGGTTCATCACAATCTTCATCCATGGGCTCTTGCATTGGAAGCTGATCTAGCCCAACGTAGATAAAATTAGTCTGATTAGGTGGCTCTCCCAATGGAACCACCGATCCAACTAGGTAACTATGAGCAAACGGTCAACCAATATCTTGTGCAGTCTCCAAAATTTGTCTGAAGGTTACATTCTACATAATATACTCACCTAATTCAGTGTTGGCGAGATGTACTATCACCCGTGGTGTGGATAACCCTGTTGATGATATAGATGAGGCCAACTGAGGTACCTCTTTGGCTATGTCTTAGGCTTCCTCCACTTCCATGGGGATGGGATCCTCCTTAGCAACTAGTTCAAGCATTTGCTTCTCTTTTTCTCCCATCTTCACCTTTAACTTGTTTTCATCCTGAAGCATTACTGATTCAATCGATTTCAACAAAGTAGTCATAGTGCGCTCAAATATATGAGACACAAATATTGATGGTTGAGCATGTACTATTGGTTTACCTCCTAAATTTTTAATTGGATACATGGACTGGATGTCCAGGTGTGTTGATGGGAGTATGAAACCCCCAAAAAAATCCACTAGGTTCACAAACTTAAAAGGTTCTTCATCTGATGACACTATGTGAACCCATCCCTCATGCTGATATTTTACACATTGGTGTAATATAAAGGGAACACAATGTATTTCATGAATCCAAGGCCTCCCGAGTAGGATGTTGTATTACATAGCCCCATCAATCACATGACACATCACAAAGATGGTCTTTAGGCCTACCTACACAGGCAGGACAATCATGCCAACCGTTGAGCATAGGGCATCGTTAAACACTCTCAATGTGAAGGTGGTGGGCACAATGTGTGACTTTGGTAGCTTCAAATGATTCAATGCCTTTGTCATATTTGTCATTAATATGTTGATCGAAGAACTAGTGTTGATCAAGACCCTCTTAAATGGTACGTTATTAACACATGTAATGATATGCAATGATGGGTAAGTCATATCTGTAGGAACCATATTAATTTCATGATCATAAAATTGAATCATAGGCTCCTAGCATTATTGTACATGTATCACAAAATTGGTAAATGTTTGCACATATTGAGACTGTACTTTGATGTACCTTATAATATTCATAAGTATCTCCCTAGGCCTAGGAGACTGTTGTATCAGGTCAGGTATAGACAGCTTCACAGGAGCTGTCTGTAGGTTTTGGACTAAACTGCTCTGTATGGTCACCCCCGGTCTTGATGGTGTGCCTATAATATTTTGTGGCGGCCATTGATTCGGTGTGTCTTGTATTATTATGGGAGCTCACAATTGATTTAGCTTCTCATATCTCCCATATCTTGTAACAACATTGACCATACCTATGAACCCTTGGGTAGGCAGTTCGACTCGCACTTGGTTGACTTGGCCAATGTTGTTGTGTTGTGCCTCATGTTTTGGTAGCAAATTTTTGTAAATCCCCATATTCTATTTGTCAAGCACCTATGGATTACTTGGTATTACAATCTCACCCTTTTTAATCATGTTCTACACAATGCTTGAAGGACCAACATACCTCGATGTCATGGCCCTTTGCTTGGTGGTAGATACAAAACAAGTCATCCTGATATCCCTTTGACTTGGGCTGATTCAAATCAACTAGCTTAACCTTGGGTAGTCTGATCACCTTAGCCTCACATAACTGGTGGAATATTGAAGTCAATAATTTTGTTAGAGGCATGAATTGGTGAGGTGGGTGTTTTTCCTTATTTTTTCCCTTATAGTTGTTATTATGATTTTCATACTATGTAGGAGGAGGTTGGGCCTGATAATTTTGCTTTTGTTGCCCTTTATCCTCACTCTAAAGGTTTAGCACTACCTAGTTGACGTGGGCCTACTTGCCCTTTTACTTCATGGAGCTTTTCTTAGGCCCCTCTTTCTTGTTCTTAAGCTTCAAATTGCATTCCTGCAACTTGATGTCTTCAATCACCTTGGCTTGCACCAAAGCCTCCTCGAACGTCGGATACTACTAAAATTGCAACAGTAGCGATATGTGCTTGGCATAACTCCTGGTGAACATTCAAGTTAATTCCATAGCAGGAATAGTTAATGGTAGCTTTACCATCAATCTTCTCTACCTCTTTCTATATTGTTCAATTGGCTCGTCATCGTATTGAGCTAGCACATCCAAGTCAGAAAGGATTGCCTATTTCTTGGCATCAAAAGAAAAGTGTTCAAGAAAAGTGTCAGCCAGTTGCTCAAAACTGGTAATGTTGTGCCTCTTTTGTTGATTTAACCACTCTCAGGCTGGGTCTAAAAGGGTCATAATAAATGTGTGCAAAAGCAAGGCATTATTGCTAGAAATTTAGAAACAGGCATCCAAAAAGCCTATGACATGCTCTTGTGCATCTTCCTCACCTTTAAATTTGTCTAACCTAGGCATAACAAAATGCTCAGGGTAAGGTAGAGCAGGTATCAAGGGGTCCAAAATGTCATTGTGAATCTTTCTTAATGTCAGCTTTTGAAGTGTCCTAATTTGCCTCTCAATCACTTTTACCTTCTCAGCTAGGGCTTTATAAGCCTCTAAGGATAAGAAGTCCTCCTCCCTAAGATGACGTGAGGGTGGCCTCGGAGGTACATTCTTCCTCTATCAAGGTGGAGGTTTTTGCTCCTCCTCCTCCTCAACTAATGATTCTTTAAAATTTTCTTGGTTGTTTCTCTCTCCCTCTTCTTCCTCATATTGTTGTTGCCCCTCATGTTCAAACGATGGTGGTCGTTCCCTTTGTTGGGTGCTAATATAAGTATGAGCATCCCTGCACTCTTGCTGCACATCAACTTGTGAAAATGCCTTTCTATGAGTGCACCCTCTATTCTCAGCATGAGTATATATACCAGCCCTGG